>CM072522.1:24132078-24140290 GCA_036898135.1 Oncomelania hupensis | reverse complement strand
ACCACTGTGAGCAGATCATCGTGTTGTCCAATGGCTTGTGTGATGGTCTGCCGGACTTCGTCGTTGGTGATGTGTTGGGTATAGGAAATGCCCAGAAATCTTCTGTAGCACCTCATCTCCATGATTTGTATTCTTCGTTGTAGATCTGCTGTGAGGGTCCATGCTTCGCAAGCATATAGGAAGATGGAGATGACAAGGGAGCGCAGAAGTCTTACTTTGGAATGTAGACTGATGGTCCTGTCTTTCCAAATGGGCTTCAACCTTGTCAGGGCAGCAGTTGTTTGTGCGATCCTGGAGAGGACTGACTGTCGGGACCCATTGTCTGATACAATGGCTCCTAAATATTTGAAGCTATGCACTGTGTTGAGGGATTGGCCTTGGACTGTGTTGATGCCATTGGTGTTGTTGGTCATCATTTTGGTCTTCTCTGCACTTATTTCCATTCCATAAGCTGTGGAGGTGGTGTCAAGCCTCTGTACCAGCTGTTCATGTTCTTGTTCCTCTCCAGCCAATCCATCAATGTCATCCGCAAAACGAAGATTGGAGATTGCTCTACCCCCTATGCTGACTGTGCCTTCGTGATATGCAAGGGCATCTGAAATGATGCGCTCTAGGAAGATGTTGAAGAGTGTTGGAGAGCGTAGGCATCCTTGACGCACACCGATTGTTGTTCTGAACCAGTTCCCGATGACGCTGTTGTGGAGGACTGCACTGGTAGCCTTGTCATACAGGCTTTTGATGACTTCAATAATTTTAGGGCTGATGTTGTACACTTTCATTGTTGCCCATAGAGCTGCATGCCAGACTCGGTCAAACGCCTTCTTGAAGTCTATGAACACATGATAAAGATGTTGTGGATGCTGTAGGTATTTCTCACAGATTACTCTGAGGTTGAAAATCTGTTCAGTAGTACTTCGCCCTGCCCTGAATCCTGCTTGTTCTTTAGCTATGATTTGTTTAGCTTGGGTTTTCAACCTGTTGAGTATTATTTTCAGGAGGACCTTGCTGGGATGGCTGATGAGGCTGATGGTGCGGTAATTTTCACACTCCTGAAGGTTACCTTTTTTGGGAAGAGTGATGACAAGCGTATAAGCCACTCCCCACTCTGCCAGATCTTGTTACAGATAATGGTGTGGGCATCAATCATCGCTTCTCCTGCTTGTAGCAGTTCCGCGGGTATGTTGTCCACTCCCGCTGACTTCCCTTTCTTTAACGATTGCACTGCTGCCTCAACTTCTTCCCGGAGAATTGGGAGGATTTCTTCTTCTTCTCTGTTCTCGGGACATGCTAGAACTGATGGGTCTCCATTTGGTGTATGGTTGTAAAGGTCAGAGCAGTACTCTGTCCATCTGTCCAAGACTTCTTGTTCTTCTGTAAGGCATATGCCAGACTTGCTTTGGATCGTGGAGACTTTGGGCTGTTTGACACTTGTCAGCCGCTTCACAGTTTGGTAAGCCTTCTTGCTGTTGTTCTTGTTCAGACTGTTCTCTATTTCCTGGCATTGATCTTCTATCCAGTTCTCCTTTGCTGTGCGCATGCCTTTTCGGATGTCATTGTGGATTTTTCGGTAGACGTCAGCTCCCTGTGAGGTGTTCTTTTTTTTTTTTTTTTTTTTTTTTTAATCTCTCTTCGTTTATCACACAGATCCAAAAGTTCAGGTGTGATCCACGGCTTCTTCTTTGGTCGGTGCTTGCCAAGGATCTCAGTGGCGCATCTGTCACAGCTGAGTTGAAGGTGGTGGTCATGGTGTTGACATCTACTTCACCAGCCCCCAAAATGAGCAGTGGTGCAAATTTCCCTCCAATTGTCGCCTGAAATAGTTCTGCCACCTCCGGGTCTTGCAGTTTGTCCAGGTCGAACTTCAGTCTAGTGCACTTTGCTGTATTTACTCTCTTCAAGTGGAGGCGGAAAGACATCATCACGAGATCATGGTCACTTCCGATGTCTGCTCCTAGAAAAGTGCGTGTCCTGCCAATGTTGATGCTTGTTCTGAAGCGTTTATTGACCATGATGTAGTCTATTTGGTTGTGATGCTCCCCGCCGGGACTGTGCCATGTCCATCGTCTGGAGTTTTTGTGGAGACCAAGCGTGTTTGCCAGTACCAGAGTCTCAGACCCTTGTCATTTGTCTCGTTGCTGCAGTGGGGTCCACAGGTGTCTCCCTAGTTGTGGTGCGCATCTTGGCCAACCTTGGCCTTCCAGTCGCCTTGCACTATGACTATGTCCTTCTTCGGCACTTGGTCAAGGACCGCCTGTAGATTTTCATAAAAATCCTCCACTTCGCTGTCGCCATAGTCTGATGTTGGGGCATAGGCCTGGATGATAGTGATGTTGAAAGGGGCTGCTCTCAGGCGGATGGTAATGAGTCTACTGGAGACTGGGCGGCAACCCATGACAGTGGCTAGAGTGTTCTTGTGGACCAAGAATCCAACGCCGTGTTCGTGCCTGTCATCTCTACCGCTGAAATAGAGCTTGTGGCCCCTGTCGGTCGTTGTTTCACCTAAGCCTTTCCAGCGCAGTTCGCTGATGCCTAGAACGTTCCATCGATAGTGGTCCAACTGGTGGGCCAGTTCTTATAATTTTCCTTCCGCAGTTAGGGTTCTGACATTACAGGTTCCTATAACGATGTTGTTTCTCATGCGGATCTTGCTAAATTGTCCATCAGTAGCATACTTAACACCTCCGTCCTGGTGGCCAACGGAAGGCGCGGTCCTTGAGCCGGGCGACGACCGATCCGGTATGGAATTAGTGGATTGTGTCATCATGTAGTGTGTCTTGAGCAAAAAAGACCTGGCGGTGCCCAATCCTCTCCAGGCTGTTGGCCACAGCCGAAATCCACGAATACAGTGTGGCTCGCCTTGGCCCTGAGCACGTGGTCGTTGAACCTGTAGTAACGTGAAGTTCCTCCGCCCTGGCCGGTGACTTCTGTGTAGAAGACTTTCGCCCAGTGATGCCGTGCTAACATCACCCCTGTTAGTCGCCTCTTACGACACGCCGGGAAAACGTTGGGTCTATTCTATTTAATGCCCGAACCCACAGGGAAGAAGCCCATTTGGAAAGACAGGACCATCAGTCTACATTCCAAGGTAAGACTGCTGCGCTCTTTTGTCATCTCTATCTTCCTATATGCTTGCGAAGAATGGACCCTCACAGCAGATCTCCAACGAAGAACACAAAGCATGGAGATGAGGTGCTACAGAAGACTTCTGGGCATTTCCTATACCCAGCACATCACCAACGACGAAGTCCGACAGACCATCACACAAGCCATTGGACAACACGATGACCTGCTCACAGTGGTGAAGAAACGGAAACTCCGATGGTATGGCCACGTCAGCAGATCATCAGGCCTTGCAAAGACCATTCTGAAAGGCACAGTGCAAGGAGGTAGAAGAAGAGGGAGACCGAAAAAGTTGTGGGAGGACAACATTCGAGAATGGACTGGTTTTACACTGAGCGAAGCCATCAGGGCTGCTGAGGACAGATAAAGATGGAATATGCTGGTTAAACGATCATCTGTGGTGCCCCTACGACCTCCGAGTTACGGGACAGGATAGGATAGGAATGTAGGCATTTTATATGTATGCGTTTTGTTGATATTTTATAATGATGTTTGTCTTCTATTTTGTTTTTGTAAACGGGGGTTCGATAAATAAGAGTATAGTCTCAGCGTCCCCTGCGTGGGATGTTTTCATTGTAAAGTGACCGGCTGGTGGAGTGCCTTCAGTGAATCCCGGAGTGTAGACCTGCTCAAGTGGTGAAGAAACGGAAACTCCGATGGTATGGCCACGTCACCAGATCATCAGGCCTTGCAAAGACTATTCTGCAAGGCACAGTGCAAGGAGGTAGAAGAAGAGGGAGACCGAAAAAGAGGTGGGAGGACAACATTCGAGAATGGACTGATTTGACACTGAGCGAAGCCATCAGGGCTGCTGAGGACAGAGAAAGATGGAGTATGCTGGTTAAACGATCATCTGTGGTGCCCCTACGACCTCAGGGTTACGGGACAGGATAGGATAGGATAGGACAGGATAGGATAGGATAGGATAGGATAGGATAGGACAGGATAGGATAGGACAGGACAGGACAGGACAGGATAGGACAGGACAGGATAGGATAGGATAGGACAGGACAGGACAGGACAGGATAGGACAGGACAGGACAGGATAGGATAGGATAGAAAAAAGGATGACAACTAAATGGAGAATTGTGTTTTGATATCCATATTGCTCACGTGACGTAATGACGGGTTTCCTCGAAGTGTCGCTGCGACGATACGGGGGTAGGAGGTGGGGAAAAGGGGGAGGGGGATGTGAGATGAGGAGGTGAAACACTGTATACAGCGCCATTACAAAAATCAAATACAATACACCGAGTAAGCACTAGACCCCTTCTTCCCCACACCCGGTCGCCAAGGATTGTGCTCAGTCGTCTGGGCGTCAGAACTATGCGCCCAAAGGCTGTAAGTGAGTGCCTCAGGCGGCCTTTGTTAGATCCTGTATCAGCCAGCGCCTTGAGCAGCTCTTGGGCTCAGAAAGTGCTATATAAGAACGATTACATTTTTAAAAAAAATCTCTCTCCCCCCCCCCCTCCCCCAATCTCTTGTTTTCTCCCTCTCCTCCCTTCAAAATTATTTTAAACGTTTGGCACAAGTTTTAAATTCATCAAATTTTCCACCTTCTCAAAAATCCCCAAGTGCGTAAGTTTTAACTTGCCGGTAGTGTAAATAATGCTGTATCGTATAATTGGATTTCTAAGCAAACAGCGGCAGGCTGTTTGCATTGCGGATTGCGTCTGGGTTTGTATCATACGATAGACTATGCATAGTAGACGGTAGGTAATAGCGTGACTACCTTGTAGGAAGTCCTCTCTTGCCTTCCACAAAACGGAAAGTACCCTCCAACAAGCTGCATGGGGGAGACGCAGGAGGAGAAGATAAGGGTGAGACAGAAGAAAATATGAGGAGGAAATTTAGACGAACAAGGAAGAGGAAGAGGAGGTACAGAATAGGAAGAAGAAGAAGAAGACAATACTGAAATTTTTTTGATTGATCCTGGGTATGTAAACACAGTTACATTCTATTCATTTGAACAAGATTTTAATAAGTGGAAAATTGGTAGCTCTTCACGCATGTGTTTCTGTTGTTTTTTCTCTTGCAAGGCACGGTGCAATGAGGCAGAAGAAGAGGGAGACATAAAAAGAGGTGGGAGGACAACATTCGAGAATGGACTGGCTTGACACTGAGCGAAGCCATGAGGGTTGCTGAGGACAGAGAAAGATGGAGTACGCTGTTAGTTATTCATTGCTTGCAGGGTCAAGCGGACTAGGCAAGAGCCGAATCAGGACCACAAATTCAAGACTACAACTTGGCTGAAATAGGACTCACCCTTTATCCGCATAAAAGATCTGCTGAAACAAAAGATCTGCTGAAACAACCCCAGTGGTAACACTGAAGGCACTCAATCAGCCGGTCACTGTACAATAAAAGCATCCCACGCAGGGGACGCTGAGGCTATACTCTAATTTATCGAACCCCCGTTTATAAAAACAAAATAGAATACAAACATCATTCTAAAATATCAACAAAACACATACATAGAAAATGTCTACATTGCATAGGGAGCCCAAGTGACAATTTGGCAGCAAACGTCCAATATTTCCAAGCCAATACAACAGATCTCACACACAAATGAGGAGTTTTGTCCCGGAAGAGTTTTCAAGAAAAAAGGTAGGTGACTGGTCTAGCGAAGAAGAAGATAGTATAGTAGATTGATAGAACAGAATAGGAATGAGAAAGAACAAATGAGAAAGACAGCGACAGTGGGAATTTAAAGCACTATTTTTCTAGAAAATGGGGATACTATTTATACAGAAACCCTTGGCACCCTCAGGGGTGTGGGCCAGGGGTGTGTGTGTGTGTGATAGTAGGCTGGTTAGACGATCATCTGTGGTGCCCCAACGAACGACTTTCAAGTTACGGGATAGGATAGGATAGTTTACATTCTATGCGAACTTGTTTGTACATAGACGATGCGAAAGTGGAGAGAGTGACAAACTACAAATACCTTGGGACGATTCTCGACAACAAACTGTCCTTTGACCAAAACACAGCTGCGATAGAAAAGAAATGCCGACCTCGACTGTACTGCCTTCAGAAACTCCGTTCTTTGAACATCAGCCGACCCATTCTTTCTTCTTTTTATCGCTGTTTTATTGAATCAGTTTTGACTTTTGGTTTTATCTGCTGGTTTGGAGGGCTAAGTGTACAGAACAAAAGGGTGCTTGACAGATTGGTGAGAGTGTGTGCGAGAGTGACTGGTGAAAAACAAGACAGTTTGAGAGAACTGCATGAATACCGTGTGGTGAGGAAGGCGGGAGTGGTTATGAAAGACACTTCACATGTTTTAGCAAAGTATTATGAAATGTTGCCCTCTGGTCGCAGACTGCGTGTGCCTAAATGTTCTCTTGTAAGAACAAAAACAGTTTTATTCCAAAATCTATTGAGTTTTTAAATAAACGCTAAGTAATATTTTTGTATATAAGATCTTGATGTTTAAGATGTCATTTAATACTGGAAATTTACTATAGATGTAGTCTACTGTGTACTTGTTTTATATATGTATGTATTGTTTTAATGTTTCATACCGATCAGCAATTGTATGTCATAATTTCTCTGTCGAGATAATAAAGTATTCTTGAACTTGAACTTGAACTTGTAATAGGTTGGCTTTTAGTTCCCGACGAATAAGTAAGCGATATACGCTTATTGCCAACATGTTAGGTCTGCTGCCTTTAATCTCCAGTAATACTCATACTCATACTCATACTCATACTATTTTATTCATCCATAAGGAAATTAAATTCGTCATCAGCAGGTCATCAAGAAGACAACAAAACAATATAATAAATATACTAAAATTCCAAGCATCACACCAATTATTAAAACTAATAGACAACAGTCATCAAGAAGACAACAAAACAATATAATAAATATACTAAAATTCCATCATCACACACCGACACACACACCATATGCAATCACACCAGAATTATTAAAACTAGTAAACAACAGTCATCAAGAAGACAACAACAATATAATAAATATACTAAAATTCCAAGCATCACACCAACAACCACCAAGACTAATAGAACAACAGTCATCACACACCGACACGCACACCATTTAAAAATAAAAATAACTAAATAAAAATAAAAATACATTCCGAAACTCTGAGACCCCCAACAGTGCTCGGCCGCCGGCCTGCTCGGAAGGAATGCAGCAACAGTAAAACAACAATCACATATTGACCTACTCTAAATCTGTGACCATAACAGTATTTCGGTTACCGTTAAAAAATCTAACAGCTGCAGGGATAAAGGAGCGCCGAAAACGCTCCGTTCGGCACCGTGGCATGGTAAATCTACCGCTCCGTGCACTGTGGAGATGCAACAGTGCGCCGTGGAGGGGATGCTCTGGATCAATCAGAACAGCCCTGGACTTGCTGGCAAGCCTCTTCTCAACAACAATTTCAATTTGATCAAGGCTCCCGCCTACAACAGAACTCGCTTTCTTTATCAGTCTATTAAGTCTGCCCTTGTCCCGCGCAGAGGCGTTCCCTCCCCAACACACCGATGCAAACAAAATCACACTGCCAACCATACTCTGATAGAACATATTCAACATCTTGTTACACACATTGAATGATCTTAGTTTGCGAAGGAAAAACAATCTTGACTGTGTCTTTTTGGAAACAGCATCAATATGACTAGACCAACTTAGCTTGTTGTCTAAAACTACTCCTAAGTACTTGTACTCATTGACAATCTCAATAGCCTCACCCTTGATGACAACAGGGAGGACAGTGTTTTTCTTTTTGCGAAAATCAATAATCATTTCCTTTGTTTTACTTGCATTTAATACCAAAAAGTTGGAGTCACACCAAGACACAAAATCATCAATACGTTCTCTGTACGAGTACTCACCATCATCAAGGATACAACCGACCATGGCAGAGTCATCAGAAAATTTCTGAAGATGACACGACTCGCCTTGCACTTTAAAATCAGATGTATACAATGTAAACAAAAATGGTGACAAAACGGTACCCTGAGGCGCTCCGGTAAAAGTGTTAACCGTATTTGAAGTACACATACCATTCCATCGTACAAACTGTGGTCTGTCTACCAAATAATCCAAAATCCATTTCACTGTG
>CM072522.1:23979578-24127078 GCA_036898135.1 Oncomelania hupensis | reverse complement strand
TAAATGAAATTAGAAACTGCTATTATTATTATTATTATTATTATTATTATTATTATTATTATTATTATTATTATTATTATTATTATTATTATTATTATTGTTGTTATCGGTGTTGTTACTATTATTATGTGAATCACAAATATGTTTTCTTTTTAAACCAGATTAATGCCATTACACAAGCTTTTATTCTCTTCATCTGGCCTGTCATATGTTGTAATGATGTTTAGTTATTAAACGATTATTCTACTTTTAAAACTGCTGTATTTCACCACCATTTACACTTTACATCTTAGATGAGGCATTGTTGATCTGCCTCTTTTGGTATTAACGTCCCTCTCTTAAATTTTTTTCTGTGAAATTATTCATTTATTTTATATAAGTTTATTGATTGATTGTATAACCTTTGAGGGAAAGTTATACGGGGGAAGAGGATGATGATAAGGGATGATTGTGGAACTTGTAAGCTCGACATGGTTATTGTAGTGAGTCAGAGGGGTAGAAGTGTTAGTATAACATTGGCACGTACGATACACATGTGTCTGGTCAGTAATTTCTAGCTGGGAAAGTTTATAGTTTGCTTGGTCAGTTGCATGACGCATACAAGTACCTACTTCCGGCTATTTTTCCTATAGGGAGCGCCCGGACAGTTCTTAGTTCATGATTGGTTGGAGCTTGGCGCATTACCTTATCTAGAGAGAGATGATTCTTGGGAAACTTGTAGTATTTAACCCACGACGAACAAAGGACTTGCCCTCTTATCTTTGACCTCCTGCTTCGTCCAGTCCGCTCTTCTGTACAGAATGCTAGAACGTAGGGCAGTCAGTACATAATATGTAGTGAATTTAATAATGTAAAGAGACTGCGGGCTCTTTTCTCTTGTGCATAATGGGTTAGGATGTGTGTAGGATAATTACTACAAAGCTTGGTGGCTTGCATTTAGTAGCTGTTTAATTGGTGATTTTGTTATTTAGAGGCAAAAGTGAGATTGAAAGTTAATCAGTAAATGAGCTGATAAATAAGTTAGGGCCGGTCGGTTCTAAGGGTATGTGCATAGCTTAGACTGCTGTTTTAGTCTATTACTGTTAGTATAGGGTGAAAGTTCGTGTTTTCAATGGAGGAACGAAGGGCGAAAGAAAATGGAAAGATACGGTAAGAAACAATGAATTTACTTGACTATTATTTGCATTGTTAGTTAGAATATATGTGCATGCGAGTTTTATGTTTCTTGGTTGACACGTATTAGTTAGATTATTAAAATTGTATAAAAAAAATGGAGACAAGCTGTAGTTTATTGTGTTTTATTTGAGCGCGTGGCAAACCCTTTTGGAATGGCAGTGAGACTGATTCTACCTTGTTTGTCTTGTATATTATAATTTGGTTTGTCATGCCCTTTCCCCGTACAAGTACAGAATTAAGTAGTTTAGATTAACTCTCACAAGATAACGCAAATATAGAGACGCGTTACATTGGTGGACTTGCGGTTTGTCTACTTGTAAGGGTAAAATTTTGGTTGAATTAATTCATTTTCAAGTGAGCAAATTTTAGTGTGTAAGATGGGAGACGATTGGGATTTTTCACTGGCAGACGCTACAATTCCTTGTCCGCCAGACAGAAGAAAAGTTGTTTAGAGTTTTCATAATGTTAAATAGGGTTAGCAATGTCCAAGGCTCGAAAAGCTACGCTCCAGGTGCCGATCACTTTTCCAAGGCCACTTAACGCTGATAGTAGTTCAATAGAATCCTTAGATTTGGCGGGCGCTTATCACTTACGGTCAAGGGTGGTCCCTCGGGCGGTTGCATCATTAGCACAAGTAAATCAGAGTGTGCTAGACACTACTGCACAGATAAGAGATATAGAAAATAGACTGTCTCAACTGCAGGACGCAGAGGAAGATCTGCGACATAGTGTGTTAAATGGAAGGTTGGATCAACACAATTTAGAAACGACATTTAGAGTAGGGAGTGTCTTTAGTCCGACATCCGAGTTGCAAGACCAGGATAATACTTATTTACAAGGTCAACGGGAGTTACCCACGCCGACCCCAAGCATGGAGAGTGAAAATAGTTTTCATAGGGCTGGTTACCATACGCAAGACTCTTCTCGGCGGCGATATCTTCATGCATCATTAGACGCGCCTATAGAGCTGCCAGGTAGTTTGAGCCCGGAGGCCTTCTTAGGAAGTGAAAGTGAGGATGCCATGCTGTGGCTCAAAAGATTTGAACTTTATGTGGAGTTGAAACAGTGGGATAGGCCTCGAGTAGCTAAAATTTTTCCTCTTTTTCTGAGAGACAATGCTGCTGTGTGGTACGATAGTTTAACTTCAGAACATACCGCTACGTTTGCGGACTTGAAAGACGCTTTTGTTGAGAGATATTTTCCTCATGAAACACTTCGTTGGGTGCGTTTGGACGAGTTTAACACTCGTGCTCAAAAATCGGAGGAGTCTGTGGTGGTGTATGGACAATTCATGATGAAGTTAGGGCGTGAACTGAAAAAGACAGATAGGGACATTATGGAAGCAATAGTTCGAGGACTTCGACCTTCATTGAAATCATTTGTGTTACAGAGAGAGCCTAATACGTTAGAAGATGTGCTCCGTTATGCAAAAGTGGCGGAGGCTTTCAAAACAGAAAATTCTAATGATCAGACCATACAAGAACTGACTTCTCAGATCAGTAAAATTACTTCTGAAATGGTGAGCTTGCGCAAAGCTACGATTGCGTCACTGGACCAGTCGACGTCTGCAGTGGCTCAGGTCATGCATAATGATTATCAGTCTTATCCTCAGGCTGCTAATCAAGTGTACAGAAATCCAGTGCCTAGACAGCCCCTCCAGTTTGCCGTTCGTAATGAGCAAACACGAATGCCACGGACGCCCAGAATAGTCCATACTTATCAGACAAATCGCCCCTTACCAGTACCAGGGCGCCAAAGGCCAGGTGTAAATGTCAGGTCTACATATCCAATGCGTGTTTTTCAATGTTATGGATGTGGTTCAACAGACCATAGAAGGTCGCAATGCCCATACCAAAATACAAGATGTAGCAATTGTCGTAAGGTGGGACATTTGCATATTGTGTGCAAATCTCCAACTTTTCAGCAACCCCAATAGGGATTCCTCCGGTTTAGGCGACGTAACGTCCGGAAAATGAAGCGTAAGCCGGAGAACAAACATACCATTGGTATTATCAATAATGATGTGTCAAATCGGGTGATATTGCGAATACAGAACGTACCTACGTATGCGTTGGTAGATACAGGAGCTTCTCTTTCTTGTATGAGTTTAGAACTCTATAACAAGTTGTGTTTAGCAGAACATTTTCCGATGCACCCTCCTACTATAACTAAGGTGCGAGGCTTAGCCAGTACACAGGTTACAATTAAAGGTCAGGTGACTATTCCTTTTGTAATGGCAGATATAGAGTTAGTTCAAACTTTTGCAGTCATGGAAAATATTAATATTTCGCTCATATTAGGGTTAGATTTTATGATTGAACATCAAGTAGTCGTGGATTTAGTAAATGCACAGGTCATTTTGTACAATGGTCTAACAGCAACTTCTCTTTTCAAAGAAGAAACACGGGAGGAAGCAATTATAGATACTTTGACGGAAATTCCTCCACGGTCAGAAATGATAGTATCTCTCAAGGTCAACACGAGACAGTCTGGCAAAACATTTGTGTTTGAACCTCGCCAGTCGTTTGCTAAAGCATGGGGGGTCATGCCGGCACGAACAGTTACCAAGGTACTGAAGGGAAGAGTTGCTGGAAAATTGTTGAATAATACTAACGCAACCGTGACGATTGTGCCAGGCACAGTAATTGGCTATCTTGAGGAGGTGAGTGAGGTTATTGCACAGTCTCCTATGCCATTAGTAGCTCCTGTTAATGTGGCCCCTGAGAATTTACCCAAGGTGAGGTCAAGTTTGCAAGAGTTAGGTATTGATCTTTCTAATTCTGATCTTTCAGAGGAACAGCAACAGCAAATGGCTGAGTTTCTTTTATCAAACAGAGATGTGTTTGCCATTAATATGTCAGAGTTAGGACTTACTCAGTTGCAAGAAATGCATATTGACACTGCGAATAACCCGCCTGTAAAACAACGTCCGTATCGCGTATCTCCTCACATCAAGAATGAGATTGATAAGCAAGTAAGCGACATGCTACAGCATCAAATCATTAGACCAAGCACAAGTGCTTACTCATCACCCGTTGTGATGGTGAGAAAAAAAAATGGTGAATATCGATTTGCAGTCGATTATCGTAAATTGAATGCTATAACCACTACCATTAATTATCCTCTTCCACAGTTTGAGGATTGTGTTGACTTATTGAGTGGTTCCTCAATATTCTCAGTGATGGACCTTATGTCCGGATTTTGGCAAATTCCGGTAGCAGAGAATTCAAAGGCAAAAACAGCGTTCATTTGTCACTCTGGACTGTATGAATTTGAACGTGTTCCTTTTGGGTTAAAGAACTCTCCTGTGATTTTCCAAAGTGTCATGGAAACCGCTTTACGCGGATTGAACTATAAAACGGCACTGGTTTATGTTGATGACATAATTGTGTTTTCAAAAGACTTTCAAACACATTTAGACAATTTGAGTGATGTTTTCAATCATCTGAGAGCAGCTAATCTCAAGATGAAACCTGCTAAGTGTCAATTTGCGGTCAAGGAGGTGGTATATCTTGGTCATGTTATCTCTAAACATGGTGTTTCTGCCGACCCAAATAAAATTGCATTGGTGAAGAATTTTCCTGTCCCTCGCTCACAGCGCGATTTGCGTTCATTCTTAGGACTTGCTAATTACTACAGAAAGTTTGTGCAAGGATTTTCGTCAATAGCGACTCCTCTTAATAGGTTGCTCGCTAAGAACGTTCTATTTCAATGGAGTGAAGAGTGCCAAATTTCTTTTGATAAACTCAAAGAGGCGTTAACTACGGCGCCTGTGTTATCGTTCCCAGACTTTAGCAAGCTGTTCATTCTGTATACAGATGCCTCGTCTAACGCCATTGGTTATGTTCTCGGTCAAGTAGATGATAGTGGGCGTGAAAGAGTGATCAGTTACGGTGGTCGCGCATTGAGAGAATCAGAGCGAAAATGGTCTATCTCTGAACGGGAGTGTTTAGCAGTGGTGGAAGGAATTAAACAGTACCGTGTGTATTTAGCTAATCGTAAATTTACGGTTAAGACTGATCATTTTGCCATCCAGTTCTTGAAAACCACTAAGGACCCCACTGGTAGATTAGGACGGTGGATGATTTTTCTTCAGGCATATGATTTTGACATTGAATACAAGCCGGGAAAAGCTCATGGTAATGCTGACTCACTTACTCGACGTATATATCCTGATATACCTGAAGAAGAAAGTCAGGAAGCAGGTGATTTACCTCCACTTTTTCCTGTACAGCAAATTAAGCCTAGTATCAATACAGACACTACCACACCTTCCGACAGTGTTGATTGTTGGGCACAAGAACGCGTGTATATTATTGATACCACCGAGCCTAAAATCATCCAACGGTTGCAACAACAAGATGCACAGTCTTCTCCCATCCTTGAATACATGACTGAAGGTATATTACCCGATGATCAACGTGTAGCTCGACGAATTGTGCTTGACGCACAGGATCACATCTTGGAAGAAGGTATACTGTATCACTTGTGGTATCCCAAAGGGCCTGGTCATCGACAGGACCGGATAGTTAAACAGTTAGTAGTGCCACATTCGTTGCGAAATGATGTATTGTTAGCATATCATGACTCTCTCATGGCAGGTGCTCACCAAGGTGTTGAAAGAACTTATCAGTCGATTCGACTCAAATATTTTTGGCCTAGCATGTACGGTGATATTACAGAGTATGTGAAGAGCTGTTTAGATTGTCAACAGAGTAAACGGGATTATGCAGGAAAGAGACCATCTCTGTGTCCCCTCCCAGTGCAAGGGTTGTTTCAAAGATTACACATTGACTTTTTAGGACCGTTAGAGACCACTACTGAAGGGTATAAATATATTCTTCTTATTGTTGATGCTTATTCCAAGTGGCCTGAAGCTTTTCCGTTGGTTACGTCTGAAGCTACAGAAGTGGCTTGGGTTTTGTACCGAGAGATATTTTGTCGATATGGAGCACCTGATTCGTTGTTATCTGACAGAGGTCAGAATTTCTTATCTAAACTGGTCAGTGAACTCTGTGCAATTTTTCAGGTTACACGTTTGAGAACAAGTGCGTATCATCCACAGACAAATGCTCAGTGTGAACGTTTCAACAGTTATATGGTTACTTCTCTCCGTACATTGTGTGCACAGAATACTAAAGAGTGGGCAAAACATTTGCCGGCGGTTCTCTCAGCTTATCGTGTGACTCCAGCTACAGAATCTACTCAATTCACACCATATTTCTTGTTGTTCAAGAAAGAGTGCAGACTTCCCCTTGATGTAGCTTTAATACCTACCTCAAAGCTCCCCGCACCCGCTCAGCAATGTATGCAAGATATTTTAGAAGGTTTTCAACTTACTCAACAAATAGTGACCACAAATATCAAAAGTGCTCAAGAAAAGTATTCTCGTCAATATGACAAGACGTCTCGACCACACAAATTTGTTGTCGGACAAAAAGTTTGGTTATATACGCCAAAAGTTAAAGTTGGAGTGTCCAGGAAATTAGCTCGACAGTGGTCTGGTCCTTACTATATTTGTCTTGAGCTACCCAATAATGTTTTCATTATCAGACGAAGTTCTGACAACAAACAGATGTCCTCACCTGTTCATGCTATGCGTTTAAAGCCATTCTTTGATCCCCAAGATCGCCCTACAAATATTCTTTCAGAACTCGATGATCAAGAAACAGAAAGTGAAACTGACCTTGAACCTTCTAATGATACTTCTAGTGATGAGGAAACACAAAGTGACAGTGATATACAACCTGTGAAACTATATGATGACAATGAAAACAAGGCTGTGCAAACGGAGGACAGCAGTGAAACTCAAAGTGTGAGACTCAAGAAAGCTACACAACAAAACGATGAAACTAGTGATACTCGATCCCAGGAGAAGGGTCGAACGTCACAAATGAATGTACCTCCTAAACGTATTTCTCAAAACAGGTCTCAGGTAACGAGCGCAAGTCAGTCTCAAGGTGATACGGTAGTGTCATCGTCGGGTACAGATATTGATGAACCGGTGTATGAAGTGGAACGACTACTTGCAACAAGGATGAGAAATGGACAAAGATACTATAGGGTTAAGTGGCGAGGGTACTCGAACACTACGTGGGAACCCGCGACTAACATATCTGAAAAGTTAATTCAGCAATTTCATGTAGATAAAACTTTGCAAGGACGTACGAGGCGTCGTACTCGCAA
Organism: Oncomelania hupensis; assembly: GCA_036898135.1. Classification (NCBI taxonomy): domain Eukaryota; kingdom Metazoa; phylum Mollusca; class Gastropoda; order Littorinimorpha; family Pomatiopsidae; genus Oncomelania; species Oncomelania hupensis. The sequence continues at coordinate 24,119,716 of CM072522.1, read as the reverse complement.
ACGGTGATTACCTAGGTGTTTAAAAGTGCGATCATAATCCGGACTATGTTCAAACTAATTACACTAAGGATTGTACAAAGTATACATACTTGTTTTTATTGTGGTTCATATGGTGTAATACTTGTCTTGCATGACAGACTATATAAGTCATTGAGGGTCATATTTTGGAGCCCACACCTTGTTGATGAAGCACTGATAATGTTTACTATGTGTTTGATTCATTACGAAAACGATGAAGCAAATGAATGCACTGCTTAAGCATTCATTTGACTGTTGATGATGATGATGATGATGATGATGATGAAGATGTTGATGATGATGATGATGATGATGATGATGATGATGATGATGATGACGATGAGGATGTTGATATACAAGGTACCAATTCGTGCGCATAAGCTGAAATGTGCGCTAATAAGTACAATAAATGTGGGGAAATCACTAAGTATGTGTAGTGATGAGACGTTCCATGACGATGGAAATTAAACGTACGTGACGACGTACGTCAAGTATTAAGGATCTATGCGATGCGATGTGATGCTGTCGTACATAAGGTGGTACGAAATTTGCGTACACCGGTGGTACGAATTCTAGTGTAAACGGGGACACTACAGTCAACAAGTACACAAATGCTGTACTGGGTAAAGGTACATTATGGTGTACCTTAAATACAGACGGGGGATGACTCTGCAATACTTGCATTGAGTCTTACTGTATCCATGCTTGTATTAGGCTTGGGGAATAATAAGATGATCACTTGTTTACAGTGATGTGGAGGCTTTGCATGCTTTTTGTGCTTACTGACCTATCGGACTTAGACATTTAGGGGATGTATTCGATTGATTTACATCATACATGGTGTGTATGATGATGTGTCTAATCTTTTATTCAGTTTTTAAGTTGCAGAACCGATGTTGATGATACCTTCCTCTCCGTTTCGTGCAAAGGTTTGGCGGCCGACAAGCTTTTCGTCACTTCGTGACGTTAGTCATGATACGGATTGATAAGTATCGTTCCATCATTTTATTTACGGGTTCAATTCTTTTGTGATGTGACAGAATTCAGTTCTAAGTTGAAGAATAAATTCGTACGTATGACAGAAGACATACTTGGGGTACATTACCAGTTTGATTAGTACGGACTACTGCTTTTTATATTACTACTATTTATAATTTGCCAGATTGTATTGAATTGTTTAATACTTCTTCTTTCAGATCACCAGCTTCAACTTCTTCTAATGTGCTTATTTATAATGTATTTTTACACTTTTTCTTGCAGAAGACAACTCCTTCCTTTGGCCTAACTTCTTCATCTCACGTTACAAATGTAACTCTGTTTTTCGTTTTCTTATCATGAATACGTTATTTCACATGTTCACTGTTCTTTAATTGTTTCAGTCGCTTCTTCTTCTCCTCCCTTCTTCTACTTATCTTCATCACTGGGGTGGTGACAACTCATGCAGCTCGCTTGATTGATGGCATCTTCTTCAAAGATCTTGGTCACCTGGTAACACCTATCCAGCATTGGCAATATACCTATATCTTCATGGTACTTAAAGTAACAGTCATGCCAATACCTATACTTAATTATACTCGACATTCAGGTAACATGAGCACGATAGGTGTAGCTCATGAAGTAATTTTAACATTGTTCATTTTCATTCTACAATTTATTATGGACAACAGAATATATAGTTGCTTTTCAAGGTGTTGACTTGTGTTTAACCATTAATATGCTCATTTCTTCCAGGACAACTTTGTTTCAGGTTATCACGCCACCAGTTCCCATCAATCACACAACGCCTCATGCCGCTCGATTAGTCAACATCCCAGACTTCTTGGCTATCTTGTCTGGTCAGCCTCCTTTCCTTGCTGACGGACACTAGTCTCACAGCTGGATCTACTATTCCCGAGGCGCTTTTCCCCTTCCTTATTTTCCGCCCACCTCTCTTTCTTCGCCAAATGCTCTACTCTATCTCGCCCACCACCTCCACCTCTTCCGTTCTCCTCCTTACCTTCGCCTTACTACTTATTGTTCTTATTCGTTCTACTTGTTGAAGACTACAATTTATCGTACGGAAGTTAACTAAGAACTTTTTAATGGCCAGCGCTTAGTAAATATTTCTTTTGTCACACTCCCAGCTTGTACTAGTCAATATTATTTTACTATAAATGAATGATTCCGTTATCTTTGCGGAGGTTTCCATGCGTTACACCTCCTGATCTCGATATTATATGGCTTGAGTTACATATTACAATACACAAACGGAAGAAATCGTGCATCTTCCCCGCGTGCGGCGCATTCTTGTCTCACAGTATGAGACGTGAAAATAAATTCGGTACTCAATCATCCTCTACCCAGGATGTTCGTTCTCATGATTCGCCACGGAAAAAGGCGACGGCTTCGGTTTCTCCGTCACTAATTCAAAGGAAATCCGAAATGGATGAAATTGATTAAAGTTCTTTTCATTAATGCTATGTTCAATTGTTGCCTACGGTTCTTGTGTAAACGGGTAACGATATTCATCATCCATCTCGGAAATGCTATGCATGATACGCATGACCGTTGCATGCAGTGTTCATTGGTGTGTGTTATATTTTCTCGCAACAGTCGGCAACAGTTTTGTCAATTGTTGAGATAAAATCCTTGGGTCAACCTTTTGTGCATGTTGTTGACATTTATATTTACTTGTTTTTGATAATGGTGCTCATTACGGGTTTTTACGAATCAGCACATGGTGGATTGATTCATGTGCATGTTCCTTACTGATCTTTGCGTACTTTCATTTATTATTCAACATGCAATGTTTACAATTACTATGATTCCTTGTGGTATCTATTTATGTTGCAACGCACTCATTCGAATTTATAATTGTTACATGTGTTCATTTCCCTGAAGTGTGTTGCACTATTCAGCAACGTTGTCGATCACTTTACTACAATGTCTAGAGATGACACTTACTTTTTGTTGTATTTGGGTTTATTCAGTGTGTTCTATGTGCATGTCAATGACATTGGAATTTTTCATGGGTTTTCAATGATTTTGTGTACACGTATTTTGCTGATACTAATTCTCACAGTAACCTTACAATGTGTGTGCAGTAACGTTGATGTTGTGTGTTAATAACCTTGATGTTGTACTCGCAATACTATTGATGTTGTAATCCGTATCTATAACGTAATTTCCAAGTTCTTCGTTTATGACTTTATATTTAGTGGACTGTATTTTTAATTAATGGATTACGTCTGGTAGACATGAGTCTCACAGATGCTCGACTTAATGTATACTCAATGTTACATGTTTTTTTTGCATTGGTTTGTGTATTATGGCCACTGCAACTCACTCGTGTTAATGTATCATGTTTGAATTATTACTCTCTATTGGCATTATTTCGTGTGTGTGTTTTTTATCCATGATCAATGATAATTTATATTTCGTTGTGCTCCACATTGTATGCTCCTATTTAATTTTTTATAAATATCATCTTTACGAATTTTATTGTATAATGATTTGTATTGGACATCTCTTTTATCGCATAATTGTTTTTACCCTATTATTTTATTGGGATGCCGTTTTTTTTCAGGTACCATTCTTGTCTGTCGATCTCTTGGTTATCTCCCCTTCTGTCCGACCTTCCCCATTCTTTTCCATACGCTAAGAAATTCCTAGTTTACACATGATAGGAATGTTCATTCATAGAGGTGACCTTTTAACCTCTTGACCTCTCGGTCTTGTATTCCTATCTCCCTCACATAAGCAGACCCTTTTCCTCGCTCACACACGCATCTCCAAATTTTGCTATCGTTCTCCTATACCTCTCTCTCTTCTTTTTCGTGTCTATCCATTCCCTCTGTGTGCTCTGATCTTCAGTTGTCTCCCCTCATCTGTGTGTCTCGTCCTAGTGAGCAATTTTCCCCTCCTTCTACTTTATCTGTTTATCTCGGTATCTCTCCTATATTTTATTTAAGGTTTACACTTTTTGTTATTTCACACATGTTAGTTCTAGTGTTATTGTTGTCACTTTGCCTTTTTGAAGTTGCCTTCACATGGCACAGTGTTTGCTCATCATTTGATGCCTTCTTGGTTATAACTCCCTTACTTTGTAAAGTTTTTTTCTCTTTTTCAATTTTTTTTCTACAACTTGTTAAATTGGTTGTTCTGCACTTTAATGTTTTTTTTTCATGTCTTTTGTGCATATTTTGCTCACATTTTTACTTGTTGATTTTCAATGTTCTTCTAGTTCATATTTGTCATTTCAGTGGTATAATGATTTATGGTTGATTGTGTATCGGTCTTTGCCGTTTTCAACCAAGTTTATCAATTGTTTGCTTTTCTATTTTTATCATGTTCCTTTGAGATATTGTGGTGATTTTAATTCAATGGTGTTGTTTGCAGGTTATAGAATGTCCGTCACGGTGTTACCATGTCACATATTTTGGTGTGTCGTAATTAATATTTATATTCAGTGCCTTGGACGCTTTGCTGTAGTTGTGCCAGTTATATCTTGAGAAAAAAAACTTTTACCTTGACATTCGACACAGTGATCAACGTGTCATATTGACTTTCTGATAAATATGTCTCGTATCTACCTTAGTCTTCGGGGATGTCTTCATACCTTCACGAACATCAACGTCTCCAAGTGATGTCACCATCACACCATGTAGTACCTCCCTTCTTCAGCCATCGCCTTTCCATGCCTTGGCATTCTTGGACCTTGTCGTCACCTTGGGCTGGTCTGCGGTTTGAACCGACACATTAATAATCCTCGATGTCCACCTTCGCCTATTGTCTGAAATCTTCACACCCTTCGTTTCCACCTACACCCACTTGGACTGCTTGTCCGTACCCCAACTTGCCCCACTTCCCCACTTCTTCAGATGCAGAGAACGACTCTCCTTATGTCCCTCGACCAGACATTATACCACCTTCTCCCAAAGTTGTGGTCATCTCCCATGTTCCTATATTACAGACGGGGGAGAGCAAAGACTGTCGCTAAACGAGGTTGGAGCTCTTCTCCTCGACTATTCTGTAATCTCCGTTCCCATTCCCTTTGTGTGCTCAACCTCAACGCACACTCCCATCCCCCTCGCTTGCTGCATACTCCTGGGTGCCTCGTCATGTGGGACTACTTCTTTCAGACACTACGTATTTCGTCATAATCTACGGTCGAATCCTGGTTGCAAGGTCCGCTACACCACGGTTTCTCCATCAACGGAGGTTTGCATGGTGCGGTGACGTCACAATCTTCTTCTGGCGACACTCCACGTTCCTTCGTCAATGGCAAGTCTACACGTCCGTCTACAATATTATTTACGCTCACTTACGCGTAAACGCCTTAAGGTGCTGCTTGGCTTGTGGGGACAGTCCTCATGTGTCCTCATTGCCAAATGTCCTCATAGCCCTTTTGGTCGTTTCTCATCCTGGATCCATCGGTCTTCACTTCGTGTTTCTGCACTCCCTTAAAATTTTTTTGTGGCACATAAACTTTCCAGTAATTTGCCGTCGGACTTATTTAATTGTGTTTTTCGGTGTTTTGTGCTTACTTGTCATTTGGTGCATGCAACTTTCTTTTGCAATTTTTATATTTTGTAAGTCTTACCTCATCTTCGCCACTTCGCCTCCTCAGATCGCTTTAGTATCGTCACTTTGTACCCTCTTTGCTTTATTTTGTTTTGTTTTTTTTCATGCTCAATTTTTAAGGAGCGAGGACGCTCCTTCGCAGGCCGGCGGCAATTATAACCTTTGAGGGAAAGTTATACGGGGGAAGAGGATGATGATAAGGGATGATTGTGGAACTTGTAAGCTCGACATGGTTATTGTAGTGAGTCAGAGGGGTAGAAGTGTTAGTATAACATTGGCACGTACGATACACATGTGTCTGGTCAGTAATTTCTAGCTGGGAAAGTTTATAGTTTGCTTGGTCAGTTGCATGACGCATACAAGTACCTACTTCCGGCTATTTTTCCTATAGGGAGCGCCCGGACAGTTCTTAGTTCATGATTGGTTGGAGCTTGGCGCATTACCTTATCTAGAGAGAGATGATTCTTGGGAAACTTGTAGTATTTAACCCACGACGAACAAAGGACTTGCCCTCTTATCTTTGACCTCCTGCTTCGTCCAGTCCGCTCTTCTGTACAGAATGCTAGAACGTAGGGCAGTCAGTACATAATATGTAGTGAATTTAATAATGTAAAGAGACTGCGGGCTCTTTTCTCTTGTGCATAATGGGTTAGGATGTGTGTAGGATAATTACTACAAAGCTTGGTGGCTTGCATTTAGTAGCTGTTTAATTGGTGATTTTGTTATTTAGAGGCAAAAGTGAGATTGAAAGTTAATCAGTAAATGAGCTGATAAATAAGTTAGGGCCGGTCGGTTCTAAGGGTATGTGCATAGCTTAGACTGCTGTTTTAGTCTATTACTGTTAGTATAGGGTGAAAGTTCGTGTTTTCAATGGAGGAACGAAGGGCGAAAGAAAATGGAAAGATACGGTAAGAAACAATGAATTTACTTGACTATTATTTGCATTGTTAGTTAGAATATATGTGCATGCGAGTTTTATGTTTCTTGGTTGACACGTATTAGTTAGATTATTAAAATTGTATAAAAAAAATGGAGACAAGCTGTAGTTTATTGTGTTTTATTTGAGCGCGTGGCAAACCCTTTTGGAATGGCAGTGAGACTGATTCTACCTTGTTTGTCTTGTATATTATAATTTGGTTTGTCATGCCCTTTCCCCGTACAAGTACAGAATTAAGTAGTTTAGATTAACTCTCACAAGATAACGCAAATATAGAGACGCGTTACAATTGACTGATTTTATACTTTTATTTGTTGGTTTGTTACCTTTACTAGGTTTACATGTTGTCTTGTTTTTAAATGCAGAATAGATTTATTATGCGTGTGTATCTGTGTGTGGCTGCGTGTGATCAAGCGCTTTGTGAAGCATTTTATGTTTGAATTGCGCTATACAAAATAAATTATTATTATTATTATAATGGATACATTGAAAGTTACAAAGACGAAAGAAGAGACTTCCCGAGCCTGTAAAATGAAGAAAGAAAGTAGGAAGGGGAAAGTCAGCAATTTGAACCAGATTATGTATTTTGTGCAGGTGGATTATATTCACAACTTTCCGGCACCTCTCATAAAAACTCGTGGGTATCGCCATTATAAATTAAAACGAGGTTATATGAAACCAAGTTCCGGTTTGGCTTGTTTTGCTTTTATCAAAGCTTGATGCGTGACTTTTAAATATGGCAAATTGCCGAAAACGACGATTGTTAGAGCCAGAAAACGAGTGGGATAAGTATAAAAACGGTGGAGGAAGTATATGCTCAGTGAAAGAATGCAAAAAAAACAATCGTAGAGGCCTGTATTTGTGGCGACTTCGGAGGTGCGTCGATCATCGACAGAAAGTGAAACAGGACCTGAAAACTCTTGTAGTTTTCCATAGCTTCGCCGTCGCAACCTTCACAAAACACGAAGTAACTGACTATGTTATGCTAGCGTTATGGCCAAGTGGGCTAAGGCGGGACTAACTTGCCTTGTCCACAAGCCAGAAACCAATGGCGCCTGACAGGTGTGGGTTCGAGCCAGCATCTGGGCGTTATGTTTTTCCGAATATTTTTCAAAAATTCACAAATAATGTTAGGTAGGTAGGGTTTAGGCGCGCCACTGGCGATAGAAAGGGATAATAAACTGCAGCAAAAAAAAAAAAAAAAATATGTGAGGGTACGATACAGGTGGCCAGTGACACATGTTATTATTCTTGAATATTTGGAAATAACTCACTAAAACACGCGGAGAAAAAAAAACCGGAAGTATTTTTCATAGAGGGATTCCCGTTGGTGCATAGGATAGCAGAAAAGTGTGAATTGCGCTGCTGCTCTGAATACGGTCATAGGAATCAAGTATTAGAATTGTGTTGGGGGTTGATCCGTGCGTGATGTGGGGAGTGAACAATGGGTTGGATGTGGGGCAAGTGCTGTCATTGTAGATCCTTGTTTGTGTTTGAAAAGTTCCCAAGGTCCGGAAAGTTTTCTTGAAAATACTGCGTAATTGTGTTTAGAAACATAATTCATTATATGGTTTAAACAGAATTTTATTATTCACGAAACAAGTAAACAAAGCATGGAGAACATAAAGGGCACACAAAAGCAAAGCGTAAATAAGTGCTACCCTTTGACAAATGACAACAATGAAATGTCTGGCGAACAGGAACAAAGCAATTAAAATAACAAAAAGAAAATAAACATATAATTATAGTATAACAGACAAGAAATACACTAACGTCGAACAAGAAAAAGAGTAATAAAGATATCAATGAATGAACTATCTAACGAGAAACAGATACATGCACCCAAGAGTAAACTTTGCACAATGTAGTAGCTGTCGATTAAAAGGTAAATAAATGCCTGCAGCAATCTAAAACAATGAGAGAAAAAAGTCAGTTTGGAGGAGGGGAAAAAAAAGTCACGTGCATGTAAAAAAAAGAAAGTAAAATAAAAACAACGCGCGCGCGCGCACACACACACACACACACACACACACACAAACACAAACAGAGAAATAGTTCGAGACTACGTGTTTGCACGTGAACTGATATTTAAAATAGTGATGAACTCGTCTATTCCGTTCAAAGAGACAATTATCTGGGCAGCTTCACTCTGACAGCTGTTAATAAACTTGTGGTGCGAAGGGATGGGGTGTAACTACTAGGCAGAGGGAAACAAATGGGGATTGGTTTAACTGGTACCAAGGTGACCAATCAGAGGTGATTTTGCATAATTGGGCTATTTTCTAAACGAAGCGGTCACTAGATGTGAGGAATGTGTGAACTTTGGAAAAGATTTTGGCGTTTTCTTGTGGGCAGAAATGGTCACTGCCAAACAATAAGGTGTTGATGTTTCGAAAAATAGGGTCTAATTGGTTAATTGTCTGCGTACGTACAGTGCCGAATATAGGACACAATTACATTACATTATTATTGTTTTAGGTCCAGCGGACTCTTCCGAGCCAAATCAGGACCGGACAACCCCCGATCCGCATAAAATATCTGCTGAAACAGCCCTGGTGGTAAAACCTAAAGCTCTCCACCAGCCAGTCACTTTACAATAAAGACATCCCACGCAGGGGACGGCTGAGGCTTCACCCCAACTTATCGAACCCCCGTTTACAAAAACAAAATAGAATACAAACATCATTATAAATTATCAACAAAACACATAGGCCTACATATAAAATGCCTACATTGCTAAATAATAACATCATAGGAAGCCATAGTGACCACCCGGCAGAAAGCGTCCAATATTCCCAAGCTGATCCAACAGACCTCATACACAAATAAGGAGTCTTGTCCAGGAAGAGTTTTCAAGAAAAAAGGTAGGAGACTGGTCTAGCGAAGAAGACGATAGTATACTGCCGTGAACTGACAAAACCGAGCAAGTCCACAAAACCTACTTTCGAGAAAATCGACGTTTTGTGTTGCGCTATATTACGCGATCGTTTCTGGAAGTTTAAGGGCATATTATAATGCAATTCCTCGATTTAAGAGTGCATACCTTGAATGTTAAAGAAATGTTTGATAGATTTGATGTTTTAAGACTATTTGTGGACTTGCTTTGTTTTGTCAGATTATTCTTGAGATAGATCTTTGTTGAGAACATGACAAAACCAAGCAAGTAACCCGCTTGGTTTTGTCAGTTTATTATTGAATTAAATCCTTGTTAAAAAAATTCACAAAACCAAGTAAGTCAAATCCGCTTGGTTTTGTCAGTTTATTATTAAGTAAATCCTTGTTTTCAAAATTCACCAAACCAAGTAAGTACCATAGGCCGTTTCGTTTCTTTGTTAAAAAGTCTGACGAGATGAGTCACATAAGTTGGGTTTTGTAAGATGTGGGTGCGGCAGTTACAGTGAGTGTATATGTGTGCCTGTTTATTGTTTTTAGCAATTCTTCACTTAATATTCCTGGGTTGGTATGCAGGAGTCATGGTTTTTTTTGCTCTCCCTTCAAAATAATATTAGATGCAGCCAATTTAATTTTAAAAATACAAAACTATTTTCCTTTCAGTTTCCTATTGTAGCGATCTTCCTGCCTTTACACCACGTGTATGTCTTGTATTTTGTTGCCCTTGTTGTGTGTCTGTAATATATTTGTTCCTGTTTGTTTGTGGGTTCGGGCACTGAATAGAATAGGCCCAACGTTTCCCGGCGTGTCGTAAGAGGCGACTAACAGGGGTAATGTTAGCACGGCATCACTGGGCGAAAGTCTTCTACACAGAAGTCACCGGCCAGGGCGAGGAACCTCACGTTGCTACATGTTCAACGACCACGTGCTCGGGGCCAAGGCGAGCCACACTGTATTCGTGGATTTCGGCTGTGCCCAACAGCCTGGAGAGGATTGGGCACCGCCAGGTCTTTTTTTGCCCAAGACACACTACATGCATAATGACACTATCCACTAATTCCATACCGGATAGGTCGTCGCCCGGCTCAAGGACCGCGCCTTCCGTTGGCCACCAGGACGGAGGTGTTAAGTATGCTACTGATGGACAATTTAGCAGGATCCGCACGAGAAACAACATCGTCATAGGAACCTGGAATGTCAGGACCCTAACTGCGGAAGGAAAATTAGAAGAACTGGCCCACGAGTTGGACCACTATCTATGGAACGCTCTAGGCATTAGCGAACTGCGCTGGAAAGGCCTAGGTGAAACAACGACAGACAAAGGCCACAAGCTCTATTTCAGCGGTAGAGATGACAGGCACGAACAAGGCGTTGGATTCTTGGTCCACAAGAACATTCTAGCCACTGTCATGGGTTGCCGCCCAGTAGACTCATTACCATCCGCCTGAGAGCAGCCCCTTTCAACATCACCATCATCCAGACCTATGCCCCAACATCAGACTATGACGATAGCGAAGTGAAGGATTTTTATGAAAATCTACAGGCGGTCCTTGACCAAGTGCCGAAGAAGGACATAGTCATAGTGCAAGGCGACTGGAATGCCAAGGTTGGCCAAGATGCGCACCACAATTGGGGAGACACATGTGGACCCCACTGCAACAACGAGACAAATGACAGGGGTCTGAGATTCTTGGAGTTTGCCAGATACAACAATCTGGTACTGGCAAACACGCTTGGTCTCCACAAAAACTCCAGACGATGGACATGGCACAGTCCCAGGGGGGAGCATCACAACCAAATAGACTACATCATGGTCAAGAAACGCTTCAGATCAAGCATCAACATTGGCAGGACACGCACTTTTCCAGGAGCAGACATCGGAAGTGACCACGATCTCTTTATGATGTCTTTCCGGCTCCACTTGAAGAGAGTAAAATACTGCACTAGACTGAAGTTCGACCTGGACAAACTGCACTACCCGGAGGTGGCAGAACTATTTCAGGCCACAATTGAAGGGAAATTTGCACCACTGCTCATTTTGGGGGCTGGTGAAGTAGATGTCAACACCATGACCACCACCTTCAACTCAGCTGTGACAGATGCCGCCACTGAGATCCTCGGCAAGCACCGACCAAAGAAGAAGCCGTGGATCACACCTGAACTTTTGGATCTGTGTGATAAACGAAGAGAGATAAAAAAAAAAAAAAAAAGAAAAAGAACCCCTCACAGGGAGCTGATGTCTATCGAAAAATCAACAATGACATCCGAAAAGGCATGCGCACAGCAAAGGAGAACTGGATAGAAGATCAATGCCAGGAAATAGAGAACAGTCTGAACAAAAACAACAGCAAGAAGGCCTACCAGACTGTAAAGCGGCTGACAAGTTTCAAACAGCCCAAAGTCTCCACGATCCAAAGCAAGTCTGGCATATGCCTTACAGAAGAACAAGAAGTCTTGGACAGATGAACAGAGTACTGCTCTGACCTTTACAACCATACACCAAATGGAGACCCATCAGTTCTAGCATGTCCCGAGAACAGAGAAGAAGAAATCCTCCCAATTCTCCGGGAAGAAGTTGAGGCAGCAGTGCAATCGCTAAAGAAAGGGAAGTCAGCGGGAGTGGACAACATACCCGCGGAACTGCTACAAGCAGGAGGAGAAGCGATAATTGATGCCCTCACCATTATCTGTAACAAGATCTGGAAGAGTGGAGAGTGGCCTATACCATGGGCCCAGTCGCTTGTCATCACTCTTCCCAAAAAAGGTAACCTTCAGGAGTGTGAAAATTACCGCACCATCAGCCTCATCATCCATCCCAGCAAGGTCCTCCTGAAAATATTACTCAACAGGTTGAAACCCCAAGCTGAACAAATCATAGCTGAAGAACAAGCAGGATTCAGGGCAGGGCGAAGTACCACTGGACAGATTTTCAACCTCAGAATAATCTGTGAGAAATACCTACAGCACCAACATCATGTGTTCATAGACTTCAAGAAAACGTTTGACCGAGTCTGGCATGCAGCTCTATGGGCAACAATGAAAGCGTACAACATCAGACCTAAAATTATTGAAGTCATCAAAAACCTGTATGACAAGGCTACCAGTGCAGTCCTCCACAACAGCGCCATCGGGAACTGGTTCAGAACAACAATCGGTGTGCGTCAAGGATGCCTACTCTCTCCAACACCCTTCAACATCTTCCTAGAGTGCATCATGTCAGATGCTCTTGCAGATCACGAAGGCACAGTCAGCATAGGGGGTAGAGCAATCTCCAATCTTCGTTTTGCGGATGACATTGATGGATTGGCTGGAGAGGAACAAGTACTTGAACAGCTGGTACAGAGGCTTGACACCACCTCCAAAGCTTGTGGAATTGAAATAAGTGCAGAGAAGACCGAAATGATGACCAACAACACCAATGGCATCAACACGGATATCAAAGTCCAAGGCCAATCCCTCAACACAGTGCATAGCTTCAAATATTTAGGAGCCATTGTATCAGACAATGGGTCCCGACAGGAAGTCCTCTCCAGGATCGCACAAACAACTGCTGCCCTGACAAGGTTGAAGCCATTTGGAAAGACGGGACCATCATTCTACATTCCAAAGTAAGACTGCTGCGCTCCCTTGTCATCTCCATCTTCCTATATGCTTACGAAGCATGGACCCTCACAGCAGATCTACAACGAAGAATACAAAGCATGGAGATGAGGTGCTACAGAAGACTTCTGGGCATTTCCTATACCCAACACATCACCAACGACCAAGTCCGACAGACCATCACACAAGCCATTTGACAACACGATGACCTGCTCACAATGGTGAAGAAACGGAAACTCCGATGGTATGGCCACGTCACCAGATCATCAGGCCTTGCAAAGACTATTCTGCAAGGCACAGTGCAAGGAGGTAGAAGAAGAGGGAGACCGAAAAAGAGGTGGGAGGACAACATTCGAGAATGGACTGGTTTGACACTGAGCGAAGCCATCAGGGCTGCTGAGGACAGAGAGAGATGGAGTATGCTGGTTAAACGATCATCTGTGGTGCCCCTACGACCTCAGGGTTACGGGACAGGATAGGATAGGATAGGATAGTTTGTTTATTTCCACACCTCGTGGAAGTTGCCGCGTAGGTGGAAGATCTACAGGATCCTTCATGGTGGGCAGGAAAGTACATGAAGAAAACTCTTTTTCAAAAAGCCGAACACGTCCTTTGCTGACCGAAATTTCGTCATCATTTTCACAGGAAAATAATATTGCACAGCAGCAATAACATGAATTCTCACTGGTCCACTTCATCTTAAGGCGCTTTCTCATTGGTCGGGAGGACTTACTTTTCTTTGTCAGGTTATTGTAGAAAATGACGTCATCATGCCAACTCGAGCATCAGCCAGAGGATCGCCGAAACAAAATCGCAGGGGACTTGCTTGGTTTTATCAGTTTATTCCCCCACTTAAAAATTTTTTAACAAGGACTTACTCTATGATATCTCCAAATCTAAACATAGTTCGGATTTGATTTTTACAGGTAAGATGCGTCATTCTCTTGCAAGTTTGATGGCGCAAAAAACTCATTTTCGACCTTAGGTGGACTTACTCGGTTTTGTCAAATCACGGCAGTATAGCAGATTGATAGAACAGAGCAGGAATGAGAAAGAGCAAATGAGAAAGACAGCGACAGTGGGAATTTAAAGCACTAAATTTCCAGAACGTGGGGATACTATTTATACTGAAAACCCCGACACCCCAACGGGGGTATATAGGACACAAAAGGAGGAAATGTTCTGGGGTCTTATTCATGAGTACCGTGTAAAGTACACGCCGTGTACAGCGAAGTCATGACTTGAAAGTTGCCGACAACCCAAGGAGCTCAGTCGGTATGCACGTGTGACGACCTGACCGCCGACTGTTAGGTTGGCGTGCAAAGCAAGATCACGGGGAATTCCCGATGAATAGCTTCAAATACGCATGCGCGAAGGCCGTGAGCGAAGGCCGTGACCTTCTTTCCTCTATTGACTTTTGGTTTATGGTGATGGAGATTAAAAGTTCGAAAAAAAAAAAAAACACAATGTTACGACGAGAGAGAGTTCATTGTTGCTGGGGGAGGTAACACTGCACAAGGACTAAATCCAAAGCAAGAACAAAGGCGGTGTTAGAAGAAAAAACGGGCAGTGTCGGAAGCGATCGCGAGTAATAATAGAGCCTAGGTCAGTAGGTGCCTGTGTCGTCTGCTGTAGGTTTTGATCAGCGTCAATGTGGGTTTTACGATCTGTTTCCTTTTCTACGAAAATTTAATAGGCTGTCCTAAAACCTTTTTAATATCATGATGATTATAAATTCGAAGAACTCTACAAGACAAATGTATGTTTTGTGTAACTTGTAGCTCTGTAAGTTACTTGTTGTTTGATTACATTGTCTGCATTAATTGCATGAGAAAAAGGGCTGAAGCGTTACAACTGTTTACGCCATTACCCCCCACCCACCACTTTATTTCAACTGAGTGTATGTTATGTCTTGCTGATTAAAAATAGGGTTTCAAATTAATCCCTTTAATTTTGTTGATATCATTATTTAGCCGCGTCACATCACAAATAAGCAACACAGCGCACCTCAATGACAGTTACTTTCACAAACTTGCAATGTTAGAAGTATTAGTATTTATCCCAGAGTGCGTTCTGTCTCGAAATACTCGATGGCGACGAAAAACATGTCGATTATGGTGTCGAAAAGCAATGAAAACGGCCATTTTGATTTCCTGTAGTCGGCGACTGACTCGTTTAGACGACCTCCGGAGGACGTCTACATTTAGTCGCCACTTTACGCGGCACAAGCGTGTAGTCGTCACTCGTGCATACCGTGTACCTCGCGGTAGTCGGCGACCTCTGTTTGCACGCCGCCTATACGTTTAGTCGTCACTCATGAATAACACCCCAGACGTTTCTGCAGGATGCTCACACTGTCAGACTGGGTCTTCTAACAAGTGACGGCGGAACATGTCATAATTAAATATACTTATGCCAAATATCGAAGTCGGGCATGTAAATCCTGCTGCTGTCGTGTCCCATGGTAATAGTACAATGGAACACGTGGATAATCTTTGGAAAGGTGTCTTTTTAATAAGCTAATGGATCGGCTTTCTTGAATTTCCTCGGGTAGATCATTCCACAATACTGTGTGTTTTGAAAGACTCCATTAAATACTTTCTTGAAGATACCTGGAATAAAGACGATATTATTTTGAAAAGCATTTCCTATCCTATCCTATCCCGTAAATCGAAGGTCTTTGGCTGTTTAACACTTGTCAGCCATTTCACAGTTTGGTAGGCCTTCTTGCTGTTGTTCTTGTTCAGACTGTTCTCCATTTCCTGGCATTGAGCTTCTATCCAGTCTACTTTGCTGTGCGCATGCCTTTTCGGATGTCATTGTTGATTTTTCGGTAGGCATCAGCTCCCCGTGAGGTGTTCCATTTCGTTTTCATCTCTCTTCGTTTATCACACAGGTCCAAAAGTTCAGGTGTGATCCACGGTTTCTTCTTGGGGCGGTGCTTGCCAAGGATCTCAGTGGCGGCATCTATCACCGCTGAGTTGACATCTACTTCACCAGCTCCCAAAATGAGCAGTGATGCAAATTCCTTCCACTTGTGGCTTGGAATATATCTGCCACCTCTGGGTCTTGCAGTTTGTCCAGGTCGAACTTCAGTTCTCTTCAGGTGGTGCCGGAAGGACATCATCAAGAGATCGTGGTCACTTCCGATGTCTGCTCCTGGAAAAGTGTTGATGCTTGACTTAAAGCGTGTCTTGACCATGATGTAGTCAATCTAATTGTGATGCCTCGCTAGGACTGTGCCATGTCCATCGTCTGGATTTTTTGTGGAGACCAAGCGTGTTTGCTAGTATCAGATTGTTGTATCTGGCAAACTCCACGAGTCTCAGACCTCTGTCATTTGTCTCGTTGTTGCAGTGGGGTACACATGTCTCCCCAGTTGTGGTGCGCATCTTGGCCTACCTTGGCATTCCAGTCGCCTTGCACTATGACTATGTCCTTCTTCGGCATTTGGTCAAGGACAGACAGTAGAGTTTGATAGAAATCCTCCACTTCGCTGTCGTCATAGTCTGATGTTGGGGCATAGACCTGGATGATGGTGATGTTGAAAGGGGATGCTCTCAGACGGATGGTAATGAGTCTACTGGAGACTGGGTGGCAACCCATGACAATGGATAGAATGTCTTTGTGGACCTAGAATCCGTGTTCGTGCCTGTCATCTCTCCCGCTGAAATAAAGCCTGTGGCCTTTGTCGGTCGTTGCTTCACCTATGCCTTTCCAGCGCAGTTCGCTGATAGTCTACCTAAAATGTTCCAGCGATAGTGGTCTAGCTCGTGGGCCAGTTCTTCTAATTTTCCCTCCGCAGTTAGGGTCCTGACATTCCAGGTTCCTATGACGATGTTGTCTCTCGTGCGGATCCTGCTAAGTTGTCCATCAGTAGCACACTTATCACCTCCGTCCTGGTGGTCAACGGAAGGCGCGGTTCTTGGTGACCCGGGCGACGACCGATCCTGTATGGAGTGAGTTGTTCTTTTCATCATGAGGTGTGTCTTGGGCAAGAAAGACCTGGCAGGGCCCAATCCTCTCCAGGCTGTTGGCCACAGCCGAAATCCACGAGTACAGTGTGGCTCACCTTGGCTCCGAGCACGTGGTCGTTGAACCTGTAGTAACGTGAGGTTCTTCCGTTCTGGCCGGTGACTTTCTCCCAGTGATGCCGTGCTGACATCATCCCTGTTAATCGCCTCTTACGACACGCTGAAAAACGTTGGGTCTATTCTATTCAGAGCCCGAACCCACAGGACAAAAAGCATTTCAAATCATCAAAATAAAACGCACATTCAACACCGTTATAGTACAAACACTATCCAATACCTTGCTCTGACAGAAATACCTGTATGGGATCTTTAGATTTCATTTGTAAAAAAAATGTCAAATGTTATAGAAAAAATCTCATAGTAGGACACTTTTTACCGTCACAAATCCTTTTCAAATTGACAGAGGGTGTAGAACCAATTAAAAAAAGAAGATTCAACCGCAAAATAGCCTCTTTGAAAATACCAATTTCCTATCGATCGATAAATTGCGTCGCCGCAGTGAGACGTTAAAAACCCAGTAATTGGGCCTAGTTATTTTTTCAATTTCTATCCATCTGTCATCTTTCTCTCTGTTTTTCCTTTTTTCCTGGCTTTTATTCGTTGTTTTTATTCAATCGTTGTTTCTTTCTTTTAATCACCATTCTCTTTCTCTGACTGTCTTGCTCTCTTTCGCATTCGGATTTTTCCTTATTCGTTTGTTTTGCGCAAGGAGATAAGACATAAGACATAAGACATAAGACATAAGATTCTTTATTCGCTTCAAATGTAACACACAGAAGAATTTGCTTTGCGCGTCTGGGAATGGCATAAATCATTAAAAGTAACAATTAAAAACACAATTGGTCCCGACATCTGTGAATATCTCGGGACCTAAAAACAATTTCTTCATTCACTCACATCCACAAAGCATCAGCGAACCGCACACAAATTTTGTCAGGAAACGAAACAAAAAAGCAGACTACCAAAATAAGGAAAGAAAACAACAAAAAAGCATGCGCTCACACATACACGCACACGCACACACACACACACACAGAGGGTGCATCCAGCTGCACAACCCCTCACGCATGCCACGTTCATAACTAAATAATATAGGCCTATTGTATGGTGTAGTTATGACATATAATTATAAAGGAGATACAGATCCAAGAAATAGAGTTAGTGATTTTAGCAGTCTAAGGGGAATCGGAATCACGCTGTGTCGCTGCCAGGTGTGACAAAATAAAGCTGTGAAAAGTGAAGTTACACACTGGATTACTTGGAATACTATTACTGGATGTACAAGTACCAGGAGGGATGAGAATGCTGAAATTCCACAAAGGAGGATATGTCATTGTTTGTTTTCCTACTAAGGAAGTTATTCTACATTGATGGCTCTTACCGTAAAAGCAGGTCAGGAAGAAAGGTAATGTTAGGGTGGGAAGATTGTTTTGTAGACAAAATTGGCCTGAAAGGCTCGCCGATGGGATAAGGTTGAGGGTAGGAGAATGATTCAATTTAAAAAACTCAGGTTTACACATTATACATTTCTCTACAAATGCCCCCATTCGCGCGCGCACGCACACATACACATGCACTCTCTATCTCCCTCTCTCGCTCTCTATCTCTTTCCTAAAAGAAATTCTTTTAAAACAAAATGCATAGAACATTATCAATAAATAAGAATTGTCATTTTAAAATTAATAATAAGAATAATGCATCGAACATTATCAGTAAATATTTACGCATTAGATTATATTAAATTAATAATAAGAATAATGACATTGATTTATCTGTAAAAACAGTAGAGCAAAGACTCTGTACATGGTCTACGAGTCCAGTAAATGCCCTCACATTAAATTTAAGAATAAAAAGCTAGTTCAAAGAATAAAAAAAAAACAAACATTCTTACTTCTTACTTCTTATTAAATTCTAATATCATCACAACAGACCCTTAACTGAATAAAAAGTTTGGCAATAATTAATGTCCATTAATAACACATCAATAATCATTAGAATAATTATCCCACATTCCTGTATTAATCTATTTAACTACTTCTGCAACCGCCAATAATGATGATGATGATGATGATGATGTCAATAATAATAATTACAACAACAATGGCAATAATAATAATAATAATAATAATGATGATGATGATGATGATGATGATATTAATTAATTCATAATTAATTAATTCCGTCCTTCCAAGAAGTGATGAACGAAGATATGAAAGGGTTAGTTGGGTAGTAATTGTTTATAGGGTCCAACTTTAAAGGATAATGGGCGACACTTGTTGTTGTTGTAATAAGGCCACGATAAATTCCTCAGAAAATAAAGAAGAGGAAACATTTTTTGGGTGGTAATTTGAAACTGAATCTACAATTAAATGGATTTTACAAACACATGAGTGGTCTGTGCACCTCAAAGAAATGACTAATATAGCAATAAACTGTAAGTTTCCAATTAGTTAAATTCTGATGTGTTACTGTCGAGGAACCAGTTTTCATCGCCGATGAATTTGAAGTGGCGGATGTCGGTGATGATGAGTATGAGCGTTCGCGCGCGCGCCTGTGTGTGTGTTTTCATGCGTTTATATGTGTTTGTGTATAATGTCTCTCTACTGTCAATGGGCGGTCGTATGCGTCTGAATGTAGGCATGTGTGTGTGTGTGTGTGGGGGGGGGGGTGTGCGTGTGTGTGTGTGAGCTTGTGTGTGTGTCTGCGCATGTTTGTTCGCACCTGCTGCCTTTCCTTTTGACACAAAGAACGGGGTTTGAACGTGGAGTGCCGCCATTGAATTGAAGAGCGAGAAATGGTTCCGTCATACACACAGTGGGAGTTGTAACAAGATGTTACACTGAGGTGGAGGCCATTTGCGCTAGATAGCATAATCATAGAAGACTTTATTGAGCCACATCATTGAGGTCAAAGCTTCCAATAAACGTGTTAGCAGCTTACAAGACATTGGATCCCTTTAAACGGAAGCATGACAGAAGGGAGAATGACAAAAGGGAGAAGGGACAAAAAATGGAAAGACAGATGGTTGACTGGACAAAATGGAGAATGGACGAAATGGAGAAAGACAAAACGGAGAAAGGCAGAAAGGAGACTGGACAAATTGGAGAACGGACAAAGGGGAGAATTGACAAAAGGGAGAACGTTCAAACAGATGTTTGCATCGTTCTCTCTGAATTATCCTCTTCAAAGAGTCCTCTTTGGGAAGAGCGGCAACAGTATCCTTGTGGATTCCGCGAGCGACTTCGTCGTAATGATTGCTGATGTTCCATGGTCTGTAAGAGCCGCCTCTTTTAGACTCAATTGGAGTTTTCTTACCTACACATATTTTGGAAATAAACATCCCATACACATCAAAAAAACATCACACACACATACAAACTGACTAACAACATCATCCACAACATGTTTGTTGAGAACTTCCTTTCATTAATGTACCTAAACTGCCACCTTAAATTAAAACTTTTTGTTTTCTTGCAGGGCCAGACCAGGGTTCCGGACCACCCCACCCCTCCTCCCCACCCGCCCCAACACACCCAAAAAAGCAAATGGCTTTTTCAAGGTTCAGATAGCACCATATTGCACCATTTTGCATCCTTGAAAAAAATCTGGACCTGCCCCCCTCTCCCCTCAACCCACCCCAACAAAAAAAGGAAAAACGGAGTGATTTTTTTTTTCAAAGTCTCCAGACCATCACAAATGTCTTTTTCAAGGTTCACTTTACCGATACAGTGGAACCTCCGGTATACGACCGTCCAAAATCTGAGAAAAAACGGTCTTATAATAGAGGTGGTCTTATACCGGAAACAAGGGGTGGGATGGGGGGAGGGGGGTCAGGCTCAGAGGGGTCATAATTTTCACACTCACCAGCATGTATTCTCTGACAAAGGAAACTGTAAAACATGTTTCATTTTTAGCTTTGTCTTTTATTCACAACGTCAAAAATAAAAAACAGTCGAACCACTGCCAGACGCGTTCATACAAGTCTGTCAGTGCAGAAGCTCTCAGTTTCGATGTTTTCCTTTCGCCACTTTCTCCACTCTCCCATCGTAGTTTCACAGATTCCTTATCCTTTAAGATGAGATGAATTTGGGTCTACCCAACGTCTAAACTTCTTGCAATAGACAAACAACTCTCCCCATTTTCACTTCTTTCAATCACTTTCATTCTCTCTGCCAAACTCAAAACGTTCCTCTTGTGCGACGCCATTTTGACAAGCCAGTGTAGGCGAGTAATGTCCCTTATTTGCGAACCGGAAATAGCAGACAACAGCAGGCGTACACTAACATGAGAGAAAAAACGAAGGGTACAGACAACAAATTAACTAATATCTCTTTTAAATTGCCCTAAAACGGTCGTATAAAGGGCTTCAGACACGGTCGCTGGTCGCATAAACGAGGTTGTCGCATACCAGAGGTCATTTATTATTGGAAGTGAATCCGTCAGAAGTTTTCAGGTCACATAACGGAGGGAGTCGTATACCAGAGAGACGGATACCGGAGGTTTCACTGTATTATGAAAATAAGACTGAAAAGAATGATTTCAAATACCTCAATACTAGATTCATTCGGTAAGTGGTTATGACGACCCGTGTGCACCACATCTGCAGGACTGCCATTCAGATGTTTTAAAGAAATTGCACAACCTGTGCAATCTCTGTTGGCACATCTCCAGTATATTTGCAAGTCTTTGTTTTTGTCTTGTGTATAAGTGTAACCTCTGTCGCAAAGAAGTGGCTTGTTTTTTTGCGTTTGTAATACCTCCGGCTCCATAATCACAGTGGTAAACACAATAAAAGACAAAACGAAAGAAACTGAACACCAGCTACTTTGAACAATAACTCAGGGGTGGCCTCGAACAATCACTCGGGGTGGCCTCGTGGCGCAGTGGATAAGTCGCCGGTTTCCTATGCCGAAGGTCGCGGGTTCGATTCCCGCAAGGGGCGAACGTATGTGACTTAGGTACGAGACTATTGAGGTCACCGAGGGTTTTCTCCGGGCACTCCGGTTTCCTCCCTCCCTTCAATAATGGTACAGGATGCAGTCAATATAAAAATTTCAAAAATAAAAATTTGGTTTTCTTCCGTCTTCTAATAGCGATCTCCCTGCCTTTACACCACCTGTTTGAGTGATGTATGTGTATTTGGTGTGTGTGAGGGTAAATGAGACAGGTGAGCGTGTATGTTGGTATAGATCGCCGCGCTTTGAGCCTTGGGGAAAGGCGCGTATATAGCATCCTGTATTATTGTTATTATTATTTTAAATATTTAGAGTTTTTAATTCGATAAAGAGTTTCCACAACTCACTCTCAACAACTCATATTCCTTTGAATACAAGTATTATTATCCCTTTGAACAACAACTCAAATCGTCATTCTCCCTTTTTACCCGGTTTTCCTTTTCCCTATTCTCCCTTTTATCATTTCTCCCTTCTGTCCATTCTCCCTTTTATCCGTTCTCCCCTTTGTCGCATTCTCCCTTTTGTCCGTTCTCCGATTTGTCCATTCTCCCATATGTCTATTCCCCAATTTGTCTTCTCCATTTTGCATTTCTCCCTTTTGTCGATTCTCCCTTCTGTCGGCCACCCCTTTAAACAACGCTTTTCTGTAAATGAGACAACAATAAGAAAAGAGGGGGAACGCTAAAACACAAGAACAGGGCTTGATTCTAACTCCTTTATAGTGTCAAATAATTATGTACCACAACCAACAAACGGTCCTGTGTTCACCGTCATCATTCTTTTAACAGGTTATGCTATTTAGTTAGTTAGTCATTGGTATAGGGTCCAGCGGACAGCAAAGAGCCGAATCAGGACCACAACTTGGTTGAAAGAAGACTAGCCTCTGATCCGTATAAAAGATATACTGAAACAACCCTAATGGTAACGCTGAGGCCACTCCACCAGCCGGTCACTTTACAATAAAGGCACCCCACGCAGAAGACGCTGAGACTTTAATTTACCGAAACCCCATTTACAAAAACAAAATAGAATATAAACATCATTATAAAATATTAACGAAACACATACATATAAAATGTCAGGCCTACTTTCTCCTTTCGGTGTTTAAGCAGGTGACTGTTCCTTCAAGCAAGGATTGAAGGAATATTTGGGGGTGGGTTGGTGCGTGTGCGAGCGTCCTTTCTCCCACTAAACTAAACTTAGAAACGCAACTAGTGAAATAAAGTGTTAAAATACAATATACATTTATTCAATAAAATATGTAATTAAAAAACCCAATCAAGAAACAAAAGAATGAAACCAAAGAAATTATATAAAACAATTTAAAACATACACAATGTTACGTTGTAGACGCGTGCTATGGTAGGATTACGTGTGAAACGCGCACGATGGTAGTCTTGCGTGTGTGACGCGAGCGATAGATCAGATCGTTTTATTTTGCTAAGCATGTAGTGATAGAGTGTATTTATCTTTGATTTGATTTTGCGTTGTTATTAGAAGGAGCTTTGTATAACGTTGGTAATTTTAGTTGGTCGATATTATTTGAGAATTTTCCAGAGTTGGTTGTTTACTATCGATCGAAGCGTATGGATAATTCTAGTGGTAACTATAGAAGCTTCCATTCCAAATAAGGTTGTATGACGTGAGACAGTGATGATGAAATTACTTTTGATTGGTTGTGGTGTTTCATGCAGGGGTATTCTCGCTTGTTCTGGAGTATGTAGAGACTATATAAGTGCCGCACTGTTTCAAAATAAGAGAGAGTTGAAAGTAGAGAGAGTTGTTGTATTAGAGTTGAGAAAGTTATAAAAAGTGGAAAGTTTATAGTTCAGAATTGTAGAGTGGAAAAAGCGATTGAGCGATTGAATGCAGTTGTTGATGTGTGCTGAATAAAAGTGAAAAACTTTATACGACGACTCCAGCCTTGTTGATGATTGAACGGGTTGCGTGGATAAACGAATCTGAGTTACACCTATCAGGATTTCAAGCATCGGGGCTGAATCAACTACTGATAGAAAAACAACATCGAGTGTAACACACAATCAAAACATTGGCATAAATAATAAAAATCACTCTCTCACCTTGTTCTAAATTAACACACACATATAATATATACACAATAATAATTAAACACACATATGCCCCCCCCCCCCCCCCCCCCCTGTTGGCCCTGATCAATCTGGTTATATAATGTGATATATATATAATTATATATACTTCACACCGATGTGCACAGTCACTGATTGCAAAGTCTGGCTGCACACTTCTTCCTTGAATTTCCTTGGTTAAAAAAGTTCTTTACACAGCTTATATATATATCTATATCTAGTTTATGAAGAAAAAATAGATTATAAAGAGTCACTGGCTATAGCAAGCCTCACTGTTACATTACATTACATGATTATTGCTTTATGTCCAGCGGGCAGCCTCACTGTTCCTGATGGCTATAAATATATAAATAAAAAATATCTATATAAGTAATCTGTTCTTTCTTAAGTTATATGTAAAAATCCGTGGCTTCTTCTGCAACTTAAAATGTTTACTCGCCAAACGGCCCCCCCCCCCCCCTATTTCTGCTCGTTCTCTCCCTCCTTTTCCTTCCGCAGTACTCAATGACCCTGGGTGTTACTAAAGGACCTTCGGTGGTCAGTGGTACGCTCTGACGATGACGCAATGGTCACTATCCACAAGAGCGATAGCTATGGCGGCCTACTAGCGCCAAAACCTGATAATTACAATTATCATGTGATAATTACAAATATCATGGGATAATTAAAATTATCAAGAGATAATTACAATTTTTATTGAAAATTACAAATATGTTCGTGTGATCATGTTTAATTTTTTAGTTTTGGCTCTATCAATCCGCCTGGAAATGCGCCAAAACTAAAAATTGTAATTATCACATAATAATTAAAATTGTCACTTGATAATTATAATTTTCACGTGATCATGCTTAATTCTGGTAAGGCGGCTTACTAGCGTCAAAACCTGCAAAACTTACATGTATCAGTGATAATTGTAATTAACACGTGTTCTGTGTAATTCACAGAGATACCAGTAATTCACAGTGTTAATTACTAATTTTCAGTTTTGGTCACGCTTTACTAGGGCCAAAACCCCAGGCGTGCTGGTAACAGTGCCTCTGCCGCGCATGCGCATCGCGCATCGGGCCGCGCATGCTCAGCTTGATATTTATAATTTTCAGTGATAATTGTAATTATCGCTTGATAATTGTAATTATCTCTTGATAATTGAAATTATCACATGATATTAGCAATTATCAGGTTTTGGCGCTAGGAAAGCATGGCAAATACTGATAATTATTAATTAACACTGCGGATTACCGGTATCTCTGTAAATTACACAGAACACGTGATAATTTTAATTATCTCGTGATAATGGTAACTCTCGGTTTTGGCGCTAGTAGGCCGTCATAGATAGCAAACGCCTTGGCTCGCTGCTGCCCCAATGCTTCTCTGCTTCCAGCAACGAAGACAACAGCACCCGCCACAGTCACAACGACAGCTGCACTTCCGACAACAGCAACAACAACAAGAAACAGCAACAAATCCAACCTGAAAACAATAATGATACAGGCTACTTTTCTTGCATGGCTTTTATATATATATATCTATTACTTTTAAAACAAATTTGTCTGCTCTCCTTTTTTTTTTCCTGAAGAGAAATTTACATGGTTTTATAATCACAGTTATTTCCATTTCGCTGCACTCATACAAATTATACAAAATACAACCATCATAAAAGTTCCACAATATTTAACACACATTTGTTTCGTTTATATAGTCTTTATACAATTTACACCCCACCTCTCTTTTTCTCTCCTGAGTCTAGCTGACTGCTTTAACTCATCATATTATTTACAACAAAATGCATTTTAACATAAAAACGTTGCTAGATACAATATTAATAATAATTAACATATTTTAATAAAAGTTTAAAGACATACAATTTCACGTTCTACATTCTCTTTCATACATTTTTACTACAAGCCTTCCCTAAATAGTTTTCTCCCCATTTTCTCATTGACGATCGTTAGAGACAGGACTCCGGTGGTCGAATCTCACTTACCGACTTGTGATAAGAGATTTTCTCTTGAAACATCAAATAGACAATGCCCGATGACGCTCTATAAGAAGGTCTCCTCTCTGAAAATCCTTATCGGGAAGAGAGGGGACCATAAACTAATTAAACAAACAAACAAAGCTCTCGATATCCTATCAGCCTCCCGGGTGTCCCACTTTGACTACAATCCGGTTCCACAGCTTAATGTCTCTCCGACCTGGCTTCCTCCTTACACTCTACCGATCCCGCTGCTTCCAAGTCCAAACAACGAATGAAGGTTCCGGCCAATTTTCTGCAATAGCTTCTCAAACTGAGCTCAATGATTGGCTCCTTAAACTGCAAAACAAGCTTCACCCTGACCGCACGTGCTAAAATACTCATAACACATTATTCAATTTCTTGACCTAGTCCATCGCAGAGTGACTTGTTATTGTCCGTTTACTGAAAAACAAGGTGCCCACACCCCTCTTCCACAGTTTTGCCATGCCATACATTGCTAAATAACAATACCATAGAAAGCCCTAGTTACTATTTGGCAGAAAGCGTCCAATATCCCCAAGCTGACCCAACAGACCCCATACACAAACGAGAAGTTTGGGGGAGTTTTCAAGAAAAAAAAAGATAGGTGACTGGTCTAGCTAGCAAAGAAGATAGTAGATTGACAGAACAGATTAGGATCGAACGAGAAAGAACAAACGAGAATGACAGAAAGAGTGGTAATTTAAAAGCACTAAATTTCCACAAAGTGGGGATACTACTTTTTTATTTTTAAAGTGGGGATACTATTTATACAGAAATCCCCGGCACCCCCACAAGGGGAACGAGTTACGCTAGAGGACTTAAGAGTTAAGCTAGAGGATTTCACAAATTAAGTCATTTCCCCTCGTGCTTGCCTGGTGGTGATTAAGTCTATAGGCTCGCAGTCATTCGATTTTCTCTCACTACCAGACAATTCATTGCGTGTGAAACAGCACTTGTAAAAATAACAGTCCTCCTGTTTCCAAAAGATTTATAGTAATCGTTGTAGGCTATTTGCCAAACTTTTATGCTGGATAGATGTCAAAACACGCGAATAGGTAACAGGCACTGTCTTTGTTGATCTACTGATCCAACGCTAAGCGATGTATCTTATCAGTGCAGGTTAGTATGTGGTTTTTGCGTTCAGTACGACGTTTTGCAAGGGATGCAAGTCATGTAGGGCTTATAGTCGACATTTGTTTAGGACGCTGGACACGACGTTTACATTCAAATTTCGCACAAAAAGTATAAATATATAAGCAAATAGCCATCGCTTAGTGTTAGACATTTTTACCCATTTTATTTTATTTTATTTTAGCATTTTGATTCGGTATTAAGACTCACCTTAATAGTTTCCTGTTCGTGTCTAGTCGACAGTATAGAGTTTATTTGCAGCATGTTGACCTGCTTTTTTGCTAGTCTATACAGCATTGTTCGTTTGTTCTATTCACGGAGTATTAGTCTTATAATTGAACTTTGCCCGGAGGTTGTTCGCGCCTTTGCTTTAAAACGCTATGGGATGGGGTAGCAGTGTGCGAGTAGGCAAGGCGGAGAGGGTGTAATGTTGGGGTTTGTTTTTAGTTCAAATCCCAGGGGTGTGAGCGCAGTGAAGTGCTGTCTTATATTCTAATTAGCAGACGGAGAGGTGGGAGGGGGGTGGGGGGTGGGGGGTGGAGGGGGGCGTTATTCAGAGTGATACACGCGCTCGTGGTTCAGCCGAACGGTTGATTGGAGTTCAGTTCAGTTCAGTGGATAAATTAACGTCCCCGGACACAGTGCGTATAGGGGACATGTTGATTGGAAGTTTGGAGCTTGCTTTTATACAATTGGTGTGGTATTCTATACTGACTGTAGTGTGTCATTGTGACTGTCAATGATTGTTGTAAACCGCAAAATAATTTTCCATGTTGTTTGCACAAAGAAAGATTGTGATTCCCATTTTCCTCTCTGCTTCTTCTTCTCCTTTTTCTTCGTCTCCTCCTCTCTTCTTCTTTATCACCATCTCCTTCTCCTTCATCTTCTTCTTCTTCTTCTTCTTCTTCTTCTTCTTCTTCTTCTTCTTCTTCTTCTTCTTCTTCTTCTTCTTCTTCTTCTTCTTCTTCTTCTTTATCACCATCTCCTTCTCCTTCATCTTCTTCATCTTCTTCATCTTCTTCTTCTTCTTCTTCTTCTTCTTCTTCATTGTTGTGAACGTAAGAGTTGTGTAAACCTAGACTGATATAGCTACAGTAACATAGATGTTTTTGAACACATGGAAACATGCTGCGCCGGGAACATATAGCTATGGGCTTATACAGCTGTTACAGCACTTGGGGCCATAGAGCTGTGGGAGCATAGACCTTTAGGAACATATGACTGGGGACATGGAAATGTGGGAACAAAGAGCTTTGGGAACATAGGACTGTGAAGACATAGATATGTGGAAACATAGAGCTCTGAGGACATAGAGCTTTGGGAACATAAGACTGAAGGAACATAGAGCTAAGGGAACATAGAAATATGGTAACGACTAACATAGCAATAAACGGTACATTTAGTCAAATTTCGATGCGCTATTGTCGAGGAACTAGTTTTTATTGCCGATGAATTTGAAGTGGCGGATGTCGATGATAATGATCATGTTAAACATAGATCTGTGAGAACATACAGCAGTAGTAACATACAGCTGTGATAACATAAATCTGTAGGAACATAGAGCCGTTGGAACAAAGAAATAAATTTGTGGGAACATAGAGTTGTATGAATATAAGAGTAATCCCATCGTGGCGAGGCTTTTATTAATATTATTGTAGTGAAATGACACAGCTACACACGTTTATAAATTCGAACCGGGCCGTGATAAACATAGCGCCACTACCTCCGACCCAATGCATGAACCGTAAAACGTAAGCCAAATGTGGCCACTAAATTCATAAGGGGTGGCCACCCGTCAAAATAACTGTCAGTGAAAAATCTCTTAACCCAATGCATAAGCCGTAAAACGTAAGCCAAATATGGCTACTACTTGAATGAAACACTTTTGTTCAGAACATCTTATGATTTTGGACGGATTGTCAGGGAAAAAAGTCTTCTCGACTTAAATTGTTAATACCTCGCACTATTGTGTACGCTTGAATCAAATCCGCTTTGGATCTTCCATTCTTTAGGAAGGGTAAATGCAGAGATCTCAATATTTCTAAATATTTTTACGTGCTTGATTCTGGCAGTAAGGTTGTCAAGTCAAGTCAAGTCAATGCATTCTTTATTTCTCAGAAAGAAAAATGTGGATTGTCGCTTTGCAAGACAAGACAGGATTTCATAGTGGCAGTAAACACAGTGACAGCCTTCCTATCCTATCCTGTCCCGTAACTCGGAGTTCGTAGGGGCACCACAGATGATCGTTTAACCAGCATACTCCATCTTTCTCTGTCCTCAGCAGCCCTGATGGCTTCGCTCAGTGTCAAATCAGTCCATTCTCGAATGTTGTCCTCCCACCTCTTTTTCGGTCTCCCTCTTCTTCTACCTCCTTGCACTGTGCCTTGCAGAATGGTCTTTGCATGGCCTGATGATCTTGTAACAGCATAAATATTGACGACAAACATGTAGGAAATTAGCTTAGCGAAACAGAGATACCAGCGAAACGAAACTGGACATTAATACAACAGTTAGCTAACAAGCAGCCCACACATGGCAAATTAACTTCCTTGAAACAGGCACACCGCCGATAGCTACCGATACCATCAACAGACGTAGCGACCAAGAATGTTAAATAGCATACTTTAGTCAAAAACTAACCATAGCGTTGTCTTCGATTAAATAACTTACTGCACCATGAGACACTAAGTAGCTCACTCCAGCCAAAAGTTACCAAGATGAGGTCACCCGTATTGGGCAGACACCGCTTATCGTTATGGCATCTGTTCTTCACTCTATCCCTGATACTCCACTTGAAAAGTGATTATGCGTGCCCAGTGACAAGAGAGAAGGGGAGGAACTATTCAAATTAGAACCATAATTCTGTAGATGCGAGATTAACGAAAACGAGAGCTAAAAACGATTGGTCAGAAGACTATTGGGAACTTTTGCATACCTTTGGGGACCAAATCTCAACTGATCAGTCGCAAAAGAACTGTTAGGCTGTGAGGGTCGACCAAAGGAACAAACTGCAGTGTTCGTCTATCTCCATCTCATCAAGAGGGTGCTAGAGACATAAAAGACGATTTCACGAGTCCCAGAGTCTACAAGTAAGATAACACTAATAGTTTTGATATGTGTATGTTTAGTGTATATTGATTGCCATGTATAAATAATATGTTCTTGATATATATAGTGGCAGAAACAGATTATTGTTTCTGAGACAGTATGCATGTGGTTTGATGTACCTTAGCCTTAAGATTCGAATTGAATTGTGCATATGGGAACCCTGCAGGTGTCTGATGCTATAGACACTTTGCAGAGGAGACCGCACCCTTATAGCTAACGAGAATACTGTAGCCAGAGCTCCGACTTTTACAGGTCGGGCCTGGGATCATCACGTTTGTGGAGACGAACGCCTGACCGTCGCTCCCGTGGAACCAAGGAGAACTACCACGATTCTACCTGACCACGTCCAAACCCCACAGCTTCAAGAGCGACCCGACTTACCTTAGCTAAGTCACCCACAAGAACTGAGTCATACCCTCGAGAAACTAGAACCTTTGAAACTTACGAACAGTGAAAATCGTAACCGCAGGTAGCAAATGACGAAAGAAACCTGTTAAAACATTTTCCCAGCACTTGGAACTATATTACTTATTAATTTACCGATTAATGCCGAAATGTTAAAGTTTGTGTTGAATATATAAAAAGTGAAATTACATACATACGACTGGTGTCATTCTATTTGTATTGTTGTGTAGTTATTAGTTTTCTTCTCTTGAGACATAATAATCTAGTCTTTTGATTAGTCATCACCGGTTCTCAAGTTGAGCCAAATGATACTAAAATTCCCGAGAACAAATATAAATTTTATGTGACCAAAGTACCGTGATCTGTCTCTCACACCACTTTAGGACTTCTGGTAAAAGAACGATCGATAGTGGTAGCGCATCGCCCATCTATCAATAAGTCTTACCCCCTAGTAAGATAAACGTATCTTCCCCAGAATATCATCACAGATCTGGTGACGTGGCCATACCATCGGAGTTTCCGTTTCTTCACCACTGTGAGCAGATCATCATGTTGTCCAATGGCTTGTGTGATGGTCTGTCGGACTTCGTCTTTGGTGATGTGTTGGGTATAGGAAATGCCCAGAAGTCTTCTGTAGCACCTCATCTCCATGCTTTGTATTCTTCGTTGTAGATCTGCTGTGAGGGTCCATGCTTCGCAAGCATATAATAAGATGGAGATGACAAGGGAGCGCAGCAGTCTTACTTTGGAATGTAGACTGATGGTCCTGTCTTTCCAAATGGGCTTCAACCTTGTCAGGGCAGCAGTTGTTTGTGCGATCCTGGAGAGGACTTCCTGTCGGGACCCATTGTCTGATACAATGGCCCCTAAATATTTGAAGCTATGCACTGTGTTGAGGGATTGGCCTTGGACTTTGATGTCTGTGTTGATTCCGTTGGTGTTGTTGGTCATCATTTTGGGCTTCTCTGCACTTATTTCCATTCCATAAGCTCTGGAGGTGGTGTCAAGCCTCTGGACCAGCTGTTCAAGTTCTTGTTCCTCTCCAGACAATCCATCAATGTCATCCGCAAAACGAAGATTGGAGATTGCTCTACCCCCTATGCTGACTGTGCCTTCGTGATCTGCAAGGGCATCGGACATGATGCGCTCTAGGAAGATGTTGAAGAGTGTTGGAGAGAGTAGGCATCCTTGACGCACACCGATTGTTGTTCTGAACCAGTTCCCGATGACGCTGTTATGGAGGACTGCACTGGTAGCCTTGTCATACAGGCTTTTGATGACTTCAATAATTTTAGGGCTGATGTTGTACACTCTCATGGTTGCCCATAGAGCTGCATGCCAGACTCGGTCAAACGCCTTCTTGAAGTCTATGAACACATGATATAGATGTTGTTGGTGCTGTAGGTATTTCTCACAGATTATTCTGAGGTTGAAAATCTGTTCAGTGGTACTTCGCCCTGCCCTGAATCCTGCTTGTTCTTCAGCTATGATTTGTTTAGCTTGGGGTTTCAACCTGTTGAGTATTAATTTCAGGAGGACCTTGCTGGGATGGCTGATGAGGCTGATGGTGCGGTAATTTTCACACTCCTGAAGGTTACCTTTTTTGTGAAGAGTGATGACAAGCGACTGTGTCCATGGTGTAGGCCACTCTCCACTCTGCCAGATCTTGTTACAGATAATGGTGAGGGCATCAATCATCGCTTCTCCTCCTGCTTGTAGCAGTTCCGCGGGTTTGTTGTCCACTCCCGCTGACTTCCCTTTCTTCAACGATTGCACTGCTGCCTCAACTTCTTCCCGGAGAATTGGGAGGATTTCTTCTTCTTCTCTGTTCTCGGGACATGATAGAACTGATGGGTCTCCATTTGGTGTGTGGTTGTAAAGGTCAGATCAGTACTCTGTCCATCTGTCCAAGACTTCTTGTTCTTCTGTAAGGCATATGCCAGACTTGCTTTGGATCGTGGAGACTTTGGGCTGTTTAACACTTGTCAGCCGCTTCACAGTCTGGTAGGCCTTATTGCTGTTGTTTTTGTTCAGTCTGTTCTCTATTTCCTGGCATTTATCTTCTATCCAGTTCTCCTTTGCTGTGCGCATGCCATTTCGGATGTTATTGTTGATTTTTCGGTAGACATCATTTGTTTGTTTATTTTACGTCTTTTCACTTAAAAGTGATTTTAGACAACATTAACAACAGTAAATTCCTGTGAGGTGTTCTTTTTCTTTTTTTCTCTCTTCGTTTATCACACACAGATCCAAAAGTTCAGGTGTGATCCACGGCTTCTTTGGTCGGTGCTTGCCAAGGATCTCAGTGGGGGCATCTGTCACAGCTGAGTTGAAGGTGGTGGTCATGGTGTTGACATCTACTTCACCAGCCCCCAAAATGAGCAGTGGTGCAAATTTCCCTCCAATTGTGGCCTGAAATATTTCTGCCACCTCCGGGTCTCGCAGTGGTCAGGTGCAGCTTTTGTTACATTGGATAAACTTGTTCCATGCTTTTGTTCCTCTATTGCAAAAATGACATTTTCTGGTGTTAGTAGAACATCGGTTAAAGTCCGGCAACACTTGTGTTACGCACCCTGCACTCTTGTGTTACGCTTATGAATTTCTCATGTATTTCCTTGCGTACTGGCTATCGAAACATTTCACAAGGATAGCGCATGTTTGATTTCTTCTGCAAGAATACTTAAGCCGATATTTGTTAGGGCCAATCAGTGAGAGTGTGACGTCACGAGTTTAGAGGTCAACCTATAGACTACTCCTCCCACACGTATGATTACACGCAACAAATGTCTTCTACACACGGCTTGGCGAGCTAAAGCAGTTGAATTCACTTGTTGCGTGTCGATCTTGATGCTTGTAATCATACGTGTGGGAGGAGTATAGGTTGACCTCTAAATTCGTGACGTCACACTCTCGCTTCTGATTGGCCCTAACAAATCTCGGCTAAAGTATTTTTGCAGAAGAAATCAAACATGCGCTATCCTTGTGAAATGTTTCGTTAGCCAGTACGCAAGGAAATATATGAGAAATTCATAAGCGTAACGCAAGAGTGCCGGGTGCGTAACACAAGTGTTGCCGGGCCTTAAATTAAGGTGGAAATTTCAGCTTGTAAGATTAGAGATATGAAAGAAGTTAAAGGGATAGAGAAATGGAAGATGAACAATGTAGAGTTTGAAAAAATTACAAAGATCGTTTAAAACTCAGCTCTTGGTTCACTTTAACCACTGTTTCTCAACTGGTACGGTTCCTGACTCTTGGCGCTCTGCCGTTGTTGTTCCCATCCTTAAGTTCAATAAATCCAGAAAATCTATCGACCACTACCGCCCCATAGCCCTTACAAACCACACCTGTAAGATCTACGAACCTATAATTAAGGTTAGGTTAGAATATTTCTGCTCCTCTAGGGGAGTTATTCAGTCTGCCCAGGCCGGTTTCCGCAGGGGACGGGGCGTCGCCGATCATCTTGTCCGTCTCAACGAGCACATTCGTCGCGCTCGCTCCCGGAGACGGACCGTCCTGGCCTGTTTCTTCGATATAGTTAAGGCCTTCGATTCGGTATGGCACGGTGGGCTGTTTGAGAGGCTCCGCTCTCTGGGTGTAGACCAGTCTATCACAGCTTTTGTTGCATATTTTCTCCGAGACCGTCAGATACGGGTGCGTTGGGGTGGAGTTCTCTCCCCCGTCGGCACCCTGTCCACGGGCGTGCCGCAAGGTTCAGTTATTGCCCCTCTTCTTTTTACTATTGTACTCTCTGAGGTGGGCTGGATGTTTCTCCCGGCACCACCGCCACTCTGTATGCCGACGACGTGGCCCTGTGGCGCTCCACGCGCGGCAGGGTTCTTCGGGCCTCTTATCATCCGCTTAGACAGGATCTGTTGGCTTTCCAGACTGACATCGACCGGGTGGCAGCCTCTCTGGCTTCTATAGGTCTCTCACTTGCCTCCTCCAAGACTATTTTCGCCCCTTTCCACCATTACTGGAATCCCTTCTTTGATACACTCACCATTCAGGTTGCGGGGGTTGCGGTCCCCCCTTCTCGCCGTGTACGGTATCTTGGCTTTTTGTTCCAGCAGAACGGCGGCTACCGCTCCCATGTCTACTCTAACGTTGCTAATGCTAGTAAAGTTATTGGCATTCTGTACTCCCTCCGTCGGGAATCCTGGGCCCAGGAGCCCCGTTCCCTTGTCACCCTGGTAATCTCCCTTGTTCGGTCTCGACTCCTCTTTGGTGCGGAGTTGTTGTATAATCTGCCCCCTTCGCTTTTGGCCTCGATGGTGAGGATGGAGTGCAGGGCTCTCCGCCTTGCGCTTTCTCTCCACGGAGCCACTCCGCAGTTGCTGGTTTACCGGCTTGCAGGCGTTCTTCCCCTTGATCTTCAGATCAAGAAACTCTGTGCCGGGTACGTTACTCGAGCGTCCCGTGTTTCCAACTCTACAGTCCGCGAGATTGAACCCTCTTTTATGTGGCCGGTGACCCCTCGGTCTGTGCCTGGCATCGGCTCGGTGGTTGGGGACCTTCTGGGTTCCGGTACAGGTGGGTTGTGCCCGGTGGAGCCCCTTCCCCCCCCCCCGCCCCCCCTTGGGATCTCCCTATGCCTCCTGTCTCCCTGGGTTTCCCAGGTCTCAAGCGTGCTTCTGACCTGCCTTTACTTACGCAGTTGGCACTTGAGCGTGTGGGAGCCGCCACTGGTTCCCTTCGCGTTTTCACCGACGGTTCTGTCGGTCCCGACGGCCGCCCTGGGTGCGGTTTCTACATCGAGGGGGTGGGTGACTCGTCCTACGGCCCCCCCCCCGGCTCGTGTGTGCTCACGTGCGAGCTCCTTGCTATCAGGGAGGCTCTCTATATTCTTTCTAGATCTTCTCTCCCATCTGGGTGTTCTATCGCTGTTTTTCCTGACTCGCTCTCCTCTCTTTCTAGTATTGAAGCTGGCTATTCCTCTTCCAGACCGATTTTGGTCTCGGATATTCTTCGTTTGGTTACCTCTTTGGGTGCTCTGGGTCATACGGTCTCTTTTCTTTTGGTGCCCTCGCACGTGGGCATACGAGGCAATGAGCTGGCGGACCGCGCCGCGGCCGTTGGTTCCTCCGGCCTTGCCCAGATCTCTCTCCTGCTTGATCCTTCCTATCCTCAGGCCAAGGCCGACATTAGTCGGGTTTTGTGGTCTTCCTGGGATGCTAGGTACTCTTGCTGGCTTGCGGAGGGGGCCGTCCGTCCGTTCCTGGAGGGGCGTCGCCCGTTTCCACTTGCCTGTACTGTGTCTTGTCATATTAAGGCCATCGCCCTTCGCCTGTGTTCGGGCTCCCTGGCGTACCCGATTTGTCGACCATCACTGCGTCTGTGGCGCTCTCATTGACTTTGAGCATTGCCTTTTTGTTTGCCCCCACCTCGCTGGCGACTTCGATCCGCTTCGCCTGACTTGCGCTCGTAAGGGTATTGGCCCTTTTTTTGCCAGATTTCATCACTTACTCCACTTCCTCCGAGCCCGGCCTGCTGCTTCTGGCCGCCCGCTGTATCTATCGGTCTGCTGTTGCCTGCTATCTATAGCCATCTAGGTTGTCCATTCCCGATGGTTCCCCCCTACTTCTGCCGTCCTTAACTTTGTATATTTGCCGACGTTAGGTTGCTTTGCCATGGCTACCATTGCCGAGGGGATTTTGTCCTAGCCCTGTGCTAGTTTCCCCGGTCCGTAGATCGGCACCCTCATGGCCGTGTTGCCGCGGGTGTATATTTATCGCCTGTGAACATGGCCTATGTTGCCGAGGGCTTTTACATACTTATACATATGAGTAGTATTATTATCACGTGTTTTAAATTTTTGCGATCCCATGGCGCTTTCTGCCGTATATCGCCGGGAGCTCTTATCATGGCTTTCAACTGCCGGGAGCTCCCCTGTTATAACGTTTAAGCCTTGCTTTTTAAATTTTTTTAACATTGCGTCTTTTTTTTTTTTTTCTTTTTTTTCTGCACGTCTGTGGTTTGTCCACAGTTGGTTCCGCCGGTTATCCGGCTCCTTTCGGGCACAGTTTGGCCCCTCTTATTTTGCATGAAAGAAAAATAAGGAAAAGAATTTTTTTTTTCATTTACCTTGAGCGATCCTCTGGCATTTGCCGTCTATCGCAGGGGAGCCTGTATCATGGCTGACAATTGCCGTAGGCTGCCCCCCCCCCCCCCCCCTCTTAGTTGCTTTGTATTTTAGTCTTTTAACCCATTTTTAATATCTTATTTGCCGATCTTATCGGCTATAATTTACTACCGGTTTTCCCGGCTATCAGATGGCCCCAACTTGGCCTGCGGTTAGTTTTACACTGTGCCGAGGGTTCTGTTAGTTCCCTCTACAGTCTTATGTTATCGTGCGTGTGGTTGCGTGTTGTGCGTTTGAGCCCCTTCCCCTAGGTGGATTTTATCCTCCCCCCGTTTTATAGTGGTCCTGGAATCTTACCCGTAACATTTATCCTCTCCTTCCCCCGGGGTACCCATGATATTTTTTAACTACTCGTCCCCTATACGCCCTGGTGTGCGGGGACGTAAATTTAAATCTCCTCCTCGATTCCTTTCATCCATACCTGCGAAACGATCAACGGGGAAGTATCAAGGAGGGTACAGGTAGGTTACAAGGGGGGTACGGAAGGTATCAAGGGGGTATGGGGAGGTATCAAGTGGGTTCGGGGAGGTATCAAGGGGGTATGGTGAGGCATCATGGGGGGGGGGGACGGGGAGATATGAGGGGGGGGTATGGTGAGGTATCAAGGGGAATATCGGGAGGTATCATCGTCCAAATGAAACTCGCAGACAACAGTTGTCTCTCTGTCTACATTTTAAACAGCAACCTGTGTACCCTGGCTTGCCAGGGTACAAAAACCACTAGTTATATATATTATTAATGGGCGTATGTGTATCATTATTTGTATGTGAGCCAACGTATCTTATGTGAATCTTATGCGTCATTAAAGAGTCAGGCGTGTGTGTGTGTGTGTGTGTGTGTGTGTGTGTGTGTGTTTGTGGGTGCAGGAGAGAGTTTCTGACTGTTATGCAACCTGTAAGACATGGGGTAGTTTGTAAGGATAACCTCTACCTCATCACTTAGTTTAATGGATCCCTTTTAATCGTGCTTCTATTGTTGGATGTGATTGTTCGTTGTGTATATGTAATGTGAATTTGCTAATGTTGCCACTGTAATTGCTAATTTTGAGATGAATACAGTTGTATTGCATTTATTTTAATTCTTGTTTTAAAAAAAGAAGTAGATTTCATATTTGTTTAATGTATTTTCTTTCACTGTTCACTGTACATGATTTTAATTTTATTGTGTCATCAATTTTTTAAAAAACTAACCAGGTTTTGATTATCTGCTTATAATAGAACCCCTTAAATGAGTCAAGCTGGTATCAGTTTTCAATAAAATGAAAAGGATATGCGCTTGAAAAATAGTACCACTAACAAGATAATGTTAAGAGTTAAATAATATAAATTAATAAAGAGCCAGGTGACAACAATCAAAACTAACTAACATCAAACACAGTGCTAACTAATTACGCAATGACAATGTCTTGCTGACAACAAATACTTAGTAGTGCTTGCAATAGATTAAAAAGGCATCAGCAGAAATGAGTATGCCTAGATACTCCACAGGCTCATGGCGCGTACAAAATCACACAATACAATTTAATAAAGCCCTGACAAGTGGCATGCGCTTGAAATATAATACAAGTTAAGAGTTAAATAAATAATAAAGAACCAGATGCGCTGACAACAATCACAACTACCTAACATCAAAGATTCAAACACCTGCCTAACTAACAACACAATGACAATGTCTGACTGACAACAGATAACAGCCCAAAGGTTACTATAGACTGCCAGTATTGAGTAGTCCTACTAATACTCTACTTTAGTACTTACACTAACACAATGACAACGTCATGCTGACAACTTCTAGTACTAGCAATAGAATGATAGACTATCGCTGTATCAGTATTGAGTAGGCCTACTAGTACTACTACTCTACTTCAGTACTTACACTATTACAGTAGTGAAGAAATCCCCCGGGGGGGGGGGGGGGGGGCCGGGTAAAAGGTAAAGGTAAAGGTAGTCCCATAGCCTTGTGGCCGTAGGGGAGCGTGATGTTGGAGATCACACTTATCTTGGGCCAGCGTTATGAGGGCGATGCCCATCTCTCTCCCTCGCTGCTTTACCTTCCCCACCCTTAAGAGAGTAGGTACTCAGTCACAGTTGAGTCAACTGGGGGCGTTGTTATTTGTCGCTTCACGTTTTGCGGTCACCCATCCAAGTGCTAACCGCACTGGACGATGCTTAACTTGCGACAAAGTAGCGAGTGCTCCAACCACTGCGCTATCCGACACTCCTCGGGGGGCCGGGAGTTTCAGTATATATAGTATCCCCACTTTCTGGAAATTTAGTGCTTTAAATTCCCACTGTCGCTGTCTTTCTCCTGTGTTCTTTCTCATTCCTACTCTGTTCTATTAATCTACTATACTATCTTCTTCTTCGCTAGACCAGTCACTTACCGTTTTTTCTTGAAAACTCTTCCGGGACAAAACTCCTCATTTGTGTGTAAGGTCTGTTGGATCAGCTTGGGAATATTGGACGCTTTCTGTCAAATGGTCACTGTGGCTTCCTATGATGTTATTATTTGGCAATGTAGGCATTTTATATGTATGTGTTTTGTTGATATTTTATAATGATGTTTTCCCCCGACCAGTCCACTACCTTTTTTCTTGAAAACTCTTCCGGGACAAGACTCCTTATTTGTGTGTGAGGTCTGTTGGATCAGCTTGGGAATATTGGACGCTTTCTGCCAGGTGGTCACTAGGGCTTCCTATGATGTTATTATTTAGCAATGTAGGCATTTTATATGTATGTGTTTTGTTGATAATTTATAATTATGTTTGTATTCTATTTTGTTTTTGTAAACAGGGGTTCGATAAATTAGAGTATGGCCTCAGCGTCCCCTGCGTGGGATGTCTTTATTGTAAAGTGACTGGCTCGTGGAGAGCATTCAGTTTTACCACTAGGGTTGTTTCAGCAGACCTTTTATGCGGATCGGGGGTTGTCCGGTCCTGATTTGGCTCGGAAGAGTCCGCTGAACCTAAAGCAATAGTTATGTTATAATGATGTTTGTATTCTATTTTGTTTTTGTAAACTGGGGCTCGATAAATTAGAGTATAGCCTCAGCGTCCCCTGCGTGGGATGTCTTTATTGTAAAGTGACCGGCTGGTGGAGTGCCTTCAGTGTTACCACTAGGGTTGTTTCGGCAGATCTTTTATGCGGATCAGGGATGAGTCCTTTCAGCGAAGTTGTGGTCTTGATTTTGTGGTCCTGATTCGGCTCTTTGCAGTCCACGGGACCCTGTAAGCAATGAATAACTAACTACCGAAGAAATAAATAATATTAAATTAATACTAATAAATAATACCAGTAATTCACTTTAGCCTAAGCCTACTATTATAATTAGCTTAGTAGTGTGATTATATGAATGTG
The DNA here is from genome assembly GCA_036898135.1 of Oncomelania hupensis. Taxonomy (NCBI): domain Eukaryota; kingdom Metazoa; phylum Mollusca; class Gastropoda; order Littorinimorpha; family Pomatiopsidae; genus Oncomelania; species Oncomelania hupensis. The sequence continues at coordinate 24,079,472 of CM072522.1, read as the reverse complement.
CACAATCAACGTTGGGCTAAATATTTTACATTATATGTTGCAGTATAGGCTTACCAAAGAGCTTAATGATAGAAAGAGGGGGAACTTGGTACAAAACCGCGAGACGAAAGGTACGAGTTATGCTCCCTAGTCGACATGCTGAAAATGGCTCGTGGCAGAAAGTCAAAAGGCGACCGAGTGAAACAGGGTGGTGACTTTTGCACAGCCATCAATTGCCATAATGCCAGATACAAGAAAAGTTGTGTTGGCAAGTCCTTTTTCAAATTTCCAACTGCTGCCCTGACAAGGTTGAAGCCCATTTGGAAAGACAGGACCATCAGTCTACATTCCAAAGTAAGACTGCTGCGCTCCCTTGTCATCTCCAACTTCCTTTATGCTTGCGAAGCATGGACCCTCACAGCAGATCTCCAACGAAGAATTCAAAGCATGGAGATGAGGTGCTACAGAAGACTTCTGGGCATTTCCTATACACAACACATCACCAACGACGAAGTCCGACAGACCATCACACAAGCCATTGGACAACACGATGACCTAACTCCGATGGTATGGCCATGTCACCAGATCATCAGGCCTTGCAAAGACTATTCTGCAAGGCACAGTGCAAGGAGGTAGAAGAAGAGGGAGACCGAGAAAGAGATGGGAGGACAACATTCGAGAATGGACTGGTTTGACACTGAGCGAAGCCATCAGGGCTGCTGAGGACAGAGAAAGATGGAGTATGCTGGTTAAACGATCATCTGTGGTGCCCCTACGACCTCCGGGTTACGGGACAGGATTGGATAGGATAGGATAGGAAAAGCGCCTAATAAATGTCAATAAGTAAACATTTTAAAAAAAAAGACAGCAGTAGCGGAATGTTAATAATAATGATGGTTAAAAGTTTGGTTTTTGCAAACGTTGCCATAAAAATGTTCTTTTGCAATGGCATAGGCTCAATAAGTTACCACGCACAGATCATTCATATAGCAGATGATGAAATATAGCCAGCCCGAGCAAAGGGAAATAATCCGTGAGAGCGTCTCGCATTTTTGTATATGACATAATGGAAGTTCCCCCTCTTTCCGTGATAAGCTCTTTGGGCTTACTCAATGAACTACTCTTCTTCATATGAAAAATAAGATAAAACTGCAATTGCGGTATATTTCCCTCTGAGTGAACTAATCTTCTTCCCTCTCAATGAACTAATCTTCTTCATATGAAAAATAAGGGGAAAAAAGACACAATTTACAATATCCTTGCAAGCCAGGGTACACAGGTTGCTGTTTAAAATGTAGACAGAGAGACAACTGTTGTCTGCAAGTTAGCATTAAACATTAAAAATGCACTGAATTGATTGCAGGGGTCGAATGATGAAGCACTGCAAAACAGAGTAGATTAAAAGGTACATGTTGATGTTCGACTCGAGCAATGCATTGAACTATTTTAATTTAAAATGATAATTGCAATGTACTGCAGAACAGAGTATAGGTGCATGTTTGAGTAATGCACTAAAATATTTTATTGTAATTTAGTATTTATGTTAGGCAACGTATTTTTAAATGTCATACCTTTATTTAAAAATATTAGGCATGCAAGTAATCTCCCTTGGTACCATAATACTTCCGGTATATTTGTATTCGCGGTAGCGCATAGGTACTGCATAAACAGTGATTTAGTTAGAGGGAAGTAACCCTGTTACAACTCTACAAACATGGTTTTCGTCAGCACGATCTTGTATGACACAGTTGCTTCAAGTAATGGAAGATTTTATGCAAATTGAATTTTTGTGCGCATATAAGTATGGATGAAAAAGAAAGTGAACAGGTAACCTTCAGCTGTAAGATTGGTGACATGAGTGCAAAAGTGTTTTGAATGGAAATAAAACAAAATTTGCGGTGTTACGGAACGGCAGTTCTTGACACGGGTTGAATCGAAAGCGCCGTGAGGAATGAGGCTATTGCAGTTTGTGGACATTTTGTTTATTTATTTATCTCAGAAACGGTTAAAAGTTCGGTAAGGAAATGTCGGCTATAACGATTTCGCGGGTTTTGAGCGCACAGCAGGCCGATCCGCAGCGCCCAGCACCTGCCCAGATCAGCGTCCATACCGGACAAACTTTACAGTAGAGGCAAAGAAGGACTTCCGGCTAAGCAATTTATATATATATATATATATATATATAGAAGCTGACCGAAGCGAGTAAGGTGGGTAGGCCTACTCGAAAAATGACGAACCAACTGGCGTGGAGCACAAAGGAATTAGCACACTAAACTTTTGCGTGCGAAGACACTGAAGATGGGCCGGGTAGCTCAGTTGGTAGAGCGTCTTACTAGTAACCGAAAGGTACCTGGTTCGAATCCCGGATTGGCCAATGTGTGACCATATTATTTTCCCCTTACCATCAACTGGTTCGCTGGTGTCAGAATAATGTGACCAGTAGTCGCCTATACGCTTCGGTGTCGTGTGACTATAATCAACAGTTACACTGAAGAGCACGAGAAGGAATTTTCTGAGGATAGAGCTAATTATTTCATAACACGCACGGGAAGTTTATGACACTCGTTAATGACGGAACAAGAAGTTTTCAGTTGATTTTCCTCATGCATGGCGGGCCATTTCTAGACAATCATTTTAGTTTTCTTCTTCCTTAACAGTACAATTGTTGACATAAAGTTCAGTGTTTTGGTTTTCCCTTCCTCTTGTATTGTTAACGGCAAAGATCAATATCAATATTCAAGGTTTCCCACCCCCTCCCCTCCCCCCAGTCATGAGGACTATTCATAAGCACAAGTCGGCGCGCGAAAGCGGCATGGTCACGTGGCGCGGGAATAACAAAGCGGTCATGGCTTCTTTTAGCTCGCTCGCGTGTACTACATTACATTACATGATTATTGCTTTAGGTCCAGCGGACTCTTCCGAGCCAAATCAGGACCGGACAACCCCCGATCCGCATAAAAGATCTGCTGAAACAACCCTAGTGTTAAAACTGAAAGCTCTCCACCAGCCAGTCACTTTATAATAAAAGACATCCCACGCAGGGGACGCTGAGGCTGTACTCTAATTTATCGAACCCCCGTTTACCAAAACAAAATAGAATACAAACATCATTATAAATTATCAACAAAACACATACATATAAAATGCCTACATTGCTAAATAATAACATCATAGGAAGCCCTAGTGACCACCTGGCAGAAAGCGTCCAACATTCCCAAGCTGATCCAACAGACCTCATACACAAATCAGGAGTCTTGTCCCGGAAGAGTTTTCAAGAAAAAAGGTAGGTGACTGGTCTAGCGAAGAAGAAGATAGCATAGCAGATGATTATTAGAACACAGCAAGAATGAGAAAGAGCAAATGAGAAAGACAGTGACAGTGGGAATTTAAAGCACTAAATTTCCAGAAAGTGGGGATACTATTTATACTGAAACCCCCAGCACCCCAAAGGGGGTTCGCGTGTACTCCAATGCTGCTTAAAAATATTAACTTTACCAACATTTTGGGATATTGTGATGTTTTGAACATAGCACATTCGTGCAATAATGATTACAGACAAATTATTATAAGGGGACTGGCTTTTTTTTTTTAAAGAGCGATTTGTCACTGACATTCAGTTTAGAGTTGACGACATGCAGTGCTTCATCATTTGCGCTCGAGTAAAAGCATACAACGTCGGAGTTAGAGCATCCAAACGCAGCACAGTACTTCACCATTTTCAAACTCGAGCACGCTGTGTTATTCCTGCAGCACGTGACCGTTACGCCTATGTGCATAGAGCCCATTAGTTTCCAGTTGATTTAGGTAATGGATTCATAAAGAATACACACACACACACACACACACACACACACACACACACACATACACACACACACACACATTCTCTTAATTTTAATGGTGGACTATAGCAGGCCTTTTACCTCATGGAGAAAGGCGTTTTGCCTCATACCTGGAGCAAGAAGGGCAATTTATTCTCAAGGAAATTTTTTTTCCCTCATAATTTTTTTAAGTCTTACTCGGAAAATCGCGGATCCGCGGAGAGTTCTGCAGCCTGTATGATACATAGGAACGCTATCTACCGCTTTTGCTATGAAAGATCCACTTTTACCGGGTAATGGCCCTGTGGATAGTCAAAACAAATATGTATGTCTATAAATACGGACTGTCTATCGAAGAAGACTCGAAAAGTGTTATTAAGTTAAAAAAAAAAATTCGCTAGAGAGAAGAAGAAACAGGAAAAGGGGTGGGTAGCTGGGGGGGGGGGAGGATGGGAAGAAGGAAGAAGTGTGGGAAAACGGGAGAGAAAGAGGCGATGAAAAAGGAAAAGAAGAACAAAAGCAGGATGAGAAAGAGAAGGAGGGAGAGCAGGAGGAAAACCAAGAAGGGGATGGAAGAAGGGAGGGAAAAGAGGACAAATGACGAGCAGGCAGAGGCGTGGGCAGAGCAAGAAAAAGAGGAAGAGGAGGTAGAAGAAGGAGAAGAAGAGGAGAAAGTAGGATAGGAGGAGAAATAAGAAGAGGAAGGAGGAGAAATAAGAAGAGGAAGAAGAAGAAAAAGAAGAGAAAGAGAAAAAAGGTGAAGGCAAAGAAAAGAAAGGAGAAGGAGGAGGAGAAGAAGGAGAAGGAAGAGGAGGAGGAGGAGAAATAATAATGTTGCATACGGACGAAGATCTAAACTACCAAACAAGTCGTTAATTTAAAATATTTGTTCAAAATATTCAATATATTCAATGTCATTCAAGAAAGTGCTTCAAATTTTGTACAGTGTTATTTTTTCTGATTTTCGTACAGTCAAAGAACAAACAATCACACATAATATAAAAAACAAACCCAACAATATACACCATGGTTGGTAAGCTGAAAACCAAACTCATTTTATGAAAGACACGGTAACATTATGTCTGCCCTCTACAAAGTTCTCGTGAACATTCCAAATCATTGCTAAAGGGGGAACAAAATGATGGGGAAGATAAAGACGTCTCGCCTACACAGCTGGGATTGGAGTTTATTGAAAGCATTCTCGTGGCGCAGTGGATTAGTCGCCGGTTTCCATTACCGAAGGTCGCGAGTTCGATTCCCGCAAGGAGCGAACTTGCGCGCAAATTTAGGTACCAGACTATTGAGGTCACCGAGGGTTTTCTCCGGGGAACTCCGGTTTCCTTCCTCTCTTCACTAATTGCACTGGATGCAGTCAACATAACATTTCAAAAATACAAATTCGATTTCCTTTCCCTCTTCCAAAAGCGATCTCCCTGCCTTTACATCACATGTTTGATTGCTAGGGGTGTGTATAGGCGTGAGTGTGTATGCTGATACATATCGCCGCGCTTTGAGCCTGATAGGTAATTTTCGGGAAAAACATTTGAGGAAAAGAGCGTATATAGCATCCAGTATTGTTGTTGTTGTTGTTGTTGTTATTATTATTATTATTATTATTATTATTAATATTATTATTATTACTAATCCTTATTATGCTGTCCTCATGAAATGAAGGAATTGTGGGAAAGATTTATCTCCCCTTCTCTGTTGCCAATGGTTTGCATTAGTTTGATGATTAGTGCCACAGATGGCCATTTCGCTGTGTTCCCAGCTCATCGGTGTATCTGCTGGGCTTGCTGACAATCAAGGAACTGATTTTCCAAAGCATAAGAACGCAGCCTGAATGAAGCCCTCAGAAAAGACATCTTGGTGCGAAAAAAAAAGTACCCACCATTTGACTGCTTGGCAAACGAAATGGGAAGGAACCTTATTTTCAGTAAAGAGAATTGATTGACAAAAATAGCTGTTAAATCTAGGGTTGCCGTCTTGGTAGTTTTGAACAAGGTTCTGTTTAGGAAATGTCTGAACAAAATGATACTATTACTGCTACAAGCAAATCTACACCAGCACCGACCAAACAAAACAGTTATACAATTAAACAATTTAAGTTATAGATCCTAGCGAGTGTTGTCCCACTGGGAAAAAAATGGAAGCACAAACACACACCAAAAAAACCCACTCCATATACCTCGATAAAATCGTTTTGTTTACGTGGGTCAAAGTTGATACTAAAAATAGCAAGTGCCGCGAAAACTCCAGCGCGCAGCAGTCAAGTTCGCTTTCGATGGTAATGAAGACCAAACTAATGGACTTAGCGGTTTGCTTTGAGCAACGAGTGCCCACTGTAATGTGTCAACAATGCAAATTCCCTGTTAAACTCATTGTCACGAAAACTAAAAGGAAAAAAAAGAAGATAATTGTGGAAAGGTAGTAACTTCACATGAAAACAACATTACATTACATTACATGTTTATTGCTTTAGGTCCAGCGGACTCTTCCGAGCCAAATCAGGACCGGACAACCCCCAATCCGCATAAAAGATCTGCCGAAACAACCCTAGTGGTAAAGCTGAAAGCTCTCCACCAGCCAGTCACTTTACAATAAAGTTGTTGTTGTATCAAATTTTATTCATCAGATTAACATAAGTTGTACTGATAAATTACAATAAAGACATCCCACGCAGGGGACGCTGAGGCTGTACTCTAATTTATCGAACCCCCGTTTACAAAAACAAAATAGAATACAAACATCATTATAAAATATCAACAAAACACATACATATAAAATGCCTACATTGCTAAATAATAACATCATAGAAAGCCCTAGTGACCACCTGGCAGAAAGCGTCCAATATTCCCAAGCTGATCCAACAGACCTCATACACAAATAAGGAGTCTTGTCCCGGAAGAGTTTTCAAGAAAAAAGGTAGGTGACTGGTCTAGCGAAGAAGAAGTTAGTATAGCAGATTGATAGAACAGAGCAGGAATGAGAAAGAGCAAATGAGAAAGACAGCGACAATGGGAATTTAAAGCACTAAATTTCCAGAAAGTGGGAATACTATTTATACTGAAACCCCCGGCACCCCAACGGGGGTAAACATTACATTACATTACATGATTATTGCTTTAGGTCCAGCAGACTCTTCCGAGCCAAATCAGGACCGGACAACCCCTGATCCACATAAAAGATCTGCTGAAACAACCCTAGTGGTAAAACTGAAAGCTCTCCACCAGCCAGTCACTTTACAATAAAGACATCCCACGCAGGGGACGCTGAGGTTGTACTCTAATTTATCGAACCCCCGTTTACAAAAACAAAATAGAATACAAACATCATTATAAATTATCAACAAAACACATACATATAAAATGCCTACATTGCTAAATAATAACATCATAGGAAGCCCTAGTGACCATCTGGCAGAAAGCGTCCAATATTCCCAAGCTGATCCAACAGACCTCACACACAAATAAGGAGTCTTGTCCCGGAAGAGTTTTCAAGAAAAAAGGTAGGTGACTGGTCTAGCGAAGAAGACGATAGTATAGCAGATTGATAGAACAGAGCAGGAATGAGAAAGAGCAAAGGAGAAAGACAGCGACAGTGGGAATTTAAAGCACTAAATTTTCAGAAAGTGGGGATACTATTTATACTGAAACCCCCGGCACCCCAACGAGGGTACGGGGGTAAACAACAACAAACAATGAAAACTAAAGTAGCAACAATCACACACTTCTTGCTCTTCTCACCTCCCCTCGAAAACAACCAAACCAAGTCAAACCAAACCAAACCATGTTTTAAACTCAATCAACACCACCACAATGTGCTCACAAATTCAGTTAACTTCTTTTATCATCATCATCATCATCATCATCATCATCATCATCATCATCATCATCATCATCATCATCATCATCATCATCATCATCATCATCATCATCATCATCATCATCACTACCCCTTTATTATAATCATCATCGCCATCATCGAAATAAAACAATTATAATCACATGATCAACACAACATTTATGATCTTGCTGACTATCATAATTCTGAGTAAACGTTGCAATTAAAAAGAAAACCAAATCAATAATAAACAAAAAACAAATAAATAAATTAAAAAAATCACATTACAATTGAAGTGCACAATTATGCTAGCGGTTTATATATACACAGTCCAATCAAATACTACTACTACTACTACTGCTACTACTACTTCTAATAAACAATTTCAATTTTGATTTCAGTATTATAATCATTATTTCCTGTAACAGGAAACTTCTAAATAGTAATTGAAAAGTTTGAAGTTATTTTTCTAACTTGCGTGAACTAACACTGATTTATTGCAATTATATTGAAAATGAATAGAACAGTATAAAGACTGTCTACGTGGTACAAAAGTATCCAATCAATAATAAAAATGCTAACAACTTATAGTGGCGTGGAGGTCAAATTTTCACACTTTAACACTAGATAGAACAATTAAAGAAGAGTCTAAAAATCCAAGTTAGAGCGGTGAAACTTTTCAGGTGGGCGTGCAAGCAACTTCTTAACCTCTTGTCGCTGCCACCTAATTTATGCACAGAAAATATTCGAATCTATTTACAAGCCCGAAATGCTGTGATAATCTGCGAAAACCTATTTCTTCAAATAATACTTGCAACAATGCTGAAGGGGTTTCTCGTGTCACTTCTGCGACACCTGTACATGTGACGGACCAAAAGTATGTATGACGCATGCAGGCAGGCTGCATTGACGAAAACGAAGAAACCAACAATGCATGCGACGTAAGGAAACTCCAAACGTTCGCGTGGGACAACAACATGCATAGTAGCAGTAAAACTTTTATTACAAGCGTCGGGAAGACAGTATCATGGCTGGCGCCGTGGTATGCTGTGATGTCACTTTTCCTCCTTGCTGTCGTCATCGGAATCGTCATCGACTGTAGAATACAGGTGGCTCTCTCTACCTTCTGCTTCACCTTGAAAATAACAACACGGAAATGGAAAGTATGAAAATGTTACCAACATTGTTCTCCCGTCTTTACTGTGGCTACAACTACAGGCCTCCTTGTTTTCTACAACCAGTATCGGTATGTAGTCACCGACCTTTATTTCCCTGACCCTTTATTATGTTAATGATTTAGTGTTCCTACACAGCGCTCTGCCAGCTCAATAGCAACTCAAAGCGCCGGCCGAAACTGAATCTTACTCAAACCCCGTTGTTGCTTTTAGTTTACGTCATTTGACGCTAGTGAAGCTTGACAAATGAGATGAAAGCAATAGGCCGCTCAAGGTGCCAACTTGCTGCTTTGTGCATGCGCATTGTCTCGGACAACTGGGCAAACCTGGAGGAACGAAGGGGAATGGAACTTTGTACTTGTTGGGTGTGTCAAATGTAAGCGAAGCTAGCTGGCGCTCACTCGTCGAGCACATGGGCGTCAGGATGTTGAAAGTCCGCATGCATGCACAACATAGTCCTCGGTTTATACTGTCATCCGAAGGGGTAAGGGCACCTCGTTTGTCTGTATACCAGTGTCATGTTTTTACACCCCAGTCCGTCAATCTGAGAAATTCCAACCTCTGCCTGCATATTTGGCAGACATTTTTCTCTCTCCAATCTTTCTTATCTGTCTCTGTGTTCGCTTAGCCATCAAATGTTTTGATGTCACTTTCCCACTATGCCAACGTGGCCCCCTCCCATCATTTGCCTACAAACTGCTTGTGTAGCCCAATGAAGGAGTTTTGTCCACAGGCCAGGTTTTATCTACCACAGCCCTCTTTACAATCTTTTCAAGGTACCAGGTGTTAATTAAAACATCGGCCAAGCGCAGCAGTTGCATGCAACGGATCTTTACACGCAACTCCACTGAGCATGCTACGGTAGCATGGGTATCAAAAAAAAATCCACACACACACACCCACACACACACAAGATACAAGATACAAGATAATTTATTGCCAAGTGAATAATACACAAGGAATGCATTTTGGTCAACGCTGCAGCACCACACAAAAGCACATATAAAACATAGAGAACATGTGAACAAGCTAACAGCAAATCACAATAAAAGCATGAAACAGGTGAACTTTACAAAAGGGCAAATATATATTTGCTAGTCAATACACACACACACACACACACACACACACACACACACCCACACACACACACAAGCCACACACAAGCCACACACAAGTCACTCACACACACACACACGCACACACACCACGAACGCTGCTGAATCCTAGCCTACACACCTACGCACACACACACACACACACACACACACACACACCCACACACACACACAGAGTTCGACAAAAAAGGCCCAGAAGACATTACATTACATAACATTGCATTACCGTACATGATTATTGCTTTAGGCCCATGGACTCTTCCGAGCCAAATCAGGACCAGTATAGCCGAATCAGGATCACAAAATCAAGACCACAACTTCAGTGAAAGAGGACTCGCCCCCGATCCCATAAAAGATCTGCCGAAACAACCTTAGTGGTAACACTGAAGGCACTCCACCAGCCAGTCACTTTACAATAAAGACATCCCACGCAGGGGACGCTGAGGCTAGACTCTAATTTATCGAACCCCCGTTTACAAAAACAAAATAGAATATAAACATCATTATAAAATATCAACAAAACACAAACATATAAAATGCCTACATTGCCAAATAATAACATCATAGGAAGCCCCAGTGACCACCTGACAGAAAGCTTCCAATATTTCCAAGCTGATCCAACAGACCTCACACACAAATGAGGAGTTTTGTCCCGGAAGAGTTTTCAAGAAAAAAGATAGGTGACTGGTCTAGCGAAGAAGAAGATAGTACAGCAGATTGATAGAATAGAGCAGGAATGAGAAAGAACAAAGGAGAAAGACAGGGACAGTGGGAATTTAAAGCACTAAATTTCCAGAAAGTGTGGGATTCGGGGTTCGTACAGACATTTAGCCTTAAAATTCAAAGACTTTTCAAAGACTTTTCAAAGACCTTCTAACAGAAATCAAGAGCAAAATACGAAACTACAAATGTCGAGTAACAATATGGACATGGTAAAATTTTTCTGGAGTTAGTCAATTTAATCAAACTCAAAACAGTTACTTAATGACTGTCTGGTGGTAAGCACGTTTGAGACTTGTAATACAAATGTCAATAAACAAATGGCCAGTCCCAAACACTATTGGTTGAACATGTGTTTTTTCCCCTTCTCTTTGTGTTGTTGTAAGTGTTCAACCATTTGGATAGCATTCATGTTGATCTGGAGAATGGGTTAGCAACAGAAAAGTAAGAAAACACTAAAAAAAAAATGCTAGCTTAAAATTTAGATGGACCCTGCAATAACAGCACATTAAGCGCCTTCAGTGATGTTTCTTTTTCTTGGACACCCTTTCGGATGGCATTAGACTTTGCCAATAGTCCCAGGCAGCCATGTTTCTCTTAATTCAGTGCTTTTTTTGTCTGCTGACTTGCGCATTGAGTCGATGTCAGACTGAAGTCTGTTGTTTGGCCCTCAGAGATCTTAAATATTATTGACTCTTGTGGTATGCCCATATTAATATTATATGAAGATGAGTAAGAATTGCCTACCTTTGTTATTATTTTTCTTTCATTTAATAAATATTTAATATACTTAAAACTTTTTTTTTCAGCTCTAGCGATTGGATTAAACGAACACAAATATGGAATTGTTGCAAATAAATACTTTACTTTTCTTTGACAATTTTCCCCAAACTTTCAAAGACCCAAGTCGGTTTTTAAAGACTTATAAAGACTTGAAAAGGCAGTGCAATTTTTCCCAAATATTCAAAGACCTTTAAAGACCACGAAGGTTGCCCAGAAGACGACGAAAAAGTCGTAGAAGAAGAAGAATTAGGAGGACAGGAGGAAGGGATATTTATTTATCCAGGACTTTATTTATAGAAGCAGAGAGGGAAGGAGAGAAAGCGAGGGAGAGAAAGAGGGAGAGAAAGGTTTGAGAGCTGCGGGTGAGAGAGGAGAGAGAGAGAGAGAGAGAGAGAGAGAGAGAGAGAGGGAGAGAGAGAGAGAGAGAGAGAGAGAGTGAGAAGCGGGGGGGACTGTGTAGGACTATAACATAACATTCCAAAGCTAGTGATCTAAATGCACCTCACTCACAATAAATAAACCCTCTATACAAAAGAGAAACGAAAATCAACGAAAGTGGTGACACTAAAATGCTCACTGCAAAAACTTCAAACAGCAACCCGGAAATAACACTGCCGAATCTTCTACTGCCCTATCTCAATGTTACGTAATAATTCGGCAGTGTTACCTCCCAGAAGCGAAACAAAATTTAGACACAGAATAAAGAACAGAAAAGTCAGCAGAAAACAGAACAGCACTATACTCATCCTGAAGCTTCCATTAAAGTGACTATCTTTCACACATATCAGCCCTAGTCTTTTTCAAATTCACAATGAATGTTGCCCCGCTGGGAAAGATAAGATTTGACAAAAAAACACCCTTTGGAGATAAATGTAAAAATTAATTTGTTTGTGTGCCTATTAATAGCGTCAAGGCTGATTCTAAAAATACCATCGCAGAATTTTTCAGTAGGCACAGTGGTTTGTTTACATATTATGGACCAGAGGCCAAAAATTCAAAGCTTAACGGTCGGTTTGAGATGAGAGTGTCCACTATATCATTTTAATGTTACAACAATGCAATGTCCCAGGCAAACTCATTATCACGAATAAGAAACAAAAATCATTGAGAGCCTTTAACACTACTATAATATCCTCCTATCCTATCCCATAACTCGAAGGTCGTAGGGGCACCACAGATGATCGTTTAACCAGAGTACTCCATCTGTCTCTGTCCTCAACAACCCTTATGGCTTCACTCAGTGTCAAGCCAGTCCATTCTCGAATGTTGTCCTCCCACCTCTTTTTCTGTCTTCCTCCTCTTCTGTCTCCTTACACCGTGCCTTGCAGGATGGTCTTTGCAAGGCCTGATGCTCTGGTGACGTGGCCATACCATCGGAGTTTCCGTTTCTTCACCACTGTAAGCATGTCATCGTGTTGTCCTATGGCTTGTGTGACGGTCTGTCGGACTTTGTTGTTGGTGATATGCTGGGTATAGGAAATGCCCAGAAGTCGTCTGTACCAACTCATCTCCATGCTTTGTATTCTTCGTTGTAGATCTGCTGTGAGGGTCCATGTTTCGCAAGCGTATAGGAAGATGGAGATGACAAGGGAGTGCAGCAGCATTAACTTGGAATGTAGACTGATGGTCTTTTCTTTCCAAATGGGCTTAAACATTGTCAGGGCCGCAGTTGTTTGTGCGATCCTGGAGAGGACTTCCTGTCGGGACCCATTGTCTGATATAAAGGATCCTAAATATTTGAAGCTATGCACTGTGTTGAGGGATTGGTCTTGGACTTTGATTTCTATGTTGATGCAATTGGTGTTGTCATCATTTTGGCATTCTCTGCACTTATTTCCATTCATAGGCTCTGGAGGTGGCGTCAAGATTCTGTACCAGCTGTTCAAGTTCTTGTTCCTCCCCAGCCAATCCATCAATGCCAACCGCAAAACGGAGTTTGGAGATTGCTTTACCCCCTATGCTGACTGTGCCTTCGTGATCTGCAAGGGCATCTGAATGATGCGCTCTAGTGAAGATGTTAAAGAATGTTGGAGAGAGTAGGCATTCTTGACGCACATCGATTGTTGTTCTGAACCAGTTTCCGATGGCGCTTTTGTGGAAGACTGCACTGGTAGCCTTGTCATACAGGCTTTTGATGACTTCAATAATTTTAGGGCTGATGTTGTACACTCTCATGGTTGCTCATAGAGCTGCATGCCAGACTCGGTCGCTTTCTTGAAGTCTACAAACACATGATATACATGTTGTTGGTGCTGTAGGTATTTCTCGCAGATTATTTTGGGGTTGAAAATCTGTTCAGTGGTACTTCGCCCTGCCCTGAATCCTGCTTGTTCTTCAGCTATGATTTGTTTAGCTTGGGGCTTCAACTTGTTGAGTATTATTTTCAGGAGGACCTTGCTGGGATGGCTGATGAGGCTGATGATGCGGTAATTTTCACACTCCTGAAGGTTACCCTTTTTGTGAAGAGTGATGACAAGCGACTGGGTCCATGGTGTAGGCAACTCCCCACTCTGCTAGACCTTGTAAAGGTTGTAAAGGTCAGAGCAATACTCTGATTATTAATTAATATTAATTAGTCTAAAATCTTTATCCCTAATAAAAAAAAATTTCAAGTTTCTGTCCATCTATCCAAGACTTCTTGTTCTTCTGTAAGGCATATGCCAGATTTGCTTTGGATCGTGGAGACTTTGGGCTGTTTGACACTTGTCAGACGCTTCACAGTCTGGTAAGCCTTCTTGCTGTTTTTCTAGTTCAGACTGTTCTCTGTTTCCTAGCATTGATCTTCTTCTGTCCAGTTCCCTTTGCTGTTCGCATGCCGTTTCGAATGTCATTGTTGATTTTTTGGTAGGCATCAGCTCCCCGTGAGGTGTTCTTTTTCTTTTTCATCGCTCTTCGTTTATCATACAGGTCCAGAAGTTCGGGTGTGATCCACGGCGTCATGCGGTGCTTGCCCCCAATCTTAGTGGCGTCATGTGTCACAGCTGAGTTGAAGGTGGGTGTTGACATCTACTTCACCAGCTCCCAAAATGAGTAGTGGTGCAAATTTCCCTTCAATTGTGGCTTGGAATATTTCTGCCACATTCGGGTCTTGCAGTTTGTCCAGGTCGAATTTCAGTCTGGTGCACTTTGCTGTGTTTATTTTCTTCATTACATGACATGATTATTGCTTTAGGTCCATACTCTCTTCAAATGGAGCCGGAAGTACATCATCACGAGATCGTGGTCACTTCCGATGTCTGCTCCTGGAAAAGTGCGTGTCCTGCCAATGTTGATGTTTGATCTGAAGCGTGTCTTGACCATGATGTAGTCAATCTGGGTTGTGATGCTCTCTGGTAAGACTATGCCATGTACCCATCGTCTGGATTTTTGTGGCGACCAAGCGTGTGTGCCCGTATCTGATTGTTGTATCCCTGTCCCAAGACTCTCGTCATTTGTCTCTTTGTTGCAGTGGGGTCCACATGTGTCTCCCCAGTTGTGGTGCGCATCTTGGTCAACCTTGGCATTCCAGTCGCCTTGCACTGTGATAATGTCAGTCTTCGGCACTTGGTCAAGGACAGACTGTAGATGTTCATAGAAATCCTCCACTTCGCTGTCATCATAGTCTGATGTTGGGGCATAGGTCTGGATGATAGTGATGTTGAAAGGGGCTGCTTTCAGACGGATGGTAATGAGTCTACTGGAGACTGAGCGGTTGGTCCTGATTTGGCTCGGAAGAGTCCGCTGGACCTAAAGCAATAATCATGTAATGTAATGTAATGTAATGTAATGACTGAGCGGCAACCCATGACAGTGGCTAGAATGTCTTTGTGGACCAAGAATCCAATGCCGTGTTCGTGCCTGTCATCTCTCCCGCTCAAATAAAGCTTGTGGCCTTTGTCGGTCGTTGTTTCACCTAGGCCTTTGCAGCACAGTTGGCTGATACCTAAAATGTTCCATCGATAGTGGTCCAGCTCATGGGGCAGTTCTTCTAATTTCCCCTCCTCAGTTAGGATCCTGACATTCCAGGTTCCTATGACGATGTTGTCTCTCGTGCGGATCCTGCTAAGTTGTCCATCAGGTGCACACTTATTACCTACAGGGCATAAAACTACTACGTTTCAACAATTCGTTTAATTTTCTTTGTTCATGAATTTACCGGACAATCTGCTTTGTTGTCGTCACATTAAAAGATGATATAGTTGTCATTTGTTGCTCAAACCGACCTCTGAACTTTAATTTATCCGCTTCCTTTCCTGGATAAGTAAACAAACATATGAGTACAAACGCAGCCAAGTTGAGCTGCCTACTGTGCTGTCGTACTGCGCTACTATATTTAGTACCAACCTCGATGCTATTAATAGGCACATCAACAAATGAAAACATCGACTTATATCAAAGCCATGCTATTGAAAGAGGTTATATTTTGGTATAATCTTTTTTTTTCCAACAGGGCAACACTCACTGTAAACGCTAAAAGATTCTGTAAAGACGGAATGCTAGTAACTTTAAAAAAAAACCAGCAGCAGTGGAAAACCTTCCATAACGTATAACACACTAAAGGTAACCTAAAGGCAACACAAAGTCAAGTTTTCCAGTTATACAGTGTACTATCGATCACATACTCACCGCACCTTTTAAGAATCTGCCCAACAATTACAAGTCAACATTCAATAATGATGATGATGATAAAGACGATGATGAAAATGAAAAAGAAGAAGAAGAAGAAGAAGAAGAAGAAGAAGATGATGATGATGATGATGAAGATGATGAAGATGATGATGAAGATGATGATGAAGATGATGATGATGATGAAGATGAAGATGATGATGATGATGATGAAGATGAAGATGATGATGATGATGATGATGATGATGATGATGATGAAGAGGAGGAGGCTAATATTAAAAAGAGGGATATGTTATTGATGATTGTCACGGACCGGTTTTATAGTACATGTATTTTGGTGCGATGACTTTATTATTGTTAGTGTGTTTCTTGTGAGATGATATTGGTCTAATTTTTGTATGAGAGTTAAATTGTGATTGGTTGAGCTGGTCACATGACAGTTCACTAATGCACATTCAAAAATCTATTCATTCTTTTCTTGAATACACTAGAGATTGGTTGTCCTGGACTTCTCGCAGCTGTCTGCAGAAGTCTCTTGCTGCGGGGGCCTCAAGAGAAAGAAGAAAGAAGAAGAAGAAACGAGAGGAAGAAGCAGAAGAGAAGGAAGCAGCAGCAGAAGAAGAAGAAGACGAAGATGTATAAAGAAGAACAAGAAGGAAAAGAAGAAGAAAATAATAAGAGGAAGAAAGAATAAGAGGACGCCGAAGAAGAGAACGTCGAAGAAGAAGAAGAAGCAGACGAAAGGTAAGAAGAAGAGAAGGCAGAAGGCGAAGAAGAAGACGAAGGAAGGGAGGACGAGAAGATGGCTTAGGCAGAGAATAGACTATAGAATGGAACACAACTACAGTAAGACTATTTACAACTTTCGTTTTCTCTCTCTCTCTCTCTGGCGACGGTGATTGGGAAGTGTGTGTTATTTGATTGACAGTGCTGAAGCATTTCGCATGGCTCATCCGGAAAAGAACTTGCACGAAAGTCAGATGATTCCATTTTTTCGTCCGCATCGCTCAGAATGTGCCCACTCAGAATGAATTCTGTGGGACGGATCAGAGAGAGAATAATTTCCGTAAATCGGGATTTCGTGACTCTCCGAGTGGGAACTAACAATCCGCAGGTCCTACTCCAAATAGGGGTTTTGCACATCAAAACATGCATTACGCAACAAGGCGCTCAAAACAATCTGGCCGCTCGTGGACGTGGCAATACGAATTCGAGACCTGGTGCTAGTTTCACAGGTAGACCTCCTCTTAGCAAAGGACAGAATAAACAATTCACAGTTTGCTACTGTTGTGGGGGTGTAGGTCACTATCTTCATGGTGTCCTTCTGCTATTGGCAATGCTGCTGTGCCCACGCATATCCACAGCCTCAAGATACTGAAAGTGGTTTTCATGAATACCAAGACCTTGCAGATGACAATCAGATGCAGTCAGCTTTAGTCACGGAAGTCGTTTGCTCGGTTTGTAATAAAAATTGTGGTCATCTCAAGCTGGTATCGGGTACTGTAAATGGCCTCAAAGCCAGTGTGCTTAGTGACACAGATGCTACAAATCTGTGGCGTTCGTAAGAGACTGGTTTCGCACGACCAGTACACTGAAAAAAGAGTGTAAATGTTGGTCATTCGGTGAAAACATTGAGGAATTTCCGTTGGCCGAAGTGTCTGTTGACACTCCATTCTTCTCTGGCACTATTTTGTGGTGTGTCATTGATCAACCAGTGGCTGATTTGATCTTAGTGAATTTGCCAGGTGTATCTGACCCTTTTTCTGGCGCGACCACATCCATCCAAGATCAAGGTCATACTTGTTGTGTTACTATCCGTGCTCAAGACAAGAGACAATGTATTCCAAAGAAACCTTTGAGTTCGGTAACGCAAGATTTGAATGTGTCACCATCGGAATTTGCTCGGTTGCAGAGGCAGTATGATAGTTTATCACCCTTGTTTGATCTAACCAAGTCAGGTCAAATTCAAACAATGGGATCAGCATCAATTTCCTACTTTGTTCAAAATGAGATTCTGCATTGGCACTACGAAAACAACAAAAAGACATTAAACCAGTTAGTAGTCCCCGCCACTCTAAGATCCTCCTCAGTCCTTGTCACAGCCCACGATACGATCATGGCAGGTCATTGCGGCATCCGCAGAACAAGACTGAATATTGTCTGAATTGTTTTGGCCAGGGGTGTCAGCTGACACAAAAAGATACGTTAAAACGTGTTACATTTGCCAGAAAACATCTTCAAAAGGTCGAATCCCACCAGTTCCGTTGGAAAAGATGCCCGACTATTTCAGCACCATTTAAACGGGTTGCCGTTGATCTGGTAGGACCGATTTCTCCGCCGTCTGAGGAAGGTCACAGATACATACTCAGCATCATTGATATAGCCAAACGTTACCCTGAAACTATTCCGCTCAAACACATTGACTCGGTCTCGGTTGGTAAAGCGCTTGATGACATTTATTCAGAAGCAACAACTTCGTGGTGTTTTTGCCGATTTTTCATATATTCTTACATCTGCCCCAGGCACTTTTCTAGGTGATCTTTTTCATGATGTCATGCTTACATCAGACATGCCTGTTAGGCTTAGACCCAATTACTTGCCTTTTACTCCTTCGGATGAGAGTATAAACCGAGGTCTAGTCTGTGTCGCATGCATTCAATCATAACGGACTTTAAAGATCCTGACGCTCATGTCCTAGACGGGTGAGTGCCGGTGACGAGAACACACCCAGCATGTACCTTGGGTAAAGCGCTTCACTTGGGGTTGCTGTACTTTCGAAAATGAAAGTGCCCGAATTTCACCTTGGTGATAATAAAGTTGTTAAAATAAAAAAATAAATAAATAAATAAAAAGAGACAGTTGAAAGAGAAGTCGTCGATGCTCGAAATGGGGGTTATCGAACATTCACGCTCCCCATACGCATCTCCAGTTGTCCTAGTTGGAAAAAAAAGATGGCTCAAATAGATTTTGCATAGACTATAGGCATTAGTGAACTATCACGTGATCAGCTCAACTAATCAAACGTTAGCTCTCAAAAAAATTACCAATATCTTCTCACAAGAAAACTATCAATAATATAATGCCATCGGACCCAGTCCGTGACAATGACGGATAATGATGGAGATGATGATGTGGAGGAGGCCGATAATGCTGATGAGGGAGTGATGTTACTACTGATATAATGATAGTAATGGTGATAATGATAGTGGTGGTGATAATGATAGTAGTAATGGTGATGATGAAGAAGATAATACTGAAGAGGAGGATGAAGATTGTTAATGACGATAGTGAGTTACGTTATTCATTCATTGCTTACAGGGTCCAGAGGATTGCAAAGAGTCGTTAATGATGATAATAATAATAATATCGTGATGATGATGATGATGATGATAATGATAGTGGTGGTGATGATGAAGATAATGCTGAAGAGGTGGATGAGGATTGTTAATGATGATGGTGTTGTTGATTAATGATGGCGTTGATTTTGATAACAAGATCACGATGTTGATGATCATGCTGATGACGGCGATGATAATGATGGCGGTAATCAAAGAGGAGAAAGGAGGAAATGGTGGAGAGGGGCGAAGAGTGCAACCACAACAACGACGATAATGATAATGATGACGAAGATAATAATGCTGATGATGAAGGCAATGACAACTCAACAGATTCTCTTTTAAATTGCAGTTTTCTGACTTTCCATCTTTTGTAGAAGACAAGAATCCACATCATTAAAGACGCACACTTGCTGCATGACAGTACTTTGTGCAGAGCCATGTACCACTGAGCATCTCCACCCTACCTTAAGTTTGTAGCATTAACATATAACGCTAATTATTATTATTGCTACCCGATTGGTCTTAACACCACAATTACTAATAAACTGATTCATTAAAAATGTGACGCAAAATTACAATACTTATGCTTCTTATCACCATTATTATTACCTGATTGGTTGGCCTTGTTCTCCAGTTGTCGCATCGTGGTCGGGTCGAGTTGGAAGTCAGGGGAGGTAAGCCATAAATCCACTTTCTTCACTTCCACAGCGGTTACTCCCCCTGTTTCTCCGCCCACTGCGCCACCGTGGAACTCCTGTCACATGTCCAAAGCATTTGTTTAGCATGACACAAGGGAAACAACAAGTTTTAGGGAATAGTTGTCTTCCCTAAAGGGATGGAAATTGAGTAGAATAACAGCATCTTTGGACATCCTTCATAGATAACTGCCAGGTTCTGCAGGAAAAACTGAATGATACAAGAGATACACAATAACTTTATTATCTTATATCTTATTTCAGACGTCATTTTTCGGAGAGGATCTGTCTCTTCAGCACCTTCCCACCATACCTACTGCTATCTACAGCAGGCATGCCTACCCTCAATTTGAAGTTTCAGTATTAGCTTTTTCAAATTTCAGTATTACTATTACGATTTCCGTATTTACTTTTCCTACCTATTGTTTTCGCACTCATCCTTTTTGATATTATGCGAAGAATCCAGTGATAGATTAATTTGCTGCCACAATCTTCTTTTTCTTCTCCAAAGCCTCGTAATTCTTTATATGCTGTGGGCCTTCCGCGTGCCGCTTGATGTCGTTCATATCACCGGTGGAGATGCCAAACTGGATGGCACAAATCGTACTTTTGAGTCAGTGCTGCCGTGAATAACGAAAGTACACTTTTCAGAATACGAGGCAAGATACATCTGCCCCTTGCGCGGTTTCTTTGAAGATTCAGATTCACGATCACTTTGCTTAGCCATTCGTTTGGACACCATGTTTTCAATTCTGTCTCATGAGCACCGATCTTCACTGCGACTGCGCAAAAACTGGTTCGGCAAACTTCGGTGCCTCTACCGGAAACTTCGATGCCACGTGTCTCTACTGCGACTGCGCATTGCGGCATTAAACCGGGTTCGGCTGTCTTCGGAAAATGATCACGCGGTGTATTACCACAGGCCAACGAGTCCGATTTTTTTCCCAATGTTGTTTTTATGTATTTCCGGACCGTGAAACAAGTCTCCGTATTTTCCGTGATCCACAGCTTCTTCTTTGGTCGGTGCTTGCCAAGGATCTCCATGGCGGCATCTGTCACAGCTAAGTTGAAGGTGGTGGTCATGGTGTTGACATCTACTTCACCAGCTCCCAAAATGAGCAGTGGTGCAAATTTCCCTCCAATGGTGGCCTGAAATATTTTTGCCACCTCCGGGTCTTGCAGTTTGTCCAGGTCGAACTTCAGTCTAGTGCACTTTGCTGTGTTTACTCTCTTCAAGTGAAGCCGGAAAGACATCATCACGAGATCGTGGTCACTTCCGATGTCTGCTCCTGGAAAAGTGCGTGTCCTGCCAATGTTGATGCTTGATCTGAAGCGTTTTTTGACCATGATGTAGTCGATCTGGTTGTGATGCTCCCCGCCGGACCTGTGCCATGTCCATCGTCTGGATTTGTTGTGGAGACCAAGCGTGTTTGCCAGTATCAGATTGTTGTATCTGGCAAACTCCAAGAGTCTCAGACCCCTGTCATTTGCCTCGTTGTTGCAGTGGTGTCCATATGTGTCTCCCCAGTTGTGGTGCGCATCTTGGTCAACCTTGGCATTCCAGTCGCCTTCCACTATGACTATGTCCTTCTTCGGCACTTGGTCAAGGACTGGACAGCCTGTAGATTTTCATAGAAATCCTCCACTTCGCTGTCGTCATAGTCTGATGTTGGGGCATAGGCCTGGATGATGGTGATGTTGAAAAGGGGTTGCTCTCAGACGAATGGAAATGAGTCTACTGCAGACTGGGCGGCAACCCATGACAGTGGCTAGAATGTTCTTGTGGACCAAGAATCCAACTCCGTGTTCGTGCCTGTCATCTCTACCGCTGAAATAAACCTTGTGGCCTTTGTCGGTCGTTGTTTCACCTATGCCTTTCCAGCGCAGTTCGCTGATCCCTAGAACGTTCCATCGATAGTGGTCCATCTCGTGGGCCAGTTCTAATTTTCTCTCCGCATTTAGGGTCCTGACATTGCAGGTTCCTATGACGATGTTATTTCTGGTGGTGATCTTGCTAAGTTGTCCATCAGTAGCACACGTATCACCTCCGTCCTGGTGGCCAACGAAGGCGCGGTCCTTGTTGACCCGGGCGACGACCGATCTGGTATGGAATAAATGGTTTTATTCATCATGCAGTGTGTCTTGGGCAAGAAAGACCTGGCAGGGCCCAATCCTCTTCAGGCTGTTGGCCACAGCCGATATCCACGAATACAGTGTGGCTCGCCTTGGCCCCGAGCACGTGGTCGTTGAACCTGTAGTAACTTGAGGTTCCTCCATCCTGGCCGGTGACTTCTGTGTAGAAGACTTTCGCCCAGTGATGCCGTGCTGACATCACCCCTGTTGGTCGCCTCTTACGACACGTCGGGAAACGTTGGGTCTGTTCTAATCAGTGCCCGAACCCACATGAGCAACAATTCTGCTTAGTTCTACGATGTTTCGACAACAGTGTTTAGAACCTGAGTTTTAAAAAGGGGGTAACAACGCACGTGTCACATGGTAAAGTAAGTATCTGCAACTTCTGTGCGAAAACAAAGTGCACTCCGCAATTATCCAAGAGTTGCGTTCTCTTTGCGCGGTTAATTTGGTTGTAAAAATATGGTTAACACAACCAATAGCGATGATGACATTATTATCATTGCTCTGTATAAAGTACTGTATTCTTATAATTGCTCTGTACTGCACAATAGAAAGCGGAAGAAAAAGAGGCAGTAGTGGGTGAAACCTTGGCTGGCTACCACTGCTCGGCTGCGTATCAACGAATGCGCATTTAGTGCTGAGCATGACACAATGTATACATCCTGAATGGCTACAACAGTGTTATTGCTACACAGACTTGGAACTGCCCCGAGTTGTCTAGACAGAGCGCTACTTAACTATTTTGGTGGAAAGTTTGTGCAACCATATGCCCGCGGAAAGCCCTATGCTCTGTAGCAGTATCGAAAAGTTGTTTGCAAAGAGAAAAAGATGGCGGCCAGAGTGGTAGGCTTTCGATTTGGGAATGGCGATGTGTTCAACGGTTAAATAGCAAGGGATAACTTTTTGTCATTTACAGTCTGTTAAGATTTGTATACTTGTTATTGAAATTCCATTGTGAAATTCCATCCACAAGCTACACACGCGATAAGCTATTGTCATTGAAGTCGAAATGTTCACAGCTTGCTCCCGACCTTGTGTTCCGATTAAAAGAGTTATCGATCGGCCGTCACTTGCCCAGAAAACGGACTAGTCGGGGAGGCAAACGTAAACAAAACATCTCGTCTATCCCTGTTGTCCTTTCAAACAGATCGCCTATGCTTTCCAACATTGACTCCACGCTACATATTGCATCACACAAAGCGTGTACCACTAGGCCTGAGACTCATCGCTGTAACACAGACAATCTCATTCACATCAACCTCTCCCCTCAACCACTATCTTCACACCTCGATAGCCACGGCCCTTTACGCGTTGCATCATTCAACGCTCAATCACTGGGTCCTAACGAAAAAAGTACGGCTTTGTGTGAATTCATCTCAGACACGCAGACTGACATCATGTTCATACAAGAAACGTGTTTTCGGCAGACTGGTGACGAGGGTAAATGCTCTGATTTAACCCCTTCTGGCTATTCTGTATGTTCGTTACCTCGCTCAAATCGTGGTGGAGGCCTCGCTATCATTTACAGAAACAGTCTGTCCCGTCACCTTGGCTTCATCACAGACTTCGCATTCACTCACTCGTCCTTTGAAGTTGTTCACCTCAGTTTGTCCGTCCCACAGCAGAACATTCACTTCATATGCATATATCGCACCTTTCCAAGCAAGAAGAATAAATTAACTGATGCAATTTTTCACCAAGAATTTCCAGTCCTGCTCGATTATTGCAACACACTGTCAGGAACATACATAGTATTAGGAGACATTAACTTTCACTTTGACCAACCCCAGCAACCTTCCACCGCAAAAATGATTGAACTTTTAGATCAGTTTAGTCTTTCTCAGTCAGTCACAGAACCACCCACAGCCGTGGTCACATCATAGATTGGGTTATGCATAGGCCTCAGGATAATGTGGTTAGATCAACTTCAGTCACCCAGGAATTAACATCTGACCATTTCTGTGTCGTGTGCGAACTAAACGTCGCAGCCCCCCCTCCTCCCCCCATGTTCAGGGAGGCTCGCAGCCTGCGTACCATGGATAGGGATGCTTTCAAGCAAGAGCTTATCGCTAAAGTGACCCCAGAACTCTGCCCCACTGTGGATCAGCTGAATAGTACACTTCATGCGGTGCTTGATCGGCACGCCCCCGTGGCCCAGAAAAAGGTCAAGGCAACACGCTCAGCACCCTGGTACGAGTCTATCAAGGACGAGCTCTCCGAGGCGAAGAAACACCGACGCAAAGCAGAGAAAAAGTGACTTAAATCGGGTTTAGAAGTCAGCAAGCAGATTTTCACCGCTGCAAAAAAACGGGTCACTAAAATAGTCCAGACTGCCAAAACCCGGTACTTTAGCGACAGAATTAGCAGCAGCGAAACTTGTAAACAGTTGTTCAACATTTGCAATCAGCTAAGGGGTAAGAGCAATGCAACATCACTCCCATCCACGCATCCACCATGTCAGCTACCAGATGTATTTTGTAAGTATTTCACACAGAAAGTGGCTGACATAAGGGACGCTCTTGACAGCCATGAGATCCCGCTCATTAACCCATTCTCACCTTCCCTCACTACCGCAAAAATGGAAGTTTTTCAACCAGTAACAGAGCAGGAAGTCAAGAAAGTCATCTTAAGCTCAAAACCAACATCTTGCTCTCTTGACCCCATTCCTACCCCCATGTTGATAGAGAATCTTGACCCTCTACTCCCGACCATTACCCACATTATCAACGAGAGTCTGTCCTCTGGTGTTGTTCCGTCTGTGCTCAAAACGGCTGTCATCAAACCCCTCCTTAAAAAGCCAAGTTTAGACAAAAATAATCTAAAGAACTATAGACCTGTTTCAAACCTCTCCTTCCTGTTCCAAAGTCATAGAAAAAATTGTTCTCAAACAACTGTTTGCCTACCTATATGATAACGCTTTACTTTGCCCCAACCAGTCTGCCTACCGACCCTTCCACAGCACTGAGACAGCCCTCCTAAAGGTAACCAACGATATGTTGCTGGCCTTAGATAATGGTAACGTCTCCGTTCTCACCTTACTAGACCTCTCAGCCGCTTTTGACACAGTCGACCACCACATTCTCTTTAACACTATTCAACACTACTTTGGAATCTCCGGCTCGGTCCTGGCTTGGTTCCACTCATATCTTTCCGACAGATCACAAGCAGTCACTGTCGATGGCTGTTTCTCCAGCACAGCAGACTTGGTGTGCGGCGTGCCTCAGGGTTCCGTTTTAGGGCCGGTGTTATTCACTCTGTACACCAAGCCACTGCTTCTCCTGCTTAGAAAGCATGCTGTTGAGAGTCAGTCATTTGCAGACGACACACAACTTTATAAATCCACAGCCCCCTCTCTCATTAATTCCACTGTTCAGACTTTGGAGAACTGCATCACAGACATTAAGTCATGGATGACACGCAACAAGCTTAAGCTTAATGACGATAAAACCGAAGCCCTCCTCATTCACAAGCACAACACCTCCTCCTCACTCCCGCCTCTCCCAACATCGCTTACGGTAGGGACAACAAACATTCAGTTCTCATCCTCAGCAAGAAATCTCGGCTACATTCTCTCCGATGACCTGTCCCTCAACAACCACATCTCCAACATCTGTCGCTCTGCATACACGGCCATACGCCAAATCAGCTCCTTTCGCCACTATCTTACGCTCACTGCCACCAAAACCCTAGTCTGCGCCCTCGTCCTTTCTCGTCTTGACTATTGCAACTCTCTCCTCGCTGGCTCCCCAAAACACATCATTGACAAGCTACAAAAGGTTCAGAACTCAGCAGCTAGACTAGTATTCCGAGCTAAGAAACGCGATCACATCACACCTCTACTACATTCCCTTCACTGGCTTCCTGTGCAAGCACGCATAGAGTACAAACTCTCTGTTATATGTCACAACTTCTTCACAGATTCTTGTCCCTCCTACCTTGCTCATCTACTGTCTGTCTACTCCCCTTCACGCACTTTAAGATCTTCTGCTGACACTCGCACACTCAAGGTTCCCGTCACCCGCACTAAGACATACGGCCAACGTGCATTCGCTTACTCCGCACCTAAGCAGTGGAACTCCCTTCCCTCCCATATCCGCAACATACAATCAACACAAGCATTCAAAAAGGCCCTCAAAACCCACCTCTTCAAACTTCACTATTCAGAATGATCTGTATCCCGCTGCCATTCTCTCCTCTTTGTCTCTGTCTGATCCGTAAGTGTATACACGGCTGTACATATTTATATTGTTTTTCCTCCTGGGCCTAACCGGGCATATAAATAGCTGTGAATATGTTTTTGCTATTCTATTTGTCTTTTCTGTCATTTGTGTACATAGTTGTAAATTGTAAGTTGTGTACATAAGTGTAAATAATTTGTACCCTTACTGTTCTGTCTTTTGGTGTATTGTAGCGAAAGCGATGTTTTATCGAGTGCATGTACTTATATGTAATGACTATGTAAAGCGTGGTGAGTCTGGTCATAGGCTGGAGTATCCGCTATATAAAAACCCGTTATTATTATTATTATTTGATGGAATAATTATGTGTATGTGCAATCGGTATGAATCAGTATTTATATTTCATAGTATTGTTGTGTTGTCAGTGCAATTGACAGTAACTTTCACTTTCAGCCGACTTCACTTTGATTGGCTGTTGTACAGTCAACATGTGTGTTGCCATTTTAAAAGCAAAAGGTTGCCCTGAAGCAAAGATAGTTCGTGTGGAGCAAACGCGTTGTGGCTATTTTATTCTAGGCAACTAGGGGCAGGTTCTATATCACCAAACATTTGTTAAAACAGCACAACACGTGTTTCAGACATTTGCTAAAACAGCACAACACGTGTTTCAGACATGGTTAAAACAGCACAACACATGTTTCAGACATGGTGACACGTGAAACAGTCAAAACATGAAAAAAAGTGTGTGTCACCAATGTTTTAGGTTTTGTATTGCTTCTGTGACTTCAGCTTTACAGACAGTTAATACACACACCCCATACAACACACACATACACCCATACTATCAAGGAGACAGGCACGCAAACGGACAAACAAGTCGATAAATAATGTTAATAATAGCGCACCTCATAAGGCGGAGGCATGATGGATGGATCATGTGAAGGGAAGGTAGGAGTGGCGACTTGGCATGAAAGGGAGGGAACTGTGTTTGCGCCATACACAGGATTGTTGAAGCCTGACATTGGGTTCTCTCCACCTAAAACAGATACAATTGGAAAAATAATCTACAAGTGTATTGGGAAAATAATCTACTAAAGTACAATAACTTGACTAATTAATTCATTTATTAATAAATAAACACATGTGAGCACATCAATGATGTATTCTTTACCGTAAATCAAAATTCTGATGGATACAACACACTTTTTTTTTTTTTTACCTTTCATAGACGCGGAATATAGAGTAGAAGATAATTGCAAAGCACACGAAAACTAGAGGGAAGCAAGAACTAGAAAGCACATTTTTTTTCTTTTACATTACAATTTGCCAAGTCGCGTTGCATAACAGTAGATCAGCTAGTGATGCCCTTGAACACGTTGCCTGAGACGCTGAATACAACAGACTGTTGGATTGTTCAGAAAGAGACTGAAGACCAATTTATTCTCCTCACAGTGACTTTGTTTCTATGGACTTTGCCCAGCGCCATTGTCGCTGTCACCGTCTTCCCTACCCCACATTCCCCTCCCAATTTCATTTTTCTTCCCTATCGTTTGACTTGTTTTTTGGCATCTTTCTTATGCGCACCGAGGATTCGTTTTTGAATGGACATCAACATCATCATCATCAATCATCATCTTCATCATCATCATCATCTCTGTTTAACTGACATTATTCAACATGAAATAAATAAATTAAAAAAAATAATACATACATTATGGATAAAAATTGTTGAATCTAACCATTAATTGAATTAATGAGCAATATAAAAAAGGCACCATTTATATAGAAAAAGAAAAAGAAGAAGAGTTCAACACCAACAACAAGGATGAAAAGCAAACTTACCATGACTGACAACCATGACTTCTTCGCTCCGAGACCTGTAGACCATCTTCGTCAATTTCCTCATCTTTCGTCGGTTGAGGATGACGACGATGATGAGGACGATGACGACGATGGCGGCAACAGAAAGGACGGCGACGAGGATGGTCTGGGCACTGGACTGCGCCGCGTGCGCCCCTTCGTCACGTGATCCATCGCCCACGCTGTGTCCGACGTTGGCACTGTCTGCAAACAGAACGTCACTTGATACAACATGCACAGAATTAAGGGGCCGCGCGCCGTCCTGAGCCACAGCAAAGCCTAGTAGGTTACACCATCAGCGAAGGGTCACGTTCCGCTGAGTTGACTTGTGTGCGCTTGTACAGGTATTGTAAAGGAGATAAGAAACGTACTGCTTATAGCAGACGCTCTTCACAACGCTCCGACACGACATTTACATTCCAATTTCCACCAAGAATAGACGCCAAAAGCAAAAAATGTATGTATGTATATGTATAGACCAATTAGACAACATATTATTTCTTTTTCGCATTTTAAATGTATGAAGTCTTTCTTTTGTTGGGGATTGCAAGAGGCATGGCTTCCAATCACAAAACCCAAACGAAAACACACAAAAAAAGGCTAAGGTTTTGGATTCAGATTTGGGTTAATATTCGTCACCTGTGTGGATACAATTCAGTTTGCCTTCTCAGTTAAAAGCACAGCAGCCCACCGAAGACGAGGGAAAATAGGACGAACACTCGCAGCTCTTGCAGTTTGTTGGTTTTTTTGTATCTGGTAGTCACCCGTCTGACATACGAGCGTCAGTAAGCCCCATGGAAACCATGCGTGGACAGATGAGACCTCGGTTCATATTCTCATAGGAAAGAATAGTATATACTCACCCATACAACCGCCATACGTGTCACAGTATTGTCCAGGTTTGCAGTCACATCTCTTGACACAGTTAGGGCCGTATTGTCCAGATGGACACGCTGAAACCACCAATTCATCAATCCATCATTTATCAAGGTCATTAATCAATGTGTGGCTCGATGACTGAATACAGTGGAGTCCCTTCCCTCAATAGCAAGAAGTCAGAGCAGCAGCAGCAGCAACAAGCACACATATATATCTGGTACAGTTTACAAGCGTATATTGCAATTTTACAACAACAGGACCCAACAAACTAAACCTCTTATAACGATAACGATGGTGCCGATGACAAAGAAGAATGTAAGACGAAGAAGAAGAACAGGAAGAAGAGGAGGAGGGGGAGGAAGAGGAGGAATAAGAAGAAGTAGAAGATGATGGATGATGATGATGATGATAAAGGAAGATGATGATGAAGATAATGATGAAGATGACGTTAAGAAAAAGAAGAAGAAGAAGAAGAAGAAGAAGAAGAAGAAGAAGAAGATGATGATGATGATGATGATGATGATGATGATGATGACTCACTGATGGAGCAGGAGAGCCCCATGAACCCAGAGGTACAGTTGCAAGCGCCGTCTGTGGGTCGGCATGTGGCGCCATTTTCACACTGGCAGGTCAACAGACAGCGCTGCCCATAGCGACCCTGCACACACGCTGAAACACCAAACCATGGACCTTCATTACTCACAGCACTTTTTAATATGCACCATACTCAACATTTGTTATGGCATTATCAAGTTATATCAGATGGCCTTATTCTTTTACGTGCCGCTGGAGCGACACGCACCTATGGAAAAATAAATTAATCGTGGGACTCCCAAACTCACGTTTGTCGCAATGCTCCCCTTCGTAGCCCGGGATACACACGCACTTTCCGGTCACGTGATGGCAGTTGCCGTAGAGACAGGGGTCACAGAGATGTTTGCATCGGGGTCCCCAGGTTCCCGCCGGGCACGCTGAAAGCAGACAATACAAATAATGTCGACCCCATGTCCTTTATGACTTTGACTGCTTTGAGCAGACAGGTAGCGTGTGTGCTTGACAAAGTAACAAGTATAATTTAAAAAACAAATCATTGGCAAGCACCGCCCAAAGAAGAAATTGTGGATCACACCTGCACCTTTGGACCTGTGTGATAAACGAAGAGAGATGAAAAATAAAAAGAACACCTTACAGGGAGCTGATGCCTACCGAAAAATCAACAATGACATCCGAAAAGGCATGCGTACAGCAAAGGAGAACTGGATAGAAGATCAATTTCAGGAAATAGAGAACAGTCTGAACAAGAACAACAGCAGGAAGGCCTACCAGACTGTGAAGCGGCTGACAAGTGTAAAACAGCCCAAGGTCTCCACGATCCAAAGCAAGTCTGGCATATGCCTTACAGAAGAACAAGAAGTTTTGGATAGATGGACAGAGTACTGCTCTGACCTTTACAACCACACACGAAACGGAGACCCATCCGTTCTAGCATGTCCCCAGAACAGAGAAGAAGAAGAAATTCTCCTACTTCTCCGAGAAGAAGTTGAGGCAGCAGTGCAATTGCTGAAGAAGGGGATGTCAGCGGGAGTGGATAACATACCGCAGAATTGCCTCAAGCAGGAGGAGAATCGATGATTGACGCCCCCACCATTATCTGTGACAAGATCTGGCAGATTGGGAATGGCCTACACCATGGACCCAGTCGCTTGTCATCACTCTTCCGAAAAAAGGTAACCTTCAGGAGTGTGAAAATTACTGCACCATCAGCCTCATCCCAGCAAGGTCCTCCTGAAAATAATACTCCACAGGTTGAAACCCCAAGCTGAACAAATCATAGCTGAAGAAAAGCAGGATTCAGGGCAGGGCGAAGTACCATTGAAGAGATTTTCAACCGCACAATAAACTGCGAAAAATACCTACAGCACCAACGACATCTATATCATGTGTTTGTAGACTTCAAGAAAGCGTTTGACCGAGTCTGGAATGCAGCTCTGTGGGCAACAATGACAGTGTACAACATCAGCCCTAAATTTATTGAAGTCATCAAAAGCCTGTATGATAGGGCTACCAGTGCAGTCTTCCACAACAGCGCCATCGGAAACTGGTTCAGAACAACCATCGGTGTGCGTCAAGAATACCTACTCTCTCTAACACTCTTCAACATCTTCCTAGAGCGCATCATGTCAGATGCCCTTGCGGATCACAAAGGCACAGCCAGAATAGGGGGTAGAGCAATCTCCATCCTCCGTTTTGCGGATGACATTGATGGATTGGCTGGAGAGGAACAAGAACTTGAAGAGCTGTTACAGAGGCTTGACAACACCTCCAGAGCCTATGGAATAGACATAAGTGCAGAGAAGACCAAAATGATGACCAACAACACAAATGGCATCAACATGGACATCAAAGTCCAAAGCCAATCCCTCAACACAGTGCATATCTTCAAACATTTAGGAGCCATTGTATCAGACAGTGGGTCCCGACAGGGAGTCCTCTCCAGGATCGCACGAACAACTGCTGCCCTGACAAGGTTGAAGCCCATTTGGAAAGACAAAGACCATCCATCTACATTCGAAAGTAAGCCTGCTGCGCTCCCTTGTCATCTCCATTTTCCTATACGCTTGCGAAACATGGACTCTCAGGGCAGATCTACAACGAAGAATACAAACCATGGAGATGAGGTGCTACAGAAGACTTATGGGCATTTCCTATACCCAGCAAATCACCAACAACGAAATCCGACAGATCATCACACAAGCCATTGGACAACACGATGACAAGCTCACAGTGGTGAAGAAACGGAAACTCCGATGGTATGGCCACATCACCAGAGCATCAGTGCTTGCAAAGACCATCCTGCAAGGCACGGTGCAAGGAGGCAGAAGAAAAAGGGAGACATAAAAAGAGGTTGGAGGACAACATTCAAGAATGGACTGGCTTGACACTGAGCGAAGCCATGAGGATTACTGAGGACACAGAAAGATGGAGTACGTTGGTTAAACGATCATCTATGGTGCCCCTACGACCTTCGAGTTACGGGATAGGATAGGATAGGATAGATTAAGAAAGTATATAGCATAGCCACCACACTGACAACACGCATTTTCGAGAACAACAACAATAACACAAGGAGAAATAGAAGGAAGCGGAAAAGAAGAAGAAAAAAAAAAACAACTAAGAAAAAGGAAAGAAAGAAAGAGCGAAAGAACGAATGAACGAACGAAAGTGAAACGACTTACTCTCTTCACACGCTAAGCCAATAAAACCGTCGGGACAAGGGCAGGTGCCAGTCACGTGCTCGCATCGCTGACTTCCGGTGCAGTTGCACTTTTGCAGACAGCCGGCTCCCCACGTGCCCAATGGACACCCTATGAAAAAAGACACCATTTTTAGTATGTGATCGCTGGTGGGTAAGACCGATTATACCACTTTACCGCCGGTTTTAAAAAATAAAACATTAGGAAAACAGTATCGGCTGGGGGTGTTTTGGACATTGTGAGGTTAGACAGACAGCAACACACCTTATGCTGGGTGTTTTTTTGGGTTGCACGTCGGACTCGGCCTTTACAGATACACAGAGGAAACTGACCGTTCTGGCAGGTAGTTCCAGAGTATCCAGGATGGCAGGAGCAGGCGCCAGAGTCTGGGTTACAGATGCCGAACATACACACGCAGTTCTGATCACAGTTAGGCCCAAACTTCCCACTACTGCATCTGGCCTTCTCCTCACAACGCAGTCCTGTCAACAAATAAACCGCCTACGTCACAAGCCTCGGTATCTTTAAAATCGGTGCAATGCAATGCATGCGTGCATAAACTCGGTTAATATTTTTTTTTTTTTAAAAGAATAGGGCGCTGCCTGAGCATCTGTGTAATGTTATAGGTTGGCATCGTTTAGTTGACATTTTTTCCACTCGGCTTTTGTCACCCTCAATGATGTTTCGTGTGATATCTTGACCAGTCCCAATTGGAGAGTTATTGTAAATATACTTGTTTGTATGTTGATAATCAGATGACTCACCGGTGAATCCTTGCATGCACTGACATTCCCCAGTGACGTGATCGCATGATGCTGTATTTGTGGCGTCACAATTGCAAGTCTGACGACATCCAATACCATAAGTCCCTTGCTGGAGAACAACACAACAACACTACAGTGTCCACAAGCATCTCTCCCAGTTTCTTTGTCTCTCTTTCTTTCTCACACACACACACACATCCGTATTTTCTTCTCCTTCCGTTCTCCATGCACTCTTTCTTTTCCTGTACACCGCTAATCTCTCTCTTTTCTCTTATAACCTACTCAAAATACAGTCTCTCTCTCTCTCTCTCTCTCTCTCTCTCTCTCTCTCTCTCTCTCTCTCTCTCTCTCTCTCTCTCACACACACACACACACACACACACACACATACTTGCACAGACACCGTTATTTGGACTTTCCTCAAACGCCACATACGTTGTGTGGACAATGGGTCGTGCTACGACCCCCTTTTTAAGTACTTTTAAGTGTTCTAACCCTAACCCTAACCCTAGCCCTAACCCTAACGGATCATTAAATGGACGTCCCAACAAGGAGGTCTGTCCAAAGAACGTATGTAGATGTGCACTAGTTTGTCCAAATAACGCCGTGTAAACATGCGCACACACCCACCCACACACACACCCACACACACACACACACACACACCCTACTCCATTTTCTCAGCCAGACAAACGGAGCAACGCGTTGGACCGGTCCATCCCCTCTGACAGATACAGGGACCTTTGACCAGATCACAATCGCTGCGTTCAGAACACATCTTTTCTCTATCCCTCGCTCTTCTTTCACTCAAATCCCCATCTTCTCATCTCTCCACTTAGTTCTCTTCCTCTCCCCCCCCCCCCCCCCCATCTCCACTCTTTCAGCCGTACCGGACAAATGGAGTGACATGTTGGACCGGTCCATCCCCTCTGACAGATACAGGCACCGTTGACCGGATCACATTCGCTGTTCTCAGAACACACACACGTGAACTGACAATCACTTCCATAACTGCCAGCCGGACAACGGTCAGCGCATCTTAGTCCTGTCCAGCCTGTAAACATCATCATCATCATTAGTAACAACTATCATCATCATCCCATCATCATCATCATCATCAAGAGCAGCAACATCAGTGCAATTATCAAACAGCAGTATTAGTAACATCTACCATCATCATCAGCAGCAGCAGCAACGTTACCGATGTTGTTATCATCAGCAGCAACATTGTCATAATAGTCATCCTCATCTTCACCGTGGTCATCAGCATCAGCAGAAGCAATAACCTCACTACCATAATAATACGCATCAGCAGAAGCAATAACATCACCTCGTTGTCATCATCATCACCGTCGTCGTTGACGTCATCATCAATAGACGCAACGTAGCCACGATCATCGGCTCCGTATTTGTAGTCACCGTCATGGCCACAAACTTTGACTTCTTCTTCATCCTTCTCCTCCACTACATTCTCCCCACCCCCTTCCCTCTTTTTCACCCCTCCTCCTGACCTGGTCTACACAGACATCGTCCATTCCTGGCGATGCATTGGTCGGCCTGTACACAGTCGCACTGTTGAAGACACCCCAGACCCCAGTAGCCAGGGCTGCACGCCTTCTCACATCTGCACATTAATAAGCACCATTTCCCCTATCACACGTAGTCAAGTCGTCGTGGTTATACCATATGTCGGCTCAAAAGACTGCTCAACAGCGCTGTCCGACATCATGGTCTACAGAATACAGAATCCTTCATCGTCCCCATAACATTACAAGGAGATGTCTGTGCAGTGTCCATCTGCATGTATACAATTCCAGAACGCTTACATAAAGTTATTATAGCGACCTAACATTGAAAATAAATAATGATGTAGATATTTACAGCGATTAACACGATGGCAAGCCATTCAAAGGTATTTCCTGACAAACACATAACCGAAAGTGTTTTTCTTTTCAAAAATGTTAATTTTGTCGGCGGTGTTGCGCCTCGGCTTTATTCTAACCACGCAAAATGGAAAAATGGAATGATAGGCCACCATATAAAAAAATCGGCTAACCTACAGCGCAAAACGCGTTCAGAAAATAGTGAAGCGCGATGACCTTGACCTTTGAGAGAGTACAAATATAAATGGATTATTCTTATTTATTTGTTTCTTTATTTATTTTATCATTCTTATATAGCCCCTTTCCAGCTCAAGAGCTGCTCAAGGCGATGGCCGATACAGGATCTAACTCAAGACGTCCGAGACGCCCACTTGCAGCCTTGGGCGCACTGTCTGACGCTCAGACCACTGAGCACAATCCTAGGCGACCGGGGATGGGGGAGAAGGGATAACTATACACTGAAATAACCTTCACATTAATAGCAACAGTAAGATGGCCAGTGCTCACAGCCAATGTTTATGTCCGGGCCACCAGGGATCGAACCCGCAACCTTTGTAACACGAGCTCCCCACTCTACCACCTGAGCTATCCCATGTCCCGTCTAATACGCCTAGTAGTAAAGTATCCACACACAAAAAAAGCTGAATTTCGGTCAAGTTCTTTTTGAGCCAAAGCAAAAAGTCTGTTTGAAATAGCTGTATACCAAAAACTCAACAAAATCTCTCAGCCGCTACTGAGACATTGAGCAAAACGTCTTTAGCAACAAAATGACTTCAGTGACCTTGACCTTTGCGGTAGAGCAAATATGATGGCACAGGAGGCTGGCCGCTGTCCTACGTTATGTTCTTATGAAGTTTGATCAAAATCCGTGCAATGGTTCTTGAGATAGGACTTCCAACGAACCGACCGACCGACCGATATTTGGCTCGGTTTTTTTTTAACGTGCTGCTGGCTGGCGGCGATACGGGAGGGTAACGAACCGCCGTATAAAAAGTCATTACAGAAAAGAGCCTTTCCGTAGAAAAAATAATCTAGGTTTTGCTGCATACCAGGCGGGAATTGTACCAGCAGCATTCTGCTACCCCAAAACAACCACCATTTGCATATGTAACTCTGGCAGTAGTGCCTCTAGTAAGGGATATAGACTAGATGTTAGTCTATTACTGTACTACCGTCCCCGTGTCCTCCATAGTCCCGCTGTTGTTGTTTGTAGATTATAGTCACACGACACTTTCGCATATAGGTGACTACTGGACCGATTTATACTGACACCAGCGGGCCAGTTGTTGGTAAAGGGGAAAATAATATGATCACACGTTGACCAATCCGGGATTCGAACCAGCGACCTTTCGGTTACTAGCGAGACGCTCTTACCAACTGAGCTACCCGGCCCCTTCAGTAGTCCCGCTTGTTGTACACCACCTTTTATCTCCCTTTCCACACTCACTTCTCTCCCATGAAGCCAGGAGCGCAGGAGCAGGCGCCGGTCACGTGATGGCACTCGCCCTCGTTCTGGCACGTGCAGTTCTCTGCGCAGGCGTGGCCGAAGTGCGGGGGCTGGCACGTGGCCGCACACGTGGGTCCGGACCACCCAGGCGCGCAGACGCATTCGCCCGTGTCGGCCTGGCATTCCGCGGTGTGTTGGAGGTCGCACTGGCACCTCTCTTTGCAGCCCTCCCCCCAGGACGTGGCGTTGCACACTGAAACAATCCACACTTTACTGTAAGATTTCAGATAATATTCCTCACCCGTGCGGGCGAAATTCGGGTCGCCTTCTCAGCGAACGCTCCGCAGCCGCATTGCAGCGTCACCCAGGACGAGGGAGGGGGAGGGGGGGGGGCAGGACTCGACCACCCTATCTAATCCTAACCTTGACCTCAATCCACTCCAGGGTAACGTATAACAGGATGTTTTGTACTAAGCGCTCCCCCGTCTAATACACGAGCATCAGGGTCTTTTAAAGTCCGTGCGCGCTTTTAGTTGTTTTTTTAGTTAGATTTGTGTCCCCGGACACATGGAGCGTATAGGGGCCGTGCGCGCGCAGCCTAGACCTCTTTTTATAGTCAGAAGAGCAAGGGCAATGCATTGCCTCAGCAACAGGGTCAAGTTATCGGTAGCTGGGTGGTCACGCCTTCGTCTGCTTAAGGTCCATTCACTTATACCAAAGATGGTTTTGTTTTGTTGGTAGCCTCACCTCGTTCCGAACACTGTGAGCCCGCGTAGCCCATCCTACAGAGGCACGTGCCGTCATGGTTTGAACAGGAGATGGCGTTGATGCAAATGCACGTCTCTGTGCATCCCACGCCGTATTTCCACTCCCCGCACCGGTCTTGACATCTTATAGAAACACAAGAAACTGGAATGCGTGAGAGACAGCGAGAGAGAGAGAGAGAGGTTTATAGGGGGTATCTTTATCTGGCACCCTTAGTAAGCGTTAAACGCCTGTTCTAAACAAAAGATTGATTTTTATATTCGTGGATGGAAGCGGATCGGAAAAAAAAAACCAATCGTAGAAGGTCCAGACGGTTTCTTCAAAAATGACACAACTACTGATCACATTTTCAATTTGTATTCAATGAAACAAAGAAATCCATGGCTAGAAAGGGGAGGAAATTATAATCTGCTTTTGTCGATTTAAGAAAAGCATTTGAAAACTCTACCTGTACAAAAACTGTTTATATGTAATTCAAAATACACTGGTAAACGGTAAATGCATTTTTTTAAAAACTGCGTTAACATCAATGTACAGTTTCAATTTGTATTCAATGAAACAAAGAAATCCATGGCTAGAAAGGGGAGGAAATTATAATCTGCTTTTGTCGATTTAAGAAAAGCATTTGAAAACTCTACCTGTACAAAAACTGTTTATATGTAATTCAAAATACACTGGTAAACGGTAAATGCATTTTTGTTACAACTGCGTTAACATCAATGTACAGTTACAATGTTGTGTCCGGATCACTGCCACTTGGACGGATTATTCTGAGAACCCCCGAAGGAGTAAGTCAGCGATGTATTTTGAATCCCACTTTGTTAATTAAAAAACTTAAGTTCGATATTTAGACCCCCGCGGGGTTCGAACCCGCAACTTTGGGCACCCTACCTGTCACCGCTGTAGCCGGGCACACAGTTACAACGACCTGATACAGGATCACAGTTCGCGCCATTGTAACAAGAACAACTCTGTTGGCAGTCCGTCCCATAGAAACCTGGTGTACACGGCTCTGTGCAGTAACGACCCTGCAACATCAACATCATTACCGCATCAAGGGTACAAAATGACACGACGTTCGGCCAAGGTTAACCAGTGCGTTTTGCTTTATATATTTAAATGACTTTACACAACGTGCACTAACCTTCCAGCCAGGAGCACAGGTGCAAGCTCCAGTTTCTCCATGACACGCGGCTCCGTTCTGACACAGGCACACGTCAGTACAGCCCACACCATGTGTCCCCGTGTTACACGTCGTATTGCACCTGTAATCATTATCATCTTAATCGTCATTTATTGTCGTCGTCGTCGCAATAATCCTCAGCTGCAGCAATAACATTACTGTCATTGTCGTCCACAGTATCATCATGATCATAATCGTCGTCGTAATTATTATTATTATTATTATTATTATTATTATTATTATTATTATTATTATTATTATTATTATTATTATTACTATTATTATTATTATTATTATTATTATTATTATTATTATTATTATTAACTTAAATAAGACCATGACGAAGGCAGACGCTTTTCACTTAAAGAAGCATATCAATTCAGTGTTTAAGTAACCATCCAATCGATTCACCCCCACCCTCTCATCTGTATCATTCAACCAACCAAGCACCCAACCAGCAAATCACCCAACCAACCACCGAATTGCCCAAAAACTATCCAACAGGTAAGAATGAAACTTACAGAGGACCGGTAAATCCAGATGCACACGTGCAAGCACCGTTCACGTGATCACAGACGCCGCCATTTTCACAAGCGCACATGTACTGACAGTTGTCACCGAAGTAACCTGTGCGACATTCGCGCTCACAACTTGTTCCCAAATAACCTGAAAATTATATTTTGTCTTAACCGTTTTAAAATGCTGTCTCGTGTTTTACCTTAGCGTTAAAGTTTACATTTGTGAATGGACGTCTTTCTTTCAGTATGCATGTTTTTCTCAGTTGTTTATAATCAGCGTTTCAAAATTATTTTATGAAGAGAACTTGCGAGTGTGTGAGTGTGTGCATGTGTGTGAGCGCTTCAAGCAGACCGTTGTGTGAAATCGCGACTTATAAAAGAAGTTATTATTATTATTATTATTATTATTATTATTATTATTATTATTATTATTATTATTATTATTATTATATAACATACAAGAAGTATACAAACGCATACGAAAGAGAGTGAGAGAAAGTCTAACATGTAGAACAGCCTACTGGTCGACGGTAAGAAGAAGAAGAAGAGAAAAAAGGTGATGATGATGATGATGATGATGATGATGATGATGATGATGATGATGATGATGATAATGATGTGAGACCATGTGAGACCGTGAGCTGCATGTGAGATGATGATGATGATGAGGATGATGATGAGGATGATGATGATGATGATGATGATGATGATGATGATGATGATGATGATGATGATGATGATGACGACGTCCAAAATGAAAAAGAAGTACCTGGGTAGCAGTCACAGGTTCCAGTTTCAGGGTGGCATGACCCATGATCATTACACTGACAGCGCTGTTGGCACCGAGTTCCCCAGAAACCCTCCTCACAATCTGTCAACACACAGGCCTCGCCATCACAATAGCACAAACACCTTAAGGCAGGGGTCCGCATTTGCAATCAATTTGCAACAGCTGTCCCTTAACCTACGCTGGCACGAAAATTTTTCATTAGTAATATCAATATTTATAAGCCGCATCATGAACCCATTTCTTCATGAATGAAATGCTAACGCTGCGACTAAGTATTTAAGAACACGTAATGAGTGATGATGCAGCGTTTTCTACCAACGGCTGTGCGAAATAGAGGAACTAATGCTATTATCCTAACTAAAGGTTTTAACTTTGATTTCGTTTATTATTTTTTTAATTAAATCTATTAACAATAACTACCCATTTGTACTCAATAGGTTTATATTTCCAATTACCCGTTAAAATTCGTATCCTAGCTTGGGAAACCTTTGGTAAACCCGGTAGTATTGATGAAACGTCGACTGTGTGGGTGTCTTCTTCTCAAAGCAAAGTGTTAAAATCTTCAGATTTAAGCAATGCTTATAACAACGTCTTGATCAAAATGTTTCAAGACAGTACAGAGCGCACGAATCTGAAAGGGTTAGTTAGTTATTCATTGCTTACAGGGTTCGGCGGACTGCAAAGAGCCGAATCAGGACCACAAAATCAGGACCACAACTTGGTTGAAAGAGGACTCACACCCGAGCTATATAAAAGATCTGCTGAAAAAACCCAAATGGTAACACTGAAGGCACTCCACCGGATGGTCACTTTACAATAAAGGCATCCCACGCAGGAGACGCTGAGGCTATACTCTAATATATCGAACCCCCGTTTACAAAAACAAAATAGAATACAAACATCTTTATAAAATTTAAAACAAAACACATACATATAAAATGCCTGCATTGCTAAATAATAATATCATAGTGATCATTTGGCAGAAAGCGTCCAATATTCCCAAGCTGACCAAACAGACCTCATACACAAATGAAGAGTTTTGCCCCAGAAGACTTTTCAAGGAAAAAGGTAGGTGACTGGTCTAGCGAAGAAGAAGATAGTATAGTATATTGATAGAACAGGTTAGGAATGAGAAAGACAGCGATAGTGGGAATTTAAAGCAGTAAATTTCCAGAAAGTGGGGATGCTATTTATATAAAGACCCCCGGCACACTCACGTTATGGGGGGTGAGGGGTGGAAGGGGGTTGCGTGGTGTGTTTTGGCTAAATTAAATCCTATACAGTGTAAAGAACATCCAGAAAGAATATCGCTGCATAAAGATAAACTAACGAACTTAAATCTTAAAGACATTGACTTTCATGTTACCCTCGACACCTTTGACAAATTCGAATCACAGAATTCTCCTATAGCAGTCAATATATATTCTAGGGACCCTGACCTCAAACCTTTAAGAATCTCTCCTAATGCCCCATCTTTTGCTGACTTTACAGACCCACAAGAACCTAGCATTCAACATTACACTCTGATTCAAAACATGTCTAGATTATTAGGACACACTACATAACATCATGGCCAGAAATATTTGTGCAGGCACTCTCTAACCAGAGTATCTAATCTCGAAGTGGCTGACAAGCACAGTAAAATATGCAAAACCATGACTGACATTCAAACCCGTCTTGTCTTACCAAAGCGGGGTTCTTAAGTACATTTTAAAAACATCAGCAAACATTTCAAGCAACCCTATATTGTTTATGCCGACTTCGAATCATTGATTTGGAAATATCAAGGCCCTCAAGGATTTGTACTTCATTCCTCACACACTCTCATACAGTCTGTAGTTTTGGGCATGTAGTTGTTAGAGCTGACGGGCACCGCCCAGAGCCTGTGATTTATAGAGGGCCTGATGCAGCTAAGAAGTTCTTAGAAGAAATGAACAAAACATACAAATTGTGTATTGCAGTTAGAGAATCCGGCGCTTATATCTTTACTGAGTCTGACTCGATAGCCTTTGAAGCAACTACCCAATGTCATATTTGTAATAAAAAGTTTGACCCCAAAGACCAAAGGCAAAGGGATCATTGTTAGAACCAGTGAACATTGAGGTTTAACGTCTACACCCACCATTGGCGATATGGCAGACGGGGATAACCATCCCAGGGAACAATGGGTAGGGACCTAAATCAACACTGAACCACAAGGTCAATCATACTGCTAAAATGGACAGTGAAAATGGCCACTTTTTCTTTCGCCAAACCACGGGATTCGAACCTGGGTCATCGATGTGCCAGGCAAACGCTCTACCAATTAAGCTACGGCGGTGGGCAAATCGTTGTCATATAACGGGGGCATTCAGAGGCGCCGCTCATCGGAAGTGTAACTTAGACTACGGAACCAAACATTTTACTCTTCCAATCTTCATTCACAATATCCGTAACTACGATTCACATTTAATCATGCAAGCAGTGACCAACGCATACAGAGTTTCATGCTTTGCCGAAACCAAAGAAAAATATAAAACGTTCACTATGAATACATTACAGTTTTATGACAGCTTTCAACACTTGGCATCTAGTTTACAAATACTAGCTAAGAACTTACCCAGCCATCCTATTGCTAGTAAATATTTTCAAGACGTTCCACTAGTTCGAAAGGTGTGTATCCTTATGACTACACGGACTCTTGGGAGGTGTTTGATGAACTGGAACTACCTCCTAAAGAAAACTGGTATTCCTCACTCAGTAAAACATGAATTAGCGATTCCGATTACCCACACACTCTCACTGTTTGGAATGAACTCGGATGCGAAAACCTGGGTGGCTACCATAACATATATTTAAAGGCTGACGTCTGTTTATTGGCCGATGTGTTTGAAAAATATAGAGAAACGAGTTTGCAACATTATTCCCTTGACTCCTCTCATTATATTTCTTCACCAGGAATGAGTTGGGATGCTTTCCTAAAACTTAGTGAAGCTACAATAGATCTCACAACTGACCAGGTAATGATGACAATGATAGGGTCGGGCATTCGAGAAGGGATAAGCGTGGCAGCATGTGATTATTGTAAAGCCAATAATAAATACCTTAAGCACTACGACCCCACACAAAAATCTCATTACATAATGTACTTGGATGCAAATCATTTATACGGTTAGGCAATGAGTGAACCTTTACCTGTTTCAGATTTCAAATTACTTGTTAACCCAAACCCTGCTATCACGTTTAGAAGGGCTTTTAAATCACCCTAAAGATTCAAGGGTTTATTGTTGAAGTTGATCTCTAATACCCTGAATCCTTACACGACCTTCTTAATCATTACCCATTAACGCCAGAAAGAAAACAAGGAACAGACAAACAACTTAAACTTATTCCTAACCTCTTTAATAAATCAAATTATGTCTGCCAGTACAGAAACCTTCAGTTCTACGTCTGACACGGGTTGAAGGTCACGGCGATTCATATTTAAAACAAACTAAGGTCTTAGCTGGGTACATCAATAAAAACCCTAAGCTTAGAAAACAAGCACAGTCTACTTTTGAAAGAGATTTCTTTAAGTTGCTGAATAACAGCTGTTTTTGGTAAGACTATAGAGAACCCTCTCAAACGAAAAGTTGTAAGGCTAATTACAACACATAATCAGGCAATTAAATTAACATTTAAGACTCAATACCTCGGTTACAAAGAGTTTCATGACTCATTGTATGCGGTTACCATGAAAACCACCAAAGTTAATCTAGACAAACCTGTGTTTATGGGGATAACCATCTTAGATCTTTCTAAGCTACTAATGTTCGAATTTTATAACGATTACTTTAAACCAAAGTATCCAGAAGCTAGAGTTTTAAACACAAAGATTCTTTAATATTAGACATTCCTACTGAAGGCATTTATAAAGCCTTAAAAACAGAATGAGAACATTATGACTGTGATGATATTCTGGGGAAGATGCGTTTATCTTACAAGGGGAGTAAGACTTGTAGATATACTACTCAAAATAATTGAAGGGCCACTCTCATATTTCATTTAGTTTAATTATTTTTTTACTGCTATCAATAATATCGCTTATATTGCTTATTTCAAAACTTATCCTGTACAGTAACATTCAAGACAATCTTATACTGACAAGTAATCACATGTGTGAGTTTTGAACTTTCTGCACTGAGTTGAAAAACAAACCCAATTTTTACCCAAAAAAATGACCCTAATTTACTGTTGTCTTGCTAATAAAACAAAATTTTCAACATTAAAAAGTGATTTGCACGCGAAAGACTTGCATTTTCTGAGTTCAGTTCAACAATCGACGCTTTTTTATGGGTATAAATGGCAGCGCTTTTGCTGCTTTTTTAACCATGCATCTGATTTAAAGAGAGACCAATATGTCCAAGTGGCCCTTGTATTATTTTGAGTAGTATAGATGGGGCGTTAGGCTACCTCTATCAGCCGTTCTTTTACTAGAATTCCAATGCTGTTTGAGAGACTAATCACGGTGCTTGGTCACATAAAATTTATATTTGTTCTCAGGTTTTAAAGTATCGTAGGCTGTATTTTTGTATCTGATACTCACCCGTCTAGGATACACTAGCGTCAGGATCTTTAAACTTCATGAGATGGAATGCATGCGTGCACAGAATGGACCTGGATTGTATTTTCATCCGAAAGAATATTGTGTACTAGCTCTACTGAGCAAGCTACCGAGACTATTATATCTGTGTGAAATCCACTGTCGCTAAGGGCAAAGGCATAAAAGCATTCATGTTTGGAATTTATAATAGTAATGAAGCCCTATGCAGTTACTACATCAGCAGTATCGCAACTATTCTCACTGATATTGCATAGCTGTCCTCTCCATCCAGGAGAACAAGAGCATCTGTCGGGGGCAGTACAGTTGCCATGTTCACAGGGAGGGTTGCACACCGCTGTAACCAACAAAAAGGGAACAAATATAGTAGCCATTCAAAAGTATTCCCCAAAACACCCATATTCCCCACCCAC
This sequence comes from Oncomelania hupensis, assembly GCA_036898135.1. Classification (NCBI taxonomy): domain Eukaryota; kingdom Metazoa; phylum Mollusca; class Gastropoda; order Littorinimorpha; family Pomatiopsidae; genus Oncomelania; species Oncomelania hupensis. The sequence continues at coordinate 24,034,746 of CM072522.1, read as the reverse complement.
CCACCCCACACACATTTATGGCTTGATTTATCAAAATCACCTATAACTAAAACTCTCTGAGATATTTATATCTTCTACAACCAGATTGAATGCAGCTTTCTATGGAATTCCAGTTGTAAAATATTTATTTTCACCACCTTAAGTTAAAAATACCGGTCCTGATTTGGCTCGGAAGAGTCCGCTGGACCTAAAGCAACAATCAATCAATCAATCAATCAATCAATCAAGTTAAAAATAATCTTTATTTAGAAGCATATTTTTATAAATAATCAGTTGTTTACAAACAATGTAATATTTCTCTAAATAATATATTTTATCAGTAAATAACTTATTATTTACCTAAACAATATCTTGTTTAGGTAAATAAATCATGATATAGGTAAATAAGGCAATGTTGCTAAATAAGGAATTAGACATATTTTCATATATAATTAATTCATTATTTAGCAGATTGTGTAAAATAATGTATTATTTAGAAATGTTTATAAATAATGACTTGTTTACCTATATAATGCATTATTTAGCAGAATTTGCTAAATAATGTATTATTTAGAAGCTGTTGCTAAATAATGCATTATTTGCGTAACCAATTAATTGCTTAGGGACTGCAATTTTCAATATTTAGGGAATTAGCAGATAAAAGTTGTATTACTGTGAGGTTGCGTGTAGATAAAGAAAATTGGAAAACGTGATTTGCGCTGTTTTGCGATTTTAAAATGAGGCAACTGCTTTATTTAACTCTATTTTTCTATGTTCGCAACAGTATTAATATATGAAACTGCAACGGTAAAGGTTCCTGCAAAAGAGGGATCCACCATTATTTCGGCATTGGCGGGTTTGCCTTCAGAGTAAATAAACATGGAGAACTCGCAAGTTTACGGCGATCTTGTGAAAAAACAAGCAGAACGTTAATTCCAGTTTTTCAACAATTCAATACTCCTGCTACTGCCACTTCTTCTTCACCTATCTCTGCATTTTTGGATAAATAAATACAAAAAGAAAGCATACTTCTTTTCTTCAGATGGAGATACTGAAGACGCTGAAGACTCCCGCATAAAACTGACGTTGACCTTTTCGTTTGTGTTCGGGACGTTACCACTGAACTAAATTTCTTTTAGATCAGTGGGACGTTACAGACGTTTTATCTTCGAATTTGTGGAGTGAATTATGTTAGAAAATAAATAAAGAACACACATTTGGGATACACGATATTTGGGATACACGATATTTGAAAAGACCTTGCATTTAATTATAGAAAGCAGTCCAATTATTTTTAAAAAAAAATTTAAGTTTTCAAGCTAATCATGGAATTTCCTAAATAATGAAAGTTGCAGTTACACTTAAACAATCAATTTTTGAAGTAAATAATGCATTACTTAGCAACATCCTCTAAATAATACATTATTTAGCCAGTTCTGCTAAATAATGCGTTATATAGGTAAATAAATAATTATTTAACAACATGTCTAAAATAATACATTATTTCACACAATAATTTCTTAATCAGCAACAATGCCTCATTTACCTATATCATTAATTATTTACGTAAACAATGTATTGTTTAGGTAAATAATAAGTTATTTACAGATAAAATATATTTATTAGAGAAATCTTTTATTGTTTGTAAATAAATGATTATTTAGAAAATATGCTTCTATATAAAGATTATTTAGCTGAAAGTGGTAAAAACAAAAACACCGAAAAAATCGCAAATAAATATTTTACAAAAGGAATTCCATAGTTTACACAAGTTTCGAATGAATGAACGTTGAAGTTTAACGTCTACACCCACCATTGGCGATATGGCAGATAGGGATAACCATCCCAGGGAGGACGGAGTGTGGACCTAAATCAACACTGAACCACCGGAACAATTATAATGTTAATGTGGACGGTGAAAATGGACACTTATATCTTGCACGCCCCGTATTTCGAACCAGGGTCATGGTTGTGTCAGGCGAACGCTCTACCACAGAGTGAGGGCGTTGGATTAACAGTTTCATTTTAGACTCCCCGAAATGGTAACGTTATGCCGAATTCAAGCAGGTGCCTGAGAAAGTTGAAAGATTTCTGCTGATTAGCTCAAAATAAGAAATAGCTGCAAAAAGAAAAAGAACACAAAAACAAAAGAAAACAAAACATTCAGCTTGTTGTTTGAGCCCGAGTTAGTAGAACTGAGATAAGTATCTTGAAATGAACAGTGGCAAAAAGGAAACTGCAATAAGTTGATCTCTCCCATCCTCCATTGGTTTCTCAGTTGCACAGTTATAGATTCATGGATCGTTTTGACAAATCAGATCAGATTTATATTACTATCTTGATAGTGTGATAGGATAGCGAGAAATGGTGGTGCGGTGGGAGGGGTTTGCAGAGGAAGGAGGATGAGAAGGATGAGCCCTCTTTGTCCATTTTATTTACTCGTACAAGCAACACTCAAGAGAGCAACCAACCTCAGGGTAAGAATTATCACCAACCCATGTTAAACCTCCCTAGGCCCGCTAACCACGACGCATACTCATGGTGAGGGAGATCTTCCTGTCAAGAGTTATTGTTTGCATACTCGCCATCTCATTACGGAAGTGACGTTGCGTATGTAAGACTAAATTTTCACCTCCACGTGAACTTTGCTTTATGGCCGCTTTTCCGCCTTGTTTCTCGCTTGTAACCCTAACCCTAACCCTTGATTTTTGTGTATCCAAGGGGGTTTTCCAAGGGGTTTTCCGCGAAAATTTAGTCTTACATACGGGCCAAAGTTTTGCTCACTTCCGTAATGAGATGGCGAGTATCTAAGAGAGCCCGGTTAAGAGCAGAAGCTCAGAAGGAATAAGAGACAGTCAGGCAGGCAAGTAGATTAACGTCCCCGGACACACTTGGCATATAGGGGACTTAAGACAGACACTGGAAGCTACCGGCTTGTTGTAGGGCAGCACCCTTTTACTAAAGAAACGTCAGCTAAAAATATAGTTCCTACCAAAACTAGTCTGGGTACTTGTAACTAATAAAACTTAACCTAACTAACTCTTAAATCATAAATAACCATCCTAATACCACTACCCAATATCATTTATAAATTACACTAAGTTATCAAACATACACTTAATCATTTTTTATTAAATTAATACGCCAAATCTGCCACACAAAGGCTTAACCACAAAGGCGGGAACTCCTGCCGACCACACAAGGTAGTTGGAAAAAAAGTGACAATTCCTTACACTGAAATAAATGAGGGTGAAAGAAGAGAAGGGGAAAGGAGAAAAAAGAGCGATAGAAAGAATGCCACGTCACCAGATCATCAGGCCTTGCAAAGACCATTCTGCAAGGCACAGTGCAAGGAGGTAGAAGAAGAGGGAGACCGAAAAAGAGGTGGGAGGACAACATTCAAGAATGGACTGGTTTGACACTGAGCGAAGCCATCAGGGCTGCTGAGGACAGAGAAAGATGGAGTATGCTGGTTCAACGATCATCTGTGGTGCCCCTACGACCTCCGGGTTACGGGACAGGATAGGACAGGATAGGATAGAAAGAATGCATTCTACCACAGGTTACAATAGCAGCTTCAAGCTTCAAGGCTAATTAAAGATAAACGGAAACGTGAAAAATCGACTGACCAACCCTCTGCCACAGGAAGATAGGCCACTCAACGAAGTACCTGTATTCCGCGCCCCCCCCCCCCCCCCCCCCCCCAAAAAAAAAAAAAAAAAACAAAAAACAAACAAACAAACAAACAAACAAACAAACAAACAAACAAACAAACAAACAAACTAAAAAAACAATATTACATCTGTTCAGCGGTTTTTGAGATATGTGAAGGAGGAGGGGGGGGGGGGGGGGGTGAGGAAGGGAGTGTGGGGTAATTTAAAAAAAAAATTAAAACATAAACTGGTAGCCAAAAATTTTCCGGTTCCAAAGCATTCAAGCGTAGAGCTCGAGTTCCTACTTACGTGAACAAGTGTTGTTGGTCTGTGCGTAACCCTGGCAGCAAGTGTTTTTCCTTCGGTAAGACGTTCTGGTCACCACTTTATAAACCGTCTTCATCACAGTTCTGAAAATGAGCACAGAAAAAAGATGGGGGTGGGAGTGGAGATGGAACATAGTGAAGAGATAGTGGGGGAGGGGAAAAGCGGTTATCAAGATCATTAAAGAAAACATCTTTAAATAATAGCAGTCACACAACGTTCAAATTTTGGGCACATTTTGCGGAATTATTGAAAAGCAAGAAGGAGAAGAAGCAGCGGGGAAAAAAAGTAAGCAGGGGGAGGAGTCAGAAGAAGAAGCAGAAGAAGAAGAAGAAGAAGAAGAAGAAGAAGAAGAAGAAGAAGAAGAAGAAGAGGAAGAAGAAGATTCCATAGCACAATGATGCATGAATTCCACACAAGTAGCTTTGTGATGGAAAGAGTCACGTTATGTGTTGACATGACATAATTAGGCTACCAATTATTACGTTACACAGGAAATCTAATACAATGTATGAGATAGATAGATAGATAGATAGATAGATAGATAGATAGATAGATAGATAGATAGATAGATAGATTAATAGGCAGATAGACAGATTGTTTGTGCGTGTGTACGTACCTGCATTCTTTACAACGAGGGGGATAAGCGATGCACCATGTGTAAGTACACTGCTGGGTGCCTTGTTGAGTAGCAACCGTAGCGTATGTCAAATAGCTGGACAAACAAACAACAATATAATATAGCGCTTTTCAGTATAATTATATATACACCCTATCCTATCCTATCCCGTAACTCGGAGGTCGTAGGGGCACCACAGATAATCGTTTAACCAACGTACTCCATCTTTCTCTATCCTCAGAAACCCCGATGGTTTCGCTCAGTGTCAACCCAGTCCATTCTCGAATGTTGTCCTCCCACCTCTTTTTCGGTCTCTCTCTTCTTCTACCTCCTTGCATTGTGCCTTGCAGGATGGTCTTTGCAAGACCTGATGATCTGGTGACGTGGCCATACTATCTTAGTTTCCGTTTATTCACCACTGTGAGCAGGTCATCGTGTTGTCCAATGGCTTGTGTGATGGTCTGTCGGACTTAGTCGTTGGTGATGTGCTGGGTATAGGAAATGCCCAGAAGTCTTCTGTAGCACCTCATCTCCATGCTTTGTATTCACGTTGGAGATCTGCTGTGAGGGTCCATGACCCAGGTGGAAAGTTCATCACTACTCCATGCACAAACTGAACAAAAGCACTGACTGAGATCAAAGAACATGACAAGATGCATTACCACCAGAGAGCGTTAGAAACAACAGAAAACTTTATCCATAGTATGGAGAAACCAGCCACTTCCATTCGTGCTAAGGTAGATAAGAAACTCCAGCAGAGGATTCTTGACAACGGGAAGGTCTTGGCCAGCATCTAAAAGACTGTGTTATAGTGTGGAAGGTAGGGCTTTGCCTTAAGAGGTCACAGATATGATGGGATCCTGCAGCCGGAAAACAACAGCAACTTCCAATGCTTTGATAGAATCGACTCTGGAGATGAAGTCTTGAGGAAACACCTACAAACCTGTAGTCCTTCCGCCAGCTACGTTTAAAAAACTAAACAGAATAACCTCATTGAAATAATCGGCGAGCAGATTCGTTTAAAGATCGTATCGAAGATCAAGTCCGCTGTGCACTGGCAGACGAAACCACTGATTCGTCAAACTGGGAACAGCTTTCCATCATCCTGCGTTATGTTGATGGCCATGACATCAGGGAGGACTTTCTTGGGTTTGTGCAGTGCGGGGAGACAACAGGAGAGACAATTGCTGGTAAGATCATATCGAGTTTGCAGAGATGTGGCATGGAGACGAGCAACATTAGGGGCCGGGGCTACGATGGAGCAGGATTGATTGATTGATTGATTGTTGCTTTAGGTCCAGCGGACTCTTCCGAGCCAAATCAGGACCGGACGATGGAGCAGGAAACATGACTGGAAAGCACAAAGGTGTACAAGCACGCATCCTGGAAAAGAACCCAAAAGCCGTTTTTTTTTCACTGTGCTGTGTGTTGTGAATACTTGTAAGAATCAAGCTGTAAAAAACATGCTTGGAACCATGAAGGACTTGGTATTCTTCTTCAACGGATCGCCGAAGCGGCAGAGAAAGCTGAAGAGCATCATTTCTGAGGCATTCCCAGACAGCAAAAAGCAGAAGATGGTTGGTCTCTGCAAAACTCGCTGGATTGAACGCCACACGGCATTTGAAACTTTTGCAAGTTTGTACAAACCTGTCTACGACTGCCTCGGTCAAATCAAAAGAGAGGAAGATTGGTCTGCAGATGCCGTCTCCACAGCTGCTGGCTTCCTCCATGCTCTTCAAGTTGTCTCCTTCCATGTAGAGTTCGTTGTTGTTGTCCGGCGTTGCTTGCAGTACCTGATCCCAATCACAGTCAAACTGCAGGAAAGTGCCAAGGATATCGTTGCGGCATATCAAGAAATTAGCAACATCACACGCACAGTCATGAACGTTCGTAATGGCATTGCTGAAGCTTTTGGTTTTTGGTACCAAGAAACCAATGAGATGTCCCTCTTCATGACCGGTGGCGAAATCCAGAAGCCAATAACGGCTAACAGACAGTCGCACAGGGATAATCCGCCAGCTGAAGCTTCTCACATTTATTACATAAGGGCATAGCCATACCCGTCTTGGACCATCTGTCCACAGAAGTGAAAGACCGATTCAAGCAGGCTGAACTGGCAGCCGCTGGACTTACCCTTGTGCCCGATGTCCTTGTGCAGAGTCAGAGAGGCTTCGTGAAGGTGCCAGATGGCTTGATAGCACTTGCTACCCTCTGGGACACAGGCCTACCCAATCCCATGGAAAATTAAGCAGATAATTACATTACTGACTGGCAGAGTATTTTTGGTAGATTTTCAAAAGAAAGCGTAATTTGAATTACTGCTTTATAAGTAGCATTTGTTCAATTCATCCTGGCAATGAGATCCAGTAAAACTGTCATCCCAAATAAGGAGTTATTTCTCAATACAGTGACAATGGGATGGATAAGCTCCACTTGTAAATATTTGCAGAAATAAGTTATGCTTTGTTATGGTTAATGATCCATTTGGAGCTGGCTTTTAGCATTGGATTTATATCTAGTGTGCAACTCCTTTGTAGCTTAATGACTTATTTGCTTCTTTACTGTTTCAGAGTACAACCGGTGGAGAACCAAATGGCATGACAATGCAGAACAGGGGGACATGCCAGTACCAAGAACAGCAGCAGCAGCACTACAAGACTGTAGCGCAGGGTTTTACCCCAACATCCACCGGCTATTAACCCTCATTTGCACATTGCCGATTACAACCTGCGAGTGCGAGAGATCCATCAGTCGACTCAGGACCCTGAAGAACTATCTCCGATCGTCAATTGGGGAGAAACGCCTTGACGGGCTGGCGCTGATGCTGGTTCAAAGGGATGCTTCTGTTGATACTGAGGAAGTCGTAAACACCTTTGCCACGAGGTACAGGACTCAGATGGAACTGCTTCCACACAAGATGCTCAATTGTGAACATTTACCAGGTCATTAACATTTACCGATGAAGTCCCTGTAATATAATTTTGAAAACCCCCCAAAAATAACAACAACAAAAACACCCAAAAGAATTAACTGATCCGCCCCTGCAAGGTGCCCACTTGCTGATTTGATGAGCATTAACAGTCAATATCTATATCTGCAGTATCAAAGTAGGGACGTATTCTGATACCAAAAAGATGAACTTCTGTCGGTGTGTTGGAGTATTTAAGTGTAAATAAATGGCTTAGAGCAAAATCATAAGCGGTATTTTCTGGGTTTGCTTTAAGTTTGAGAAAATAGTTCATTGCGAGCCAAAGCCTACGGATCCTCCAAGGGAGGTTCGCCAGCCTCAGCAAAGAGACTTTTCTTCGGGGAAGTGTGAAACGCCCCAAGGCAGATCTGAAGACCTTGATGATGGATTGGATCCAAGGCTTTCAAACAGGCTTTCCTAGCGGAACCATATACGATGCTAACATAATCCAATTTAGAACGTACCAACGATAGATGAGGAGCAGAGTTTGCTTGTCTGCTCCACAGTCTCTGTGGCTGATAACTTTCAAAACATTAAGACCTTTCTGGCAGCTTTCCCTCAGGTATTTAATATGCAGCAGAAAGTATATTTGCTGTCAAAAATAATACCCACATATTTTACTTGTTTAGAAACTTTTATGGGTTGGCCATAAACATGGAGAGAAGGGTTCAAAATCTGGTTCTGTTTGCGATGAAAATGAATGCATTCGGTTTTAGAAAGCAAAAATTTGAAGCCGTTTTCTTCTACCCATCCCTGAATGCTATCTATGCAAAGCTGAAGCTGACGCTCCACCCCTGCCAAGATTTTACACTTAGCCGAGATGGAGAAATCATCAACAAACAAGGATTTATCTATGCCAGATTCGACTATGTTGTTGATCTTATCATGTTAAACAAAAGAGGAGAAAGAACGCTACCCTGAGGGACACCCATATCCTGCTCAAAGGGATCTCATAAAGTGGAGGTAAGTTGGATCTGAAACTTTCTATTGGTTAAAAACCTTTCTATAAAAATGGGTAAGTTCCCACAAAAGCCCAAGAGTTCTAGATCTTGTAGAATCCAGAACTTCCAAGTCGTCGCCTTTTCTCGATCAAACAACACAGAAACAATATGTTCACCGTTAACCAACGCGTCTCTGACGAACCACTCGAAACGAACGAGATGATCTAAGTGCTCCTGTTTTTGCGGGAACCATATTGAAAGATACCAAGAACTGCCACATCAAACGCTAATAGATCATTCTTTCCATAATTTTGCACGAACAGTTTGCAAGAGCAATGCGCCTGTAATTGTTTGGATCAGAATGATCCTTACCAGGTTTAGGAATTGGAGCAATAACTGTTCCCGCCTAGATCGGAAAAAGGAACCAGAAGACAGGATATGATTAAACACAGGCAAGAGAATTTGGAGGGAATCTTTAGCCAGGTGCGAAATTAAATGATAATGAATATCATCAGTGCCGGAAGCAGAATTATTGGATTTCAGGATGGAATCTGTCAACTCTTCCGTAGAAAAGGGAAGAATATATAGTTCACAATTATTGGATTAAAATATAGCAGGGTTCTCGTTCTTTTTTATCCTTCCATAATTTTGCACAAACAGCTTGTAAGAGCAATGCGCATGTAGTTGTTTGGATCAGAGTGATTCCTACCAGGTTTATGGATTGGAACAATAACTGCTTCCCGCCAAGATGTGGGAAAGGAACCAGAAGCCAAAATATGATTAAAGATAGCCAAGCTGCTGGGGTTCTTCAGATTGATCTTCTAGAATCTTTAGAAAAATAGGAAAATGGTCACCCCCACAGAGATCCGAATGAGGTTTCCAATCCAGTTCCTAAAACGAGAAGCCTCACAGATGGTCAGGTCTAAATTATAAAATGTTCCTAAATGGCTACAATACATAGGAGAATCTGAATTTAAAATACAGAAGTAGAGGTCATCGACAACATTCTCCAAAATTTTGCCTTGGGGATTCTGATGGTCACTTTCTCATCTAGGGGATGACCGTTCAGATCCCCAACAATTACAAAGAGAGATAGAAGTTGGTCTATCAAGTTTAATAAGTCAGCTTTGCATATTGTTTTTTGAAGGGGATAAATATAAGGAGCAGACTGTTACAGTTATTTCCTGACAATTGAAGTATTTTATCAGGGACTCAGAAGAGTTTCCTGTAAGCAAATTACACTTGATCAGTTTTGAGTAAGCATGAGCAACTGTTCGTAGTTGGTTTTAAGGTCTCTAATGTTCCATTGTATTAAAGAGTTCATGATAGGAAGAAATAAAAGTAGTATGCTTTATTTCAAGCAATTTTCTACCCTTAAGTTTCTCCTTAATTATAACAGACTATTTTTTAGCTGGAGTTGGAGGTGCTTACTCCTGTTGAGGCGACTCTTCCATGTCAACTGATTCCGCCTCCAGGGTGGTGAAACGATTCGAAATAATGTCTTATTTTAGAAGACAACGGTCCTTGTTTACTTTCAGTCCATGAAGAGGACTTCGAGTTCATCAACCATTGCGCAGTCCCAGCTGAAGGTGCTCGACTTCGATGGAGCGAGGAGGAGGGAGGTCGTGGACCAGATGTCTTCCCTCGTCCCGGAGGTGCAACAGAGTGTAGAGGTGTGGTAACGGCTTTTGAGGCGGCCGCCGGCGCGTTCACCTTAGGAGGTCTTAGTAGTGGTCGGCCCGCTTGAGCTCGATCTCTGCTGCTTACTAGAGACACTCACCCATCTAGGACATGAGCGTCAGGATCTTTAAAGTCCTTGCGATGGAATGCATCCGTGCACAGACTAGATCTTAGTTTATATTCTCGTCGGAATACAACACAATACACTAACTGCGTAGCACACGTGACGTGCGTGGAATAGCTGTAGAAAAACAATACAATACAAACACGGTTTGTTTGGTTCCTTTATATACAACAAGGTAAACATTCTCAGTGAAGAGGAAGAAGAAGAAGAAGAAGAAGAAGAAGAAGAAGAAGAAGAAGAAGAAGAAGAAGAAATATCCACCATTCCTACCTTTCTTGTACTGTGCAAACGCCGTTTCCAGACAAATTTGACATCACCGGATAGGATGTCATCACCACAAAAATGGCGACCAGACCATGTCGCAGCATCTTCGAAGTCGACAAGTATGATATTCCTCTCACGTCAAATCTGTAATCAAGATGTTTTTTTTAAAATGGGTTCCATCTTTCAATACAATTATATACACAAATAGTTGGTTGAATGAATGAAAGAAAGAAAAAAGAAAGGACGAAGGAGGGAAGGACGCGCCCTCTACCCTCTTCTCACTCTCCCTTCACATCCCTTGCAGTGATGTGACCTGGAGTCAATTGCCTTTTCCTTTAAGGCCCTGATAGAGGTTTACATTTGAAGTAACGTTTATTCAAACTGTTGTCTTAGGAAGTGGATTTCACCTATATTTTTTAAAGCAAATTTGACAGTTGTCACGTTTGTGGTACCTGTCAGGGAAAGCATATTTACGGTCACGACGGCCGACAACCGTCCCCATAAAGCTGTTAGCGAGACACGAATGTAAGCGCCTGTGGTGAAACGCTAAATCGGAAGTCAAACGTAGAGAAAGAAATCAAGATGTGTCGAATGTGTACTGTCTCTGGGTGTGGAATTTCTTCCAGTCACAACATACGGCATTAGCATACACTGGCAGCTATTACAAAAGCAATGGATCAATTTTTATGAAGACCATGAGTAATTTTCAGGATTTGTGACGTAAGAGTGGAAATTCCGTTACGTTTTTCATCGCACTCGGCAATCTCCGGAAACATTCACTTTGCTTGGAGTATATGGTGGCCCGAGTGCGATTCTAAAATAAAAGGGGTACGAGTTTAGATTATAGTTTGGGTATATACTTGAACCCAAAAATGGGTTTTTGACGGGTTAGAACCCCTTTAAAACTCAAATAATATTAAAGTGAATCTGAGGCATAAAAACAACAACTTTTACACTGTAAAGCGTTGTGAGCACGCCTCCGGGTGTGGAAGTTCTTATGCGCTATATAAGTTGTCATTCATTCATTCATTCATTCATGGTAAAACCATAGAAGAGTTTTTCATCTATATTACTGAAGTGAAATTCTCCGATAAGCATATAAACTACAAAACAACAGGCCGGTTTCGAAAGTCAGGTAAACACAAAAAGGGGTGCAGTTCAGCGTCAAAGAAGACAACAGGTGCTTTTTGTGTTCCCTTATTTAGCCAAAGTGAAGCTCTGAAGCTTATACAGTCAGTGTGTGCGTGTGTGTGTGTGTCTGAATAGGTGTGTGTATATGTGTGTGTAGTGTGGGAAGGTAGGTGAGTTTTCCAAAAGATCATTTTTAAGTCACGATTATTTTAGTCCACGGTTTTAAAACTCGAAGAGAATTACATTGGCACATTTATTATAGGCCCCCGTTTTGCATTAAAGCGAAGTTTTAGGGAGTTTCCCAAAACACTATAAACAAGTCACGACAATCCCATTTAACACTATTACAATTCAACTGTTCCGTGTCTTTCCTCCGTATCTCCTCTCCCCCCCCCCTTTTTTTTTTCCTCTTCAGGCCTCCTCATAATCACCCCGAAACTATGACGTTGTCTACTTCATCACCTCCAAGTCTAAGTAGCTTCATCCAAGCACAATGCGAATTCGACTGTTCCGTCTCTCTCTCTCTCTCTCTCTCTCTCTCTCTCTCTCTCTCTCTCTCTCTCTCTCTCTCTCTCTCTCTCTCTCTCTCTCTCTCTCTCTTCCTTACTCCCCATCCCTCTCTGCCTCTTTCTCTCTCTGTCTCTCCCTTCCTCTCTCTCTCTTCTCATCTCTCTTCTTATTCTTTCTTGATTTTCGTGAATGCACTTAAAATTTGACTTGCCTGAAATGGTCCCAAGGACTATTATTCCTCCCCCCCCCCTCCTCTCTCTCTCTCTCTCTCTCTCTCTCTCTCTCTCTCTCTCTCTCTCTCTCTAACTCCCTTCCCCCACCCCGCACTCTCACCGTTGCTCTCACTTCGCCACCAAGCGGCTCGTTGTGTTATTTTTAACTCAGGCTCAAACCAAAAGCTTATTTTAAGATTAGAACGACTTGCATTGTTTACCTACTGTTTTAACACAGCTTAAAACTACCAAAGCCACACAGCGACGACAGACACCTACTGTGCGAAGTAAGTTAGCACGGTGTTTTAATATGTAAGCTGTCGCTTAACACGGTGGCTCAATACAACCTTCGAGAGCATCGGTATATAAGCCGCATCCACTAAATTTAAAAAAAAAAAACAAATCGGGAATTTAGTCACAAACTGCGCCAGTGGTTTTTAAGCCGCAACACACACACACACACACACACACACACACACACACACACACACACACACACACACACACCCACACACCCACACACACACACGCACACACACCCATACTCACACACTCTCTCTCTCTCTCTCACACACACACACACATACACACACAGAAAAAAAAAACACGAAAAAAATTATCCAAAGAGGGTGGGAAACTCGACAGCCGCAGAAACTTGTCAGATGCATGCAAAGCATGCGAAACATGAATGAACATGAACATTGGGGTTTAACGTCTACACCCATCAAATCATAGCTGAAGAACAAGCAGGATTCGGGACAGGGCGAAGTACCACTGAACAGATTTTCAACCTCAGAATAATCTGTGAGAAATACCTACAGCACCAACATCTATATCATGTGTTCATAGACTTCAAGAAGGCGTCTGACCGAGTCTGGAATGCAGCTCTATGGGCAACAATGAAAGTGTACAACATCAGCCCTAAAATTATTGAAGTCATCAAAAGCCTGCATGACAAGACTACCAGTGCAGTCCTCCATAAAAGCGTCACCGGGAACTGGTTCAGAACAACAATCGGTGTGCGTCAAGGATGCCTACTCTCTCCAACACTCTTCAACATCTTCCTAGAGCGCATCATGTCAGATCTCTTGCAGATCACGAAGGCACAGTCAGCATAGGGGGTAGAGCAATCTCCAATCTTCGTTTTGCGGATGACATTGATGGATTGGGTGGAGAGGAACAAGAACTTGAACAGCTGTTCCAGAGGCTTGACACCACCTCCAGAGCTTATGGAATGGAAATAAGTGCAGAGAAGACCAAAATGATGACCAGCAACACCAATGGCATCAACACGGACATCAAAGTCCAAGGCCAATCCCTCAACACAGTGCATAGCTTCAAATATTTGGGAGCCATTGTGTCAGACAATGAGTCCCGACAGGAAGTCCTCTCCAGGATCGCACAAACAACTGCTGCCCTGACAAGTTTGAAGCCCATTTGGAAAGACAGGACCATCAATCTACATTCCAAAGTAAGACTGCTGCGCTCCCTTGTCATCTCCATCTTCCAATATGCTTGCGAAGCATTGACCCTTACAGCAGATCTACAACGAAAAATACAAAGCATGGAGATGAGGTGCTACAGAAGACTTCTGGGCATTTCCTATACCCAACACATCACCAACGACGAAGTCCGACAGACCATCACACAAGCCATTGGACAACACGATGACCTGCTCACAGTGGTAAAGAAACGGAAACTCCGATGGTATGACCACGTCACCAGATCATCAGGTCTTGCAAAGACCATTCTGCAAGGCACAGTGAAAGGAGGTAGAAGAAGAGGGAGACCGAAAAAGAGGTGGGAGGACAACATTCGAGAATGGAGTGGCTTGATATTGAGCGAAGCTATTTAGGGCTGCTGAGGACAGAGAAATATGGAGTATGCTGGTTAAACGATCATCTGTGGTGCCCCTACGGCCTCCGGGTTACGGGACAGGATAGGGTAGGATAGGACCCATCATTGGCGATATGGCAGACGGGGATAACCATCCCAGAGAACAAAATGGCCACTTTTTATTTCGCCCACCACGGGATTCGAACCTTGGTCATGGGTGTGCCAGGTGAACGCTCTACCACTTGAACTATGTAGTGGGACAACCACAAAGTAGCTCAAGTGACAAAGCGACAGACAAATACATTTGAAGGGCAAAGTCCATAAGACTCACATGCTCCTTATGGAACTCTCAATATTTAACATGAAAATGAATGCCCAGAAGAAAAAAAAGGTGTCATTAAAATGCAAATACCGACTTTGATATTTCCTCTGGCTCCAAATACACATGTACTATCAAATAAACTACAGCAAAAGTTGTTTTATGCCAAAAAAAAGCGATGCCCTTGTGATGACCTTGAACTTCAATGACTTTAATCATGGGATGACTTTGACCCTCACGTGACATTTAATGCATGTCTGATCAAATAACCTAATGTTGTTGCATACTATGGTTATATAAACAGCCATTCCAATATACGATGATCTTTTTTTTTTTTTTTTTTTTTTTTGTATGTTTTTGCAAGACCTCAAATGACTTTCAAGATCAATGCAAAATCGGAATATATAATTATGAAAGATCAATCTATCATCTCTAAATGCAACAAGTATGGACTTTATATCTGTCATAGTTTAGGGTAAAGGTCACTTCAAAGTACCTATACTAACCAACTTTGGACAGTTCCAGTGACCCTGACCTTGGGAGTGAGGTTGACCAAATTTGTGACGTACGTGGCTCATTGATTTGTATTATGCAACAAAGAATTATAAATTCAATATAAATAACCTAGAAAAAAAGGAAATTTGGTGAACAATTGTCATTTTTTTTACTAACATTTGTTGTAACCTTGACCTCGAAATGAAGTCATTCATTCACTGATCATTTATAAGGTCTCATGGGTATACACCGTCTTACCAAGTTCGGTTGTGATAGTTGAAATAGGTTCTAAGATATTAATCCACTTGCAAGTTTCGTACATTCACTTTTGAACTATTTAGAACTCATATCGCACAGATTTGCACAAATCTAGATTTTAAAAATTTTGTTTGGGGGGTAAGGGGTGAGTACATAGACTCACATTGCTAAACAAAACATCACCAACAATACACAATATACACAAACAATAAACAACCACACACAAAAATACCGCTAGTCGCATTTATCGGTCGTCATTATCACCTCCACTGAAAACGTCGTCTTCGGTGTCAGAACTGAACAACACAAAAAAATCCACAAACAAGCCGCGCAGAAGTCAAAGTTTAGGAAAACAGTTGTGGTAAAAAAATTGGGTTTTGAGGAACACCAGGGAAAATTGCTATGTCGCTAATATATTAAACATAAACTGTCATGTGCAACAGCGATACGTTGGTTTGCCCTTGGTTGTGTGTTAAGCCTGTGTTACGCCTTCGGATGAGAGTATAAACCAAAGTCTAGTCGGCGCTTGCACGCATTCCATCGCACGGTCTTTGGAGATCCAGACGCTCATGTCCTATACGGGAGAGAGCCGGTTACACAAATACACCCAGCAAGCACCAGGCCTCGTCTTCCCCACATCCGGTCGAACAGGATTGGCCTTAGTTGTTTAGGGGGCAGACGATGAATATAATAATAATAATTTATTTTATAGAGCGCAATACCAAACAAGAAGTCTGCTCAAAGAACTAATTCATTCATTCTCACGCAATGTACAATGACATACATTTCAATAAATCTATAATAAAATAATTTAAATGTATAATATACTCATATATAATCAGGGTGGAGAACAATTGAATCAAGAAATTTCTGAAATCCCGCGGGGGCCCAGGGGCCGCCTTAGGCCCCCGTTGGGGTCCAGGGGCCAAGCCCCGGTAGGGGGTCCATGGGGGCCAAGCCCCCTAGAAGAAAATGAATTTATGCAATTTTGAAAGTAATTTAGGACCTCTCATGAGAGCAAAAAGCACAAAGTAAACATGAATAGAAACAACAAAAAAAGAATGTTTTATGCACATGCCTTTCAAAAACGTTAAGAATCTTGATTTGTAGGCCTAACAAAGTTTGAGGTCCACCACTGTTACACACAAACTCCACATTTCCAATGCAATAGGCTTCTTCAGTTTTTGTCACTTAAGCAGCACCTCAGCTTCTCACAATTACAGGAAAGTTATAATTTTAAAACCACATATCTGATATCAATTCTTAGTTTGTGATCTGATTAGTTTGAGGCCCACAAGAACACTATACACATACTCCTCATGTATGTACTTCATAATGTAAGTTGTCACATGAGCTATCTCAGTTTGTGACATTTATGCACACCAGTGTCCATCAGTGTCACACACAAAATAATGTACGAAGCAACACCATGAAAAAACATGTGCAAGACATTGTTTGTGATTTCAAAAGACTGCTTAGCAGTGCTAAGACATTGAAAAGAATCGCTGAAGCGTAACACAAAGGAAGGAGGACGCGCGCGCTTTATAGGCTACTGTTCCCAGTCGTGGTCGCCCGATTTTGTTTTCTTGTTCATAGTAGGCCTATATAGTAGGCCTTATAGCATAGCTCTGTATAACAGTCGCGGGCGGGAGCTTTCTCTGAACTCATTGAATGACCGACAAAATAACTTGGATGCGGCACGTAGGTGTTCCGCGAAAAATATATCGGACGAAAAATAAACATCTCGGAACTCAATATTTTGTTCTCGGAAATGCAAATGCATTCCGCGGAAATCCGCGGATCCGAGGAAAATTCTCCACCCTGTAATAATATACATATATATCAAGAAAGGTAATCATTCTGCTCTCAAAGGTGGACAAAAAGTGCGACATAGTGGCTTTCAATTCCATGTGCTTCTCCGTGAGCTAAAGGAGCTTAAAAGCAGTATAATGGCATGGATTGCAATATCAGAAATGTTGAAGACCAAGATGTGGTAACTCAGCTTAGAGATAAACAGATAGTATTGAACAAAACCTGACGTTAATTTACCAACTCTCTAAAGGGAAGGTTCGCAGATGTTAAATTAACATACTTGAAACGTTCACTCCTGATACTATCAAGCAGGACTCGCTAGTAAGAATGTTAGTTAGATTACTCGAACATCTGACCAAGGTCACTTGACCCCTAGTTAACCACGCGAATCATATCATTCTAAGATCTACCCTGCGATTCTCCGTTGACACAAAGTTGAGGCGTAACAGATAGTGGCCCAAAAGCCGGACAGGAGAGTAGAACATCCCGAGAAAAGATTCCTGTAGTCACGAGAGCAAGATGAGTGATTGGAGGTGACGTAGAGACTCCTGCATATCCCTGTAAACCCCACATTAACCGGGTAGTCACACACGAAGTTTGGAACGCAGAGGGTCTAAACAAGGAGCGAACTGAAGTGAACACTAATCCTCAGCCATCAACAAAAAAGTGATAGACTAGAGACAGTTTCACGATTCCCAGAGACTAGAAGTTAACACTAGTAGTTTCTAGTACTTGTATGTTTATATATTATATTGATTGTCATGTATTAGTATGTTCATGTTATATGTATTTACAGAAACCAATTGTTTCTGACACTTTATTTAGTGCTCGATATATCTTAGCCTTAAGATTCAGATATCTTAGTGTGCATATGGGAAACTCGGCAGGTGTCTGATGCTATAGACTACTTGCAGAGGGCACCACACATCTTTATATCTGAATAGAATAGTGTAGCCAGAGTTCAGCTCTGGGACGGTTTGTGGAGTCAACACATGACGCTTGTTCCCGTGGAAAAGAAGGAGATCAACCTAAAATCTACCTCACCACGTCCGGCCCTGCGGTTACCAGACGCGCCCAATCGTCCTGAGAGTGACCAGATTCCCTCAGAGTGACCACCGGACTCAAGCACTCACAGAAACTGAGCAGCTAAGTCCCTCTCAACTGCAACTGATGTCAACCAATTCTCGGAAAAACACTAGTAGACCATCTAAACATAGGAATGCTTAGCAAGTGATGAAGAAGAACTGCTAAAGAAATTGTCCAGCACATTGAACAGTTATAGTTACTAATTTACATTTAATTAAAGTCATGTAAACATTTGTGTTGAATATATAAAAGTTGAAATCCCATACACACGACTGGTGCCATTCCATTTGTATTGTTGTGTGTCCACTCTCTTCTTCTCTTGAGACCAAGTAAACTAGTCATTTGATTAGTAAAAAGCAGTTCTTAAAGTGGGTCAATGATACTTTAAAGCCCGAGAACAAATATAAATTTTTATGTGACCAAGCACCGTGATTAGTCTCTCACATCGCTTTGGAATTTTGGTAAAGAACGTCTGATAGAGGTAGCTTAACGCCCCAACGCCCCATCTACTACTAGTCTTACTCCCCTTGTAAGATAAGCGTATCTTCTCCAGGATATCATAACATAGATACGAAATCTCCGGAACTGTCCACAAGAGTGCCGACGCCTAGCCTACATCGCACTTGTTAGATCCACTCTCGAGTATGCCGCAGTGGTGTGGGATCCTTACCTCCAACAAGACATCGACAAGCTGGAACGCATGCAACGCCAGGCTGCACGGTTCATTATGAGAGACTACAGATCCCGGGACCCAGGATGCATTGGCAGGATGCTTCACGAGCTCCACCTCCCACTACTTGCAAAACGTCGCCAACAACTCAGGCTGACCATGCTCTACAAGATAACCAGAGGACTAGTTACTGCTCTCCCTCCCAACACCTTCCTTACTGCTGCAAAGAACAAACGGAAAATCCGCCCCACCACCTTTAAAGGATATTACACACAGAACATCATAGAGAGGCAGATAAACAACAACAACACATGCTTTATCTTACCACCCTCATCATCAGATCTCTACAGAAACTCCTTCTTCGTAAGGACAGTAGTGGAATGGAATAGCCTTCCCGATGACATCATCAACCTATCCTCACCTAGCTCATTCTCCTCTGCAATCGGGAGGTACAGGGATGCTGACAAGTTCTTATAGAGTCAACATAATAGAACAGTGATTTTAAACTTTTAATTGTACACATATCACCAGGCTTCCACAAGAGGAGCCCTTTTAAGAATATAATTAAATAAAATCAGATCTACAATAGGCAATATGAAGTTAGTACAAAAAGAACTATGAAGCATAATTATTTTTTTTTTCTTTTTTTCTTTTTTTTAAAATCAAATTAATTAGCGCGCACACACCACCACCACGTTAATAGCCATCTATGGCTCCTGTGGTGTTTTCTGCCAACAACATCATCGGCAGTATCCAGATCCAGAGATACACACACACGCACACACATATACACACACCCTCTCTCTCACACACTCACAAAAATAATAAACGGAATAAGTATCTCACAAAGGCTGCAAGTGGATGCCTCGGGCGGCGTGAGTTAGATCCTGTATAAGCCAGCGACATGAGCTTTTTTTTTAAATCTGGAAAAGCGCTATACAAGAACGATTACATAAATAAATATAATATAGTTGCCGACTTTCTGTTATTACTCTTTATACGGTGATCCCCTCCACCCTCGTATGGACTCAGCGGCACGCTAAAGAATCCAGTTATTGGCTCAAAAAGGTGACAGGCGCAATAAACAAGCATTCATTAGGTTCATAATGGTAGCTCAATTGTCCGGGGAGTAGTGCTGCAAGTTGGCATCTTGGGCGCCTTGAGCATCTCTTGAGGTGTTCCTGATTCGGCTCTTTGCAGTCCGCTGGACCTTATAAACAATGACTATATTTTTGAGCAGGTAAATGCGCTGTATGGGAACAACTAATATGACTGTGAATGCAAGTCCATCAAAAACACTAGGTGACCTAAACATTCGTGTAAAGTGGGTCGCCCGGCCGGGACCAAACCCATAGCCCTCGACTCTGCAAACTTAGCGAGAGCTCTAGCGAGCTGCACTACCGGACGTCAGCAATAACCACAGCAACACCGATATAATAGCAATAAATACCGCCTTGTAGAAATAATAACCAAAACGTGAGATGTAGCGGAGGGAGAGCCTTCACGCAGCCAGCGTTTGTCTCTACAAGGACACAAAGATGAAATGAATAAAACCACAGTGGGTCCGCCAATACTGACTTAAACATAGATATGACGTCATTATTTTTTGCGCGAGTGGTTGCGTGCCTAGGCCTACTTCATCATTCATGTCTATTTCTGTTGACCAGGCTATAGATGTTCTTTGACTTGAATTGACGCGCCAGTACCAGGAAGGTTACATTACATTATATTACATTATTATTACTTTAGGTCCAGCGGACTCTTCCGAGCCAAATCAGGACCGGACAACCCCCGATCCGCATAAAAGATCTGCTGAAACAACCCTAGTGGTAAAACCGACAGCTCTCCACCAGCCAGTCACTTTACAATAAAGACATCCCACGCAGGGGTTGAGGCTTCACCCCAACTTATCGAACCCCCGTTTACAAAAACAAAATAGAATACAAACATCATTATAAATTATCAACAAAACACATACATATAAAATGCCTACATTGCTAAATAATAACATCATAGGAAGCCCTAGTGACCACCTGGCAGAAAGTGTCCAATATTCCCAAGCTGATCCAACAGACCTCATACACAAACAAGGAGTCTTGTCCCGGAAGAGTTTTCAAGAAAAAAGGTAGGAGACTGGTCTAGCGAAGAAGACGATAGTATAGCAGATTGATAGAAAACAGCAGGAATGAAAAAGAGCAAATGAGAAAGACAGCGACAGTGGGAATTTAAAGCACGAAATTTCCAGAAAGTGGGGATACTATTTATACTAGAAACCCCGGCACCCCAACGGGGGTACCAGGAAGGTGCATATTAATTACATGAACGTGTATATGTACACCATGAATTTTTTCCCCCTTTTCTGTGGCATTTTGTTCCATAGCAGTGGCATTTTGCTCCATAGCAGTGGCATTTTGTTTCATAGCAGTGGCATTTTTAAAAATACCAGTGGCATTTTTAAAAATACCAGTGGCACTTTGTTTAACCTTCTTTCTATTTTCTCCGGCCTAAACTGTATCTAGTAAATAAACAGTCTAAGTAATGATTATACGCTTGATGAGTAACATTTTTCTTCGTCCCTAACCATCTGGAGTAAAGCATACCATCTCATTCCATAGATTTTCATAAAATACAAACTGATGAAAGCCTACTTTATACTAACATATTTGTAAACTATTCGAACTTTTGAACTTTGTCCTTTTATTTTAAAACACATAATTTTAACTATACAAAAAAGGCCTTGTAGTCAAAAATGGGGGAAAATAATGGTTGAAAGGGGGAGGGTGATTGGGGAAATCTATTAAACAAGCCTGAATGACAATATAAATGAGGCCACAATTGGAGGGAAATTTGCACCACTGCTCATTTTGGGGGCTGGTGAAGTAGATGTCAACACCATGACCACCACCTTCAACTCAGCTGTGACAGATGCCGCCACCGAGATCCTTGGCAAGCACCGACCAAAGAAGAAGCCGTGGATCACACCTGAACTTTTGGATCTGTGTGATAAACGAAGAGAGATAAAAAAAAGAAAAAGAACACCTCACAGGGAGCTGACGTCTACCGAAAAATCAACAATGACATCCGAAAAGGCATGCGCACAGCAAAGGAGAACTGGATAGAAGATCAATGCCAGGAAATAGAGAACAGTCTGAACAAGAACAACAGTAAGAAGGCCTACCAGATTGTGAAGCGGCTGACAAGTGTCAAACAGCCCAAAGTCTCCACGATCCAAAGCAAGTCTGGCATATGCCTTACAGAAGAACAAGAAGTCTTGGACAGATGGACAGAGTACTGCTCTGACCTTTACAACCATACACCAAATGGAGACCCATCAGTTCTAGCATGTCCCGAGAACAGAGAAGAAGAAGAAATCCTCCAAATTCTCCGGGAAGAAGTTGAGGCAGCAGTGCAATCGCTAAAGAAAGGAAAGTCAGCGGGAGTGGACAACATACCCGCGGAACTGCTACAAGCAGGAGGAGAAGCGATGATTGATGCCCTCACCATTATCTGTAACAAGATCTGGCAGAGTGGGGAGTGGCCTATACCATGGACCCAGTCGCTTGTCATCACTCTTCCCAAAAAAGGTAACCTTCAGGAGTGTGAAAATTACCGCACCATCAGCCTCATCAGCCATCCCAGCAAGGTCCTCCTGAAAATAATACTCAACAGGTTGAGGCCCCAAGCTGAACAAATCATAGCTGAAGAACAAGCAGGATTCAGTGCAGGGCGAAGTACCACTGAGCAGATTTTCAACCTCAGAATAATCTGTGAGAAATACTTACAGCACCAACAACATCTATATCATGTGTTCATAGACTTCAAGAAGGCGTTTGACCGAGTCTGGCATGCAGCTCTATAGGCAACAATGAAAGTGTACAACATCAGCCCTAAAATTATTGAAGTCATCAAAAGCCTGTAAGACAAGGCTACCAGTGCAGTCTTCCACAACAGCGCCATCGGGAACTGGTTCAGAACAACAATCGGTGTGCGTCAAGGATGCCTACTCTCTCCAACACTCTTCAACATCTTCCTAGAGCGCATCATGTCAGATGCTCTTGCAGATCATGAAGGCACAGTCAGCATAGGGGGTAGAGCAATCTCCAATCTTCGTTTTGCAGATGACATTGATGGATTGGCTGGAGAGGAACAAGAACTTGAACAGCTGGTACAGAGGCTTGACACCACCTCCAGAGCCTGTGGAATGGAAATAAGTGCAGACAATACCAAAATGATGACCAATGACATCAACACGGACATCAAAGTCCAAAGCCAATCCCTCAACACAGTGCATAGCTTCAAATATTTAGGAGCCATTGTATCAGACAAGGGGTCCCGACAGGAAGTCCTCTCCAGGATCGCACCAACAACTGCTGCCCTGACAAGGTTGAAGCCCATTTGGAAAGACAGGACCATCAGTCTACATTCCAAAGACTGCTGCGCTCCCTTGTCATCTCCATCTTCCTATATGCTTGCGAAGCATGGACCCTCACAGCAGATCTCCAATGAAGAATACAAAGCATGGAGATGAGGTGCTACAGAAGACTTCTGGGCATTTCCTATACCCAACACATCACCAACGACGAAGTCCGACAGACCATCACACAAGCCATTGGACAACACGATGACCTGCTCACAGTGGTGAAGAAACGGAAACTCCGATGGTATGGCCACGTCACCAGATCATCAGGCCTTGCAAAGACTATTCTGCAAGGCACAGTGCAAGGATGTAGAAGAAGAGGGAGACCGAAAAAGAGGTGGGAGGACAACATTCGAGAATGGACTGGTTTGACACTGAGCGAAGCCATCAGGGCTGCTGAGGACAGAGAAAGATGGAGTATGCTGGTTAAACGATCATCTGTGGTGCCCCTACGACCTCCGGGTTACGGGACAGGATAGGATAGATAGGATAGGAATGACAATATAATACATCTTCAAATTCAATCAATCAATCAATTAATAACAACAAACAAATGCACAATATTGCCAAAAACCCCTTTCCCATTACGTAATATCCATAACTAAATATTCACCTTCTCAATGCATTATCATTTACTCCAACAATAAATTATATCATTCTTAATTCATTATTTATCAACAGACAAGCAAACAAAACAACAACAACAACAAACTGTTTATAATGCAAGTATGACAAAATCGAGAAAAGGAAAAGATCCCAAAGTGAAATCTTATGTTTTGAAAAATGCATTTGAAAGAGCAAAGGTAAGCAGGGGAAAAAAGAATGTTTTATTTGAATAATGAAAAAACAATTTCAATACAGCGGTTCATAATACACTAACCTTTACTTTGAATTCATGAACTGTCGTAATTTAAAGACGTTTGGATAACGCCAAAAATATTGAGGCAGACAGGAAGTTCTGCATTGTTTCAGTAAGGAATTTGAACAAGAAAATAGATTCGGTGAAAAGCTGTGAACGGAGAACAAGTTGGTTAAATGTCACCCCATTCCACAGTACCATTCAAAGCCAATGATAACATCTTTAACATTTTACTTTCCATATTTGTGGCTGTAGAGCGAACCTGCAATAGGTCAGACCACTTTTTGTTTAAAGCTGTGCTACGTCTTTTGAATGGAAACTGTCAAGGGAAAAACATAAATAACGATAAAGTACGGTAATTTTGGGGTTGTGCGTCTGTTTTGCCAAGGTGAGCGAATAATAATGTTGACAGCAGACGTTTTACCTCAGTCTAGTGTAATAAACCACGCGCCGCTTTGGGTCACAAACACACGAACAGTTGGCAGACGTGGGGAGGTGGGTACAGAGAAAGGGATGCGGGGGAAGGTGGAGAGGAGAGAGAAAGATAGAGTGTGAATGGTGGAGAGAATGAAAGAAAAGAGAACTGGAAGAGAGCAGTGGCAATATAAAATAAAACGGTGCATGTTTGTTTAAGTGAGCGAGCGAACAAGTGTGGGTGCATGTACGTGTGGGTGTGTGTGTGTGTGTGTGAGAGAGAGAGAGAGAGCGCGCTCGTGTGTAAGAGTGCGATGAGGAAGGGATGATGGAGAGATTGATTTATAATTTACCACTCATCAGCGTCGAACTTTTAAAGCTCTCTCTTAATAGTAAGAAATGGCATTATCAAACAGCTGTAGGCCCTACATTGATTTCAACTTAAAACTGTCAATAGTCTTACACTAAAAATATGTCGCCAACGTAGTACATTTCAAGCAATACAACTTAGTTATTAAACACTCGAAACGTGAACCCTGATCTACGAGGGTCATTCAATAAATAAGGTGAATTTTTCGGTATACAGATAGAAGCTTACTTTTTTTTGTTTTACTTCTTTTTCACATGGATTTAATTTCTTTTGCAGATAGAAAAAAAAACTTTGAGAGTTTTAGCGATTAACAAAGATGGCCGACCAAGAAACATGCTCCAGGATTGAACAGCGGTCAGTTATGAAGTCCCAGCGGCCCACGAGGAAAGTGATGCTCACCGTTTTTTGGGATATGCAAGGCCCAATCACCATTTCATTCCTTGAGAAAGGAAGCACTGTGAACAGTGCCAACTACTATGAACTGCTGAGGCAGGTCAAGCAAGACATAAAGAACAAACGCAGGGGTCATCAGTCAGAAGGAGTCATCTTGCATCATGACAACGCAAGGCCTCACACAGCAGCCCGAACAGTGCAGACCATCAACGAGCTGGGTTGGGAGCTGCTCCCTCATTCACCTTACAGCCCAGACCTTGCCCCTTCAGACTTTCACCTGTTTGGTCCCTTGAAAGCGTTCACGAGAGGCACGAAGTTTGAAAGTGACGATGAAGTCAAAAGTATTGTGAGCGACTGGCTGAGACATCAGTCCAAAGATTTTTACGAAGAGGGAATACTGAAGCTTGTGCACAGATGGCAAAAGTGTGTGACAGTGCTGGGAGACTACGTTGAAAATTTAAAAAAAAAAAAAAAAAAGTAAGCTGCTATCTGTATTAGAAGTCCTTATACCAAAAATTGCACCTTATGTATTGAATGACCCTCGTATAAGGAAGTAAAACTTATGGTGGGACAATATATGGATACAGAAAGACACAGCGCTGTGGTAATACTTTCTTTTCTCTTAATAAAGGGAACGTGTATGTGCCTAACAAAATTTAACGAATTCATTAATTGGTTAATCATTTATTCAGACAGTCAGACACACGAACACCACCTGTATTAAAAACTTAAAGGTGAACAACCGGTAGGGAAATAAAACAGAGAAGTACAAAACATGAACGTGTAGACACTGACACTGACATGGACACGTACGCATGCAAGAACACGCACACACAACGCAGACCTCACGTGTCTTAAAAATTAATGACCCCTTTTGTACAATGACTCACCACTCCCGCCTCATCCCCTCTCATACACAGCTATTAACAAAAACACACACATGCAGGTGAGAAGAAGGAGCATGAGGAAAAGAAGAAAAAGAAAAAGAAGACCGACCAAAAGAACAAAAGATCGATCGAGCGACAAAAAGACATACATTTGGCTCAAAATGATTCACGACTATTTCAAAGAATTTGAAAATAAATATTACCTATAAATACAAAGAAGAAGAAGAAGAAGAAGAAGAAGAAGAAGAAGAAGAAGAAGAAGAAGAAGAAGAAGAAGAAGAAGAAGAAGAAGAAGGAAAAAGAAAGAAGAAGGAAGCATGAAGAAAAAGAAGGAAGAAATAAAAAGAAGAAGAGCTGTAGCAACAACAGCAGCAGCGCCACCACCACCACCACCACCACCACCACCACCACTTATTTCAGCCGACAATGAGAACACTGACGACAATGCTAATTATATATGGTATATATATTGCGTAAAAACATATGAGTAACGGTCTAATTTTACCTCTCTCCTACCCTTCCCAAACAATTACGTCATCGACAAAGCGTGTTACAGTTAGGGTTACAGTTAGGTTTAGAGTTAGGGTTAGACTTAGAGTTAAGGTTTGAGCTAGAATTATATTAGGTATTAGGGTGTCACATCCACTGCCTCAACAGTGGGTACATCAGTGTGTGCTAACCACACGAGAAACAACCACCCCAAATATCCAACACATAAAACACCAGAGTGAACAATTACAATATTTATTTACACAAAGCAACCTAATCTATATATTTATATCACTAATTAACCCACCTGTACCCACAATCACTTAACTATAATGGAAAACAAAACCAGTAAACAAGCAATAAGAGGTGATTGAGATAATAGTTTTTACTTTAGAGTCTTTCTTGCTACAGTCTAAATAAGATCACAAAGTCGCTGTGGAAAAGTACATCATTTAACTAATTTGTACAAGGTATTAATTATACCCAAAGTTTAATAATATTTTAAACAGTAATAATAATATTTCTTGGTGGCTACAAATGATACAAGATACTTAACAATAGAAAATCTACTCCAACTAAGTATATATAATGTCTTGAAAAATAATAAAGTCGTCTTATTTAATCTTATATATCTATACATGTGGCCTTATACAACCGGCAACTGACATTCTTTAAAGTTCAATTTTTCAAAAGCAATTTTTATGAGGGAACAATAAGCAACTTTTCCTTTACGGACTTCAACGTTAAGATTCTCGCTTGCTGTCAGCAACCAGCGTGGTTCCCCTAGGTGCTCAGATCAGTTGAAACGCCAGGTTGTTCATAGGCTCCCGGTGGTTCCGGTCAAAGCCCAGCCACGTCACACTCCAAGGTGGAGATAACCAATACCAGTACACTAAGACATACACAAGAGTAGATTCTTGCATTATTAATCAACCAACATAGGAAAAATACCCACATACTCTTTTGCATCTCAGTGCACGCTGCTGCGCTCCCTTGTCATCTCCATCTTCCTATATGCTTGCGAAGCATGGACCCTCAAAGCAGATCTCCAACGAAGAATACAAAGCATGGAGATGCGATGCTACAGAAGACGTCTGGGCATTTCCTATACCCAGCACATCACCAACGACGAAGTCCGACAGACCATCACGCAAGCCATTGGACAACACGATGACAAGCTCACAGTGGTGAAGAAACGGAAACTTCGATGGTATGGCCACGTCACCAGATCATCAGGTCTTGCAAAGACCATTCTGCAAGGCACAGTGCAAGGAGGTAGAAGAAGAGGGAGACCGAAAAAGAGGTGGGAGGACAACATTCGAGAATGGACTGGTTTGACACTGAGCGAAGCCATTAGGGCTGCTGAGGACAGAGATAGATGGAGTATGCTGGTTAAACGATCATCTGTGGTGCCCCTACGACCTCCGGGTTATGGGACAGGACAGGACAGGACAGGACAGGCACGCTGTTACCCTTCTCCGTTCTATCCATTATCAAGCTCATTAATAAATTACCTCCCTTTATCACGATTTAAAAGAACAAACTTCCCAAATTATTTCCCTTTATTGGAAACAATTTAATTGTTATTTATGAATTACCTCCCTTTTACAACTATTGAAAACAATTGATCAAATTATATTTATAAATTATATATCTTTGCTTAATTATTAACCAAATCGTTTTCATTTACATGTTACTTTTCTTTATAATGCCATGAAAGAATCCAAACTTATCATGCATAAATCACTTCTCTTCAGGAATATTCAAAAATAATTATCAAATAAAAGTTATTTCCTTGCATACGAAAGCACATTAATATTTCCTTTCATTCAAAAATATAAAATATATACATGTTAATAAAATATGCTTGCACCCGAGCAAATTGGCACCTGAGAGATTGCCTGCAGGTACTTACGCTACCGGAGTTTCCTCGGAAACGACGATACAACACAAAGACGACACAGGTCCGAGTGGATCAGAGATGTGATCATGCAGCTCTCCTCTTTTAACAGGAAAGATTGATCACTTACCTTTTTTACAATGTCAGGCTGTGGCTATACTGCGGTGAATTGAATTTCACCCGTCACCTGCTAGTCTTCAGTTAGACAGATCTTTCAGAGCGTTGCTCCTTCTCGTGTGAGATTTAGACAAAGAATGACCACCTAGCTTTGTGATCAGCCAAAGCCCATGAAATCTAGTCTTTCCTGAGCGCCCTCATGCGGGGGTGGCTGGATCTACGACAGCAGGCTTATACTAAGGCCTACCTATGCTTAGCACACAACTGACTTGTGTCGTCTTCTAGGCAGCGACTATAATTTACAAAGGCTACAGCAGGCTGAACTATTTCAAGCGAGAAGTCTTAGTGCAGGGTCTAAATAGCTTATTGTGACACCTTCCACCCTCTATAACAGGTTTAGAAACTCTATTATCACAGGTTTAGCAAACGGGGTCGTGACATAGGGTTAGAGATATCTAGTGTTTCCACAAAGACATCTTTGTCAAAGACATGGTGAGGATAAATGTTGGAGTTCGGACTAGGATTAGATCTAGAGTTAAAAACACAGCTAGTTAGTTTTACCAACTCGTAACGAACCACAGGCGCTTGTATCAGGACACGCGAGCGCCTATGCCTGTGACGCGTCTCCCTTTGGTTATCTATTATAGATAACCAAAGGGAGACGCGTCACAGGCATAGGCGGACACGCGAGCGCCTATGCCTGTGACGCGTCTCCCTTTGGTTATTTATAGATAACCAAAGGGAGACGCGTCACAGGCATAAGCGCTCGCGTGTCCTGATACTAATAGATAACCAAAGGGAGACGCGTCACAGGCATAGGCGCTCGCGTGTCCTGATACAAGCGCCTGTGTAACCAACTATAATATTCCCGCTGATTTAGCGGTGACGCTTTCGCGTGCACAAATTCTTCGTGACGTGGACAGTTATGAAAGGAGCTCGTAGCAAAAAAACAAACTCAACAGGTTAACTTTATGTTCTGTCCGTAACAATACTTTTGACTCGTTAGTGCACAAGAATACTTAGTGAGGAGGGGATCTGACCTGGAACCTTACTCACAAAACGCTGACGTAACCGCAATAAAGATGTCACCAACATGCTTGTATGTCTCTGCTTTGCTTGCCTGGAAATAATGGTCTGATCACAAAATTCCAAAACTTCGTGTTTTCGAAACACCTACCCACAACATTATAATCATTATTATAAAACTAGACCGTTTTAGTTACGCTACTAGTATTAGCATGACAACTAATACATCCCTTGCACGACATCGGGACGTGAAAACAACAGTAGTTGTATAGTAATAAGTGTTATTACGCTCCAATCTGTCAAAACAACTGGAACAGCGATCAGCTTTTCTTACATAACCTACACCACGTGTCAGTTAAATCCAAATTTCCAGTTAATCATAGGATACACTTTGATGCGTCAGTAACAACATTGTATAGTGAGCCTGCCCGTTGTGTCTGTGTGTCTGTGTGCGTGTGTGTGTGTGTGTGTTTGTACTTGTTTACACACGGTGTTATTTGGACAAACCAGTGAACATCTACATAACTTGTTTTGACAGACCTACTTGTTTTGACGTCAAACCAATGATCCGCTAGGGTTAGGGCTGTGTTACGGTAAGGGTTAGGGTAGGGTTAGGGCTAGGGTTAGGGTGAGGGTTAGAACACTTTTAAAAAAAAAAGGGGGGGGACGTAATATGACCCATTGTCAACACAACGTATGTGGCGCTTCAGGAAAGTCATAATAACACCGTGAAAACATATGTGTGTGTGTGAGCGTGTGTGTGTGTATGTGTGTAGGTGTGTGTGTGTGTGCGTGTGTGTGTGTGGGGGTGGGTGGGTGGTATAGTGCCTTTAGAGAGTAGTGCTAACAGGGCATAAGTGCGAGCGCGTCATGTGTGTCTATGTGCGTGTGTACGTGCATGTAGGCTTATAGTGAGCGCGTTTGTGCGCGAGCGTGCGTGTACAGTGGCAGATTGTGTGTTTTATGCCAACATGCGAATAATAATAATAATAACAACAGTGCACCGAGGTCTTTTGCGTCTTGGACAGCCAACATGGCGTAATTGTAGCTGCCAATGGCTTGAGTTATAACGTGACTTCCTCATGCATAAAATTGCAGATAACATCACATCAAGTGCCACTAAATTTTCATTCACAATACGTCTCCTATTCGACCTTGGCCACATCTGTGCATTACATTACATTACATGATTACATACATGATTTCAAAATATTTCCGATCAATAAAATCCCCTACTTCAGTTCTAATGGACAGACGACAACGACAAAGAGACTAGTGCCAGCAAGAGGAGTAAACAGTAGGCCCATCTCTTATTTATTGTTAAGTAGACCTAGTTGTGTTACAAGTCAAAGGAACTGTGGCTTAGTTCGTCGTGACTTGTACTGTCTTGATTAGTTTCTGTGCCATCTGTTCACCTGTCTTAGAGATGAATTACACGTATCAGGTGATCAGTCTTTTCAATGGCGACATTTGCTGTTCGTTGCCCGCATATAATTGGAGATTACTTCTTTTAGCGCTCAATTCCTTACCTAAACCACACCCTTCCACAATGCTGAAGACGTCGTTCTTCGCAGCTTGTCTACGTTGAAAGCTTTCAATAATCTTTTGTTAATAAGAGCAAGTTTATATGTGGTCATTTTAAATGCCTAGTTTGTACAGTACATTTCGCAAGCCCCCTCTTTGTTTTAAATGTATAATGTACGTCATTGCCTAAATAGCCACTACGACTCGGCAGTTATTGTTTTCTGTTAATAAATCATCATCACCAATCACGAGAGCGACAATCTTTAGTTTGGTGTGCAGTCTCCTCACTGTGATGTATTGCACTGGAGTCACAGCTCAGTGCCCGAAGGCCTGAACGTTTCTTCATCCAGTTTGTATTTTTCTTGGCACTTGCAAATACGCTGCCGTTGTTCTAAGTCCTAATACATTCTGAGCTCAGGGATGGACCTTAAAAGGACATCATTCCTTGGAGACTCCAGATGAGTTCTAACACAGCTAGCTGCTTGCATGTGCCCACGTTTCTTGGTCTTATTTCTTCTTCTTCTGTTTTGCCTTTTGATCTAATGTTCAGAGACACTTAAAATCTGCTGGAGACAAGCTGTCGCTGAAGACGATCTTATCATAAATACAATTGGGCAGGAAGTCAGTAAAACGTGTAAAAAGTGGTCCGGCCATGGGGAGCTCGGGGTGGAGAGGGGTTGAGACGAGGGAGAAGGGGTAGAGGGGGGAAGGTGGAGGGTGAATAGGGGTGTTTTAAAGAACTGCGTTTAAAAAAGTGTTTGGAAAAAGACATTATTTTAACTGACACACACTTTCTTTTAGCGTGTTCTTTGAAAACTATCCAAGCAGTCGCAACGACGCAAAGTGCACCAGACTGAAGTTCGACCTGGACAAACTGCAAGACCCGGACGTGGCGGAAATATTTCAGGCCACAATTGGAGGGAAATTTGCACCACTGCTCATTACGGGAGCTGGTGAAGTAGATGCCAACACCATGACCACCACCTTCAACTCAGCTGTGACAAATGCCGCCACGGAGATCCTTGGAAAGCACCGGCCAAAGAAGAAGCTGTGGATCACACCTGAACTTTTGGACCTGTGTAATAAACGAAGAGAGATGAAAAAGAAAAAAAAACTCACAGGGAGCTGATGCCTACAGAAAAATCAACAATGACATCCGAAAAGGCATGAGCACAGCAAAGGAGAACTGGATAGAAGATCAATGCCACGAAATAGAGAACAGTCTGAACAAGAACAACAGCAAGAAGGCCTACCAGACTGTGAAGCGGTGACAAGTGTTAAACAGCCCAAGGTCTCCACGATCCAAAGCAAGTCTGGCATATGCCTTACAGAAGAACAAGAAGTCTTGGACAGATGGACAGAGTACTGCTCTGACCTTTACAACCACACACCAAACGGAGACCCATCAGTTCTAGCATGTCCTGAGATCAGAGAAGAAGAAAAATCCTCCCAATTCTCCGGGAAGAAGTTGAGGCAGCAGTGCAATCGCTGAAGAAGGGGAAGCCAGCGAGAGTGGACAACATACCCGCGGATCTTCTTCAAGCAGGAGGAGAAACGATGATTGACGCACTCACCATTATCTGTAATAAAATCTGGCAGAGTGGGGAGTGGCCTACTCCATGGACCCGGTCGCTTGTCATCACTCTTCCCAAAAAAGGTAACCGTCAGGAATGTGAAATCAGCACCATCAGCCTCATCAGCCATCCCAGCAAGGTCCTCCTGAAAATAATACTCAACAGGTTGAAACCCCAAGCTGAACAAATCATAGCTGAAGAACAAGCAGGATTCAGGGCAAGGCGAAGTACCACTGAACAGATTTTTAACCTCAGAATAATCTGCGAGAAATACTTACAGCACCAACAACATCTATATCATGTGTTCGTAGACTTCAAAATGGCATTTGACAGAGTCTGGCATGCAGCTCTGTGGGCAACCATGAGAGTGTACAACATCAGCCCTAAAATTATTGAAGTCATCAAAAGCCTGTATGACAAGGCTACCAGTGCAGTCCTCCACAACAGCGCCATCGGAAAATGGTTCAGAACAACAATCGGTGTGCGTCAGGGATGCCTACTCTCTCCAACACTCTTCAACATCTTCTTAGAGCGCATCATGTCAGATGCCCTTGCAGATCACGAAGGCACAGGCAGCATAGGGGGAAGAGCAATCTCCAACCTTCGCTTTACGGATGACATTGATGGATTGGCTGGAGAGGAACAAGAACTTGAACAGCTGGTACAGAGGCTTGAAACCACCTCCAGAGCCTATGGAATGTAAATAAGTGCAGAGAAGATCAAACTGATGACCAACAACACCAATGGCATCAACACGCAATCCCTCAACACAGTCCATAGCTTCAAATATTTAGGAGCTATTGTATCAAACAATGGGTCCCGACAGGACGTCCTCTCCAGAATCGCACAAACAACTGCTGCCCTGGCGAGGTTGAAGCCTATTTGGAAAGACAGGACCATCAGTCTACATTCCAAGGTAAGACTGCTGCCTTGTTATCTCCATCTTCCTATATGCTTGCGAGACATGGACCCTCACAGCAGATCTACAACGAAGAATACAAAGCATGGACATGAGGTGTTACAGAAGACTTCTGGGCATTTCCTATACCCAACACAACACCAACGACGAAGTCCGAAAGACCATCACACAAGCCATTGGACAACACGATGACCTGCTCACAGTGGTGAAAAAACGGAAACTCCGATGGTATGACCACGTCACCAGATCATCAGGTCTTGCAAAGACCATTCTGCAAGGCACAGTGCAAGGAGATAGAAGACGAGGGAGACCGAAAAAGAGGTGAGAGGACAACATTCAAGAATGGACTGGTTTGACACTGAGCGAAACTATCAGGGTTGCTGAGGACAGGGAAAGATGGAGTATGCTGGTTAAACGATCATCTGTGGCACCCCTACGACCTCCGAGTTACGGGATAGGATAGGATAGGATAGGATGCAGTCTCCATAAATATCCATACATAGCAAACTTCTGGTACACACAAATTCACAAGATTATTATTCATAAAAATAGACTAAAAATACAACGCACATCAAATCATCGAGTCAGGCAAGCAAGTAAGACGCAAAGTACTGTTACAATGAACACGCCTTCCCCCCTCCCTCCCTCTCTCTCTCTCTCTCTCTCTCTCTCTCTCTCTCTCTCTCTCTCTCTCTCTCTCTCTCTATCTCTCTCGCTTGTATTTTAATTTTTAAAAAATCGTACAGTTTGATCACTTTACGGCATAGTGGGCATTGATTCAGCATCGGTGATCTCCAGAATAAAATACATCATTACACATTCAGGCAATACTCAAATATTAATCTTACCACCACCCACTTTCAAACACGCGTTGTTAGAATTATATCTAGAGTTGGCTATTGCAATAGCACCTTGTGCGGTCTTTCCGATACATTGAGCTGGATAGATTGCAAAAGATACAGAATACTGCTGCCAGATGCGTCACACGTACGTACTAAGCGTTCTACATACATTTTACATGTGCTTCATTTATTGCATTGTTTGCCAGTAAAAAAACCAAAAAACAACAACAATAACAACAACAACAAACACGCATAGACCACACGATATTGTCAATCGCTTTTTTCTGCATGAGCAAGAATGCTCCCGAGCCTTCAAAAACGCAGCACCAGTGCTCTGGAACTCTTTGCCTGAGACTTTGGGATTGTTCAGAAAGAGACTGAAGACCTTTTTAATTCTCTTCAGTGACTTTGTTTCCGTGGACTTGGCCAAGCACCATTGTCGCTGTCACTTTCTTCCCTACACCACAACCCCCTCCCACTTTCATTTTTCTTTCCAATCGTTTGATTTAGTTTTCACATTCTCCTTGTGCGCACCGAGCATTCGATTTTGGATGGATAGATGGGTGGTTCAAGTGAACATAATCATTATTCTCCAATCAAAGCC
The DNA here is from genome assembly GCA_036898135.1 of Oncomelania hupensis. Lineage (NCBI taxonomy): Eukaryota > Metazoa > Mollusca > Gastropoda > Littorinimorpha > Pomatiopsidae > Oncomelania > Oncomelania hupensis. The sequence continues at coordinate 23,999,530 of CM072522.1, read as the reverse complement.
AAGAGTGTTCTCAAACTTGATCAGACTGTCGTAACAGTGCTTTACGTCATAGTGTTCTAATACGTGTAGTCGTTGAAGAACGCACGGAAGCGATGGGGAGGGAGAGAGAAAGGGAGAGAGAAAGAGAGAGAGAGGAGGGAGAGAGAGAGGGGGGAAATGGGAGTAAAGTCAGAGAGGAGTTTAAAAAAACAACATTTATATATATTTTATTTTATTTTATTTTTTTTTTTGGCCAGAAAGAGTAGTTAAGTTCGGCCCTGCTAGATCAGTGGTGTGGAGCTGTCGTCACCTGTTTCATCGTTGATCGATGTCGCTCCGTGTTTTATTCATTACGCTGCCGTGGAAGTAGGCTAGATTTTAGCCATGGTGTCCTACTGTTAAATGTTGTTATTGTACTGTTGGATAGAAAGGCTAGTGTATACAAAAGCAAGGAAAGGGGAGGGAGAGAAAGAAAGAAAGAGAGAGAGAGAGAGAGAGAGAGAGAGAGAGAGAGAGAGAGAGAGAGAGAGAGAGAGAGACTTCAGACTTCAGACTTCAGAACTTTAATGCAGAACACAAGAGTGATCATTGCACAAGGTACAACGAGATAAATATTAGTACTAACAAATACTAGCCAATAGAAAATAGAGAATACTGTACATTTCCATCAAAATTGCATATTAAACGCATTCGCTTGCTAGATTACCAACATTAATTTCAAACACTTAAGTCAAACTCACAACCTTTACAATATGTTTGGAGCTTTGACTTTCTTTCAAGGGGAATGTCACATTTATTAATTCTGGTTTTGTTCATATAGTCACGTGTGTTCCAATCCGTTATAATCTGAAATAATAATAGCTTTCAAGACGTAAGTATTAACATATGGTCTTTAAGTTATTATGCGTGATTGCCGAGCCTGCCACGCCAAGAACAAGAATTTCCCTAATCTAACCATTTCTGACTCTTCTTGACTTTTTAGCAAATTGCATATCACAGCATGACTCCCTACATTATCAACCTGTTGAATGTAACGTTGTCTGATATCAGTATAGACTGGGCAATGGAAGACAACATGCACTTCATCTTCAATGACGCCAAGACAAAATGGACACGTTCTACTGTCCTCATTCTGAGAGTACCGATGGCTATGTGCATTGAAAGGAGACACACCTAGTCTGAATCTGGCAAATGCATTTCTGTACAGGGACACTTTAATTGTATCTACATATATTTCTCTCCCAATGCAGTCCTTAAAGCTACGGTAGACATCAAAACGTGCACTGTCCTGCAAATGGGTAAACCACTGTTGGCAATAATTTCCTCTTAAGCGCTCTTTAAAGTCACATAGCAGCCGCTTTTCGTCTTCCACACCACCAAATAGCCACACAAGACCAAAGCCACATCCACATAGCAGCGACTTTATCTTCGTCACCCAATTTTGGTGCCCTCTATCATGCATACCTAGCAGTGATAAATATGCCATCTTAGAATAGCGACAATCTGCTTGTTTCAGGACTCTAAACCAGTACTGAATGCATCTAGCGGCGGATTCAATGAGTAAAGGGTAACGGCCTAAATCGCCGTAAATCATGTCATTTGGAGTTATCATAGGCACATTCATGAACAGTTTGCAAGCGTATAAATGAACCTTCTCAATTTGTTTGTGTTCTCTGTAGCCCCAGAGCTCAGACGCATACAGCATAGAGGGTACAACCTGTGCGTCAAAGAGTTTGAAAAACACATCACTAGAGAAGCAACCGTAGGTCTTCAAGGCTTTAACTATTTCTACTACGCATTTCTTCCCTCGTGTGACGAATTCCTCAGTTGCTATATTAAAACTCATCATGGTGGAGAAATATAAGCCTAGATATTTGTACTTCCCGACGACCTCCAGGTTCTCATCACCAAGATGCCATGTTTCTCTCGCTGACAAGTGGCCTCCCTTGCGGAAGACAACGATTTTGGTTTTATCAGTATTGACTTTCAGTCCTAGCCTCTGTGAGGACTCGTACAACGCGTTAAGCTGATTTTGGAGACCTACTACAGTTGACGACAATAGTGCCAGGTCGTCTGCAAAAAGCAGGAGAAATAATTCTATTTGGTTTGGTAGCAGCTGAATGCCGTGAGTACCGCCTTGTACTATATCATGGGCTAACTCGTTTATAAAGTAGCTGAACAAAATCGGGCTACACAAACAGCCCTGCTTTAGGCCTTGAAGGCATTCAAAGTAATCCGTCAGTTCACCGCCGGTACCTCTGACACACGATTTAATGCTAGAATACATCGTACGAAGCATTCTTAACATCCTGCCCTGTATGCCTGCTCTAGAAAGTACCATCCATAGAGTAGAGTGGCAAATCGTATCAAATGCTTTATAAAAGTCTACAAACGCCACGTACAACTTTGCATTTCGTGCGAACTGTTTCTCAATCATGGCATACAGAGTGAAGATGTGGTCCATTGTGGAATGGTTTCGTCTAAAACCTGCCTGGGCGTCCGTAATGATTGAAGTGTCTTCTGCCCATTTCATAAGTCTGGCGTTTAACACACCAGTAAATATTTTACTTACGCAACTGAGAAGACTGATGCCCCGATAATTATCGGGATTGTCTCGATCGCCCTTCTTGTGCAACGGCACGATAACGGACTTTGTCCACTCATCAGGGAAGACGCCATCCTCGAACTTCTTGTTGAATAACCTGACCAAGAACGGTAGAAGCAAATGCTCTGACGCTTTGAGGAATTCACTTATCACTAAGTCTGGACCTGCAGCCTTGCCGCACTTTAGCTTTCTTAAGGCTAGTCTAACTTCACTCTCGGCTATTTTACAGTCTAAGATTGCATCATATTGCTCGCCCCCTTCCGGGAGGACGGGTGTGTCGTGGGTGGAAACACCAGAATTTAGCAGCCTGGAAAAGTGTTCAAACCAACCTACTGCCGATATATTTCCATGTACTATATGTGACCGCCTACACTTCTTAATTTCCTTCCAAAAATTCACTGTATCAGAAACTGCGCTTTCAAGTTTACGCACACGCTCTGCCCGGTAGGAACTCTCTTTGTCCTTCAGCAACGTTTTGTACTGCTTTCTTTGAGCTAAGTAAGTCTGTTTGGTGTCTGTGGTGCCTGTTTGTCTGTACCTCCTCAGTGCTCTACATGTTGCCTTTTTACTGTCCATGCATTCTATGTCAAACCACTCACTGTTTTGCCTACGAGCACTACCCTTACTTTTGATGGTTATGCGCATTCTCTCCCCTGCACTAAGTAGACAACTATTAAACATGTCTAAGGCCTGATTTATGTCTACATCAACAAAACTGCAAGCCTCAGTCATCATACTGATGCTGTTTTGAGAAAACATTTGCTGCATGAACTGTTCTGCCTTATCCGCCTGCCACACGTATTTATCCATTGCAAAGGCTGTCGTCTCACTATTGTCTTTATAGTACAAGGCGAAACTCGATACAACTGGCATGTGTAAAGATTCTACTCTTGGGACTACCTTCATATCATGTACACGATCTACCAATTCTGCTGATGTGATGCAGTAGTCTACTACGCTGTTCCCGTGTTGCGAGATGTACGTGTACGCGCCCTCACTATCCCCTTCTGTCGTTCCGTTGTGAATGTGCAAATCAAAACAAAAACACAAGTCCAAAAGTGTTCTGCCAAAATCATTAAGAATATCGTCCAGTGAATTGCGTGTGTTAGCATCTGTGCCAAAGGGGTCGGTAAATGGCAATAACGAGTCTTCTCCTAGGCTAACTTGACACCTGGCTGTGCGGGCGTTCAAGTCACCCGTCAGTATTAAGTGAAAGTCCTGGTACGTCTCCATAAGGTACCAAATACAACTGTCTACTGACTGTAAATGACAGTTGCTATCATCCGTGTCATAGTAAGTACTACCCTGGGGAGGGATATAAGTTGCAATAAGCATTACGTCACGGCTGGTTTTAAACAAGTGCTTTGCAATTTTTATAACAATAATATGATCAAACTCCGTGTCTATTTTCTCAAGGTAACGTGATAACCATTTTCTAGTTAACACCACCACACCTCCGGATCGCCTGCCCTGATGGGACAGTTTCACCGCAGAGCATGCATTCTTAATGTGGTCTGGGAAATGGAGCGTTAAGTCATACGAGCTTTCTACAAAAGTCTCTACGAGGATTGCAATATCAAAAGATCCTATAAAATTCTTACAATCACCATCACTAATTTTACTATGCAGACCTTCGATGTTCCAGGAAAGCAAGGACAATGTGACTTTCTCGTCTGTGCTCTCTCCGTCGTTAGCGTCTGCATTGTTATCCACTGTGCTATGTCTTACTGTGCTACTACCGACACCGCCTGACAGAGGTTTGTTATGATCGGGTGGCCTTTGTCTACTCTCATGTCGTTGGTTTGTGCATTCCCCTGTCACTCGTTTTTTGAAGCTGGTGCTTCATCAGGTTGAGGAGTAGGCTTATTTGTGTGTGTGTGCTGTGTGTGTGAATACATGTTGATGTGACTGCTGGGTTCGTGTTGATCCGCGTGATGAAGATCGCTGGAAGATGCCGACTTCAGCTGCGTTGATGACCATGAGACGTCGTTCCAGGTTGTAGATCTCCGATCACCAGACGCCGAGGGCCGTAGGACGCCGCCGCCAGTGCCGTTACTATCCGCTTCGCCTGTCACTTCCGTTCTCCGGTCGTCCCTCTGCTTACCAACATTGTTGGTGTTGTTGATGGCGGCACCGGCAGCTACGTCACAATTGCCCCCAACGCCAGGTATACCTTGCTTCCTGTTCAGACGTCCAGGCGTGTCCAGTGTGACGATTTCCTGTCGCTCCTCGTTGTATGTGAAGACCATTTCATCAGTGTGTAGTTTGTCTGCCTTGAGCGTCGCCCTCTTGCCGTCCTTACGGAGTTGTCTGTACATGTGAACAAGGCCTTTACGTCTGTTGTTAACTGCCTTGGGGAGATCCTTTCTGATAGAGATTCTATCGTTCACCTTCAGTTGCTTGGCCTGTGTTAGCACCATTGTGCGCTGTTTCAGAGACTGGAAACGCACCAGAATAGCTTTGCCGGTCCAGTAGGCATACTCAATCGCAATGTCCGTCGTCATGTGTAGCTGGTCTCGCAGAACCTCCGTGATTAGCCGCTCGCACGATGTGCCTACGCGGTTAGCCACGCCAAAGAAGATAAGGTTAGATTTTCTTCTGTCTGTGTCAAGCCATTCAATTTTCGACGTCAACTCCTGCACCTTCTCCTTGAGTGTCGCTGTATCTTCTTCCACCCTTTCCCGCTTGCTGGCCAGCTCATCCACGTCAAGACGTAGCACTTCCTGTTCTCCACTCAACTGACAAAGCTTGTCGCCAATAGTGCTCTCTATCCTGCCGAGTTTCTCATTCATGCTGTGTGCAAGCTGTCGCTGTCCCGCCTCCAGTCGCTGTATCACCTCCGTCAAAGACTGCACTGACTCCGACAGTCCGTTTATCACCTGAGCCGTCTCCATCGTCTCTAATCCTGGTTGCTGTTCTGAACCTTCTTTGTGCTTCGCCTGTCTGAGACACTGTCTTTTTTCAGTTTGCGTTGTCACCGATGCCGATGGTTGTGGTGGGCCGGGATTTGGTTCTACTCCGCCAATTTGCAACATCAACAACAAACAGCTCACCGCCAACAGAGACGAAATATTTTGTATTTTTAGGCCACGCACTCTTGCTGCAGCTATTTTTGCTTTCCTCGTGAGAATGTTATTAAGTACGGCCACGAACAGCCCAATTCTACATCTGTGTAACTCCAATGAACAGCCCATTGTTGCACGTGATTCAATTATCGATAACTAATTAATATGAGTATCAGTTCAGCAAAGCACTTTTCTTCAATTAAAGTTAATAATTACTGCGTGTGTAAGAGTACTCCAACCAAAGCAACTTGCTGTTTATGCAGTCTAAGTTCAAATGTACTTTTGTTGGTTTTCTTGCACTAACAATTTTTTAAATCTGATCTACTGATGGCGTTGTCCATTTCTAACTTGACCAAAGACCAGCACAAGCAAACAACATCACCAACACAATAAACTGCAACCACATTATCTTGCTGTTGTTACTGCAGCTGTCCTATTAAAAGAAATGTAGTGATAACGGGAAAAAACCCAATGCAGAAGTTAAAACGAAGTCCAATCCGCAGCTATGTCCAGACAGTTGGTCAGTTCAAACAATTGTAGAAGTGGTTACAAAATTGTATAACCATACCTTTTCATAGACTATACTAAAACCGTCCATTTGCTGCAGCGATATAGTTTGAAATTTTTCAGTCAGTCCTTTTTCCACAACAGTGCATGGTAACAGTGCTCAGGTTTCCGGGAGCTCCTGCGAGACACGTCTTTACCCTTCGACGGTTGGCAAGCGAATCGAGAGAGAGAGAGAGAGAATTAACGAAGGGAGTATGGACGGATGGATAGAATGGATGGATGGAAGGACGGAAGAAAGACACTAACGAAAGAAAAGGAAGATAGAATGAAAATATTTTTTAAAATCATCAGCCTAATAAAATGGCAAAGCTCAAAATCGTCTTTCACGCATACATGTACGGACGCGCGCGCGAATACACACGCACACACACACACACATACACAATCCCAATCCACAGAAAACACACGATTACATGCTGTCGACTATACGTTTAACCCTTTCAATACCAGATGTGGATGTGGGCGCAGAACCTGCAAAATACAAACCGACGAGGTCAAGCGCAGCTTGGCAAGCATCGAGGTAGTTAACATTTCAATAAAATACCTCAGCAGTTAGCACTTTTAAAAAAAATCTGAATTAAAATTCAACCCCAAAATTCTGCGCATAACTCAACTGTCACCACTGATTACAAAACAAACGATGTTGTCAACGCAGCTCAAACATTATCAAAACCTCATAGAGCTGGTGAAAGCCAATACCCCTTATCCTTTTAATCCCACTTTCTCTCTCTCCCCCCACCCCCAGCCTTCCCCCGATCCCCAACCTTACCCTGAATCCTTCCCAAATTCAAAGGTCTATGACAGGCTAACACTACAAGATTTATTACAAGCTTGAAGGCGTCTGAATAAAATGCTCATTTTTTTCTTGGAGCTTTGTCTTTTTATTACCAAAACCACATATAATTAAAGCATGAAACAAGGCTCATAGCCCAGGGCAGCAAGAGCAAACCAACCTATTCCGTACAGTCTTAAAGCCAGTTAACAGCCACAAAATTCTCATCTATTTCATAATACTGTATCTAAAGCCGTCTGACTAACGCACTGCAATAACATTCAAATCTTTTGTTAAAAACAAACTTTTCTACCATACTTAAAATCGTCCGAACATTGTACGGACTAGATCTCAGAATTCTAACAATAAAATGCAAATGAATGGACGTTTCATTAATTTATACTAGTGATTAGAATTGAATTGGATTGAATTGATATAAATAAAGGGCGCTAAACACAAGCCACCTTCACCATCATCATCGGTGTTCCCGATTACGCACAGTTGTGCGTCAATTACGCAGAAAATATGAAAAATCAGGCAAAAAAAGTGTGTATGTCTGCGTCCTGCGGATGTACACATTTTTCCCGAATTGCTGCGGTGAAAAGTTCCACTGATGATGATTCAAAGTTGTGTCCGAATTCTCGACCTTTAAACTCGCATGCGTGCGCATCGTATACTTTCTTTATGCAAGCATGTCGCTGCTCACAAAATTGGGGACTCGGAAAATTCGTAAAAGGACTCCTGAATTTTGATAACTGTCTTAGAGTCCCATGGACTCCTATTTAATTTGGGGGGATGGAACACTGAGCAACCCTCATGGCTTCGCTCAGTGTCAATCCAGTCCATTCTCGAATGTTGTCATCCCACCTATTTTTCTGTCTCCTTCTTCTTCTGCCTCCTTGCACTGTGCCTTGTAGGATGGTTTTTGCAAGGCCTTATGCTCTGGTGATGCGGCCATACCATCGGAGTTTCCGTTTCTTCACCACTGTGAGCAGGTCATCGTGTTGTCCAATGGCTTGTGTGAAGGTCTGTCGGACTTCATTGTTGGTGATGTGCTGGGTATAGGAAATGCCCAGAAGTCTTCTGTAGCAACTAATCTCCATGCATTGTATTCTTCGTTGTAGATCTGATGTGAGGGTCCATGTTTCGCAAGCGTATAGGAAGATGGAGATGACAAGGGAGTGCAGCAGCCTTACCTTGGGATGTAGACTGATGGTCCAGTCTTTCCAAATAGGCTTCAACCTAACCTTGCCAAGGCCACAGTTGTTTGTGCGATCCTGGAGAGGACTTCCTGTCGGGACCCATTGTCTGATACAATGGCTCCTAAATATTTGAAGCTATGCACTGTGTTGAGGGACTGGCCTTGGACTTTGATGTCAGTGTTGATGCCTTTGGTGTTGTTGGTCATAAATGTGGTCTTCTCTGCACTTATTTCCATTCCATAGGCTCTGGGGGAGGGGGGAGGGAGGGGTGATTGATGTCAGTAAGTTTCAAAACTTGTTAATCGTTTAGCTTATGAGTGGGTGTGACATCTGTAAGCTGTGGGTCTTTTTGTGTAAGCTGGACAATAGGAATTCGTACGAGCCAAAACGTGAGCACGCTTTTTTTGAACGGGACCTGCTGTAAAAACAACTCTGATTTTAATCACCTTAAATTGGCTGCTTGGCACCACCGTAGAGAGTGTTTGTTTTGTGTGTCTCTGTGTGTGACTTCTTTAAAGCTGATGTGTGGTTTTTGCGCGTAATCTAGAGAGCAATTGTTGCGAGCAAGAACGCCAAGAAACCTTTTTTATAACCGGACCTGTTCCTAAAATATAATCACACACACACACACACAAACACTCACAGGCAAGCAAACAAACATACAGACGTAAGCGCGCGCACACACACAACCACAAACACATATGCAAGTAAACAAACAGACGCACACACACAGGCACACACACTCACACCTACACACACAACCGAGGGTACACAGTATTATCATGACTTTCCTGAAACGCCACATACGTTGTGCTGACAACTGGTCATATTTCGCCCCCCTTTTTAAGCACTTTTAAGTGTTCGAACACTAACCCTAACCCAGCCCTAACCCTAACGGATCATTGTTCTGACGTCAAAACAAGTAGGTCTGTCAAAACAAGATAATGTAGATGTTCTCTGGTTTGTCCAGATAACACCGTGTAAACATGCCCACTCTCCCTCTCTCCTTTTCTCTCTCTCTCTCTCTCTCTCTCTCTCTCTCTCTCACACACACACACACATACACACTCACAAACGCGCGATCGCGACATACACAACAACAAACTTAAAATCGAACAAATGTAGAAATAAAACATTGTTCAGTTTAATGAGGGATATGTTCAATGTTTGAACCCACGCCACCACACTGGATCATTGTACAAATATGTATCTTCAATGAATAATTGGCTTGGTTTGCTACTAGTGTAGTACAGTCTATAAATTTACAATTGGCTTGGAAAGTGCTTTTTAATTTTATTTCCCACTTTTTTTTTCTCTGTTTTTTCTCTTTCTCTGTATGTGAGATGAAAAGTAAAAAATATATGTGTTTTGAAAGTGATGGAAAGGCGTGCTTTAAACTAACCAAAAAGCCCATATTTTAAGAGAAAAGTGGCATGAATCCAGAATGGTAATTTCTTCATTCTCTAGGCTGTCATTTAAGTCAAAGCCACAAAGACATTGCTGAAGACAATCGAATATGATTAAGATGAATGCCCAAGCTCTTTTGCACATCGATCTGTCCCTCACTTTAATCTTTGTTTCAGTGTAATCTGTGACCGTAATTACATCTTTTTTACATCAAAATGTGCACTCTTTTCAAACAAGAGGTACCTTTACGAAAGATCTTATTCAAGCAGAATTAATGCATATTGAAAATTTACCAAAACATATAATTTCACCAGTACCTACTTGGGAAATTGCAAAGGCAAATTATGATATTCATTATTGTAATATAAACAAAAATCATAACGCACAATTCACGGCGGTTGAAGCACGACATCATATGTATGAAAAGTATTCTGGACATTTGAAAATATATACCGATGGATCTGTTTTTGAAACAGGTGAAGCCGGATCAGCGTTTGTAATACCGGATTTTAATATATCAGAATCCTATTATTTGGGTAAAGGATATTCCATTTTCACTGCTGAATTAATTGCGATATTAATGGCTCTTAATAAAATTTCAAATATAGCTTTGAGTACATTTAGTATAGTTATTTGTGTAGATTCTATGTCTGCTTTGCAGGCACTGAATTCAAATTGTCATGGTGAAAGAAAAGAAATTATTTTAGAAATTATAAATATTATTAATAGTTTGATAACTAACGGTACTCAGGTGAACTTTTGCTGGATTCCATGCATCACATTGTGGATTTCTTTATAACGATTGGGCTGATAATGCTGCAAAACTCGGTGCTTTAAATATTAACTCACAGGCAATAACGATACCATTATCGTCTAAAGAAATTCAAAATTCGATAGAAAATAAATTTGTGAAAGCGTTTAAATTCAATCTGAGTTATGATAAACCTTGTGGAATTACCAGATCAGTTTTAAGCATGGCACATAGAATAATACTAAACTCAAAACAAAATATTGTAAAAATGTTAACTGCATATGTAATGAAAGTGTATCTTTGAAGCATGTATTACTTGAATGTAGTTATATTCGTCTTTTTTTGCCCACGGATTTACAAACTATGAGTTCTATTGATAACATCAGTTTTGATGTGAGCGTTAGGTTGGCCAAAGCTTTAATTGATTCTCCAGTAGCTCGGTTCATTTGATTAGTTAATTTAATTTAATTTAATGTGGTGTGTGAGTGCGCATGTATGCGTGCATGTGTGGATGCGTGTGTGAATATGAATGTGCGTCTTATCATTTTGATGAAGAAGACGTTAATAAAACAACCAACCAACCAACCAACCAATCTTTTTTTTTCTCTTTTAACTTACCTTTAAATGCAAATTAGGCTTGGGTTGATTTAGCTTGAAATGCAGAGTAGGTTTATTGTCACTCAATGTTTTTCAGTTGGAAATAACCAACGTTAAAATAAGTACATCTTAGCTTTAAAACGTCGATCATGTGTGCTACTTTCAATGATATCCCTATATTTCAAACCCACATACCCTCAAATATATATACATACACCTATTGATTCTCTCTCTCTCTCTCTCTCTCTCTCTCTCTCTCTCTCATGTACACATTAAGATTGTACGTGCATTATTTAAACATTTTTTAACGCAGACTACACATAAAAATACCTATAATTGGCACATTAACAACGTTTAAAGTATTGCTCAATTTATCGTGAAAAAAACAACAACGAAAATTCAGTACTGAAATGATAGTCCTACAGTGAATCACTGAAACTAAACATTTTGATCGCTAGATCCGTAGCAGAGGAGAACACTTTATAAATCTGATAAACAGCATTTGTTTCAGCAGAGAAAACGAGAAAGCTAGATTCTAAGCTGGGAAAATGAAAAGAAAGAAAAATAAAAACTAATTGAAAAACAGTTTGGCAGATGACAGGAAAATAACTGTTTTAATATCGCGCTTTATCAGCTCTTTGAACTGTTCGAGATGCCAACTTGCACGTATTTAAAAAAAACCTGACGCTCATGACCTAGATGGATGAGTGTCGGCTACACAAATACACCCAGCACGCACTAGGTCCCTTCTCCCCATTCCCGGTCACCCAGGATTGTGCTCAGTCGTCTGAGCGTCAGATTATGCGCCCAAAGATTAAAATTGAGCGCCTCGGACGGCTGGAGTTAGATCATGTATTGTCCAGCGCTTTGGACAGCTCTTGCGCTGGATAAGTGCTATGTAAGAATGATAAAATAATACAATAACGTGCACCGATACGGGGGTTGAAATCCCGTAAAAAGACTCTTTGAGTCATTACAGAATTGCAGCTACTGCAGTGGCAAACGCTGGAGGATCGGCGAAGAACAAGCACGTAAGACATCAACAGCCACCAGGCAGCAAGTTTGTGGTCCCCCAACTGCCTACACAGATCCAGCGAGCCAGACGGACCCATAACAATCAAGACATTACAAAGCATCACCGGCCGAGCAGAATTCGCCTGAACTCTTTTCCTCCCAAGAACAATCATGGATTGGAACGCCTTCTCTCAAAAAGTGGTTAATTATCTTACTTCTTTGGATGGTAAAAACATGTTCAGCCGAAATATAATAATTTATTTTGTATAGCGCAATTCAAACATAAAATGCTTCACAAAGCGCTTGATCACACGCAGCCACACACAGATACACACGCATAATAAATCTATTCTGCATTTAAAAACAAGACAACATGTAAACCTAGTGAAGGTAACAAACCAACAAATAAAAGTATAAAATCAGTCAATCAATCAATCAACTTATAAAATAAATGAGTAATTTCAAAGAAAAAATTTAAGAGAGGGACGTTAATACCAAAAGAGGCAGATCAACAATGCCTCATCTAAGATGTAAAGTGTAAATGGTGGTGAAATACAGCAGTTTTAAAAGTAGAATTGATTGATTGATCGATTGTTGCTTTAGTCCAGCGGACTCTTCCGAGCCAAATCAGGACCGGACAACCCCCGATCCGCATAAAAGATCTGCTGAAACAACCCTAGTGGGAAAATTGAATGCCCTCCACCGGCCAGTCACTTTACAATAAAGACATCCCACGCAGGGGACGGCTGAGGCTTTACCCCAACTACTCGAACCCCCGGTTACAAAAACAAAATAGAATACAAACATCATTATAAATTATCAACAAAACATATACATATAAAATGCCTATATTGCTAAATAATAACATCATAGGAAGCCCTAGTGACCACCCGGCAGAAAGCGTCCAACACTCCCAAGCTGATCCAACAGACCTCATACACAAACAATGAGTCTTGTCCAGGAAGAGTTTTCAAGAAAAAAGGTAGGTCATTGATCTAGCGAAGAAGAAGATAGTATAGCAGAGTGATAGGAAAGAGCAGGAATGGGAAAGAGTAAATGAGGAAGACAGCGACAGTGGGAATTTAAAGCACTAAATTTCCAGAAAGTGGGGATACTATTTATACTGAAACCCCCGGCACCCCAACGGGGGTACTGTTGCCGCAGTGAAGTGGTCATGCCTACAAAGGCAAGACAGGTTTTCAACTGGGGCTTTCACTTTTCCCTTTATAGGTTAGAACAATCTACAGTGGCAAGATTGCTCATGACCCCAAGGGGTTTTAAAAGTAGAATAATCGTTGAATAACTAAACATCGTAACAACATATGACAGGCCAGATGAAGAGAATAAAAGCTTGTGTAATGGCATTAATCTGGTTTAAAAAGAAAACATATTTGTGATTCACATAATAATAGTAACAACACCAATAACAAAAACAATAATAATAATAATAATAATAATAATAATAATAATAATAATAATAATAAGAATAAGAATAATAATAATAATAGCAGTTCTAATTTCATTTACAGTGAAAACAAGTTAAGAGGGATCAAATGTCATTTAAAAAGCAAAACAATTTTAAGACAAGTACACGCATACGCACATGCATCCACATACACACGCATTCAGTCAAACATTCACACACACACACACACACACACACACACACACACACACATGCATACTTGCGCAGACACCGTTATTTGGACTTTCCTCTATCGCCACCTACGTTCTGTGGACAATGGGTCGTGCTACGACCCCGTTTTTAAGTACTTTAAAGTGTTCTAACCCTAACCCTAACCCTTACCCTTACCCTAACCCTAACCCTCACGGATCATTAAATGTACGTCCCAACAAGGAGGTCTGTCCAAAGAACGTATGCAAACTTGCACTAGTTTGTCCCAATAACGCCGTGTAAACATCCTCACATTCACCCACACACACACACACTCACACACACACACACTCACACACATTTCATTGCCAATTTCTGTTTAGTAATATTCACACCGACTCGAATTCTTATATAACGTAGCAGCTCAAAGAGCTGCCCAAGTCGCTGGATGAGTAAAGATGTGAAGCTATTAACCCAATGTGTTCTTGATATTGTTCTCCTGTTATGGAAGTACAGTTCGAAATTTATACTCTGCTTACATACGTACACTTCCACATCACCTGAATAAATTGACTAAACTTAATTAAAATAGAAGATATGAACCGATAATTTATTCAGAGGTCATCTATGACTTAGAAAGTTTTGGTTAAATCAGAGGTTATCTAATACTTTGCCTTCTACTTCAGCTTTTAAGTGTATAATTAAACAACGCCTACATGATCAGTTTATTCAAGGTTGGTTCGAGGAAATAAATAATAATGATCCAATATTTAAGGTACATTTTGAATTTTGAAAAATATGTGCATATTCTTCCAACAAACCTTGCAAAATCTGTTTTAAAGTTTAGGACACTTAACCACAGAATGCCAGTGCATAGAGGCAGATATTTTAACATTCCTAGACACGATCGTGTCAGAAATGTGATAGTGACGATCTCTGCGATGAGTTTCATTATTAATTTTTGTGTTAACATTTTTTTTTATATAATATAATTATAAACATCCCAATGCCATTAAATTTCAAGAATTATCATCTAACAGAAAGTCAGTATTAAAGCTTGTAAGCCCAATAAAATTAATAATGAAACAATGTTAACAATTTATTTGCATGTTAAAAATTCATCTAGTTTTGATACTTGCAGGTTGTGTGCAACAAACATTTTAGTAGTTTGTCATTAATGTGTATCGGTCCTGATTTGGCTCGGAAGAGTCCGCTGGACCTACAGCAATAATCATGTAATGTAATTAATGTGTATGGATTGAAATTATTGTTAGTTATGATCTATAGCTGCTACCCCCAAATAAATTAACTTTTAAAAATATCTAATTCCCTCTCCCCCTTCTGTGTACATAAATCATTGTTATTTTTATTATTTTATTATATTTTATTTTACTTCTTTATTTAGTTTTAATTTAATATATTATATATTTCATTATTTTGCATGTTTGTGTATGTCATTTTATCCATGTCCATGTTCCCAGAATGTGTCTTTTGGGGAATAAACTTGCCTTGCATTGTCATCTCAATGAAGGCGTGCCGTATTACGTATTACGTCAGTGTTTAGATTTTTTTGTATAACAGAAAATGAGTACCAAGGGAAGTAAGCAATACACATACTTGAAAGGAGTCTTTTTAGAGTAGATTGCTCCCTCTGACCATATTTTTGACAAAGATTTTTTTTTCTCTCTAAGGCTCCAGTTTTGTTCGGAAAATTTTGTTTTACAATATTAATAGTTATGTGACAAATGCCTCTTCAGATTGTGCTTTCATGATTATTTTTGTGTAAAATTCATTTCTACAGTGTTTTTACATCATAAAAACAAGAGAATGAAATATTTTCATAACAAAAATGGGTGCAACATATAGGTATTGTGCTTCTATTTTTTTTGTGGCAAAAGTGATGTGTTTTTGGTGCAAAATATCTTTTTTTATAGCAGATTGGTGGTAAGTGAAATTAAAAATACATACTTTAAACTTTCATTTGCAATTTATTTTATGTTTCTATGTTGTCTAGTATATTTGGTGTGATTTTTTTTTTAAAATAGCCTAAAATCCTGCGACTTCAATCAGTTAAAATTAAAATTGAAAATGTAAACGAGGACATTTTAAGAATATTATCTGAATAAAATTCAATGCAATAAATTTACATTAAATTTGAAGACGTACACAATGGAATGAAACGCTCAGTTGGTCTCAATCGGGACACTTTTATATTATCTGGATACATTTGAATATTCAAATGAAAGCATAGAAATTAACAATGAACCCCGTTGAACAGAAGTAAATATTGTATTTGTAGAGATAAGATCAAAGGTGTACTTTGATCGCACATGAATGTTGTGACATTTGCTATCAATATCTTTGAAGATCTGACCACGAACAGACTCTGGATCAAGTCAATCCTATATTAGTTATTGCCGTGATGACAGTGATATTTACACATACAACATGCACACACGCACACATATAAACACACTCACGTCATCAACAACAAAAATAGCAACGACAATGAAACCGACAATAACAAGAACAAGAACAGCAAGAAGGAGAAGGAGGAGGAGGAGAAGAAGAAGAAGAAGAAGAAGAAGAAGAAGAAGAAGAAGAAGAAGAAGAAGAAGTAGTAGTAGTACAACAACAACAACAACAACAACAAAAAGCAAAAGAAGAAATACAAGAAGAAGAAGAGGAAGAATTGAGGTGCTCAGAGTTGACTGTAGGTTTATTCTTCCCAAATTTCAATGGATTGTATATTGTCAATTACTGCTTGACGATACATAGTTGTACAATGATCCAGTGTGGTGGCGTGGGTTCAAACATCGAACATATCCCTCATTAAAGTGAAAAATGTTTTAGTTTTACATTTGTTCGATTTTAAATCTGTTGTTGTATGTGTAGCGAGCGCGCATTTGTGTGTGTGTATGTGTGTGTGTGTGAGAGAGAGAGAGAGGGAGAGAGAGAGTGTGTGTGTGTGTGTGTGCGTGCGTTTGTTTGCTTGCCTTTGTGTGTATGTGTGTGTGTGGCTGTGTGTGTGTGTGTGGTTGTGTGTGTGTATGCGTGCGCGCGTACGTCTGTATGTTTGTTTGCTTGCCTGTGAGTGTTTGTTAGTGTGTGATTATATTTTAGGAACAGGTCCGGTTATAAAAAGGTTTCTTGGCATTCTTGTCGCAACAATTTCTGTCTAGATTACGCGCAAAAACCAAACATCAGCTTTTTAAAAAAAAAAAAAAAAGTCACACAGAGAAACACTATACTCTCTAGGTGCAAACAGCCAATTTAGGGTTATTAACATCAGAATGGTTTTAACAGCAGGTCCCGTTCAAAACAAGCTGGCTCGTACGAATTCCTATTGTCCAGCTTACACAAAAAGACCCACAGCTTACAGATGTCACACCCACTCATAAGCTAAACTGTTAACAAGTTTTTAAACTTACTGACATCGAACTCCTAACAATCTTAACTAAAGCAATAAACTGAACATTAAGTGCAAAGTTCACTTAACATGAACGTTAGACCTCTTCATGAGAACGAACAGCTTCTTAACAATAAGAGAACATCACTAAAGTGTAACCTCTCTCACTCTACACACACACACACACACACACACACACACACACGCACGCACACACACCAACACACCCACACACACACACTGTACTGTACTGTACTCTTCATCTAAAACCAAATCGTGAACAGATGTAAAATGGGTGAGAAAAAAAAAGGCAAAAAACAAGGAACCTCGTTCAAAACTTCAGAATGTGACAAATTTATGCTGTAAAATCTGTAAATTTTTCAACGAAGAGGTCGCGAAAACGTTTAAAAAATGAATTAATGAATTCTTTCAGAAAGCCTGCCTAACTACTCTATTTTTGAAACGTAGACAAAAAGCGTCCTGATTATATATTACGCGCGCGCTAATGGTCTATACACAAGGCATAATTATGTTCACAGCGCTCACAGTACTAATATTAAGCTTAGCTTATCTAAATCACGTTGACATAGCCTTGGGTTGACTTGATTGCTTTGTAGTTATTTTGTCATGCATATATTGATAGTGCGAAAGGCACGTTATAACACGGTCATCACTAAAGCCAAGTACTTGTACTGGCACTGGTCTACAAGGTACAAAGTTGTAAATAAAAATAAAATACACGAATTATGATTCACAAAATGCGACAACTTATGAGTTGTGATTTTTTATTTCATCGTTCTTATATTAGAAATAAGAATGCACATTACAAAATTCTTCACACACACAAAAACACCTTTGGAGGAAATGTTTGTTGAGTACAACATAGCGCTGTAATATGAAATAAGACATAAGCATACTCATTACACAACCTTCTTCACCATAAACAATAAAACAGAGATATGGGGTAGGTGGGAAGGAGGGAGGGAGGGAGAGAGGTAGAGAGAGAGAGAGAGAGAGAGAGAGAGAGAGAGAGAGAGAGAGAGAGAGAGAGAGAGAGAGAGAGAGAGTAAGACACAATGCGAAACGTGCGAAACGTACAACACAAATCAAAACACTTCATTAAGAGTGTCAACACACAATTGTGGTATAAGGTTTGTAAAGTCAAAGACGAAATAATCGAGTTGTAAACAGAAATAAGGCCCATGAAATAATACGAAGCGCACATTACAATATCCAAGAAAATAAAACAGCATAGCTGTAGAATAAATATTTATTAGGAACACCGAGTTCTTACTTCCTTTTCTACTTGTACAATACAATTCTAAAGAATATACACAAGACAGGAGAAACTCGAAATTAAAATAAGATATAAGAATTGTAGATAAACAGTGAGAGTTGTAACTGGAAATAAGACAATATTTTATGTTGCTTGTTCGTTTGTCATGGTGCAACAAGTATTTGCAACTCGACTAAAAGATAAACTAGAAGGGCCCATATGACTCACATGGTCCTTATAGAACTCGCCCTATTTAACATGAAAATTGGTGCCTGAAAACACTGGCAATGAATCGGTGGCATTAAAATGCAAAGTAATAACTAATACCGACTTTAATCTTTCTATGCTCTTGACCATGAGATGATATTGACCTCCGGCTCCAAATACACTTATGTACTATCAAATAAACTACAGCAAAAGTTCTATTATGCCTAAAAAATGATGACCTTGGATGACCTTGACCTTTAGTGACAGTGATCTTGGCATAACTTTGACCCTCACGTGATCTCTCATGCATATCTGATCAAATGTTGTTACATACTATGGGTTAATTAAAAAGCCTTTCCACTGTACAACGACCTATTGTATGAGTTTTGCAAGGCCTAAAATGACCCTGACCTTCAAAATCAACGTAAAAATGGATCAAAATCAAAGATCAATCTATCATATCTAAATACAAGTTTGGACTTTAAATCTCTCATAGTTAGGCTCAAGGTCACTTCAAAATACCTATACAAACCGACTTTGGACAGCTCCAGTGACCTTGACTTTGGAATGAGGTTGATCAAATTTGCACAGTATGTGTGTCTCATTGATATCTATTATGCATAAAAAAAATCACAAGTTAAATACTAATAACATAGAAAAAAATTGTGAAAAATTGTCATATTTTGACTCACATTTGATGACCCTGTGACCTTGACCTTGAAGTGAAGTCATTCATTCACTGATCATTTATGAGATCTAATCTTACCAAGTTTGGTTGTAATAATTGAAATAGGTTCTGAGTACTTAGCCACTTTAAAGTTCGTGCACAGACAAACGGCGGACGGCCAAACGGAATTTTTTTTTTCGATATCATTTCGGAACTATTTAGGCACAAATCTCGCACAAATTTGCACAAATAAATATTTTAAATTTTTTTTTCTGTTGGGTGGGTGGGTTGGGGAGGGGGAAAGGACATAGATAAAAGGCAATAAATAAAAGCTGTCTAAAATAAATTAGGTGCAAATGTGTACAAATAAAACAAATAAAAACACATGACAGAAATAAGCAGAATAATATACACACCAAAATTATGTTGATCACCTGAATTCCGTTCCGTACTCCACAATGAAACAGTCCGTCGCGTCCAAACGATAGTTGGCGTCGTTTCTAATTTCGAACAAGAAATACAAGTTCGCGTAAGAAGCAGTTCTTCATAGGCCTATGCACAGTTCAAACACAGTCGTGGTCCGTCCAAACAACTGACCTTCCTGTCACTTTGACCGTTTCGAATGTAGCTGTCTCACGTTTTTCTTCCCACGAAGTCTGGCGCTGGCTAATTTCAAAGAAAACACATTTTCCTACCTCCAACTTCAAAACATTTCCTCAAAATGAAATAGGGGGCCTACTACTACTAGTACTACTGAAGAATTTAGTTAATTTCTTTAATATTTTTAGAAAAAGAAAAACAGTACAAGAAAATCAATAG
>CM072522.1:23419578-23974578 GCA_036898135.1 Oncomelania hupensis | reverse complement strand
ATTGCTAAATAATAATACCATAGAAAGCGCTAATGACCATTTGGCAGGAAGCGTACAATATCCCCAAGCTGACCCAACAGACCACATACATAACTGAGGAGTTTCAAGAAAAAAGGTAGGTGACTAGTCTAGCGAAGAAAATAGTAGATTGAAAGAACAGATTAGGAACGAGAAAGAACAAACGAGAATTACAGAAAACGGGGTAATTCAAAGCACTACATTTCCACGACGTGGGGATACTATTTATGCAGAAAACCCGGCACTCCAACGGCTGAATTTAATAATAATTTTGCTGCCATGTGTTTAACCCTTAGCAGACGATCGGCCCGATCTGTTGGCCCCGAACGTGAATCTTCTCGGATTCGCTCTCAAAGAACGAAACCAGTTAAGCAGATGCTTTGTGTTTAAGAACGAATTTCCCGTCTGGCAAATGATCGTTATCAGCGATCGTTTTGACCGTTTCCCAACTATTTTCCAGCGGAATTATTGTGAAAGTGTGAGAAAGATGCACGACCATTGCAGTAAAGCCTAGTCTGCTGCGTTGTTTTTCTGTGAATAATATGAACGTAAATGCTTCGTTTAGCCTTTGGAAAGTAGTAATAGTCACTGTGCTAATGATGGGGGTTAATGCCACACAATACAATACAATACAAGGTTATTGCTTTAGGTCCAGCGGACTCTTCCGAGCCAAATCAGGACCAGAGAGACGTTATCTTAAAATATTATAAAATGATTCAAGTCTTAAAAAACGAGCCTGTTACTCTTAAATACACAAACAAACTTTCACATGACACCTCTTTAAGAGACTTCTTTAAAACTGATGGATTAAAAATATATTCTCTTTCTTCAATCAAATCACTAAATTCAGTCCTAATAAAATCCAAACTAAACAAAACATGTCGATACGATTTATATGCGATAAAACAAACCAACATCATGTAAAAATTGAAACAGATGTTGACCATTACATACTTTAAAAATCTCTTTGAAAGGTATGGAACCAAAATATGTGTCCCTTTCCTCAATCAAATCAGCACACTCAGACATGAAATGTCGAACGGAAAAGGATTGATCACATGCAAAGCACCATGGTGGTTCTTCTCCTTTTAAAAGGAAACTGTGGGTGACATAAGTATGCCCAATATGAAGGCGAGATAACACTGTTTCTTCTTTGCGAGTGGATGCAAAGTTAGGCAAAGAAGTGGACAAATCGGGAAGAATTTGAAATAATTTGTTGTTGACATGGTTAGACCAGTCAGTCTGCCACAGTCGTTTACAATAAGATCCAGTCATACAACGTAGGTCAGAGTAGGGCACAAACTGGAAAATCTCTGGAGGGAAATCGAGATGCAGAGCATCTTTAGCTGCCCTGTCTACTGCAATATTGCCGCGGATGCCCATGTGACCAGTGACCCACATAAAAACTATCTTTTTACCCTCAGAAACAAGTTGTGTATGGAGGTCATGGATCTCTGCCAGAAAAGGGTGTGATATCTTTCTCGTGGAAAGAGCCTGAAGTGCTGACAATGAATCAGACATGATTAAAAATGAGGTTCTTTTGGATTGATAAACTTGTTTCAGAGCTAAATGAATTGCCTTGAGCTCAGCTGTATAAACAGAACAAAAATCAGGTAAACGCTGTTGCAAAGGCTGGTCTAAGTGTCTCCCGGAGACCGATGCAGCAGCAACTGAATCTCCTTTCTTTGACCCGTCTGTAAAAAGTTGTTCATATCCCGGGTATAAAGCACACTGTTCTAAATAAAGTTGGTTATATACGGTTTCGGATGTATTGTTTTTAAGGAAAGCGGACAACTGCCAATTAATGTTTGGGATACATAATTTCCATGGGGGAGCTTCAGTCCGAAGCTCATCGTCGTTGATGGAAGCAACATCAATGCCTGCTTTTTCCAGATGAGCTTGCATTCTGATGCCAAACGGAGGGATTGTGTTAGGTTTGGCTTCAAATTTCTGAACAAAATCTGGGTTGAAAACACAGTCATAAGCAGGGTTCATAGGATCAGTTTTTAATTTTAAATAGTAATTCATTGACAATTTTGTACGTCTCAGCTCCAGCGGGGGTTCGTTAGCTTCCACGTAAAGGCTTTCACAAGGGGAAGTGCGAAACGCACCCAAAGCAATGCGTAGTGCCTGATGGGCAACTGGATCTAACATCTTAAGATAAGATTTTCTAGCAGAACCATAAACAATGCAACCATAGTCTAACTTGGATCTAATTAAAGAACGATATAACAGCAATAAAGTTTTCTTGTCAGCACCCCAGTCTGTACCACTGATAACCTTGAGCAAATTGCAGGCCTGTTGACATTTAGTTTTCAAAATTTTCAGATGAGGAATGAAAGATAGCTTTTGATCACAAATAACACCCAAAAATTTGACTTGTTGGACTGCCTTTATTGGAGTTTTATTGAGGAGAATAGTAGGGTCTTCAATAATTCCCCGGCGCTGGGAAAAGTGAATACATTCAGTTTTTGCTTCAGAAAATTTAAAACCATTTTGTAAAACCCAGTCTTCAACGGCCTTGACACATAACTGTAGCTGACGTTCTGCAGATGCCAAAGTTTTACCTTTGGCTACCAATGCAAAATCGTCGACAAACAAAGAATTGTCAATTCCCCGTTTAACGGAACGAACAATGTTATTTATTTTAATATTAAACAGCAAGGGAGACAAGATGCTACCCTGAGGCACTCCCATCTCCTGTTCTCTCATATCTGACAAAGATCCCCCAACCTTAACCTGAAAGAGTCTGTCCGTTAGAAAATTGGATATAAACAGAGGTAAATGTCCCTTCAAACCCATTTCTTGTAAATCTGAAAGAATGCCATATTTCCATGTGGTATCATAAGCTTTTTCCAAATCAAACATGATGGCAACGACATGTTCACCCTGGACGAACGCGTTACGGATAAAAGTTTCCAGTCGCACCAGGTGGTCAACAGTACTTCGACCACTTCGAAAGCCACACTGAGTGTTGGATAAAATATTATTTGTTTCTAGATACCACAGTAAGCGAGAATAAACCATTCTTTCTAGCGTCTTGCATAAGCAAGACGTTAAGGCTATTGGTCTATAGTTTGTCGGGTTAGTATGGTCTTTGCCAGGTTTAGGGATGGGTACAATAATGGCCTTTCTCCAGGAGGGAGGAAAGGTGCCAGTGATCCAGAGCTGATTGAAGATGTCCAGCAGTTGAGACCGTGAGTATCTCCACACATTTCCTTCGTTCTAATATGTGCTGGAGTAAAATAACAGTAACAACTTTGTATATTTTCACAAAATACACATCCATGTACATATTCTTACACATTTTAAAAATTCAGTCTATTTACTTTCCTATTCTGTCCTATCCCGTAACTCGGAAGTCGTTGGGGTACACAGATGATCGTTCAACCAGCGCACTCCATCTCTCCCTGTTATCAGCAACCGTCAAGGCCTCGCTCAGTGTCGAGTCAGTCCAACCTCGAATGCCCCCCCCCCCTCCCCCCCTTTCTGTCTCCCTCCCCCTCTCTGTTCCATGCCCAACAGGATGGTCTTTGCAAGGTCTGATGCTCTGGCGACGTGGCCGCACCATCAGAGCCTCTGTCTCTTCACTATGGTGAGCATGTCATCGTGTTGTCCAATAGCTTGTGTGATGGTCTGTCAGACTTCGTCGCTGGTGATGTGCTGGGTAAAGTCTTCTGTAGCACTTCATTTCCATGCTTTGTATTCTTCGTTTTACTCTGCTGTGAGGGTTCATGTTTCGCAAGCGTATAGGAAGATGAAGATGCCAAGGGAGCGCAGCAGCCTTACCTTTGAGTGTAGACTGATGGTCCTGCCTTTCCTAATGGGCTTCAATCTTGTCAGGGTATTGTTGTTTGTGCGATCCTGGAGATGACTTCCTATCGGGACCCATTGTCTAATATAATGGCTCCTAAATATTTGAAGCTATGCACCGTGTTGAGGGATTGGCCTAGGACTTTGATGTAAAAGTGTAAACTATCCTACATCTGTGGAACGTTCCTGGGTGCCAAGAACAAAAAGAAAAAGTTAGGTTTATCATTTTCAGCCGGATCTTAACTTTTCTTAACATTCATTTTTCTTTTAAACTAGTACTTTGAAAACTGAAGTCCTCTCCAAATGGCAAGGAAGAAACATGGCCATAACGCATGTGCGTCTTTCTACAGACACATAAATTACGTAATTTCTGCCTCCCCCCCCTCCCACCCCCTTCTTTCCCCCCCCCTTCCCCCCAACACACACAAACGTTGATTTTACGTCATTTCCGCGAATTTACGTCATTTGCGATGTTTCGTACTACGACTTCTTTATATCCATCGAAATTTGGTGTCTGGAAAAGGAAATATGTTCGGGGTATACTTTGTTAACGTGTTCCTTGTATCCAGAAAGTTCTAAGTTATAAATGAGAACAACTCTGTCAGGGCATTGTTTACCCATCGGTAAAAGCGTTGTTCTCTGTAAGCGTGTTCGTTGTACGCGTGTTTGGCTGTAAATATTACTCACAAGTACAAACACACGGAAAACATTCATTAAAACAAGATGGCCAACCATTCAAATGTATTTCCAGATACTCAAACACATGGCCAAAAGTCAGGCATTTGAAAAAGTGTTAAAATTATCTTGGAGGTGTTGCTTTAACCTCACGAGGCAAAACCAAAACATGGAATGGTAGGACACTATATGAACTATCTGCCAGCAAAATATCATAATCGGGTCAGCCCATTTTTAGATACAACGCGAAACGTGTTTAAAACATGAAGAAGCACAATGACCTTGACCTTTGAGAAAGTATAAACACGAGTGATCTAACAATAACATGCTTAGCAGTAGTTTAAATATCCGCCAATGAAAAGGTTGAATTTAGGTTCAGTTTTTCTGGAGATAAGGCAAAAAGTTTTGTTTTGTTTTTAAGTGAAATTGTGAGAGATGGGGCGATCTACTGAGCGATAACTGGACTACATTACATTACATGATTATTGCTTTAGGTCCAGCGGACTCTTCCGAGCCACATCATGACCAGACAACCCCTGATCCGCATAAAAGATCTGCTGAAACAACCCTAGTGGTAAAACTGAAGGCACTCCACCAGCCAGTCACTTTACAATAAAGGCATCCCACGCCCGGGGACGCTGAGGCTATACTCTAATTTATTGAGGCCCCCGTTTACAAAAACAAAATAGAATACAAACATTATTATAAAATATCAACAAAACACATACATAGAAAATGCCTACATTGCTAAATAATAACATCATAGGAAGCCCTAGTGACCACCTGGCAGAAAGCGTCCAATAATGAGAAAGAACAAAGGAGAAAGACAGTGACAGTGGGAATTTAAAGCACTAAATTTTCAGAAAGTGGGGATACTATTTATACAGAAACCCACGGCACCCCCAAGGGGGAGGCCAGACAGGTAGGCCACTAATCTAAGGAAAAATCTAGGCCAAAATCCGTTCAGTGGTTCTTGAGATATGGCGTCTATGGGACCGACAGATTGACCAACATTTGGCTCCTTCTGATCCTACCGACTATTTCAAAGTATTTCCATATAAGTCGAGACATGCAAAAAGAAGAAGAAAAGGCACGATCATCAGGAACGAGGTGATTTATTAACTTTAAACATGGCAACTAACATTCGTAAATGAACAAGATAAAGACTAAGAAGAGACCAAAACAAAACAAAATAAAGAGATGGTTTATTTATTCAACAGTGGTTGATGCTGTCTTCACGTGCCATCAGTTAGCCTGCGGTCATCCTCTCAGTCAGTGATGGGTGGAGCTTGTGATGAGGGGCACAAGGACCACGTGGGGGACTGCGTCCGTCTGAGGAAAACAAAAGAAGCAAGATGGCAAGCCATTCAAATGCATATCCAGACACTCCAAAAGTATAGCCGAAAAATAAGCACTTTTAAAAGTGTTCCTTTAGTTGGCGGTGTTGTGCCTCAGCTTGTTGTTAGGGTCCTAACGAAGCAAAAGGAAAACATGGATAGGCCACTGTTTGAACAATCTGCCCGCAAAACCTTAGCGAAATCGGCTACGCCAGTTTTTTAAATGCAGCGCAAGACGGGTTTAGAAAAAGGTGAAGCACAGTCACCTTGACCTGTAAGAAAGTAAAAATACGATTGATGTAACATGTTTAACAGTAGTTGAAGTATCTGAAAAAAAAAAAAGGTAGAAAAGAAAAGATGAATTTATTTTGGGGATAAGTCAAAACAAAAAGTAAAATTTTTGATCGAAGGACTAATCAATTGACCAATAAACCAGACTGCCACTAAATCCCATGAATTGAAGTACCTGTATAGCGAAGCTCAATAAAATCGCATAAGCCGTTTTCGAGATAATAAAAACGGGTTTAGCCACAAAATGCTCACTCCAGTGACCTTGACCTCTGCGGTAGAGCACATCCGGTGGAACGAGTGACAGGCCACCTTTTCTAGGTAATGCTCCTATAATGTTTGGTCCCAATCCATTCAGTGGCTCTGGTGAAATAACATCAGGCAGACGTACCGACATTTGTTTTTTTGTTTTTTTATTGGTCAAGGTCGCGGTGTCAATACGTTCCTAAGCAAGTGTTGCGCTTTATCTCAGATTTGTTGAGCTAGATAAATACCTGTGAAGACATGATGGAGGTGTAGGAGGCATCACAGCAGTTTCAAGTGATACATGTCATTCCTTCCCATAGGGACGCATTCTTGACATCCATCATGATCCCATCGGACGTCCACCCAGCCTTGTGTGTTACAGTTTATTGCTTTTAGCATTAACTGTGATGGTATGGCTGTCACTGTGCCAATATGACCCCACTGCACACATCATTATCATCACCATCATCATCAGCAGCAGCAGCAGCAGTGGAAAAAACTGCGTACCGGACTAGGACACGTGACTTCAGCAGTACATGCAGTGTGAGGAAGTCATGACACAATCCCCGATTCCGCCTTGCACACAGGCACCACAGTATGGAACTGGAGCGTCTCTTTAGATAATGGTCTGTCTTAATAGAAAGGTTCGTAGAGGCTCATTGACCTTTTTTCGAGGTTCTAAGATCCCGAACCTAGGTCTCTGAACCTTTTTTTCTTTGTTTTTTTGTTTGTCCAACGGTTTCAGGAATCTTGATTCGGGATCTCAGAACCTCGAATAAAGGCTTCTCACTGACATGCGCAATTGATGTAACTAAGCCAACATTTACTTTCAGATTGCAAGAGACAGGTACTGGTAGATTTGCTGGTGGTAATGTTTCCATAACAACAGAAACATATATATGTATTATGCAATAATTATTGTTGCTAAATGTATGGCTGTAATGAAATAGCGAAGATGTAGTGAAAATAAGCGTACTGCACCTGTGGGAAGGCTGCTTTTGTTTCCAAATATTCAGTCTGCTGCTGTGTGATAGATCTAGTTCATTAGGGTCATTTTCCTCCATCAACGCCAATTTAATGCAACCATAAACTTAGCAACGGTAATTACATCCTAAATATTAACGTTTGTCTTGTTAACAAGCATTCCGTCAAGGACATCTGCCTATTTGAAAGTTAGTTCGTTAGGCTAATCATTGGTCAAAGGGTCCAACGGACTACAAGGATTGGAATCGAAAAAGCAAACGTTTGCTTAGTTACCTGAACGATGCTCACTTACCACTAAATGTTTCACCCGATCACCGACTTTCAACACCTTGGCCAGCTCAGGCCCCCTTGGTTTGCTTTGAATGTGTGCTAACATCGTTTGTTCTTATCTCCGGAAGCGTCTGAAGCGTCTGATCACGTGGTTGTCCTGACGTAAACTTCTTGTGATGTCATACGTGGTAGATTCTGTAGCTGACGAAGTGTCTCGCGAGATGACGTGGGTCGATCAAGATAGCTTGTTTTTCAGTGCCAGTGACCACTCGCTCAGCTGATGAAGCGATGTCTGTCCTAAAAACCAGTCTGCTAGATGACTTTTTCACCTGTGATATAATGATGATCGTTGTTGTCAAGGTGGAGGCGTGGTAATTCGTGCTTAACGCTTACGCAATAGTTAGTTAGTTATTCTTTGCTTACAGGGTCCAGCGGACTGCAAAGAGCCGAATCAGGACCATAAAATCAAGACCACAACTTCGCTGAAAGAGGACTCACCCCTGATCCGCATAAAAGATCTGCGGAAAAAAAAAAACTACTGGTAACACTGAAGGCACTCCACCAGCCAGTCACTTTACAATAAAAACATACCACGCAGGGGACGGTGAAGCTATACTCTTAAGTTATCGAACCCCCGTTTACAAAAACAAAATAGAATATAAACATCATTATAAATTATCAACAAAACACATACATATAAATTGCCTACATTGCCAAATAATAACATCTTAGGAAGCCCCAGTGACCACCTGGCAGAAAGCGTCCAATATTCCCAAGCTGATCCAACACAAACCTCACACACAAAATAATGAGGAGTTTTGTCCCAGAACAGTTTTCAAGAAAAAAGGTAGATGACTGGTCTAGCGAAGAAGAAGATAGTATAGTAGATTGATAGAACAGAGTAGAAATGAGAAAGAACAAAGGAGAAAGACAGCGACAGTGGGAATTTAAAGCACTAAATTTCCAGAAAGCGGGAATGCTATTTATACTGAAACCCCCGGCACCGCCAAGGGGGCGGAGGTGGGGGTAGGGAGAGAGGGGGGGGGGCTTACGCAATAGGACGTTAAGTTTGGTTGCCCTCCTATCATTGGGTTTGGATCTTGGATTGGGAATTTCTTTACATCAGGATTTTATTCATAATTTTACCGTACCGTCCCAACACTTGGAAAGGCCTGTCTACGCATATCAGTGTCAGCATCACTTGGATCCAAAATATTACCAAAATTCACCTCTGCTGTGAAAATAAAATGAAAGCTTTGAAACAAAGGAGGATAGCTCACGGTATTGATTGATTGATTTATTGTTGCTTTAGGTCCAGCGGACTCTTCCGAGCCAAATCAGGACCGGACAACCCCCGATCCGCATAAAAGATCTGTTGAAACAACCCCAGTGGAAAAATTGAACGCCCTCCACCGGCCAGTCACTTTACAATAAAGACATCCCACGCGGGGGACGGCTGAGGGTTGACCTCAACTACGCGAACCCCCGGTTACAAAAACAAAATAGAATACAAACATCATTATAAATCACCAACAAAACACATACATATAAAATGCCTATATTGCTAACTAATACAATCATAGGAAGCCCTAGTGACCACCCGGCAGAAAGCGTCCAACACTCCCAAGCTGATCCAACAGACCCCATACACAAACAAGGAGTCTTGTCCAGGAAGAGTTTTCAAGAAAAAAGGTAGGTCATTGATCTAGCGAAGAAGAAGATAGTATAGCAGAGTGATTGGACAGAGCAGGAATGGGAAAGAGTAAATGAGGAAGACAGCGACAGTGGGAATTTAAAGCACTAAATTTCCATAAAGTGAGGATACTATTTATACTGAAAACCCCCGGCACTCCAACGGGGGTACTGTTGCCGCAGTGAAATTGTCTTGCCTACAAAGGAAAGACAGGTTTTCAACTGTGGCTTTCACTTTTCCCTTTATAGGTTTGAACAATCTACAGTGGCAAGATTGCTCATGACCCCAAGGGGTAAACCAAAAAAATGCTCCAGCTTCTTCAAGGCCAGGATGCATGAATGTCACGGCTCCAAACCCAAAATCAATTAGGAAAGATTAAACTAAATAAAACAGAAATTAGTAAATGAGGAGCTCACCAAAAACCATTTGTTTGTAGATGCTGCAATCCCGGAAGTGATTAAAAACTATATGGCAAACCTGTCAAATGTATTTCCACTGACGCGCGTAACTGAAAAACAGCGTTTTCAACAGTGTTCATTGGTGGAGCTGTTCTGTCTCGGTTATAACCTTAATAAACAAAATGAAACTATGGGCTGATTTAGTCATTATCCGAATTGTTCTCCAAGCTACAATTTATCAAAATCTGCTTAGCCTGTGAAAAAATTATAGATCCTCAGTGTCTTTGACCTTTGAGAAACTTAATGTGAATGACATCGAAGGCTGAGCAGTAAAGTATGTGATTAGTAACAATATTAAAAATAGGTCGGATGATTTGGGAAACCATGCGAAAAAAAAAAACGTTTTTCAAAGAGAAAAGTGAAATACCGACAGACACTGCCACATAATGTTTGCCCATGACCTCAAATATAGGCCTACCAAAATCCATTAAAATCAGTCCAGGCGTATTTGAAATATAGAGCAAAACGTGTTTAGCTAGGAATTGAACCCAACGACCTTGATGTTTGAGGTAGAGAAAATGCGACGGTACGGGAACGTGGCCACTAACCTGGTCTTGAACAAAATCTGCTCAGTGGTTCTTGAAAATTGGCGTGCAGCCGATCGACGGACGGACATATCGACGCTTGCTCTTTCTCATTCCCGACTATATCAGAGTATTTCCATATAAATGTGGAAAACCAAACTGCGATGAATAATGTTGCAAATAATGAGATGACGTTCAAAACATGTTATTAGATAGAACATAGGCATCGGCTCTGCTTCCTTTGTGAATTTAGAGTCGGGTTTTTTTTCTCTCTCATTAAATATTGTTAGACAAATACATTATGATTTTGATACATAATGATAGTTGATGCTGTATCTCAAATGATGTTCAAGTTTCCATGCCGTAAAATTGATCACGGTCCATTAGATCCCACCCCCACCACCCCCACCACCTCCACCACCACCACCACCACCACCACCATCATCATCATCATCATCATCATCATCATCATCATCATCATCATCATCATCATCATCATCATCATCATCATCATCATCGTCGTCGTCGTCGTCATCTTCTTCTTCTTCTTCTTCTTCTTCTTCTTCTTCTTCTTCTTCTCCTTCTTCTTCTTCTTCTTCTTCTGCTCCACTGTACAAATCGTCCACTGTTTAATTTCTGCGGTGTAAAATGACTGGGTGATTGTGTATTATTACATGTTGATCTGGCAGTAGTAAGCCAAGTCGAGGTTGGTTTACCTCAGTAATGTACTGCAACGTGTTGGCCTTTTTTGTTCATGTAACATGTGCTGCACATAGATAGTTGTGGTGGTAGTGATGGTGGTGGAGGTGGTAGTAGTAGTAGTAGTAGTAGTAGTAGTAGTAGTAGTAGTAGTAGTAGTAGTAGTAGTAGTAGTAGTAGTAGTAGTAGTTGCCTTTGTACACATCCTTTCATTGTCTGAAGTTTGTTTTGGGTCTGTTTAGTGTACAATTTTCCTATTCATATTATTCATCATAGCACCTGAATAATTGTTTAAATTTTGGGAGCACGTCCAACTGATTTTTAAAAGTGTTAGTATTTGGAGAATTCTTTTAATGCCATAGGTAATTCATTTCAGTGGTTAGCAGCTCTGTCAGAAAAACAGAACTTTCTCACATTAGTATACAATCTTACCTTCAGAATTTCGTGTTTTATCGCAATGTGGCAGTTTAAAGAAATCTGACCAACTCAAGTCGTCATTATAAATTTGAAGACCTGAATTAAATCTCCTCGTATTCTTCGCTCACGAAGAGACTGCAGTCCCAAATAACTTAGTCGTCCTGAGTATGCCATTTTGCGACTTTCTTTAACAAGTTTGCTTGTTCGCCTTTGTAGATCTAATGTCTCAATTATGATCGACTCTTTGATGGGTATCATACCTCATTCCCACACTCCAAGTGAGGTGTCGTTAATGCCTTGTACAACCACCAAAAGGTTTCCTTATCCAAATAACTGAAGGTTCTTTTAATCACTCCTATCATTTTGTTTCTTTTATTAATACAGCTCTGGAGATGTGGGTCAAATGAAAGCGATCTATCAAAACTCACTCCCAGGTTTCTTGTCCTCATCCCAAGTCTCTATTGGTTTATCTTTACTATCTACTTTCATCACGTCTTGATGCTCAGGATTATTTATACTCACGTGTAACACTTGGCATTTCTCAATTTTAAAATACGGATTCCGTAATTGATCAATTGTGCATTTCTATTAGATTTGTTTTGCAATAGTTCGTGTTTACCTGAGACATTATATAATTTAGTGTCATCTGCAAAACTTTTGCACACACTTTCAACACAATCTGGTAGGTCATTAATTAAAACAGTAAAACAGAACAGATCCTAATATACTACCTTGAGGTATGCCCCTGGTTACTTTAATATTTTACCTAACGTAGCACCTTCTACTCTCACTACCTGTTCCCTACCTGTCAAAAACTGTCGTATCCAAATAGAAATGCTTTCCGTCACTCCATAGGCTTCCAACTTCTTTAAAAGTCTTTGGTCCTTGTAATACTTGAGAGGAAAAAAAAATTCGTATCTGTTTTTGTAGATCTATACATAATAGCATTGATGCAGTTCATACACATCATCTAATCCCTCGGCCTGCCGGGCCGTTGGGAAGAAATGAGGGATGCTGAGGCAAAGAGTTTTCGCCACTTGTGTCTGTCTGTTTCTGTTGTCATGAGGCATGAAGTACGCGTACACGCACTGCACACGAGAAAACAACGGCCCAGCTTCGAAAACGAAACAATTACAAAAATGAATGTAGGCTGCAGAGGCCAACTCCATCTTTCAGAGACTACGATGTTAAAACAAGGAAGGGCAATACGACGTTAGGGCAGTATGATGTTAGGGCAGTACAGGAAGACCAACACTGCCGTTACTGCTTTAAAAAATGGACAATGTAGCGATTGTCTCCCCTCCACATTTTACTGTATTGCCCCCAGCATCTTAGTTTCAAACCCACCTCCATTCCCTTCCTTTATCCCTTTGAACTCCGCTACGCACTTGACCAAAATTATGCTAAAGCGATCTTCCTACATATTTCAGTTCTCTGGCACCTAAAAGCCGTTTCCTTTCAACTCTCTCTCTCTCTCTCTCTCTCTCTCTCTCTCTCTCTCTCTCTCTCTCTCTCTCTCTCTCTCTCTCTCTCTCTCTCTCTCTGGCACCCTAAAAACTTCTACTGGCTCTCCTCAAGGTACTGTTCTGTCACCGATTCTGTTCACCCTCTACACTAATGACTGTTCTGGCTCTGACTCCTCACCTCTCATCAAATACTCCGACGACACCGCTCTCGAAGACCTTTCCAATTCTGACACTGTCTACTTTCAACAAGTTAACCGCTTCTGCACATGGTGCAAAGACAACTTTCTTGACCTTAACGTGACGAAGACAAAAGAAATGACGATCGACTTCCGACGAGATCCCGCCCCCATCCCCGACCTGTACATAGACGGTGCGACAGTGGAGAGAGTGACAAACTTCAAATACCTGGGGACGATTCTCGATAACAAACTGTCCTTTGACCAAAACACAGCTGCGATAGAAAAGAAATGCCGACCTCGACTGTACTGCCTTCAGAAACTCCGTTCTTTGAACATCAGCCGACCCATTCTTTCTTCTTTATCGCTGTTTTATTGAATCAGTTTTGACTTTTGGTTTTATCTGCTGGTTCGGAGGGCTAAGTGTAAAGAACAAGAGGGTGCTTGACAGATTGGTGAGAGTGTGTGCGAGAGTGACGGGTGAAAGACAAAACAGTTTAAGAGAACTGCATGAATACCGTGTGGTGAGGAAGGCGGGAGTGGTTATGAAAGACACTTAACATGTTTTAGCAAAGTATTATGAAATGTTGCCCTCTGGTCGCAGATTGCGTGTGCCTAAATGTTCTCTTGTAAGAACAAAAACAGTTTTATTCCAAAATCTATTGTGTTTTTAAATAAACGCTAAGTAATATTTTTGTATATAAGATTTTGATGTTTGTGATGATGTTTGAGATGTAATTTAATACTGGAAATTTACTATAGATGTAGTCTACTGTGTACTTGTTTTATCTATGTATGTATTGTTTTAATGTTTCATACCGATAAGCAATTGTATGTCATAATTTCTCTGTTGAGATAATAAAGTATTCTTGAACTTGAACTTGAAAATATTCCCTGTCGTAGTAGTGCACGTGTACCGAATACGACTTTGGAAAATGTTTTGACACTTGACGGAAATGACGCCGTTGTGGAAATAAGTCACAGTCTGTTCTAAATGACGTAATCTGAGAGAAGAATGTCTGCAAAGGATGCTCTGGAGGAAAATATTTCAATGTGCCCTAAATCTATTTTATTTACAGAGACAAACAAGTATGTTGGTTGGTGTACCTTTGCACAAAATATTGCAAGATGAATTGAAGAGCGGATAGTATACTGCAAGAATTTCGCAACAGAAAGTGGAACAATACAAGGACAATGTGAGAGCCGAAAGTTGAAGAAAAGAAACATCGTAATTTTCTTATACAGCAGGTTTTGATTTTCTCTGCAGAGAACCATGGTAGAGATTTCCAAAGCTGTGTTCATTTGGTTTGGCGTTTCTCTGATTGCTTGGCAGACGTACTGTCTGGAAGGTTATAGCATTTGTGTCTCATTTGTTTTGTCATCGATACGGTGTTTGATGATGATGATGATGATGATGATGATGATGATGATGATGATGATGATGATGATGATGATGATGATGATGACGATAATGATATTCAATTTTAAAAAAAAGATGTGCAGCAATAAATATAAATAAAGTTAATCTTGGTAATGGTAAGAAGTGACGGCGATGCTGTGCTGCTGCTGCTTCTGTTGATGATATGATGATGACCACGACGATGACAACGATTCGCGAGATCACTCTTTGTCTATTTCAGAAGACAGTTCACTTGCTGATAGCAAAACACCGACTTGTAAGTATATTTTATCACAAACAAATATTTGACTATATTTTAGAGGGCCAAGGGAAAGAAACTGCCGCTGCAGTTGTTAGTGGTGCAGCTTCTGTTTATGATGGTGATGGTGGGGATCATATTTAAAGGTTTGTGATCAAGCAGAAGAAGAAGAAGAAGAAGAAGAAGAAGAAGAAGAAGAAGAAGAAGAAGAAGAAGAAGAAAGTTAAAATAAAGTAAATGTACGAGAACAAAGAAGGAGACAAGAAGAAGTGGAAAAAACAGAAAAAAAGAGCAAGAAGAGAGGGATGGTAGCTGCTGCTCCCCTTTTGCGTAGTCGTCGTCATTATCATGATCATCATCATCATCATCATCATCATCATCATCATCATCATCATCATCATCATAATGAAGATTGTTATTATTATTATTATTATTATTATTATTATTATTATTATTATTATTATTATTATTATTATTATTATTATTATTGTGGTTGTTGTTGTTGCTTTCGATCCTCCTACCCTTTGGGGTCATGAGCAATCTTGCCACTGTAGATTGTTCAAACCTATAAAGGGAAAAGTGAAAGCCCCAGTTGAAAACCTGTCTTTCCTTTGTAGGCAAGACAGATTCACTGCGGCAACAGTACCCCCGTTGGAGTGCCGGGGGTTTTCAGTATAAATAGTATCCCCACTTTATGGAAATTTAGTGCTTTAAATTCCCACTGTCGCTGTCTTCCTCATTTACTCTTTCCCATTCCTGCTCTGTCCTATCACTCTGCTATACTATCTTCTTCTTCGCTAGATCAATGACCTACCTTTTTTCTTGAAAACTCTTCCTGGACAAGACTCCTTGTTTGTGTATGAGGTCTGTTGGATCAGCTTGGGAGTGTTGGACGCTTTCTGCCGTGTGGTCACTGGGGCTTCCTATGATTGTATTATTTAGCAATGTAGGCATTTTATATGTATGTGTTTTGTTGGTAGTTTATAATGATGTTTGTATTCTATTTTGTTTTTGTAACCGGGGGTTCGAGTAGTTGGGGTAAAGCCTCAGCCGTCCCCTGCGTGGGATGTCTTTATTGTAAAGTGACTGGCCGGTGGAGGGCGTTCAATTTTCCCACTAGGGTTGTTTCAGCAGATCTTTTATGCGGATCGGGGGTTGTCCGGTCCTGATTTGGCTCGGAAGAGTCCGCTGGACCTAAAGCAACAATCAATCAATCAATCAATTTCGATCCTCCGTGTAACACAGGAGTCGGCTTGATGTAATGACTTCTTGATACAGCGGTCCACTTCCGCCGTATTGCACGCTACAGAAGCCGGTAATTGTGTTTGAAGGGCGAGTGACAGGCTAGTCACTGATAGTACACTGCAGGCCCATCAGGGTGGCTCAGTTGCCCGGGTCGTAGGAGAGTGCTCTTGACGCTGCGAGTGGGCGTCTTGAGTTAGATGTTGACGTCGATCAGCACCTTCCGCAACTTGGTGAAATCACCAGTGCGTGCGTGCGTTCAATGTCAATGGTTGATTTGTTTGTTTGTTTTATCGTTGATGTCTCTCAGCACGGGCAGAGTACCTGTTGCTGATGATGGGGCCGATCTTCATCATGATTGTGGCTGCCGCTTCTTGCACGCTTTGTTCTTCCTGCCGGTAAGTCCCCTTCAAGTAGTTTGCTTTTATTTTGGCACCACGCACATGCGCATTAACCAAACAAGAATGGATCCTCGATAACGCAGGGGTAAGGGTAAGAATTAGAGGATTCTCGATGGCATAGGGGTAGCTATATGTGCGCCTGTGGGCTGCACCCGTTTAGCGCGCAAAGGGCGATTGCTATAAATCGCGCACTGTCAGTTAGCGCGTGATTTCAGGTTGTTCAATGCCATAAAACGCGCACTTCCAATGTGGGGAAAGCGCTCTCTCTCTCTCTCTCTCTCTCTCTCTCTCTCTCTCTCTCTCTCTCTCTCTCTCTCTCTCTCTCTCTCTCTCTCTCTCTCTCGCGCGCACACACACACACAAACACACACACACACACACACACACACACACACACACAACTTAGAATTTGAACATTTATCACTCATGTTTATTCCAAATACATATGAAATAAAATGAAACGCAGCTTTGATTTTGAACATTAACACTAATAATTAAACATAACATTGGAAAATAAACTTACGTATAATTTAAAAGTCAAATCAATTGTTATCAATATCACTAGCGGAATGACGTGAATTTAAATCTCACAATGCAATTCACGTGAATCACAAAAATGCAGCTTAAACAAAAATACGAGAATGTCCGTAGTAATCGACTGATGCAGTGGAATTTGCACGTAGAATTCCATCAACGCAGTTACGGCAGCTACACAAAAACACAGAAGGAAGTGGAAGTTAGTGCCCTTTTCATAGCATGCTGGTAGGTGACGGTCGGTATTATCATGCCAGCAGCTTTATGGCCTCAAAGTACGAGTTTAATAGACTTAGAAACAGTGCGCGCATTTTACCGTCTAGCCCGCCTGTGTACCGCCTTTAGCCTTCAAACACAGGCGCTCATAGCTGAGTGTGAGAGATGCCGATTCTTAACCCCTTCACTGCCACAGTATAATCGCATTTTGGTATTGTTTCGTGACAGGGCAAAACTTTGCTTTCTTCGGTAGCTTCACATTACATTACATTATTATTGCTTTAGGTCCAGCGGACTCTTCCGAGCCAAATCAGGACCGGACAACCCCCGATCCGCATAAAAGATCTGCTGAAACAACCCTAGTGGTAAAACCGAAAGCTCTCCACCAGCCAGTCACTTTACAATAAAGACATCCCACGCAGGGGACGGCTGAGGCTTCACCCCAACTTATCGAACCCCCGTTTACAAAAACAAAATAGAATACAAACATCATTATAAATTATCAACAAAACACATACATATAAAATGCCTACATTGCTAAATAATAACATCATAGGAAGCCCTAGTGACCACCTGGCAGAAAGCGTCCAATATTCCCAAGCTGATCCAACAGACCCCATACACAAATGAGGAGTCTTGTCCCGGAAGAGTTTTCAAGAAAAAAGGTAGGAGACTGGGCTAGCGAAGAAGACGATAGTATAGCAGATTGATAGAACACAGCAGGAATGAGAAAGAGCAAATGAGAAAGACAGCGACAGTGTGAATTTAAAGCACTAAATTTCCAGAAAGTGGGGATACTATTTACACTGAAACCCCCGGCACCCCAACGGGGGTAGTAGCTTCACTAATCTGTTCGCTGCTCATTCATTTATAGAGATCTCTTAGATATTTGGCTTGTTTTTTTTTTGTTAAAACCCTTGGCTATAATGTGATATTATAATAAATGGATTTTGTTTGTAATTGTTATAATTAAAAAAAAAACTATATAATAAATTTGTTTTTCAAAGAATTACATTTTCCGGACATACACACATTTGGGCACAATAAAACCACACAAAACTCAGCAAAAACTGGTGTTAGTGTATTATGAACATGTCGTTTACAATTTCTTGTAACGCTTCCAGAGCACTGTATCGCTTGAAAAGGGTTGAACTCTGACGTTGGTCCGCCATCTTGAGTAAGATTATCAGTATGCACATTTCTTAAAACGCTTGCATCATGTAGAACTTACTCTGAGAGCGGCCAAAGGAAAAGAACTGTAGTTTGAAAACTCTACAAGTGGTTGAACCAGTGTTCAGTATTACCTCCCATTTAGTTTTGCCGAAACTTTGCTGACGAAGTTGCACCGTTATGGGCGTATGAAAGACTGGGAAATGACCACGTGATGAGCACGGCGTAAGCAGTACATTACATTACATTACATTACATTACATGATTATTGCTTTAGGTCCAGCGGACTCTTCCGAGCCAAATCAGGACCGGACAACCCCCGATCGGCATAAAAGATCTGCTGAAACAACCCTAGTGGTAAAACTGAAAGCTCTCCACCAGCCAGTGACTTTACAATAAAGACATCCCACGCAGGGGACGCTGAGGCTGTACTCTAATTTATCGAACCCCCGTTTACAAAAACAAAATAGAATACAAACATCATTATAAATTATCAACAAAACACATACATATAAAATGCCTACATTGCTAAATAATAACATCGGAAGCCCTAGTGACCACCTGGCAGAAAGAGTCCAATATTCCCAAGCTGATCCAACAGACCTCATACACAAATAAGGAGTCTTTTCCCGGAAGAGTTTTCAAGAAAAAAGGTAGATGACTGGTCTAGCGAAGAAGAAGAAAGTATAGCAGATTGATAGAACAGAGCAGGAATGAGAAAGAGCAAATGAGAAAGACAGCGACAGTGGGAATTTAAAGCACTACATTTCCAGAAAGTGGGGATACTATTTATACTGAAACCCCCGGCACCCCAACGGGGGCGGCGTAAGCAGTGAAGGGTTAAAGCGTAGCTCTCTCTCTCTCTCTCTCTCTCTCTCTCTCTCTCTCTCTCTCTCTCTCTCTCTCTCTCTCTCTCTCTCTCTCTCTCTCTCTCTCTCTCTCTCTCTCTCTCTCTCTCTCTCTCTCTCTCTCTCTCTCTCTCTCTCTCTCTCTCTCTCTCTCTCTCTCTCTCTCTCTCTCTCTCTCTCTCTCTCTCTCTCTCTCTCTCTCTCTCTCTCTCTCTCTCTCTCTCTCTCTCTCTCTCTCTCTCTCTCTCTCTCTCTCTCTCTCTCTCTCTCTCTCTCTCTCTCTCTCTCTCTCTCTATACTTCGTGCGGTTAAAGTGGACTGCGGGACCTTCAAACAACTAAAAGGACTAGTCAAAAGTGGTAAAAACCTCTTGTATAGTGATATAAGGTGGTCCTTAGTAAAACAATAAGCATCATTCTACCAAACATCTTTTTCACCACCACAAAATGTGTTTTGGTCAATTTTCCCTATACCTATAGTGTAGGAGGTATCAAACTATACCCGGTGGTTGCCGATGCTTAACCTGGCAGGTCACTGCCTATTCCATGTCTATCGGAACAAATTCCAATACTTCTCAAGAAGGTAGCTCACGCCATTCAAGAGACGTTCTTGCTAACATCCCATGTCATAAAATATAAGCAGTCTATTTTTGGTTCCCTTTATATTTTTTTCAAACAGTCGCACACAAAAAGGACTGTAATCACTAACCACTTGACGGAAGTGATAATAATCAATAATGGGGGCTATATATGCGCTTTTCCCCAAATCATCAGTCAGGCTCGAAGCGCGGCGATCTGCACCAACATACACGCACACGTTTCACTCACTCTCACACACAAACAACAAACACATCTATCACTCACACATGTGGTGTAAAGGCAGGGAGACCGCTATTAGAAGACGGAAAGGAAGTCGAATTTTTATTTTTCATATTTTTATATTGGTCAATACCATTATTGAAAGTAGGGAGGGAACCGGAGTACCCAGAGAAAATCCTCGGTAGTCTCGTACCTAAGTCACATAAGTTCGCCCCTTGCGGGAATCGAACCCGCGACCTTCGGCATAGGAAACCGGCGACTAATCCACTTAGCCACGAGGCCACCCCTTAGTACTTCTCAGTGACATGCGCAGTTCAACAATATAATGCAAATATAATCCAAATAATTTTTTTTACTCGCGTGCATAGCAATTCACCCCCAAACAATTTTCCAGATTTTTGCAAATCTGTGCGAAATGAGTCCTAAAAATAATCCAAAAATCAAATTAATTTTTTTGTTTTTGTTCGTCCCTCTGTCTGTCCTCCGTCCGCCGTCTGTCTGTGCAAAACTTGCAAATGGATTAATATCTCAGAACCTATTTTAAATAACACGACCAAACTTGAGACCTCATAAATAATTAATGAATGAATCACTTCACTTTAAGGTCAAGATCACAGGGTCATCAAATGTTAGTCAAAAAATTACAATGTTTAAAAAAAATTCACTTGGTTTTATTCTATTTTATTAATACTGAACTTATGATTCTTTGATGCATGAGACACACATACTATACAATTTGGTCAACCTCACTCCAAGGTCAAGGTCACTGGAACTGTCCAAAGTCGGTTAGTATAGCTACTTTGAAGTGACCTTGACCCTAAACTATGACAGATATAAAGTCCAAACATGTTGTATTTAGGGTTGATAGATTGATCTTTCACATGTGTTCCAGTTTTGCGTTGATCTTGAAGGTCAATGTCATTTGCCTTGCAAAAACATACAAAACACAGGTCATCGTACAATGAAATCTGTTTATTTAACCTATAGTATGCAACAACATTGGGTTATTTGATCGGACATGCATGAAAGGTCACGTAAAGGTCAAGGTCATTCCAAAGTCACTGGTCAAGGTCATCCCTAGGACACCGTAGTTTTTTTTCCCATAATACAAATTTTACTGTACTTTATTTGATAGTACATGAGTGTATTTGGAGCTGGAGGCCGTCATCTCAAGGTCAAGAGCATAGAAAGATTAAAGTTGGTATTACTTTGCATTTTAATGCCACGGCCACAGCAACTCAACCAAAGCTTTTTTAGATTTTGAGGGTAGATCAGCCAGGCTAGCTATAAATAACTTCACCGATACTTCCTTTCCTTTCCCTTCACTGGAAGGGAGGGTGCAGGCAAGCTATAAATAGCCCGCCGCAAGCAAAATGTGGAGGAACTAAACAGGGCTGCTCACATAGGAATTTATTGAAATATTGTGAGTTCCAGAAGGAGCATGTGAGTCATATGAGCTGTTCCCTTCTAGTAATGAATTCAAATAAATCACAAGGCATATACAAGATGGCAAGCCATTCAAATGTATTCCAGATACTTACACACATACCCGAAAAATAGGCATTTTCAAAAGTGTTCATTGTGTTGGCGGTGTTGTGTTTAGAAAGAAGCGAATGGGAAACGTGGAATGACAGGCCACGATCTGATCTAGAAGCAAATAATGATCAACATTGACTCAGTCAATTTTGGAATACAGCGCGAAACGTGTTTAGAGAATGGTGACGTACAATGACCTTGACCTTTGAGAAAGTATGCAACCACGAATGATCTAACATGCTTAGCTGTAGTTCCAGTTTCCGCAAAGTAAAAAATGGTGAATGATGAACATGACGGCCTCGTTATGTAACGTGCTTGTCGTGTTGCAGTCGCGACAACACACCCATCCCTAGGATCGTGGTCACAAGACCCCCAGAAGACCCTTCACCTCTCAGGGTGGCGTTGCGCAGCGGGAACGTCAGAGCCCTGTGCTGCAGAGAGAGTGGTGCTAAACAAGGGCCCATAAAAAAGCTCGGCCGACGCCAGAAGAAGGGCCGGGTGCCTGCTGATCGTGCGGCAGGCGGCAAATCTAGCAAGGAGCTGCCGAGAGTCCTGGCAAACGGGGAGCACCCGTCACCAGACTACCCTTCGTCTGTGGACGAGCCTCCCGAAGACAACGTGGACGTGCCTGAAAAGTGCACACGTGACCCGGTACTAGCCGCTGGCTCGAAAAACACAACTGTTGTCCCCGAAGCTGACGACCAGTGCCCTTCAGCTGCTTCCCTTGACGACGATAATGTTGAGGAGCACGAGTTGCTCCCGTCACGTTCGTCCTCTGTGGACAACCTTTGCCTGGAACAAGGGAGCTGCACACCGAGCAACCCGCATTCTACCCCCGTCCACGATCTAGGATTGGTCATGCTGGAAGAAGCTTTAAAGTACGTGGACAATAACAACAGCCAGAGTGATGATCTCGTTCAGTTGTATAGCGTAAAATCCACTATCAGTTTGCGCAAGGAGGAGTCCATACAATCATCCGAACGATAGGTCCCAAAACGTAAAGGTGGGGGTGGGTTGGAAGTGGGATTAAGGGTATGAGAGGGGGCAGAGAGTGTTATAGGACATTAGGTTTTGATGGGGAGGGAGAGTGGGGTCGAAGGAAGGGTAAGAATGATCATTTCAATCTGAATCACTCGGAATGAAATGATGATAGCTGCGCCGAGTGACTGCACGTGGTGGTGAGCTTGGTGGTGGCATTTGTGCTGGACTGCCTGGACCGTACGTCTTTGTTTTGATGGCGGTGTGACCGTCTTGACCTACTATGGCGTAGTTTTTATGTGGACATGTTAAAAGACTTCTTCAGTAATCTTCATTTTATAACCTTCTTTGTGTTACTTCCTTCAAGACCTTTCGGACTTTTTAATTATCTTCAGATTCCATCTAAATGAGTTTAGTTCAGTTTTAGAATGTATTGTCATAGTGACACCATGAAAAGTGCTCACCCCAGTTTGTTGACATTATTTCGTTGCCCTCGTGACCTACTCACCCATTTTGATGAACCCAGCTCACTCCACTCTCCTTTCAACCAACCCCATCCAAGTCCTACCCGGGGTGCTAACCCACTGATCTACCGCCCTTCTAAGGCAGTGTGTAACCACCTCAGCAGGAAGTCACTCACGAAGCGTGGCTCCCGTGCTGGGCGACTGGTACGGTTTGTGGTACTCAAGCCTACCGCTGACCAAATGATGACGTCATCACTCCGGGCGGATTCTACTGTCGCCTGCCGTTTGCCTTTTTTCTGCCCCGGTGGTCGTTGGTGCTACTGGCCCCACGTCTCCACCATCCAGGGTGAACCCCAGCGCTGCAGAGGTGCCTCCGATGGCTGAGCACTCTAAGGTCTTATGTTTTATATGAGCAATATGGTAACAGAGTTTTAGAACCGAGAAAATCTTGTTACTGATGGTGACTAGGACTGGGTGTTTTTATCAGAGATATGGGTAATT
The DNA here is from genome assembly GCA_036898135.1 of Oncomelania hupensis. NCBI lineage: Eukaryota > Metazoa > Mollusca > Gastropoda > Littorinimorpha > Pomatiopsidae > Oncomelania > Oncomelania hupensis. Next base: position 23,951,148 of record CM072522.1, on the reverse strand, counting down.
ATCAGAGATATGGCTTTTACCCACAGGCGATGAGAGCACCATCGCAGAGATGACGCCTCCAGACTTCACGATCGAGTCCATTCCGCGACAGTTTCGCTCTGGCGGTGGCATTGCAGTACTCTAGATTGGTTTAGGGTTAGAGTTAGGGTTAGGGTTAGCTTAAAAAAATGGACACATTTGTAAAAAAAATGTCAACGCATTTAGAGTTCTGTGAACGTCATCACGACGGCGTTTTTACACGGTTGTGTGTGTGTGTGGGTGCGTGTGTGTGTGTGTGTGTGTGTGTGTGTGTGCGTGTGTGTGTGTGTGTGTGTGTGTGTGTGTGTGTGTGTGTGCGTGTGTGCGTGTGTGTGTGAGAGTGAGTGTGTGTGAGTGAGTGAGTGAGTGTGTGTGTGTGTGTACGCGCGCGCGCGCTCGATGGCACGCGCGCCCGCGTGATAGCGCTTAGAGCAAGCTTTAAGTTTGGTTTTGCACTATAAAAAATAGGGGAAAGTCGGCAAATCCGGAACACTTAAGCAAAAACGTCAATAACTGCCACGTCAGAAGAGAAAAACACAGGATTTTGGCATGGTTGAATTCAGAAATAATTGAACTATGATCCTGTAATAAAGATTTAGGGCAGGTCTTGATTGTAGCTTTGTCAGATGAGTTCGAAAATTCTTTGAAATTGTTCCGGATTGCACCCCTGGTAGGGAAATTTGGAACGGTGGGAGGTGAAATAAGGAACACTACCATATTGTATATATACATGTATAATGTTGAACATTTTGATATTTGTACCGGTGCTTGCTTGTATGCGAGCGTGAGCGGTGGGGAAAGTATACTTTGTGTGTTAATGACTAGCATTTTTGGGTAGATTTTTACTTTAACAGCAAACCAAAATTTCGTGAATAGCTTTGTAATAAATTATAATATCATATCTGTCTCTCTTACTCAAAATTAATCGCAATTCTTATGCAATAAAAAAAAATAAATAAAACAATGGACTGCCAATTGCTCATCAGGACAGGTTACGCTGTGGAAAAAACATCTCCCACCAGGGTTTGTTTTTACAACTCTGTCATTGTTGAAGGCTGAGACTGGTGATGGTATCATCGTAGCACGGCGTGGTTGATGCCGTGGGGGCAAAGGAGGAGGGTGTGTGGACTGGACTCCACAGATTCTGCCAGCTGTTGTGGAATGATATGCATATTCTTGGATGAACAAGCAGTTGTGTTTTATGGACGTGGTGGAATCGGAGGTGGCGTTGATAACATGTAAGTAAGCTTACGCGGTGGACGCGGTGGCATGGTTGGAGTATTTCTGTCATTAGCTGGAGGATCAAGGGCAGCTGACCAATCAGACACATCTGGCGGACAGGACACAACTGGCGGATCAGACACAGCTGGCGGCTCAACTGTCAGATCAGGGACAGTTGACTATCCATGGATACCTGGCACATCAGATCGCGATGAAGAGTTTCCAGGTTGGGGAGGATCCGAAGTCTGTAGGTAAGATGACTGGCTCAGATGCAGAATGGGAGCAGGTCATAGCAAGATCATTAAAATCTTCATCACCAAAGATGTGTCTGTCACAAGGCCAAATCCCGCACTTGGCAAATCCAGATGCAGCATTAGCCAGGTTAGCTGCCTTTGAGAAAGCTGTGTTGGTCGTAGGGGCACCACAGATGATCGTTTAACCAGCATACTCCATCTTTCTTTTTCCTCCGCAACCCTGATGGCTTCGCTCAGTGTCAAACCAGTCCATTCTCGGATATTGTCATCCCACCTCTTTTTCGGTCTCCCTCTTCTTCTACCCCCTTGCACTGTGCCTTGCAGAATGGTCTTTGCAAGACCTGATGATCTGGTGACGTGGCCATACCATCGGAGTTTCCGTTTCTTCACCACTGTGAGCAGGTCATCGTGTTGTCCAATGGCTTGTGTGATGGTCTGTCGGACTTCGTCGTTGGTGATGTGTTGGGTATAGGAAATGCCCAGAAGTCTTCTGTAACACCTCATCTCCATGCTTTGTATTCTTCGTTGTAGATCTGCTGTGAGGGTCCATGCTTCGCAAGCATATAGGAAGATGGAGATTACAAGGGAGCGCAGAAGTCTTACTTTGGAATGTAGACTGATGGTCCTGTCTTTCCAAATGGGCTTCAACCTTGTCAGGGCAGCAGTTGTTTGTGCGATCCTGGAGAGGACTTCCTGTCGGGACCCAGTGTCTGATACAATGGCTCCTAAATATTTGAAGCTAAACACTGTGTTGAGGGATTGGCCTTGAACTTTGATGTCGGTATTGATGCCATTGGTTTTGTTGGTCATCATTTTGGTCATTTTGGTCTTCTCTGCACTTATTTCCATTCCTTAAGCTCTGGAGGTGGTGTCAAGCCTCTGTACCAGCTGTTCAAGTTCTTGTTCCTCTCCAGCCAATCCATCAATGTCATCCGCAAAACGAAGGTTGGAGATTGCTCTTCCCCCCTATGCTGACTGTGCCTTCGTGATCTGCAAGGGCATCTGACATGATGCGCTCTAGGAAGATGTTGAAGAGTGTTGGAGAGACTAGGCATCCTTGACGCACACCGATTGTTGTTCTGAACCAGTTCCCGATGGCGCTGTTATGGAGGAGGGGGGGGGGGAGCCATGCTCATCAACCAGCTTTTCCAGGATGTCAAAGAATCTCCACACGCTTTCACGGTTGAATCCTGTTGCTCTGGACAGTGACGTAGCTTCAGGCTGCCTCAATGAAAGTTGTGGGTGCCGTCTGAGGAAACGTTTCAGCCAGTCCTTTCCTGCACTTCTCTTTTCCTTGTTGAACATATGCGACAAGCCGTTCTGCTCCGCCACTTGACTTCAAACGCTAAGGATATCTTTCCGATTCGAGAATGTGTGAACAAAGCTGTTCCTCCACTCTTGTGGTAATGTTGATGGCCTGCGCAGCACTCTACTGCGTATTTGTTCCCTCCATCCAAGTGTCTGTTCGGAGTCATTACAGGTATCCCATAGGATCGTGAGGCAGCCCGGAGACCCATGTCCATATTTCTAACTGATGACAATGCGTTGCCCATAGCTTGTGTGTCCATTTATTTGCAGCGCAGAAAAAAAGAAGAAGATTTTACAAGGTGGGAAATAAGGAACAGTGCGGGTAATTTGGAACACTGTTCCACTTTAGCCTCCATTTGGTGTTCCGATTTGCCCGCACTACGAGTAGCTGAACCTTATGCCATGCAGTCTACAATTAGACTTTGACCTAATTTTCACAGAACTTTTCAATTGAAGGAACATAACGTATGCTTTAAAAAAATAACAAGTGATGTTTGGAATGAGTTGGTCCTAATTAGAAATCACAACACTTTATCGAAAGTCAATATAAGAAGACAAATGGAAAAAACGAGAAAATACTAACAGCTTTCGTCTCTTTGGAGGCACAAACATTGTTGTCACATGGTTTGTTTCAAGGGATATCACTGTTACCAACCATGGAATCAACTAAACGAAATTAGTTCCCTTTGGCCAGAAATTAGGGTGTTCCGAATTACCTGACTGTACCGAATTTACCGACTTTCCCTTACATTATTATTATTATTATCATTAAATGCATTTTTCGGTCTGTTCGGGTCCCCACCCCCACAGCAACACCCACACCTACCACACAAAGAGTGTCGTTACAGTTGTTGTGCTCTTCAACGCCTCGGGCAATGAGGTCCAAAACATTGTCAACTTTTGTGGTAGATTTGACCACAAGGGGTTCTAACCTGTCGGAAACATCGTTTGAGGGCTCAAGTGCATAGCCAAACTACAGTCTGAACGCCTACACAGTTTCTTTACTTTTCTTTACATTTTGGTTTTCACGTTGCGTTTTTTACAATCGCACTCGGCAATCTCCGGAAAGGTGGCCCGAGCACTCGGGTATTTCCGGAAACGGGGCCCGAGCACTCAGGTATCTCCGGAAACGGGGCCCGAGCACTCGGGTATCTCCGGAAACGTGGCCCGAGCACTCGGGTATCTCCGGAAACGGGGCCCGAGCACTCGGGTATCTCCGGAAACGTGGCCCGAGTGCTCGGTCACTCGGGCCACGTTTCCGGAGATTGCCGAGTGCGATTGTAAAAAACGCAACGTGAAAACCAAAATGTCCACTCCTCCGTCACAAACCCTGAGAGTCACTCTTGGTCTCGATAGACATTGACCCAGTACCTTTTGTAATAGGGGAGACGAAAGGTTTGTGTCAAACGCAAGTGAGAAAGGTGTCTGCCTAAACAGATGGCACTGGAGCTGTCTTGGATCAAATCCTGATGAGAGTCTATCCTCCGTGGAATGAGGGAATGGCCCATCTATTTGTATTTCTCCTTCTCTGCTTCCAGTGGTTGGCATTTGTGGATTTGCGCAGTGCCATAGTTAAGATCGCCATTTCTCTGTGTTCTCAGTTCCTCAGTGTATCGGTAAATCAAAGGACTGCTTCAATCTTAATCATTGTCGTTACACTTTTTTTGGGACTTTGCGTTATTGTTTATTTATTGTACACGCTTAGTGCTGTCAAGATTAGGCGTTTCCAAATGTTCACAATAATAATAATAATAATAATAATAATAATAATAATAATAATAATAATAATAATAATAATAATAATAATAATTTTCCAAAGCATGACAAGACGCCTGCATGATGTCCTCAGGAAAAACATCATGCGATTGAAGCTCAGCTTCTGAATAATTTGTGAAAACTAATTAAGAAATCCTATTGTATGTTTAGATGATGATGATGATGATGATGATGATGATGATGATGATGATGATGATGATGATGATGATGATGATGATGATGATGATGATGATGATGATGATGAAAAAGTGCCTGTTAATGAATCTGTCCCCGTAGTTACTTATTTGTAATGCTATAAATATGTAAGGCAGACAAACTTCTCTTTTGTTGCTTGCTAGAAAGATGTCAGCAGTTTCATCCCTTAGTGCAATAAACTTAGTTTTATTAAAACTTCCCTTCCAATGAAAGTTCAGTATGTCACCCAGAGTGTGTGTCCGTTTGTTTGTGTGTGTGTGTGTGTGTGTGTGTGTGTGTGTGTGTGTGTGTAAGTATGTATATATGTATGTGTGTCTGAAAGCGTGCGCGCTCACGTGTGTGTCGCATTTCAAGTGCGTTTCAGTTTCCTCTCTCTCTCTCTCTCTCTCTCTCTCTCTCTCTCTCTCTCTCTCTCTCTCTCTCTCTCTCTCTCTCTCTCTCTCTCTCTCTCTCTCTCTCTCTCTCTCTCTCTCGCCCACACGCACTCGCACATACACACTAACAACACATGGGCATGTAACTAAGCGGCGTAGCCTTGCCTAATAAAGATGTTCGATCTTTCACTTAGACACTCTACAACTAAAAGCTAACGTGTTAAGTATTAGGATAGAAAATATACTACTCAAAATAATACAAGGGCCACATGGACATATGGGTCTCTCTTTAAATCAGAAACACGAATTCAATTTATTAGTTCATCATATTTTATTGCGATCATTTCTGCATTAATAACAAAAATGATTTTAGACATCGTTCGCTTAAAATTCGAGTAAATTCAATTTAACTGGACATACCCCTCATTTACAAAATCAAAACTTTAGAAACCAAAAATCTATAGAGTCAGTATCGGGTGTGGCCACCGTTTGCATCAATGCAGTCTTGGCATCGTTGTCTCATGGACCGTATCAGGTTATGGAGGATGTTTCCTGGGATGGCCAACCACTCTTGCTGGAGAACTTGGGCCAGAACTTCAAGGTTAGCTCCTGGATGGAGGATTGCCCCTGTCTGTCGACCAAAGACATCCCACAGATGTTCTATGGGGTCCAAATCGGGTGATCGAGCCGGCCAATCCATCCTTATGACGTGCTGTTGCTGCAGGAAGTCATTGACCATACGCGCTCGGTGGGGTCTGGCATTATCGTCCTGTAGTATGGCACCTTCCCCAATGGCCCGCAGAGCTGAGAGAACCCTAGGTTGTAGGACGTCATTCCTGTAACCAATACCGTTTAAGTTGCCATGAATTTGAAGCAGGGGTGTTCTGAAGTTTAATGCGAAGCCACCCCACATCATGACAGATCCACCACCAAAGCGGTCATGCTCGCGCACCGTCGCATCAGCAAAACGCTCCCGTGGACGCCTCCAAACATTCACTCGACGGTCGTTGAAAGACAAGGAGAACCGAGACTCGTCTGTAAAGAGCACCCTTGACCAATGTTGCCTAGTCCACACCAAATGAGCCCAGGCCAAACGCGCTGCACGGTGAGCTGGGGTGAGCAAAGGCCGTACAGCTGGTCGTCTTCATCGCAGGTTTGCCTCGTGTAGACGGTTGCGAATTGTCTGGTCTGGTCGCTAACGTTAACATTGCTGGCTGCGTGAAGCTGTCTTCTGATGGTGTTTGCTGTAGCGGACCTCATCCTCAGAGCTGACAGGGTGATGAAATGGTCTTGTCTTGCAGTGGTAACGCGGGGGCGTCCGGACCTTCTTGGTTCTTGGACGCTTCCAGTGTTGTTAAAGCGCTCCCCCAGCCTTTGGACAACGGAGTGGGACACTTCCAGCCGCCTGCCAACTTCTCTCCCCCCCCCCCCCCCCCACCCCTTCCTGAAGCCATGCAATAGCTCTGCCTCTATCCGCATCAGTCAATCATCGCCTTGGGGGCATGGTTAGAAAAGCAGCAAAAGCGCTGCCATTTATACCCAGAAAAAAGCGCCGATTGTTGAACTGAACTCAGAAAATGCAAGCCTTTCGCGTGCAAATCCCTTTTTAATGTTGAAAATTTTGCTTTATTAGCAAGACAACAGTAAATTAGGGTCATTTTTTGTAAAAATTGCGTTTGTTTTTCAACTAAGTGCAGAAAGTTCAAAACTCACACATGTGATTACTTGTCAGAATAAGATTGTCTTGAATGTTACTGTGCAGGATAAGTTTTCAAATAAGCAATATAAGCGATATTATTGATAACAGCAAAAAATAATTAAACTAAATGAAATATGAGAGTGGCCCTTCAATTATTTTGAGTAGTATATTTGAGATGCCAAAGTTTAGTAGGGATCGGAAAGATGTAATGATGCAAGGATCAGAGCGTCGGTTTACTACTGGATCTTGCGGGTAGATGATACCTGACTAACGTTACTGTGTGCTATCAGATAAAATGGACATGGACGGCAGCATGCCCGGCCTTTCCGCTTTAGAAGATTAACAGCCAACGGATGATAAAAACCATCTGGCAATTTACAACATATGCGCTAGGACTGCTGAATGAGGAAGGTTTATATTCTTCCTAACCTATCCTATCCTATCCCGTAACTCTGAGGTCGTTGGGGCACCACAGATGATCGTTTAACCAGTATACTCCATCTTTCTCGGTCCTCAGCAACCCTAATGGCTTCGCTCAGTGTCAAGCCAGTCCCCTTGACGCACACCGATTGTTGTTCTGAACCAGTTTCCGATGGCACTGTTATGGATTTATATATTTATAATTATTCTTGCAAATTTAAAATGACCGACTGATAGTCTATAAAAACAACGGTGTTTCTATGTTCGCATTTAAACTCTAATGTTGATGTGTTCAGTAAAGTTGCTAAAACACACACCATCCAGTCTGCGTGTTTTATTTATGTTTGAGAGGATTTTTGTGAATTATAATTTGTGACTCCGGACAATGGTCAAAGTAAAATATAACCATGTTACCCTGTTAAGCCACAACCACCACCCGGACACCATCGCAAGCATATTTATAGGACTGATACATAATTGTAGTAACTATCATGAATAAGTTGTGACGATATCATATCCAGTATAGACCCCAAAATACCCTGAATTTTGAGACCAATTTATGGATGCGCTGATTTTCAATTTCTGCGGGCTAATCCGCCACCTATCAGGCCATAGTCACAATCAAAACACTTCTAACTCGGGCAAGCCCGTGTCATCGCCCGGGTCAGCGCCCGATTTTACCTTATTAGTTGCACATCGACCGGGCTAGCCCGGAATATATTGCGACTGTAAAACAGTGAATAAACTGAAACTCCGATGGTATGGCCACGTCACCAGATCATCAGGCCTTGCAAAGACTATTCTGCAAGGCACGGTGCTAGGAGGTAGAAGAAGAGGGAGACCGAACAAGAAATAGGAGGACAACATTCGAGAATGGACTGGTTTGACACTGAGCGAAGCCATCAGGGTTGCTGAGGACAGAGAAAGATGGAGTATGCTGGTTAAACGATCATCTGTGGTGCCCCTACCACCTCCGGGTTACGGGACAGGATAGGATAGGATAGGAAAACAGTCTGGGGCTGTATTACTCTAGAGGGGGAAATCAGCTACCCAAAACTAATTGTTATAGAAGCAAAACTTACTGCATCGGGTAGAGAATAATTGGGTTAGCTTATGGTTCAAAATCGGCCGACAGGGACGTAGGGGAAATATATTAAAATAATTTTTGAAAATCGTTATTTTCCTTGTTCGCCCCCCTTTGACGCTGTTCGTTTACCACACATCGCACTGCAGCATTCCACAAAAGTGGGTCGCAGGTGACCTCATTCTGACCTTAGACAGCATTGTTTTACAGAGAATGGCGGCAAACAGTGAGGTGAAGTATAAATGTATGATAGGCGAACAATGTGATAATTATATATATAATTCTATATATGTATGCATTTTTTTTCTCTCTCTCTTTTTTACGATTTAGTATTTTTTCAATATGTTCAAATCAAAGAATTCATTTCTTAGATTTTATAGTAATATATATTTTGTTACCAGGGCTACTTAAACGTGAATGTATGGTTTAATGTCAAAATTTTATATACATTATTATTATTATTATTATTATTATTATTATTATTATTATTATTATTATTATTATCATCATTATTATTATTATTATTATTATTATTATTATTATTATTATTATTATTATTAACGATTTAGTCTTATATTAATAAGCTCAAAGAATTCAGTTATTAGATTCCTATCCTATCCTATCCTGTCCCGTAACCCGGGGGCGTAGGGGCACCAAAGATGATCGTTTAACCAGCATACTCCATCTTTCTCTGTCCTCAGCAACCCTGATGGCTTCGCTCAGTGTTAAACCAATCCATTCTCGAATGTTGTCCTCCCACCTCTTTTTCGGTCTCCCTCTTCTTCTACCTCCTTGCACTGTTCCTTGCAGAATGGTCTTTGCAAGGCCTGATGATTTGGTGACGTGGCCATACCATCGGAGTTTTCTTTTTTTCACCACTGTGAGCAGGTCATCGTGTTGTCCAATGGCTTGTGTGATGGTCTATCGGACTTCGTCGTTGGTGATGTGTTGGGTATAGGAGGAAATGCCCAGAAGTCTTCTGTAGCACCTCATCTCCATGCTTTGTATTCTTCGTTGTAGATCTGCTATATTATTAGATTGTTTAGTAATAATTGTCACCAGGGTTTCTGAAGCTGTATGCGGCATTTGCCTAAAATCAAGGAACCAAGATGACGCCATCATTTATCCGACAAAAAAAAGGAATTTCTAGTATTTTGCTTGCTAGCAAAACAAGAGCAGATCAGTGAGGTTGACTTTGTACACGTTACTTGTCGTCGCAACTATACTAACAAAAAAAGTATAAAGACAACTTGAACAACATTATTTCAGAATCAAGTTCACGGCCCAGTTGTTCAAGCACAGCGCAGTTCGATTTGAAGAACAGCTGTTTGTTTTGTTCAAAAACTGTAGACAAAACTGAAAAAAGGCGTCTACAACCAAAAGATGAGGGGTATACAGTTCGAACATTAGAATATAAAGAAACTCTTCACATGGCTTGTGCAAAGCGCAGTAATGATGACTGGGCACAAAAGGTCACTGCAAGACTGGAACTTGTCAATGATTTAGTTGCTGCAGATGCGGTGTATCACAAAGATTGTAATAGTCGATTTCAGTCATTGAAGAGACCTTGGGAAACTGCTTCAGATCAGCAGAATCAGCAAGCAAAACGTGGCCGCCGAAGGAATGAAGCCTTTGCTGAGGCCTTTCAGAAAGTTGCGCGTTTTCTTGAAGAAAATGACGATGAACAGGTCACCTTCAATGATTTGATCTCAAAGATGAAAGAAATCAATGGAGGGGATGAAGCATACAGCTATACCAAGATGAAACACGAATTAAAGAAACACTTTGGCGATGACGTTATAATCACATGTGTGGATGGGAAGGCTAACGTTGTTGCGTGCAAAAAACAACTGCATCTTCTATTCTGCACTCGTTTTATGCCAGACAAAGTAACGACGAGGAGGCCCAGAAGATACAGATACTCAAGGCAGCTACAGAGCTTATTAAAAGTGACATAAGTCTGTTATCCATCATCTTTGTTTGAATCTCCAGAAATAATGAGACTACCAAACAAGGCATCACTGGCCGATGAGCTGTGGAAGATGGTTTCTGAACCTCCCATGTGTTCTCTACCCCGTGACCTCCAGTATGTTGTGGACGGAGGTTCCTTACTACAACGAGTACAAGCACCCTGGAAGCGGGGCTCCACATTCCAAAGCATTGTTGACTGTTACGTCAGTTATGTAAATAGCCAATATCCCCATGCCGTGGTAGTCTTTGGTGGATATGAGTCTGGACCCTCAACCAAGGATATGACCCATATAAGACGCACAAAAGGAATGAAAGGAGTACCGGTTCATTTTACTCATGACATGGCCCTGCTGTCTACTAAAGAAGTATTTCTTGCACACAAGGAGAACAATCATATATATTCATATCTCTCCTTGGTTCATGCTTGGAGCGGACATGCACAGTCATACAAGCGAAGTCAGACGCTGACTTGCAGATTGTCCTGGCAGCTCAACAGGCAACTAAACACAAGAACGCGGCTGTGGTAGATGAAGACACGGACCTGTTAGTGTTGTTGAAGCATTAATACCTGTGTGCCGAAGACCATGATGTCTACTTCTATTCAGACAAAAACAGCAAAAGAAGAAAGTATGGGACATAAAACGACTTGCTGATGTCCTTGGGTTCCCGCTACGTCATCTCCTGTTAGTTCTGCACGCCCTTACAGGTTGTGACACCACGTCCAGGCCCTTTGGCATTGGCAAGGCTGTAGCTCTCACAAAACTGAGGTCCAGCACCTGCTTTCAAAAGGCTGCCAAAACTTTTCTGGAGGCATCTTCAGTGACAGAAGTAGAAGCAGCAGGAGAGACAGCCCTTGTACTCCTTTATGGTGGCGCGGCAAAGAACATGCTAGAATAGACGAACTGAGGTATCGCACCTTCTGTAGGAAAGTGGCCCTTGGAACAACCTTTGTTCAGGTGAATACGCTGCCCCCAACGTCTGCGGCTGCACGATTTTACAGTCATCGCGTCTACTGGCAAGTACAAGAGTGGATGGGCAAGCAGCAGGACGCATGCCCAACATCATGTGGATGGAAGCTGGAGGGCAGCATGCTACTGCTGGTGACAACCATGCTTCCTGCTGCTCCACCTAAGCTGCTGAAGATAATCCGATGCTCATGCTCGGGAAATTCTGATGCCCGTTGTTGTTGTATTTAGATTAACTGTCCCCAGACACAGTGGCATATAGGGGACGATAATAAGAAGGCAAGATTAAAATTTTCAGGACCACATGTTAAAAGCCAGGTAAAATCATACTAATGCATAAATACTTTAAGACATATTATGAAGGAAAAGCTAAGAGCAGGAGGGCATAATAGTACGCCTGACAATAATGTAGGCTGATGGCAGGATAAGGTAAGTCAAAGTCAAGGTAGAACAGGTAGGACGCTGGGATATTCTTGCCCCGAGGGAAAGAAAAAAAAAAGGGAGACATTCAATTAATAATACTTGGAGACATTCGATTAGCATTAATTAAAGGCACGTGTTCTGAATATATAGTACGGGCGGGTCAGTTGGCCCAATCAAACAAAAGACAAGTACACGATTAAAATATGGCAAGGGGACAGGAAGGTCAAAATTTAAAATGATGGATACAAAGTGGAATTAAAACATATTGAACAAAGAGTGGACAAGATAATTTCCACAAGTATTTATAATTTAGAGTATAGGATAGGGTCCAACTGGACTAAAGGATAAAATAAGGCACCGCGGCGTGCCTAGGGATGCCCATTCCCGCTGTTCATGCAGGAGGTACAGGCTTCTTTGTTCTCCTGCCTGCAAGGAGTGCCGGGGTCTTAGCTGCTGCAACACTCCCCCACCCCATCCCGATGAACTGTAGCAGGATTGGAGCAAAAATGTTCAGTCAGCCTTGTATGGTTTTGCGTTATCATATTAAGTTAAAGAAACTGACTGCATAGTACAATGCAGTGTAATCAATATTTTTATATTGTTCATTGTTTATTATCTCTCATAGGGCATTTACATAACCTTTCTACATCATTAAATTTAACCAGTTAACAGTATCGTTAATTATTATAATGTTTTCGATAATGTATTTTTATTACCTTTCAAACGAGGTGCTACTTGATAGGGTTCTAACGATTTTTGTGGACTGTGACCTTGACCGTGACCTTTAAATAGCCGCTAAAAAGTATGCCGCACACCAACTGTGTCCGATTTTTTATGGGAAGTAGCGACTGATCGTGCCGTCATAATGCAGTAAAAATCTTTTCTATAACAATTTGTTTAGGGTCATAGCATTTTTTTTTCTAGATCCCCCAGGCTATATGGGGCTGTGAGAACATTGACAAAATAGCCAGCCATTCAAATGTATGTAGAGGAGAACAAGGATGCTGTAAAGGCTACCAGTGTGACGAGTAATTATGTGTGCTCTTAAACGCTGCTGGGATGGAGGCGGTTACACACACACTCACTCCCACACACACGCACACACACACACACACACACACACCCACACACACGCACACACACACACACACAGACACAAATGCACGTCTATCTAGGGGGCAAAAGGCTGATAGCCTACGATGCACTACTATAGGCTTCTACGTCCTGTTACATCAGCGTTATCAAACATAGGGTGCATTTTCAATACGAGCGTCTCGCAGTGAATTTACTAACGTTTTACTGTTATAGGCCTACCTCAGCATTATGCCTCTATATTACGTACTGCGCTAGCTAATGAATAAACACATGTGCCTAATTTAGCATTTGGTGATAGTTGTCGGCGTGTTACTGAGAGAATGTCACGAACTGAATTGGCAAATATTTACATTTGTGTATACATCACGTGTTTATGTGTTTACGTGTTTACGTGTTCACGTGTTTAAGACACAAGCGACGGCTGTTGACATAGGCACGTGGCGTATGTATTCGCTTTGCGTGGGTACTATTTTTATAAGTTCATTAATATTTTGGTCATGAGACTCGGCTATATAAAGACTGTTTGGAGACCCCTATTCCCAGTCCCATATACGCTACGGTGTCTCGGGACAAAAATCTACTTAACAAACAAACAACCTTAATCCCCCTATACGCAGTGTGTCCGGGGACGTTAATTTACTTACCATACCATACCACCTTATTACAAAAAATTGTCCCTTATACGCCATGTGTCCGGGGACTTTAATCTATGCAAGCAAAAGCAAACCTTATTACAACTAGTAACCGAAAGGTACCTGGTTCGAATCCCGGATTGGCCAACGTGTGACAATATTATTTTCCCTTACCATCAACTGGTTCGCTGGTGTCAGAATAATGTGACCAGTAGTCGCCTATATGCTCCGGTGTCGTGTGACTATAATCTACAGTTACCCCCTTATTACAGAAGGCTGTTCTCGTATGCACTTGAGAGTGTGATGGGATCAAATAGGACTGGGATAGGGTGTATGAGTGGAATAAAAGATAAGATTGTGAAGAAAAAAAAAGGGTGAATACTTATTTCGTGTGATCTGGCAATATTGTGTTACTGTGTAGGCTACTTCTGTTTTTCACTGTGGTGATTCTGGATTCTGTTCACGACAGACACGGTAATTTAAACATTTATAATTTATGATGTACTTGTTGGAAACATAATATTGAAACTAATTTGTAAATGAATGAAATATTTTCACAATTTGATAAATTTGTCTGTCAGACCGGGAACGGGATTGCTTCAGAGAGAGAGATAAAATCATATTATAGTTCAGCAATTTATTATTTTATTACTCTAGGACTTATGGGTTTCTTGAATTCCGTTTAAATTATTATTCTAATACTTTGAGTGAGAAAGAAGATTCCGAGAGAACCATAAAATTAGCAAAACCTATATTGGTGTTGTGTTCCAACTGTTGAGTATTTTACGTCTTCAGTGTTTCAAGTTTATCTCTCTGTCTCAACTTGTGTAATTGTATAGGAAAGGCCTTTTGATGAATGCTTGAATGCGTGAAATTGGAAAGTTTTACAAACTGATATGAAGTTTGTAGGAATCTTCTGAGAATAAAGCTAATTTTTGTTTATACATGCACGAGACGTTTATGACAGAGAACGCATGCATAAACGTAGAGTACAGGCCTGCTTCAGTTTTTCAGGGCCTAATTTTACTTCCTGGTTCAAAGTGAACGACAACAACAAACGCAAACATTGCAGTCGCAGCGGCGCATACGTGCTAATATGGGCTACATGCTTCAAACGGGTCATGAAGTCTCTTTTCAACGAGTCCCGCTGGTCTAGCATTCTATATTCACCCAATCTTTTCAACAGGATTTGTGTTTTAAAGTAATCGTCGTGGACTACCCTAGTTAAACGTTCTTCAATGCGTGTGCGTTGTCTCTAATTAGTACCTGGATTTTAAATATTACGTAGTATGCACAAGCGTCTGTAGGCCTGTCTGTAATTTGTGTGCCAAGGTTGTAGGCATAGGCGTTCTGTGATGCACCTGATCTGTGACTAATGCATTGGTCTTGATCTTCTTCCTCCATGGTTGCTGTGGGACAGCTGTGTTGGATGTATATGTATATTCATGTTTCTACGTTGGATTACCGGTTAGTACATCTCTCTCTCTCTCTCTCTCTCTCTCTCTCTCTCTCTCTCTCTCTCTCTCTCTCTCTCTCTCTTAATCTGAGTTCACATGATCGCGCTGAATCTCCCACCCCATCCTTCCCATTGAAATGAACCTGTTTTGTGTTTATTCAATAAAACGTCTAAGTCTAAGTCTAAGTCTCTCTCTCTCTCTCTCTCTCTCTCTCTCTCTCTCTCTCTCTCTCTCTCCCTCCCCTCATCACTTATAGCCACAGCCACACACACGCACTCTTTCACACTCGCCCACACACACCCATTCCTTAATCCACACACTTACACACACACTCTCTCTCTCCCTCTCTCCCCCTCCCCTCATCACTTATAGCCACAGCCACACACACGCACTCTTTCACACTCGCCCACACACACCCATTCCTTAATCCACACACTTACACACACACACTCTCTCTCTCTCTCCCTCTCACTCATACCCCACCCAGCTACTTAACCACACATATTGGCTACGAATGTTTAGAACGGAGGTTTGGTAAGTATAGAGAATGAGTTGTTGCATATTATAATGATTTATTGTCAACATAAGTGTTTCCTTTCACTCTTTCTCCCATTGAGTTCGGAGTTAACGCAAAACGTAATAACCTATGTTATGTATATACTAACGTAGATTATTATTATTATTATTATTATTATTATTATTATTATTATTATTTTTTTATTATTATTATTATTATTATTATTATTATTATTATTATTATTATTATTATTATTATTGTAATCTATCACCAAACAACCGCCTGTTCAAAATGCATCAAACACAGGCACACGGACAGTACAACAGATTACACTTTTTACAGTTAATAAAGTATTAAAGTAATACATGCATTTAAACACACACGCGCGTTCGCACACACACGCACGCACATAACACACACACATATCACACATATAACATGCACACACCACGCAGACTTCACGTGTCCTTAAAATTAATTACCCTCTTTGCGCGCACACACACACACACATACACACACCCACCCACGCACACGCACCCACACACACACACACACACACACCTACACACACACACACACACACCCACACCCTAATAGCTGATGATGATAAATGCTAAAAAGAATAATATGAACCACAAGTAAACAATGCATTACTCATTTACTAACATGACAACAACAGGCACAGTCTAAGTTAAGTATCGTTATTAAAGTAATATGTTCGATTGAGGTCACAAACACGTGCACAGATAAAACAAGGTTCAGTGTAGGTGATATCGCAATAACGCCAATCAGTCGTTTAACAATAGTGGATCGTCGATGGCACAGCGGTAGTGAATCCTGAATGTCATAGCGGTAGTGGGTTATTCAGTGGTGTGGCAGGCATACTTTTCATACCACAGGCGCTTCTATCTGGACACGCGAGAGTCTATGTCTGTGACGCGTCTCCCTTTGGTTATCTTTAATGTAAGGTTCCAAACTGGAGCAAGTGAAAATTGCGGTCATCGCAGTTTTCAAATCTATATGAACAAACTCAAAGAGTTCTCCCCAAAGAATGCAGCTCATTCATTTCAGCAGTGATTCGCGGAAACAAATAAATTAAGAAATATTCTCTGTCCATTTTCAAAACCGTTCAGTTTTGGTAAAATTGTCCAAAAAATGACCTTTTCCACGATCACTTCACGGGAGTTAGATTTCCTTACCGAAACTATAACTTTTGTCGGTAGTAACCGGTTTTGGTTTTAACATGAACTGTCAACTTCTGTTTGATGTGCGTTCACTTTCGCGATGAATACAAAGATTTTTTTCTTCTTGGAAGTGCTTAATAACAAGAGAAAGATTAATACATAACATACATGCAAACGCCACTTATGTTGCTATTTTAGAGCTTAAATAAAAATGACGATGAAGGATGATGAATGAAAAATAGCCCACTGCACTACACAGTAGCAGTTGAAACCAATGTAGGATGTACATGCGTGACAAGATCAACCACTAAGCGTTCAGCTGTGTTATAAACGAGCGATCAGTTGCAGTTCATTCCTTTTGAGACTTTTTTGTGTGTTTAATTAATCCCCACCAGCAAACACAGGTGTGGTGTCCCAAACATGTTGTGGGCTGGAAATCTGTGGAAATAAAGAAATAAAGACTGTGACTTCAATTATACAGACCAAGATATGTATATTTTTTTAATTTCCACACTTAATACTTTGAAATTGTCAAGGGGAATCAGCAGGAGCCAAATGTCGGTCTGTCTGTCGGTTGGTTGGAAGCCATATCTCAAGACCCACTGAATGGATTTTGACCAAACTTTATAGGAACATTACCTAGGTTAGTAGCTTGCATCCAGTGCCATCATATTAGCTCTACCACAAAGATCAAGGTCCTAAGGCCATGTTATTGATAATTTTTTTTTTTATTGCTCAATATCTCAAAAACAGCTGAAGCGATTTTGTTGAGGTGTGGTATACAAAATACTTCTAATCATGGGCCATCTTCACATAACAGTCCAGTTGTCAGTCAGTTGGGTCGTCGTCCGTCTCTCCAAATATGCCCCCCACCATCCCAACCCCCCCCTCCCAACCCCCCCCCCCCAAAAAAAAAAAGTAAAAAAGTTGGTTTATGGTAACATAGAAAAGAAAATAGAGTCGATCGGTCGGCGTCCATTTCCAAAAAAATTTTGTTTGAGGGCGGGAACTTTTTTTTTTTTTACCTTGGGTGCGTTTTTTTTCCTGTTTTTTTCCCCAGACGATCCCCCCAAAATGTTTAGGTCGGGCCAAAAAATTAGCGTCGGTCTGGATATCGTAAAAGGACAGACAGGGGGAGGGGGAAGGGGTATTCATAACATTTTTGTTTAAAACAAAAATGTTGTCTTATCTCAATAACTGAACCAAATTCACCATTTCTCAGTTTTCCTTGATGGATACTTTCAGTAGGCTAAGCAGATTAGACCATTTTTAATTGTGCTTTCTCAAAGGTCAAGGTCATTGTGCTTTTCCGTTTTTTAAACACGTTTTGCGTTGTTTCTAAAACTTGGTTGAGCCGATTTTTTATAATTTTTTGCTTGCAGATAGTTTATATAGTGTCCTATAAGAGGGTTTACATGATTTGTGTGTGTGTGTGTGTGTGTGTGTGTGTGTGTGTATGTGTGTGTGTGCCTGTGTGTGTCACTATTCAATAGTAATAGTGTCCTTGTCATTCTATAAACGGGTGAAACTAATGTTCTGCAATAAAGAACTGTATCTGAAAAAATAGTGAGCCATTGTAGCAAGTAAAGATAAAGTCAAAAGTGTTTCTTATAATATATATATATATAAAACAAACAAACTTGCAGGGATGCTGAAACCACATGCAATCTTTTTGTCTCACCAACTCATGCCTTTTTTTTTTTTAACAAAATGTTGACCAAGCTTCTATCAACTTAATCAAGTATTACTGAATCAAAAAGCTGCCTCTCAAGTTATTTGCAGACAAATATGAGTTGCATTCTGAAAACTGTCCGCAGGTTGCACATATTTCTATAGACTACTATTTTTAGCTCTTATAAAATCTAATACTAATGTTAAAGAGTAATGTAGCATTCTGACTTTCAGCATCCCTGTACTACTACTACTGCTACTACTACTACTACTACTACTACTACTACTACTACTAATAATAATAATAATAATAATAATAATAATAATAATAATAATAATAACAACAATAATAATTAATAGCAATTTAAATCAGCTCTAATTCTTCAAGTCCAGCTCATCCTCCCAGACTCACAGTCATAGTGTCACTGTCATCTCATGCCCTTGGGCTGGTAGGCTGATTTGAAACATGTTGTCTTATCAGGGCCTGCACAAAGGACATACAGTATCAAGCTTAAAATCCTCAGTTGCAAATGTACAGGGCAGAATTACCTCATGTCCAAAAATAATCAAAACTTTAGACAGGCAAGTCACTATTGTTCTTTTCTTTGTTTGGTTATCACTGTTACGGCAGTTCAAAGTACTTTGTTTTTATAACATAAACATGCAAGTCTCACCAGGCGTTCAAAGTACTTTGTTTTCATAGCATAAACATGCAAGTCTCATCAGGCGTTCAAAGTACTTTGTTTTCATAACATAAACATGCAAGTCTCACCAGGCGTTCAAAGTACTTTGTTTTCATAGCATAAACATGCAAGTCTCACCAGGCGTTCAAAGTACTTTGTTTTCATAGCATAAACATGCAAGTCTCATCAGGCTATAGCCCATGTTGGTCTGGCAGCCATTTTTCACTCTGAATAAAATTGCACAACTCAGCTGATCAAGGATTTGGTCACATAGGTGTTGTACATGTCACTGTATACTTTATTTAAACCAAAATACAACTTTATTGTCCAAAACCCAAAAAGATACAGAAATTTGCCTTTGGAAAACTCTGTTGGATGAGAGTATAAGGTCTAGTTTGTGCATAAATGCATTCATCGCATGTACTGTAAATATCCTGACACTTATTGCCACTAACACCCTCCCAAAATCCAGGAAGTAGTAGGTTCTTTTCCCCACACCCGCTTGCCCATGATTGTCCTCAGCTCTCTGGCGTTAGATAATGGGCAGTAAATAATAATAATAATAATAATAATAATAATAATAATAATAATAATAATAATAATAGTAATAATAATAATAATAATAATAATAATAATAATAATAATAATAATAATAATAAATGAGCAAGTTGATGCCCTAGGGGCTTCAGTTAGATCCTCTATCCCCCAATGCCGTTAACAGTTCTTCAGCACGAAAAGCACTATAAGTATAAGAGCAATAAATATATGCTAAAACATTTTTTTTTAATGAACATCATACTATAATATTTACATGCGCAGTGAAAATTCACATCATGATGCATTGATGGAACTACAGTCTGGACTGTTGTAAGGTGAAAACATGGGAGCATTACATTACATTACATAATTGTTGCTTTAGGTCCAGCGGACTCTTCCGAGCCAAATCAGGACCGGACAACCCCTAATCTGCATAAAAGATCTGCTGAAACAACCCTAGTGGGAAAACTGAATGCCCTCAACCAGCCAGTCACTTTACAATAAAGACGTCCAACGCAGGGGACGCTGAGGCTGCACTCTAATTTATCGAACCCCCGTTTACAAAAACAAAATAGAATACAAACATCATTATAAATTATCAACAAAACATATACATATAAAATGCCTACATTGCTAAATAATAACATCATAGGAAGCCCTAGTGACCACCTGGCAGAAAGCGTCCAATATTCCCAAGCTGATCCAACAGACCTCATACACAAACAAGGAGTCTTGTCCCGGAAGAGTTTTCAAGAAAAAAGGTAGGTGACTGGTCTAGCGAAGAAGAAGATAGTATAGCAGATTGATAGAACAGAGCAGGACTGAGAAAGAGCAAATGAGAAAGACAACGACAGTGGGAATTTAAAGCACTAAATTTCCAGAAAGTAGGGATACTATTTATACTGAAACCCCCGGCACCCCAACGGGGGTGAAACCTGGGAGCCCTCATCATTATGTAGGCAGTTGGTGACTGGAGGCAGCTGTAGAAAATCCCCTACGACAATAGCCTAACCTGTAGACCACCACAAAATGGTTTGCTTCTCCTGATACCATGATGGTCCGTACAACATGTTCAACCTGAAAAATAGTAGTCAAGAATGGAATTCATATACAGCTCAAGTATACATGTTATAATATATATAGATAGAGTACTTAGCATTATTTATTTATTTATTTATTTATTTATTTATTTAACGTAATCGCTTTTATACAGCTGCTCAACGCGTTGGCCGATACAGGATCTAACTCAAGCCTCCCTAGGCCCCCCAATAAAACATGAACAATCCCAGTATTGAAATACAACAACCAATAGCTTAACCCACCCACCCACATCTACCATCTGGAGCATTGCACATCTCAATACAACATTGCACGTCTCATTATAAACCTTCACAATAGTTCAATTCAACTTTCCACATACATTTGCCTTCTTTGGGGAGAACTCTTCGAGTTTGTTAATATAAATTTGAAAACTGCGATGATCCGCAATTTTTCCTTGCTCCAGTTTGGGACCTTGTGTTATAGATAACCAGAGGGAGACGTGTCACATGCATAGGCGCTCGCGTGTCCAGATACAAGCGCCTGTGTTTCAGACCGACTCATGCAGTGTCAAAGGTCACGGACGTTACGTCCGTATTTTATTTTTAGAACAGCATGATCGTGTTCTTTCTAATGCATCCAAACTAATTTTGGCAATTCTTACACGTTATAAAGTGATAAGCTAACCCTAGCACTAACTATACATGTACAATTATAATTCATATACTATAAACATTATTTTCCCCTAGGAACTCTGCTCTGTGGGTTCGGGCAAATAGAATAGACCCAACGTTTCCCGGCGTGTCGTAATGAGGCGACTAACAGGGGTGATGTTAGCACGGCATCACTGGGCGAAAGTCTTCTACACAGAAGTCACCGGCCAGGGCGGAGGAACCTCACGTTACTACAGGTTCAACGACCACGTGCTCAGGGCCAAGGCGAGCCACACTGTATTCGTGGATTTCGGCTGTGGCCAACAGCCTGGAGAGGATTGGGCCCTGCCAGGTCTTTTTTGCCCAAGACACACTACATGATGACACAATCCACTAATTCCATACCGGATCGGTCGTCGCCCGGGCCGTCACCCGGCACAAGGACCGCGCCTTCCGTTGGCCACCAGGACGGAGGTGTTAAGTATGCTACTGATGGACAATATAGCAAGATCCGCACGAGAAACAACATCGTCATAGGAACCTGGAACGTCAGGACCCTAACTGCGGAAGGAAAATTAGAAGAACTGGCCCACGAGCTGGACCACTATCGATGGAACGTTCTAGGTATCAGCGAACTGCGCTGGAAAGGCCTAGGTGAAACAACGACTGACAAAGGCCACAAGCTCTATTTCAGCGGTAGAGATGACAGGCACGAACACGGCGTTGGATTCTTGGTCCACAAGAACATTCTAGCCACTGTCATGGGTTGCCGCCCAGTCTCCAGTAGACTCATTACCATCCGTCTGAGAGCAACCCCTTTCAACATTACCATCATCCAGGCCTATGCCCCAACATCAGACTATGAAGACAGCGAAGTGGAGGATTTTTATGAAAATATACAGGCGGTCCTTGACCAAGTGCCGAAGAAGGACATAGTCATAGTGCAAGGCGACTGGAATGCCAAGGTTGGCCAAGATGCGCACCGCAACTGGGGAGACACATGCGGACCCCACTGCAACAACGAGACAAATGACAGGGGTCTGAGGCTATTGGAGTTTGCCAGATACAACAATCTGGTACTGGCAAACACGCTTGGTCTCCACAAAAAATCCAGACGATGGACATGGCACAGTCCCGGCGGGGAACATCACAACCAGATCGACTACATCATGGTCAAGAAACGCTTCAGATCAAGCATCAACATTGGCAGGACACGCACTTTTCCAGGAGCAGACATTGGAAGTGACCACGATCTCGTGATGATGTCTTTCCGGCTCCATTTGAAGAGAGTAAATACAGCAAAGTGCACTAGGCTGAAGTTCGACCTGGACAAACTGCAAGACCCGGAGGTGGCAAAAATATTTCAGGCCACAATTGGAGGGAAATTTGCACCACTGCTTATTTTGGGGGCAGGCGAAGTAGATGTCAACACCATGACCAATACCTTCAACTCAGCTGTAACAGATGCCGCCACTGAGATCCTTGGCAAGCACCGACCAAAGAAGAAGCCGTGGATCACACCTGAACTTTTGGATCTGTGTGATAAACGAAGAGAGTTAAAAAAGAAAAAGAACACCTCACAGGGAGCTGATGTCTACCGAAAAATCAACAATGACATCCGAAAAGGCATGCGCACAGCAAAGGAGAACTGGATAGAAGATCAATGCCAGGAAATAGAGAACAATCTGAACAAGAACAACAGCAAGAAGGCCTACCAGACTGTGAAGCGGCTGACAAGTGTTAAACAGCCCAAAGTCTCCACTATCCAAAGCAAGTCTGGCATTTGCCTTACAGAAGAACAAGAAGTCTTGGACAGATGGACAGAGTACTGCTCTGACCTTTACAACCATACACCAAATGGAGACCCATCAGTTCTAGCATGTCCCGAGAGCAGAGAAGAAGAAGAAATCCTCCCAATTCTCCGGGAAGAAGTTGAGGCAGCAGTGCAATCGCTGAAGAAAGGGAAGTCAGCGGGAGTGGACAACATACCAGCGGAACTGCTACAAGCAGGAGGAGAAGCGATGACTGATGCTCTCACCACTATCTGTAACAAGATCTGGCAGAGTGGGGAATGGCCTACACCATGGACCCAGTCGCTTGTCATCACTCTTCCTAAAAAAGGTAACCGTCAGGAGTGTGAAAACTACCGCACCATCAGCCTCATCAGCCATCCCAGCAAGGTCCTCCTGAAAATAATACTCAACAGGTTGAAACCACAAGCTGAACAAATCATAGCTGAAGAACAAGCAGGATTCATGGCAGGGCGAAGTACCACTGAACAGATTTTCAACCTCAGAATAATCTGTGAGAAATACCTACAGCACCAACAACATCTATATCATGTGTTCATAGACTTCAAGAAGGCATTTGACCGAGTCTGGCATGCAGCTCTATGGGCAACCATGAAAGTGTACAACATCAGCCCTAAAATCATAGAAGTCATCAAAAGCCTGTATGACAAGGCTACCAGTGCAGTCCTCCATAACAGCGTCATCGGGAACTGGTTCAGAACAACAATCGGTGTGCGTCAAGGATGCCTACTCTCTCCAACACTCTTCAACATCTTCCTAGAGCGCATCATGTCAGATGCTCTTGCAGATCACGAAGGCACAGTCAGCATAGGGGGCAGAGCAATCTCCAATCTTCGTTTTGCGGATGATATTGATGGATTGGCTGGAGAGGAACAAGAACTTGAACAGCTTGTACAGAGGCTTGACACCACCTCCAGAGCTTATGGAATGGAAATAAGTGCAGAGAAGACCAAAATGATGACCAACAACACCAATGGCATCAACACGGACATCAAAGTACAAGGCCAATCCCTCAACACAGTGCACAGCTTCAAATATTTAGGAGCCATTGTGTCAGACAATGGGTCTCGACAGGAAGTCCTCTCCAGGATCGCACAAACAACTGCTGCCCTGACAAGGTTGAAGCCCATTTGGAAAGACAGAACCATCAGTCTACATTCCAAAGTAAGACTGCTGCGATCTCTGGTCATCTCCATCTTCCTATATGCTTGCGAAGCATGGACCCTCACAGCAGATCTCCAACGAAGAATACAAAGCATGGAGATGAGGTGCTACAGAAGACTTCTGTGCATTTCCTATACCCAACACATCACCAACGTTGAAGTCCGACAGACCATCACACAAGCCATTGGACAACACGATGACCTGCTCACAGTGGTGAAGAAACGGAAACTCCGATGGTATGGCCACGTCACCAGATCATCAGGCCTTGCAAAGACCATTCTGCAAGGCACAGTGCAAGGAGGTAGAAGAAGGGGGAGACCGAAAAAGAGGTGGGAGGACAACATTCGAGAATGGACTGGTTTGACACTGAGCGAAGCCATGAGGGCTGCTGAGGACAGAGAAAGATGGAGTATGCTGGTTAAGCGATCATCTGTGGTGCCCCTACGACCTTCGGGTTATGGGACAGGATAGGATAGGATAGGATAGGAAAGATTATATCCTATCCTATCCTATCCCGTAACTCGGAAGTCGTTGGGGCACAACAGATGATCGTTTAACCAGTGTACTCCATCTTTCCCTGTCTTCAGCAACCCGTGGTCAAGCCAGTCCATTCTCGAATGCTGTCCTCCCACATCTTTTTCTGTCTCTCTCTTCTTCTGCCTCGTTGCACCGTGCCTTGCAGGATGGTCTTTGCAAAGTCTGATGCTCTTGTGACGTGGCCATACCATCGGGATTTCCGTTTCTTCAACACTGTGAACCTGCCATCATGTTGCCCAATGGCTTATGTGATGGTTTGGCGACTGGGTTCACTTTCTAAAAACAAACCGCTAAAGTTAGACTCAAGCCCGTTGATGAAGTTGGTGGAGATGATGATGAGGATGATTTTGGTGAAAATGATGGTGATGACGCCAATTTTAAACTCATCGCCAGTAACTTTAAATATTCTGACTCCTCTTCCTGATGAACAAGGACCCTCCTGTGATGATATCCTGGAGAAGATACGATAATATTACAAGGGGATTAAGATCTGTAGATAGATGAGGCGTTTAGCTATCTCTATCAGTCATTCTTGTGAGAGACTAAATCACGATGCTTGGTCACATAAAACTTTATATTTGTTCTCTGGTTTCAAAGTATCATTGGCTCACTTTAAGAAATGCTTTTTGCTAGTCAAATGTCTTAGTCTACTTGGTCTCCAGAGAAGAAGAGCTAGTGGACACACAACAATAAAAATAGAATGACACCAGTCGTATTTATGTGACTTCAACTTTTATATGTTCAACACAAATTCTAACATACACAAATGAGGAGTTTTGTTCCAGAAGAGTTTTCAAGAAGTTAGTTAGTTAGTTAGTTAGTTAGTCATTCATTGCTTAAGGGTCAAGCGAGCTGCAAAGAGCCAAAACAGAATCGCAAAATAAAGGCCTTAATTTGGCAAAAAGAGGACTCACCCCTGATCCGCATAATAAATCTGCTAGAACAACCAGTGGTAACACTGAAGGTACTCCACCAGCCGGTCACTGTACAATAAAGGCATCCCACGCTGGGGACGCTGAGGCTATACTCTAATTTATCGAACCCCCGTTTACAAAAACAAAATAGAATACAAACACCATTATAAAATATCAACAAAACACATACATATAAAATGTCTACATTGCTAAAAAATAATATCATAGAAAGCCCTAGTGACCATTTGCAAGAAAGCGTCCAATATTCTCAAGCTGAAACAACAGACCTCACACACAAATGAGGAGTTTTGTCCCGAAAGAGTTTTCAAGAAAAAAGGTAGATGACTGGTTAAGCGAAGAAGAAGATAGTATAGTAGATTGATAGAGCAGAGTAGGAATGAGAAAGAACAAATGAGAAAGACAGCGACAGTGGAAATTTAAAGCACTAAATTTACAGAAAGTGGGGATACTATTTATACAGAAACCTCCGGCATCCCCACGGGGGGAGAAAAAGGTAGGTGACTGGTCTAGCGAAGAAGATAGTATAGTTGATTGATAGAACAGAATAGGAATGACAAAGAACAAAGGAGAAAGATAGCGACAATGGGAATTTAAAGAACTACATTTCCAGAAAGTGGGGATACTATTTATACTGAAACCCCCGACACCCCCACGTGGCATATAGTAATAATAATAATAATAATAATAATAATAATAATAATAATAATAATAATAATAATAATAATAATAATAATGTGTGTTTTTCGCATTTTTCCGCCGTGGATTAAAAATGTAAATAAATACATAGGGTAAATAAATGTACACCGATAATACAATTCGGTCGGCCTATTTTTTTTCAGGTTTACGTCTCCATGGCAACCAAATTAGACGACACGTCACCAGAATTGGTCACTAAGTGCCCCATATGTGCGGAAGAGTTCAGCCCGACGGTGCTCCCGAAGTTCCTGCCCTGCGCACACGTCATCTGCCGTGGCTGCCTTCTGATCCTTGGCTCTGGACACGTGTCCAAATGCCCTTTGAGCTCTTGTAAGACTCAGTTTTTGACCGTGAACGACCTTGACCCCGATGACCTTGCGCGCGCGGTTGACGCTTTACCGACGGATAAGGCGGTTCTAGCAGTGGCAAGCGCTATAACCGTGCTGCGTAGCAGTGATTGCGGCTTGTGCAGAGAAGGACAGAAAGAAAATGATGTCTGCGTAGACTGCAAGCTTTTCGCTCAACGATTGGCCAAGCGCAGTCATGTGAAGTGCAGGAAGCACCGTGATAGTCCGGTGGAGCTGTATTGCCACGCCCATTTGCGACCTATCTGCGCTCTCTGTGTTCCGGACCACATCAAGTGTGGAGACATGAGTCGGATCCAGTGCATCGCGGAACAAGAGAGAGAGGTGCTGACGACGCAAGCACGCACATTCTTGTTCAATGGAAAGCAAATTACCAAAAAGGTAATAGTACTTTCTTGACCTCAATTGTTTCCCTGCCAATTAGACTAATTTTAGGCAGTCAGTCACTTTACTCCTCTGCAGGTGTCCATTTTATCCATCCAGCCTTCAGTCCACCCATCCGTCAACCAACTAACCATTCAAACCTACGAGTCAGTCATCAAGATGATGTTTGCTAATAGTTCCATTTAGAACCCCCGTGGGGGTGCCGGGGGTTTCAGTATAAATAGTATCCCCGCTTTCTGTAAATTTAGTGCTTTAAATTCCAATTGTCGCTGTCTTTCTCCTTTGTTCTTTCTCATTCCTGCTCTGTTCTATCAATCTGCTATACTAACTCTTCTTCGCTAGACCAGTAACCTACCTTTTTGCTTGAAAACTCTTCCGGGACAAAACTTCTCATTTGTGTGTGAGGTCCGTTGGATCAGCTTGGGAATATTGGACGCTTTCTGCCAGGTGGTCACTGGGGCTTCCTATGATGTTATTATTTCGTAATGTAGGCAATTTATATGTATGTGTTTAGTTGATATTTTATAATGATGTTTGTATTTTATTTTGTTTTCGTCAACGGGGGTCATTCTGTTCATGGATGGTGGCGGCACCGGCTCGGTTCTTGGTATTCATATTATCTGTTGTTTTGCATGGCCATGTTTTACTGTAATTATTTAACCATTTGATAAGTGTATACCTGTTCTGTGTGAGTGTGTGTGGGTGTGTGTGTGATTGCACGTGTGTTGTCAAGCGCGGCGAGCTCGCTTTCCTTACCGTTTGCGAGGTACCGCGCGATACAAATGTACTGTATTAAAATCAGTAATAGTATTATTATTATTATTATTATTAACGGGGGTTCGATAAATTAGAGTATAGCCTCAGCGTCCCCGGCGTGGGATGTCTTTATTGTGAAGTGACTGGCTGGTGGAGTGCCTTCAGTGTTACCAATAGGGTTGTTTCAGCAGATCTTTTATGCGGATCAGGGGTGAGTCCCTCTTTCAGCGAAGTTATGGTCTTGATTTTGTGGTCCTGATTCGGCTCTTTGGAGTCCGCTGGCCCCTGTAAGCAATGAATGAATGAAAGAATTTGGTACAATAATGATAGTGGTGATGATTAGGGTTTTTGGGTACAACAGTTGTTTGGGATAGGACGTGAGTTGACTGGGATCGCTAGATATATCGATATAAGGGCTAAGAAAACAGTAATACTGGTAATAATATTGTGTACGTTGCTTTACCCTCTCCAGACAAATCAGCTTGAGGATGAAAGAGAAGAGACAGAGCAGCATTACAAACATCTTCGCGAATCCGTCACCGGCTATATGAACATCCTGCGCCAGCAGCTCGATGCCCAGGAACACACACTCCTCCAGTCTTTGACAGCTAAAGAAACACAACTCATTGAAGCCAACTACAGGAAGTGGCGTCCCTTGAAAGAGTCTGCTACCTTGCTTCTGTCGCACGGCCAGGCAGCGAAGAGATTATCGGCGACCTCCCCTGATTGCAATCTGTTGGAGACCATGGAGTATCTCCGTGCTCGTTGGGCATTGCTGGAGACCGAAACGTCAGAAGCCCAACGTATTGGAGATTCGGCAGAAAGGGAGGGACTTCTGTTACTAGACACAGGTTTATTTGATCGTCTGAATTCCTGGATAGGTCAACTATCATCACGAGCTTTAGTTGTCCAGGACAGTTCAGTTACTATTCCCTTATCTTCAGAAGGACAAACACTCCATGACAATGCAGAAACGTTCAAGGTCTTTGCTAATGACAACGCAGAAGAGGCTAAGGTCGTCGCCGATGACAAGGACAGTTCAGTTACTATTCCCTTATCTTCAGAAGGACAAACACTCCATGACAATGCAGAAACGTTCAAGGTCTTTGCTAATGACAACGCAGAAGAGGCTAAGGTCGTCGCCGATGACAACACACAACGTTCGAATGTTGTTGATAGTAGCGAACTTTCCGAGACAAGTGCGTCATCAAAAGAACAGGGAAGCTGCGACAGCACTTTGGCGGCAATATCGGATCATTTACAGACTCTCATTACACAGCAATTTGAAGATAGCATTGAAAAATTCGACCAGAAACCTAACAAAGAACCTCTCCTTACAACAGCCAGTGACTTTTCCACAAGCGAAGGAGTACAACCAATCAACGAGCTCCTTACAAATGAACAGAATTCTAGCGCCTCAGAAACGTCAAGCGCAGAGGTTATAACAAAATATTATATGTCGTGTGACGATGTTGGCCCAGTCAGCGAGAAGGATGCAGGAATATATACGTCCGTCTCAAGTACTTCACTTTCCCAAAAAATTCTTCTTTTGCCTCGGTCAAGGTAAGAATTGTGATATTATGCATAGTTTTCTATCTATTACAAGTTATGATCGTCTACTTCCATAACCAAAACCGGATTGTTGTTGTTGTTGTTGTTATTGATGGGGCTGCTCCTTGTTTGTTGGTTAGTTGGTTGATACTTTCTTGTTTGTTGTTGCTGTTGTTGTTGTCCATTGTTATTGTTGTTTTCTGTCTTGATGATGATGATGATGATGATGATGATGATGATGATGATGATGATGATGATGATGATGATGATGATGATGATGATAGGCCTACTGCTGCTGATGATGATGACGACAACGATGAAGCATATTCTTATTCTTCTTTCTGGCTGCTGCTGTTGATGCTGATGATGATGATGATGATGATGATGATGATGATGATGATGATGATGATGATGATGATGATGATGAACATCCTGCTGTTGTTGCTACTTCTTGTTCTACTTCTGTTTATGGTAATGACGACCTTTTTTTTAGATCTCTAGGAGCAGCTTCCATATGCCGGTCGGATTCCAGGGGCTGTGAACTGTCTTATGATTCTGCCCTAGCTCTCGTAGAAAAGGATAATGAGATGAACGACAAGAAGGAAGCCGAACTGATGGGTTCTTTTTCCAGGAGGCGAACCCAGTCTGCCATTGTCTTGTCGCCAAATTCGCAAGTATGTAAGAAATGCGAGAAATGAAAAAAAAGGATGAAATAGAATGAAGGATGAAACAAAAGATGGGTTCGTTATGCTTTCAGGTAAAGCCAGTCATCATTGACGCGAGGTCTGGCGTGTCGGCAAACAGTAAAAAAATGAACGAAAAGAAAGGAAAGAATGACTGGAAGGAAGAAATGGAGGACGGAGGGCAAGATGGAAGAACGAAAGGATAAAGAACAATGAAAGAGAAAATTAAGTAGGGCGGTTCTTCTGTGTCGAAGTAAAGAAGGGAAAAAAGGAGGAACATTATGGTGGTGATGATGATGATGTGCTCTCGTCTTGCCCATGTACCCATTCAGAATCCATAGGTCCGTGCGCATGGGTGGGAAGGAAATCAATACATAAAACGATAGCAAAGAAGAGAGGAAAGAGGGCTGGGGGTTGGATGGACACAGCAAAAGCGACAACGGTGACTAAGGCGAGAAACAAAGAAAAGTAATACAAGATTAAGGAGGGGTTGCACTTTCATAAAATCAGTTTAAAACCAATTCGTTTATTGACTTAAATTGGGGGCGAAAGGAAGTGCTGGGTTATGAGGAGGGAAGGAAATCACGTGTTGCTTGAGGTCGCGAGTCGATCAAGACCTCCATTCACATTTTGTTTGTATGATTACACAAGACCCAAGTAATCCATTCATTTATTAATTATTGCGTTCGTTAATTCACACCTTTCTACACTCATTGTTTATACATTCATTTCGGTCTTTCTTTCTTTCTTTCTTTCTGTTTTTTTTTTTTGTCTCGCAGAGCGACAATGATCAGGAGCAAAACGAAATGGTAAACCTAAACCCTGGAATCAACCTTCTCCCCTTCGACATGATACACGCGGTAAGCG
Source organism: Oncomelania hupensis (assembly GCA_036898135.1). NCBI lineage: Eukaryota > Metazoa > Mollusca > Gastropoda > Littorinimorpha > Pomatiopsidae > Oncomelania > Oncomelania hupensis. The sequence goes on along the minus strand of CM072522.1, from coordinate 23,920,224 downwards.
AGGGGTCACGCGTCAGACGAGGTCCTGACTGGAGCACCTTCACTCCTGACGTTGTACGTTAATTTGATGACGTCCTTAATATGACGAACTAAGTAACGTTATGTCTTCAAGTATTGATGTATCGTTTTGATGCAAGGGTGTGGTTAGGCTATTCTATGTGAAATAAAATTGTTGAATCTCGTTCACTCGCACTTCGCAGGTCCTGCAATTGAGCCACATAATTGTATTTTCTGTGACTAGCGAAGTTCGACGTTTCTACGCCCTTGCTGATTTCCGGAATCCGTTAAATTGCTTCATTGTCTGTGAGCACATCAAGGGATAAAGTGGCGATCCCCCCCACCCCCCCACCCCCCCCCCTCTGTGTTTCTGTTCCTCCGCGCAACTGTTTTCACAGACCATCACCCCTTTTAGCATTTCCGCATGACCCTAATATCGTCTAGTACATTATATTACATGGTTATTGCTATAGGTCCAGCGGACTCTTCCGAGACAAATCAGGACCAAAGAATCAAGACCACAACTTCGCTGAAAGAGGACTCGCCCCTGATCCGCATAAAAGATCTGCCGAAACAACCCTAGTGGTAACGCTGAATGCTCTCCACCAGCCGGTCACTTTACGATAAAGACATCCCACGCAGGGGACGCTGAGGCTGTACTCTAATTTATCGAACCCCCGTTGACAAAAACAAAATAGAATACAAACATCATTACAAAATATCAACAAAACACATACATATAAAATGCCTACATTGCCAAAAAATAACATCATATGAAGCCCCATTGACCACCTGGCAGAAAGCGTCCAATATCCCCAAGCTGATCTAACAGACCGCACACACAAATGAGGAGTTTTGTTCCCGAAGAGTTTTCAAGAAAAAAGGTAGGTGACTGGTCTGGCGAAGAAGAAGGTAGTATAGTAGATTGATAGAACAGAGTAGGAATGAGAAAGAACAAGTAGCGCGAGGAGCAATGGAAAACCATGAGGTTCAGCTGTACCGGTTGTCATCTTCATCGACTTTAACCCTATCAAAAATAGGCACAGAACTTCAAGCCCTCAAACCGGGAACTGGCCCTCTATTAATGGTCCTCAAAGAGAGAGATAGAAAGAGAGGGGGTGTAGGGGGGAGAGGGGCCATGAAACAAGCACGCACGATGACGATGATGATGGTGGTGTTGATGATTGATGATGATGATGATGATGATGATGATGATGATGATGATGATGATGATGATGATGATGATGATGATGATGTTTTGTTATTTTCAGGACGGAGGCTCAGGAGGAGCTGGGGTGGTGATTAAGATAGGGGAAGGAGGACGCCTCAGGGGCAGGGGGTGGGTGCTGGTGCTATGGGAGAGGACCAACAGACGTCACTGGCACAGAATGGGTGCTGAGGGCTGCTGTGATTTGACTATTCTGCATTGACACTGAGACGTCATAGGTTACAATGTGGTTTATTACGTCATGTCTTTACAATGCGTCATCGATCAATACTAAGAAGAAGAAAAGTCGAAAGGCTACAGTTGTTAGCAGTAAGTCAAGTGATTAGTCTGCCGTCCTTGGTATAGCATGGTTAAGAGCGTGGCAGTGACATAACTATTTTGCGACTGTAGTGTAATGAATTTGACGTCACTGCTTATACGCGTAATACCTATACCTGTTAATAATAACTTGTCTTGTTGTAGCATTGTTTAGAGGTGAATTTGCAATTGTAGATGACTCATAATTTTACGGCATACATGTACTGTGATTCCATTTACATAATCACTGAGTGGTGACAAATTTGACGTCATATATTATTACGTCATGGAATTGTGGTTTTGCCTTGATGTTGGCTATCTACAAGGCTCTCTTCAGCGAGTTACCCAAGAAATACAAACTTTTTCTCGATTGCAGAGAAACTAAGCCTATTTAAGTAACGCGCTGTCTGCTTGTAGGAGTGATTGAGAGAGATGTATGATGATTTTTGATGATGATCTTCCAAGTGATTTTCGGAAACCGATCTTGTATGCAGTTGTTGATGTTTGCTGAATAAAGTTGGAAAACTTTATACGACGATTCCTGCCTTGTTGCTGAGTGAACAGGCTGCGTGGATAAACGAATTCGAGTTACACTTATCAAGATTCAAGCATCGGGGTTGAATCGGCCATTGATAAATAACCACGTGTAACAGGCTGACTTGTGTGTGGATGTTGTGCATGAAGAGGTATAGGCCTACATGTAGGTGTGGCTTTATTGGTGTATGTTGTATGTGTTATGTTATCACAGTGTCCATTTGGTTGTTAGCATTAATGTGATGCTGTGGTATACGGCTTTGGATTTTCTTTTGTTCATTTACCCTTTTTTCTAAATTGTATTTTTATGGGTCTCCCTCTTCCTCTACCTCCTTGCACCGTTCCCCGCAGAGTGGTCGCCGCAAGGCCTGATGATGTGGTGACGTGGCCATACCATCGGAACCTCCGTCTCTTCACCACTGTGAGCAGGTCATCGTGTTGTACAATGGCTTGTGAGATGGTCTGTCGGACTTCGTCGTTGGTGATGTGCTGGATATAGGAAATGCCCAGAAGTCTTCTGTAGCACTTTAACTCCATGCTTTGTATTCTTCATTGTAGATCTGCTGTGAGGGTCCATGTTTCGCAAGCGTATAGGAATATGGAGATGACAAGGGCAGAGTTACGGTTACGGGATAGGATAGGATAGGATTTTCGTGGGGTTGTTATTGTTGTTGTTGTTGTTGTTGTTGTTGTTGTTGTTGAATCTTAACAAACCTTTTGTTGCCGTATGTCTGTGATATAATGTATGAAATATGTGTATGCCACGGATAAATGTATTCTTTGTGCATTGTATGTCCCTTGGCAATAAAACATCTCACTCTGAATGCAATACAATTACAGTACAATTCAGCTTATTATAATACGATGCTGTGTAATTCAATACAATCCAATTCAATGCAATGCAACACTACACAATACCATGTGCAATACAATCAATACATTACAGTGCAATACAATACAATGCAACAACAATAATAATAATAATAATAATAATAATAATAATAATAATAATAATAATAATAATAATAATAATAATAATAATAAAGTAGGCTAATATAGCGCGGTACCCCAGCTCAGGGCTGGGCTCACCGCTCTTAACATAGGATATATCTTTAGAACACACATAAACAATAAAACAGGGTATGCAAGCATTCACACCAACCGTACTCACAAAGGCATACAAGAGAACAACAACATATGCAATACACTACACATGCAAAATAAACAAACAAACAAACAAAAAATATTAATACAATGGCATATTAAATAATAATAAGATTCACCATACAGATTTAAAATATAACTAAAAATTTGTAACATCTAACAATGGTTAATTAATACATGGGTGCCAGATCTTGTTACAGATAATGGTGAGTGCGTCAATCATTGCTTCTCCTCCTGCATGAAGCAGTTCCGAGGGTATGTTTCCACTCCCGCTGACTTCCCTTTCTTCAGCAAATGCACTGCTGCCTCAACTTCTTCTCGGAGAACTGGGAGGATTTCTTCTTCTTCTCTGTTCTCAGGACATGCTAGAACTGATGGGTCTCCGTTTGGTGTGTGGTGGCATAGATCAGAGCAGTACTCTGTCCATCTGTCCAAGACTTCTTGTTCTTCTGTAAGGCATATGCCAGACTTGCTTTCAATCGTGGAGACCTTGGGCTGTTTAACACTTGTCAGCCGCTTTACAGTCTAATAGGCCTTCTTGCTGTTGTTCTTGTTCAGACTGTTCTCTATTTCCTGGCATTGATCTTCTATCCAGTTCTCCTTTGCTGTGCACATGCCTTTTTGGATGTCATTGTTGATTTTTCGGTAGGCATCAGCTCCCTGTGAGGGGTTCTTTTTCTTTTTCACCTCTCTTCGTTTATCACACAGGTCCAAAAGTTCAGGTGTGATCCACAGCTTCTTCTTTGACCGGTGCTTTCCAAGGATCTCCGTGGCGGCATCTGTCACAGCTGAATTGAAGGTGGTGGTCGTGGTGTTGACATCTATTTCACCAGTTCCCAAAATGAGCAGTGGTGAAAATGTCCCTCCAATTGTGGCCTGAAATATTTCTGCCACCTTCGGGTCTTGCAGTTTGTCCAGGTCGAACTTCAGTCTAGTGCACTTTGCTGTGTTTACTCTCTTCAAGTGGAGCCGGAAAGACATCATCACGAGATCGTGGTCACTTCCCATGTCTGCTCCTGGAAAAGTGCGTGTCCTGCCAATGTTGATGCTTGATCTGAAGCGTTTCTTGACCATGATGTAGTCGATCTGCTTGTGATGCTCCCCGCCGGGACTGTGCCATGTCCATCGTCTGGATTTTTTGTGAAGAACAAGCGTATTTGCCAGTATCAGATTGTTGTATCTGGCAAACTCCAAGAGTCTCAGACCCCTGTCATTTGTCTCGTTGTTGCAGTGGGGTCCACATGTGTCTCCCCAGTTGTGGTGCGCATCTTGACCAACCTTGGCATTTAAGTCGCCTTCCACTATGACTATGTCTTTCTTCGGCACTTGGTCAAGGACAGCCTGTAGATTTTCATAGAAATCCTCCACTTCGCTGTCGTCATAGTCTGATGTCGGGGCATAGACCTGGATGATGGTGTGGTGTGGATGGTGTCATCTCTACCTCTGAAATAAAGCTTGTGGCCTTTGTCGGTCGTTGCTTCACCTATGCCTTTCCAGCGCAGTTCGCTGATCCCTAAAAGGTTCCATCGATAGTGGTCCATCTCGTGGGCCAGTTCGTCTAATTTTCCCTCCGCATTTAGGGTCCTAACATTCCAGGTTCCTATGACGATGTTGTTTCTGGTGCGGATCTTGCTAAGTTGTCCATCAGTAGCACACCAATCACCTCCGTCCTGGTGACCAACGGATGGCACGGTTCTTGATGACCCGGGCGACGACCGATCCGGTATGGAGTAAATGGTTTTTTTAATTCATCATGCAGTGTGTCTTGGGCAAGAAAGACCTGGCAGGGCACAATCCTCTCCAGGCTGTTGGCCACAGCTGATATCCACGAATACAGTGTGGCTTGCCTTGGCCCCGAGCACGTGGACGTTGAACCTGTAGTAACACGAGGTTCCTCCGTCCTGGCCGATGACTTCTGTGTAGAAGACTTTCGCCCAGTGATGCCGTGCTGACATCACCCCTGTTGGTCGCCTCTTACGACACGTCGGGAAACGTTGGGTCTATTCTAATCAGTGCCCGAACCCACGGTGAGGCTAAGATGTGAGGACATTATAGATAACCAAAGGAGGACGCGTCACAGACATAGGCGATCGCGTGTCCAGATACAAAGTATTATAAATAACCAAAGGGATACGCGTCACAGACATAGGCGCTCGCGTGCCCAGATACAAGGTATTATAGATAACCAAAGGGAGACGCGTCACAGTCATAGGCGCTCGCGTGTCCATATACAAGTGCCTGTACTCGAGGAAGAGTGGCGATGAGCCCGAGGGCCCTGCAGCAGGGCCGGGTGAAGAGGGGAAGGCTGTCGCTGAATAGAGTTGGCGGCGTAAAACGTCTGTTGTCCTGAGGCGCCACTCTCCACAACTCAGGTCAGGAAGCCCAGTCGAAGAAAAAGGAAGGCAGCCTGGGAGAGGAACGTCGACGGAGAGGCGCCAAGGCACCGATCGACGTCCAGCTGCCGCCGCCCAGTCGAAGAAGCCATATTCTATTCTATCCTATCCTATCCTATCCTATCCCGTAACTCGGTGGTCGTAGGGGCACCACAGATGATCATTTAACCAGCGTACTCCATCTTTCCCTGTCCTCTGCAACCCTGATTGTTTCGCTCATTGTCAAACCAGTCCATTCTCGAATGTTGTCCTCCCACCTCTTTTTCGGTCTCCCTCTTCTTCTACCTCCTTGCACTGTGCCTTGCAGTATGGTCTTTGCAAGATCTGATGATCTGGTGACGTGGCCATACCATCGGAGTTTCCGGTTTTTTTACCACTGTGAGCAGGTCATCGTGTGTCCAATGGCTTGTGTGATGGTCTGTCGGACTTATTCGTTGGTGATGTGCTGGGTATAGGAAATGCCCAGAAGTGTTCTGTAGCACCTCATCTCCATGCTTTGTATTCTTCATTGTAGGTCTGCTGTGAGGATCCATGTTTCGCAAGCATATAGGAAGATGGAGATGACAAGGGAGCGCAGCAGCCTTACCTTGGAATGTAGACTGATGGTCCCGTCTTTCCAAATTGGCTTCAACCTCGCCAGGGCAGCAGTTGTTTGTGCGATCCTGGAGAGGACTTCCTGTCCGGACCCATTCTCTGATACAATGGTTCCTAAAAATTTGAAGCTATGCACTGTGTTGAGGGATTGGCCTTGGACTTTGATGTCCGTGTTGATGCCATTGGTGTTGTTGGTCATCATTTGGTCTTCTCTGCACTTATTTCCATTCCATAGGCTCTGGAGGTGGTATCAAGCCTCTGTACCAGCTGTTCAAGTTCTTGTTCCTCTCCAGCCAATCCATCAATGTCATCCGCAAAACAAAGATTGGAGATTGCTCTTCTCCCTATGCTGACTGTGCCTTCGTGATCTGCAAGGGCATCTGACATGTTGCGCTCTAGGAAGTTGTTGAAGAGTGTTGGAGAGAGTAGGGATCCCTGACTGACGCACACCGATTGTTGTTCTGAACCAGTTTCCGATGGCGCTGTTGTGGAGGACTACACTGGTAGCCTTGTCATACAGGCTTTTGATGACTTCAGTCATTTTAGGGCTGATGTTGTAAACTCTCATGGTTGCCCACAGAGCTGCATGCCAGACTCGGTCAAACGCCTTTTTGAAGTCTACGAACACATGATATAGAAGAAGCCTACCAGGTAAGAAAATGAAGGTTGTAGGATGAGGTGGAGTATCGGCTCGGCATCTCCCACAGGATGCATGCTGCTCCGTCTTCAGACAACCGTGAATATTCTCGACCGCAAAAAAAGTTCCCCCAATTAAGTTGGCAAGAAAAAGTGGAAGTCCTCCGACGAAGCAGATAGCGCACCTGTGGGTCTGACTGCCTCCTAAAGCAGGACTGTCACCAGGCTGCTCGACTCGCTGCCACCGATCGTCCATCATTCGCCTGTAAACCTTTTACCTGTTAACATCTTGATATTTACTTGATACTTACTTGACACTTGATGTTTTCGATGTTTGAGGCCGAAAATGGCCAGTTCATCGGTTCTACTGTTGATTGCTATTATTATTAACTGTGGCATGCGTGGCATTTATAATCTTGTATTATACTAAAGTATATACTAAAGGTGGCAATTTTAAATAGTCTTTATATTAGTTATTTCCTATTGGTGACATTGGGGATCATAGAGGGATGGCAGATCGCTCCAGTGGGTGTCCAGCCTGTTCTTGAAGGCATTTACTGAAGGGGCTGTCACCACTTCGTCAGGGAGGGCATTCCAGGTGGAAACAACTCTCTGCGAGAAGAAGTTCTATCTGACGTTGAGTCTGCAGTGTGCCTTTGCAAGCTTCAAGCTGTTCCCCCTCGTGTCTCTGCCCTGGAATCGCTCCAGCTGTGGCCTGTCTGTGTCGTAGATGCCATGAATGTACTTGTAGACATCGATCATCATGGCAGCATCAGGGCAGCTAGTCGCTCGGGGTATGGCTTGTCTTTAATTCAGGCAAGAAGCTTGGTTGCTCTCCTCTGCACATCCTCAACCTCACCAATCTTAGCCCGCTAGTTAGTTAGTTATATAGATTAACGTCCCTGGACACATAAGCGTATAGGGGACGATCTTAGCCCGCTGAAGGAGTTTCTTTCTTTCTTTCTTTCTTTCTTTCTTTCTTTAGGTAGATTATAGTCCCCAACACATCAGCGTATAGGGGACTTTGTATTTAAGAGTGTATTTATATTAAAAAAAAAAAAAAAAAGTGTCGTAGTGATTCAAGGGAGTTTAAAAATATTTTTAAAAGCCTCGGCTCTGGTGGGGTCAAAAAATCCTATCAGGACCACGTTAAAAGGACAGGGACAAACACATATAAAAAGATGATTTTAAAAGGATAATGTATATAGGATAATAAGGACTGGTGTATCAGATTATGTGATACCATGACGCAATGTCACAATAGGTTGGGCCGTATGGCGTAAGTCAGTCATGGGACTGTTGCCCTGGCCCCATGGGGACCAGGGTGCTCGTCAACCGTGCGGTTAGTGTATCGCGTTGGAGTTAAGAAGTCTTTGTGTAGGTTAGTATAGTCAGTCAATGGTAACATTCGCCCTTGGCCCGTGGGTCAGCGGTGGGCGTCAGCCCGAGTAGTAAGTTATGTCATGTTAGTGTCGGGTAAGTCACAATAGTAAGCATGGTTAGGTCAGTCAATGGGTATTGATGCACGTGACCCGTGAGTCAAACGTGGCATCCAACATGTGGTAAGTTGAAGTGTCCATAGTTAAGGAATGGGGTTGGGACCCAGGACATAAGTGTCTACTGCAGGTCGTCGTGTCTGTTGTGTCAGTCCTTGGGTACTGGCACCCAGGACCCATGGGGTCGACTGAAGGTGTCAGCATGTGATGGGTATAGAGTCTTAGAATGGGTCCTAAATGTGGGGTCTATCTATATGTCTGGGCGAAACACGGGATGAGGCACCAGTGCCAACATATCTGCGATACCGCCAGGAGCTCCACGGAAACCCAAGGCGACCGTCGAACCAGGTTCGAGGCGCGGGGGTCCGGATGGCTCATCAACGCATGAAGTGGCCGCCCTCAGGTGGCTTACTAGGAAGTCATAGTCATGGGATGTGCAACATGTCCCCGGGGAGCCAGGCTCCTCGGTTTCAGTTCCACAGGATCGGGGTTACGCCAGGGATGGGAGTCCAGGACACACATCTCGGCTAACTATCCTGATAGTAGGAGGATTAGGTAGGGTAGTGGGGACCAGGTCCTCACCAACATGGAAAGTATACGTACGTGAGCCAGGCCCACTTCGGCTGGGTACAGCAGCGTGCAGCGGCACCATTCATGCCGTCTATACGGGGAAGAGGTACGCCACGGAAGTCCCAGAAGGAGACCAGGTCTCACCTCTGGGCAGTCTTCCAAGGAGCGATGGCAAGCGGGGGGTTTACCAACGGGGACCAGGTCACCCCCTGACAAGGTGTGCTTAAGTAGCACCGTCGATCCCCATTGCTCTAGTGGAACGAGGTGAACATCATGGGGTCCTAGAGGTGTGCAGCCACACCAGAGTGGTAGGCGCACACCGCGGTCCGCAACAGGTTTCCGAGGTCATCTGAAAGGGAGTAGGCCACCAGGTCAGATAGGCTACCCAGCTGCAGGACGAGGCAGGCAGTCCTGACCGCAGAAAAATCGGCCTCAAGGGCCGCGCACTGGAAAATGCAATGGTCATAACTGACCTCCCCGCCACAAGTGCACTGGGCTGGGAAGAATGGGTGCGGACACACTCCAGAACATAGTCTCAACATGATGGTGGTCAGATGGGGTGGAAAGTTTGCATACAGCGGCACCGGCCGACTCCCGTGAAAAAGGGCAAAGTCCCACGTCCCCACACCAGGAAAGGTAATCATCATCCCACAAGCGCCACAGTTTTTGTTTGACTCGTGTTTTGATCTCTGACGGGGATGGGCGCATGAGGAGGGACGCCCCAGAATACCCTGCCGATCCCACGGCGGCGGCACGATCCGCCAAAGGAGTTTCCTCCGAAGGTTTTATCAACCATGCCGATGGCCGTAGTCGGAAGCCGGCTGTTGATTGGTCAGTATTTTTAGTATGTAACGTCATGCCATTGACATCTGCGCTACGACAATGGCGGCATAGTTTGCTGTCGATGCAGACGACGAGAAGTAAAGACATGAAAAACATTTTTGACAATATTTGGACATTTTCCTATTTTTGAAGCTATCCCTAACCCTAACCAAAACCCTAACCCTTAACCTAAAACATACTAACCAATCAAAGGCCGGCTTCCTACTTCGGCAATCAAAAACTTAAAAAAACCACTTTCATCAAGCCATTTTATCACATCCCAGCCTTTTTAAGGTATTGTTTTGCTTACTCTGTCAATGCTGTGTCCAAAATCTATTAAATAAACTAAAACTGTGAAGAAAACCCCTAGACAGTGCAGCAATTCGTGTGTGAATTTACATAATTAAAGAGCCTTTCTCCTTCTCTACACCCACTGAAAGTGCGAAACTGTGCCTGTTCAAATTCAGGTCACCACTTCACCGCTTCCTTGCGTCCAAGGGAAGTAACTTCATAATGAACAATTTTACGTATGAGAAAAAGGTTTGTTTTCGCTTTTTAGAGGCTTATTGAGCCGATTGAACCCAATTCAATTGTAATATGCAGCCCGCTTTGTCACTTTGGGCAAGCTGACATTACAATCTGTGCATTGCAGTGACCTGTGGAACGATTTTACTAACAATGGGACAAATTCGAGTGCATTATATTATTCAACTTCAAGCGTGTATAGAAACTGACAGCTGGTGGTGAGTTGAGTAACTTCAGTAAGGGAGCAAAAACTTTGTGTATAACACACATATATTAGTGTCTTCTATCCAGGGTGCTGTCAGTAAACTCCAGTCCTATCTCTTTAGGCGAGACACCTTTATTATTAGTATGCTATCACACTTTGTTTCTCCTGCCTTATTGAAGTTCTACTGAACGTCTAAAGAGTCTTCTTCCTGGGTTGAGCAGCCACACTCAATTAATTATATGTTGAGTCATTTACTGCCGTACGCGTAGGTTGTTTTTAGGAGGTGGCGGTGTTTTCCATGATGGGGTGAGTGGGGGTGGGAATAATAACAATAATAATAATCTTAAGCTACTTGCTGTCGCCAAAACTATATGTGGAGCTGCTGGACTTCACGCATGCATTCCAGCCACAGCAAACTGAGGCCTGAGTACCAGACACTAGCATTGCCTAATGCTGTACCAAGCCCACAAGTTGCTGCACCAGCAAAAAAAAAAAAAAATTGTAAAACAAAAAAATAATACGTTCGACGACTGTAACGATTTTCAGGTAAAAAGTTTGTGGTTCTGTTTGGAAAATTATCACTGCAGAAGTCTTTTTCATGTATACCTGGAACTAAACAGCACAAAGTGTGGTGCATGCATTATTATGCCCGAATTAAATTAACATATCTTCTGACTGCCACAGTGCCAGAGAGGTTAATGTAAAGTTTAATCCTAGGAGCATGCATTAAACCTATACTTATTACTAACCCTAATTTGGATCTTCGGCTTTACATCCTAGAAGACTTTTGCTAGTGAGGTCATTGTTTAAATCCAGCCTTCTAAGAATTAGCTTGCCAGAAATATGACAAATGTTATAAAATGAGATGACAATGAACCAGAAGTTTTGAGTCAGTGTAGTGGACCAGTGGATTGAGGGCTATGAACTTTAAAAAAACAAGACAAAGTTTGTTATTTTTTAAGCAGGAGGCAATGAATGACGCATGCTATATTTTAGAGAATTTTATAACTTCAGAGATCATATACTTTCTGCAACATGTTTGCTGCAATGCATGCACATCCTTTAGGAGACAAAAGACAAAGATTTCCTGTTTCTATATAATCGGCTTTATAGCCCTGTATTTTAGCACCAAAAATGGACAATGTTATGGCCTGTCTTAATGGAAAGGTTCGTGGAGACTCACAATTTTTTTTCAAAGTTCTCATATCACGAACCTAGGTTCCAGAACCTCCATTTTGTCCCCAAAGGTTCGGGGACCTAGATCAGGATCTGAGATGGAGAACCTTGAAATAAAAGGTTTGTAAACCTCTACGAACTTTCCAGTTAAGGTGCTGGGGGTTTCAGTATAAATAGTATCCCCACTTTCTGGACATTTCGTGCTTTAAATTCCCATCGTCACTGTCTTTCTCCTTTGTTCTTTCTCATTCCTACTCTGTTTTATCAATAGATCTACTATACTATCTTCTTCGCTAGCCCAGTCACCTACCTTTTTTCTTGAAAACTCTTCCAAAACTCCTCATTAGTGTACGAGTTCTGTTGGGTCAGGTTGAGAATATATGGACGCTTTCTGCCAAATAGTCACTAGGGCTTCCTATATTATTATTATTTCGTAATGTAGGCATATTCTATGTATGTGTTTTGTTGATATTTTATAACGATGTTTATATTTTATTTTGTTTTTATAAACGCCGTAAAACGGGGGTTCGATAAATTAGAGTATCTTTTCAACATCCCCTGCGTGCCTTTATTGTTCAAGGCTGGTGGGGTGCCTTCAGTGTTACCACTAGGGTTGTTTCAGCAGATCTTTTATATTGGTCAGGGGTGAGCTCTCTTTCAACCAAGTTGTGGTCCTGATTCTGCTCTTTGCAGTCCGCTGGACCCTGTAAGTAATGAATAACTAACTAACTTAAACTATTGGGATAAGATGATAATGAACCAGAAGTTTTGAGTCAGTGTAGTGGACAAGTGGATTGAGGGTCCTAATCTGAAAAAAGAAGACAAAGTTTATAATTATTTAAGCAGGAGGTAATTCTGCAGCAGGCTGCATTGCTATATATTTTTAAGAATGTTATGACTTTATGAATCACACTTTCTGCATAATGTTTGCTACATACAGTGCATGCTCATCCTTTAGGAGATGGGCACAAAGATTTCCTCTCTCGCTCTCTCTTTCTAGGCTTTATAGCTCTGTATTTCACACCGACTCAACCAAAGCTTTTAGGTTTTGAAGCTAGTTCAGCCAGGCTAGCTATAAATAGCTTCGCCGGTGCTCTTCTTTCCTTTCCTTTCACTGAAAGGGAGGGTGTAGGCAAGCTATAAATAGCCCGCAGCTAGCAAAATGTGGGAGAACCTAAGAGTGCTGCTGACATAGGCATTGAGCTGGTGTGATTTTAGCACAAAAGGACAGTGTTAAGGCCTTTCTTAAATGGAAGATTTGTTGGGGGTTCACAAACCTTTTTTTTTTCAAGGTTTTCAGATCCTGAACCTAAATTCCTGAACCCTTTGGGCAAAAAAGAGAACCTCAAAAATAGGTTGTCTCAAACCTCCATAAACCTTCCAATGGAAATGGGCCTTTAGCTCACCTCTAAAATGTACCATCATGCATTTGTACAGGGTGGAGAATTTTCTGCGGATCCGCGGATTTCCACGGAAGGCATTTGCATTTCCGAGAAAAAAATACGGAGTTCCGAGTGTGAGAAGCTGAGGGGCTACCCTTTACTGGGCATAGCGGCCAAAAGCGGCCGAAGTTCTACACAGGCAAAACGTCCAAAAGCGTCCGTATTAACCATGTGGTTATATTCTCGCGTTGTTTGACGGATTGCGAGACTTCCGGCAATTGACTTCCGGTTTATTCTGTTGTGAAAACATTCGACTGCATTTCCACAAGTTTTCTCTGTGATGCGTTCGTTTTTTCGTTTTTGTTTTCAAATTTTCTTGTGTGTGTGTCAAAAATGGATGGTTTGGATTCTTCGACTGATGAGGGGGAGTTTACAGGTTTCCATTTATCAGACATTAAAGTGAGAGAAATGGACTTGGAGTTGGAGGAAGAGATCGGTACTGACATTAGTGTCAGTAGTGTGCATGCATAAGATCTTTCAGACTGGCATGAAAGTGAAGAAGAGGAGGGGGCTTGTTTGGACTTTTTAAAACTTTTTTTTTATACACATGGAGTAATAAAAAACAAGACATGACAAGAGAAGTATAAAAAGGTAGATAATCAAAAGAGAATTTATTTCTGTTCATTTTGCATTTTATTTTATTTAAATCTATACACTAGTCACTAATAGAAGATGTGGTGTGTACTAGCGTACTCCTAAATATCTCTAAAATTATTTAAAAAAAATTCTTGCCTGTTTACAGCTAAAGAATAGACAAACGTGTGCCCAGTAAAATTGGAAATGTGAAGTTAGTGTGTAACAGTGGTGGACCTCAAACTTTGTTAGGCCTACAAATCAAGATTCTTAACTTTTTTGAAAGACATGTGCATAAAACACTCTTTTGTTGTTGTTGTTTTTTCTATTGATGTTTACTTTGTGCTTTTTGCTTTCAGGAGAGGTCCTAAATTACTTTCAAAATTGCCTAAATTCATTTTCTTCCAGGGGGCGAATACCGGGGCTTGGCCCCTGGGCCCCGGCCGGATTTCAGAGATTTCTTGATTCAGTTGTTCTCCACCCTGTTTGTATGACCTTCTGAATGATTATGAAGGCGGTAGTAGAAGAAGACCTGTTAGGGGTTCTTTTCTTTCCATCTCATCACCATTCTCTCCCTCCTCCCCCCCCCAACCGCCACCTTCCTGTTGTTGACCTCTAATGGATAGAATGTGCTATGTAACAGGCCGCAATAAAGCAGGAGCCTGTGCGGGACAAGCTAAACAGGGAAGGCTGACAAGTGTCGGCGTTACAAGATCCACCTTCAACGTGTCCACAATGGAGGGAATGGAGATGGAGCCTTTCAGTGACACTGAGGAAGAGCTGCCGGTGTTCTTTGGAACTGCCGAGTCGTCAGAGAGTGTCGCTGTAAGAGATGGTGAGTGTTTAGTTCTCATTTATCTTTATTTGTGTTACTCATCTGTTTACCCTTTTATTGTGGTAAAATCAGTGCTAAGCAGAATGCATTGGCTGGGATATTAGGAAGGTTACATTTACTAACAACAAATCCTGTTCATAGTGGAAGGCCATTGATCTTTTTCAGTACTTGGACTTTCAACTCTGCTCCTCTCTACCCCCTCTCTCTCCCTCCCTCTCTCTCCCTCCCTCTCTCTTTCACAGCTCTCCAAGCATTGCCATTTTCAAATCCAAACAGAAAACACATCACTAACCTAAAACTTAAAAGCTCTTGATCGATCTCATGATGATATCAAACTGCAGTGTCCAGTGTTTCCCAAAACGCACATGTGTGCGTCAGAGACGCACAAAAACTGAAAAAGGACGCATGAAAAAAAAAAGGTGCGTCACAAGGGACGCAACGTTTTTGTTTTTTTTTACTGCCGTTATGTATCCTGGCACCTCTGCGCCCGAGCCGAGTATTGCGGTGATCTCCCCTACCCACTGACGGCGCTGACACGCATGCGCAGCCTTTTTGTTTGCTTCCGAAAAGCTGAAACATGTCTAGTAGTAGTAGTAGTGTAGGGACTAGATCATGGCGATCATTAAGTCTCACGGCTTATTTATTAATGTCCCATCTTTAGCACATATATTTCAGGTCTGATATAAGCCGGCTCAAGACGCTCAACTATCAATTTTATAGATTTTAAAATTTCTTGTTCATCAATAAGATTTTTGAAACTGTTTAAAGTTTTTGCCTGTTTAATATTTTGTGGAAGTTTGTTCCATAGAGGTGCAACTCTATTACTAAAAGTATGTTTTCGAAAATTAGTACGGCTATGCTTAATAAATCATTTGTTAACATAGTTTCTTGTTATATCAAATTTGTTTAGTTCAAAAAATTTGTTAGTATCTAATTCATCAATGTTATTTAAACTTTTATAAGCTTCGACACTCGACACATGGCTACGGAAAACAATAACCCGCAGAAATGCGAAAGACGATGCAATCGTTGAATGTTGAATCATCATTTTCAGTTCTCCCTAGACTAGGCAATGATGATCTTTTCTGTAATATGCAGTTGAACAGATTTTTTGGTCTTTTTTTTTTCTTCTGGTCATCGACTTAGTCCCCTCTAACACTAACTGCTTTTACAGAGACAATTTGTCAGTACATGCAGATTGATGTGTGTAAATTGTCGTATGACCATTTCATGTTTGTTCTATGGTCATTTTATGTGATTTTAAGGTTCCTCTAGTCAATGATGGATTCCTTTGTAACATTTATCAGAACAGTATTCCTTTTGTTGTGTTACTTGTTTTATGGCTATTCATAATTTTCAATAAAGTTGCATTGAAAACTAAGCTTTGCTTGACTTTGAGGCGTATTTGTGTGTCCGTGATGTTGGTAATCAAAATCAAGGTAAATGTAGGAATTGTAAGGGGACTCTCAAATTTTGTAAGGGGACTCTTGAAATTTTGCACCAGAGAGTCCCAAGGACTCTCTGAAAAAAAAGCTGTGGGAAACACTGAGTGTCCCCCCCCCCTCCCCCCCTCACACAGACAGACACACACACATACACACTTCTTTTTTCCCCACTTGAAAATAATTATAATACATATATATGTCAAATTATGTCCTTGTGTATTTTGTTTGTCTGCGTTGGCTCTTGTGTGATTTCATAACTTTGTTTTGGGTGACATTTTTATAGATAAATGTCACAACTGCACTTTGAATTTATTTATCTTTGGGGAAAAAATCTCTATGTAAATTACTCTTCTGATGGTGATTGATGATGATGGATGATGATGATGATGATTGTTTGTTGTTGTTGTTAATTTTACTCTTTAACATTTTTCTTGTACTTGTGTTTTTGTAGGAAAGGTACAGTGAGTAAAAAGCAGGCACAGCTGTACAATTTAAAATTGCTGGGAGATAGAGGTAGCTTTTTTGTTGTGTTTAATTGTGATATGTATTTTTCAGCAACTGTGGATGGTGTCAGTATAAAAGACGATGGACCAGCAGCAGTTCACAAAGTCAGTGTGATAGTGGCCGCTGACCAGAATCTGTGCCGGACTGTCCCTGAGGTAATGTTAACTGCAAAATCATGTGCATTTAGCCTAGCACAGCATAGCTTAGCATAGTAAAGTTTGTAGGGACAATAAAGGATAGTGTAATCTGTATAGCGTAGCATGTCGTTACTCTGTTCTATCAATCTACTATACTATCTTCTTCTTCGCTAGACCAGTCACCTACCTTTTTTCTTGAAAACTCTTCCGGGACAATACTCCTCATTTGTGTATGAGGTCCAGATCAGCTTGGGAATATTGGATGCTTTCTGCCAAATGATCACTGGGGCTTCATATGATGTTATTATTTAGCAATGTAGGCATTTTATGTGTTTTGTCGATATTATAATTTATATAATGATGTTTGTATTCTATTTTGTTTTTGTAAACGGGGGTTCGATAAATTAGAGTATAGCCTCAGTGTCCCCTGTATTGTAAAGTGACCGGCTGGTAGATTGCCTGCAGTGTTACCACTAAGGTTGTTTCGGCAGATCTTTTATGCGGATCAGGAGTGATTCCTCTTTCACTTCTCTGATTCTCATTTGGCTCCGAAGAGTCCACTGGACCTAAAGCCCCCCCCCCCCCCCCCCCCATCCTTCCCCCCCCCCCCCAGTCGGTGTGCCGGGGGTTTCAGTATAAATTGTATCCCCACTTTCTGGAAATTTAGTGCTTTAAATTCCCACTGTCACTGTCTTTCTCCTTTGTTCTTTCTCATTCCTATTCTGTTCTATCAATCTACTATACTATCTTCTTTTTCGCTAGACCAGTCAACTACCTTTTTTCTTGAAAACTCTTCCGGGACAAGACTCCTTATTTGTGTGTGAGGTCTGTGAGTGTTACCATTAGGGTTGTTTCGGCAGATCTTTTATGCGGATCAGGGGTGAGTCCTCTTTCACTTCTCTGGTCCTGATTTGGCTTGGAAGAGTCTGCTGGACCTAAAGCAATAACCATGTAATGGACCTAAAGCAATAACCATGTAATGTAATGTAAGCATATATCAGCCTTAACCCCCGTGAGTGAATGTCTATTTGGGTAATGCAGGATATCGAGCAAAACATTGATTTGTATCTGTATTCTCACTAAACTAGTTCTCATGTATATATTTTTTTCCAAATGTACTTAGGTAGGAGTTGTTGAATTTTGTGCATTTTGAATTGGTCGCCACCCCCTGCTTCGTTTCCCCCCCCCCCCCCCCCTCCCCTCCAATAAAAGAAGCTTTTTGTCGCTGTACAAGTCTAAAAGGCAAAGAGGGTATTCATAGCTCTTAGGAAAATGTGTCGGGGTATTCATTATCCTATCTACAAATTGTTAAGGTATTTGCACCTCCAAATGTTTTACGAGGGATGATAATAATAATAATAATAATACAGGATGCTATACGCGCCTTTCCCCAAATCATTCAGGCTCAAAGCGCGGCGATCTATACCAACATACACGCTCACCTGTCTCATCCACCCTCACACACACCAAACACACATCCATCACTCAAACAGGTGGTGTAAAGGCAGGGAGATCGCTATTAGAAGACGGAAAGAAAATCGAATGTTTATTTTTGAAATTTTTATATTGACTGCGTCCTGTACCATTATTGAAGGGAGGGAGGAAACTGGAGTGCCCGGAGAAAACCCTCGGTGACCTCAATAGTCTCGTACCTAAGTCACATACGTTCGCCCCTTGCGGGAATCGAACCCGCGACCTTCGGCATAGGAAACCGGCGACTTATCCACTGCGCCACGAGGCCACCCCGGCATGCTTGTGCACCATGATATAAACTGCCACAAATGTAAAACTGGTATACATTGCACTGCATGCACGATGGCGTTCATATTCAGCCTTTTAATACAATGTGAAGTATGATATTTCTCAGTAGTATTAATTTGTTTTAACAACGCAACAAAAAGTCCAACAGTACGGAAGCATATATTCGATACTCTGTCCAATGACAGATTTATGTGATGACACTCTCTGCCAAGATTGCTGTGTGTTTTCATGCCCTCTATTTTGGTATTTCATCTTTTCAGCTAAATTTAATTACGTGCTGTAAGAGTTTGTTTACATGGCATACCTCCATTTTGTATGCTTTGTGCAACCTTGATTGATATGATTGCTACATTTTCTGTGATGGACAAACAAAAATGTGATTCTGTTTGGTCTTTGACAGGCTTCAGCCCCAGGACTTGAACCAGAAACAGAGAGTGATCTGCCTGCTGCCAACACCGCAGAACTACATGTTTCTGGCCAGGCCACTCCGTATCATAATGACAAATTGCCAGTTGCTGATGTGTCGGCATACTTGAAGAACAAAGCAGGGAATGTGAGAGGCGGAAAGAGAGGGACCCAAAAGAATTCTACCAAAAGTCACTTTTGCGATATGTGTAGCAAAGGCTTTTGTTCTAAAAGTAATTTGAAAAAACACGTGTTGATCCATATGGGACTGAAAGATCACGTCTGCACCCTCTGCAACAAAGCCTTCACGCAAGCCAACAATTTAAAACGCCACATGATGAGACACACGGGGCGGAAAAATCATTTGTGTTTCGTCTGCCACAAAGCATTTTCACAGCAGGAAAATTTAAAACGCCACATTTTGTGTCACACTGGGCAGAGAGATTATGTGTGTGACATTTGTCATAAAGCCTTCACCCAGGCTGACAACTTGAAACGCCACGTAGTAAAACATGGCGGTCAGCCACCTTTCCAGTGTGAGGTGTGCTGGA
Organism: Oncomelania hupensis; assembly: GCA_036898135.1. Classification (NCBI taxonomy): domain Eukaryota; kingdom Metazoa; phylum Mollusca; class Gastropoda; order Littorinimorpha; family Pomatiopsidae; genus Oncomelania; species Oncomelania hupensis. The sequence goes on along the minus strand of CM072522.1, from coordinate 23,900,935 downwards.
AAACATTTCCTCAGTATGTCGCTTTGACAGCGCACATGTTTGTGCATGAGGGGCAGACTGAATTTGTATGTCAGGTGTGTAGTAAGATTTTCCTCCAAGTGGCACATTTCAAACGGCACATGGCTGTGCACACAGGTGAGAACACGGCGCACACAAGACAGAGCACCCCTTACAAAACACATATATGTGAGGTGTGTCACAAATCATTTGGCCGGGCTAGCACGCTGAAAGTCCATCGGTTGATCCACACGGAAGGAAAACCCCATGCCTGTGATCTTTGTTTCAAAACCTTCTCGCAAGCCAGCGCCTTGAAAGTGCACAAGCTGACTCACTCTGGGCAGAAAAACCACGTGTGCAGGTTTTGCGACAAAGCGTTTTACCAGCCGCGGGACTTGCGAAGGCACGAGCTGACGCACACTGGGAACAAACACCATGCCTGTGACATCTGCCACCGAACGTTTGCGCGGACCTACGATGTAAAGAAACACCGGTTGATCCACACCGGGGAAAAAAACTATGTGTGCGAAGTTTGTGACAAAGCGTTTACGCAATCCTGGACCTTGAAGCGACACAAATTGACGCACACGGTGGAGCGACGGTACAAGTGTGACGTTTGCGACAAGACCTTTCGATGGGAAAGCAACTTGAAGGAGCACAAGCTGGAGCACACTGAGGCAGGGAAAAATAGTCATGCCTGTGATGTCTGTACTAAAGCCTTCACACGCGCTTCCACTTTGAAACAGCACAAACTAACCCACAGTGTATCGTGAATTTCTGTCTATTGAGTGCACCTGTATATAAGACTCAATTACTAAATTTAAATACAATGGGAAGTTTTTGTCACAGATAAGCAGTACAGGTTTATAAGCCGCAAATATACACAACAAAAATAAAGTTCAACTCACATTTATTCAGTGTAGTCATCATCGTGGCTATGGTAAGTTACAGAGAAGCTAAGAATAGATGAGGGCAATCTGAATGCTACAGTGCATGCAGCATTGACTTAAAAATCTGAACAGCTAACACTGAACAGCGCCCCCTCTCACCCCCCCCCCCCCCCCCCCACCCCTGGGGGTGCCAGGGGTATCAGTATAAATAGTATCCCCACTTTCTGGAAATTTAGTGCTTTAAATTCACACTGTCACCGTCTTTCTCCTTTGTTCTTTCTCCTTTATTCTTTCTCGTTCCTACTCTGTTCTATCAATCTACTATACTATCTTCTTCGCTAGACCAGTCACCAATCTTTTTTCTTGAAAACTCTTCCGGGACAAAACTCCTCATTTGTGTGTGAGGTCTGTTGGATCAGCTTGGGAATATTGGATGCGTTCTGCCAAATGGTCACTAGGGCTTCCTATGATGTTATTATTTAGCAATGTACATAGGCATTTTATATTATGTGTTTTGTTGATAATTTATAATGATGTTAGTATTCTATTTTGTTTTTTGTAAACGGGGGTTCGATAAATTAGAGTATAGCCTCAGCGTCTCCTGCATGGGATGTCTTTATTGTAAAGTGACTGGCTGGTGGAGAGCATTCAGTTTTACCACTAGGGTTGTTTCAGCAGATCTTTTATGCGGATCGGGGGTTGTCCGGTCCTGATTTGGCTCTGAAGAGTCCGCTGGACCTAAAGCAATAATCATGTATTGTAATGTAATGCGAGGTTGTAGTATTACTTTGTATAGAAGACAATATCTTGAACACTGAGATTTGAGCACCTTGTACATATTAACTGTAGGAATTGCAAATAAAATGGAACGAATGTGTTTTTAACTAATAGTGAGTAACATGCACTGTAGTTTTCTAGAAAAATGCAAGAAAAAGTAAAACAAGCGAAGGTGAATGTATTGAATACAAGTACACACACCAAAATAAACCATGCATGTTTGAAAGAATGGAGGGGGAAAACAGATGAAGAGAAGAAAAACAAGATGACAAACCATTCAAATGTATTTCCAGACACTTACACCCAGCCCTAAAACAAACATTTTTAACTCTTTTCCTGCCAATCAACGATATATCGTCGATCTGAGCCGCCATGTTTGTGCCAATCGACGATATATCGTCGATTTCAGTATTCCGTTTCGTTCCGGTTTTTTTCGCAGTCCAATCCAAGTTTTATTTTAACTAAAGAGAGATAACTCTCTCTACTTTCGTTCTCGATCGACACGCGCATGCTTTCTTCAAATTCGTTTTTAGAGTGTTTTTTGTGCATTTTACTAAGCATTGTGATGGGCACAATCAACAGTGTGTCAAACTCTGCTAATAATCAATATAATTTCAAACTGTAAAGTGTATTTTGATCCTAAATAAATTTTCTTTCTGGTGTGTGAAGCTGATTCAGTGATTGGAATTATTCCTCCAGATTTTTTTTTATCACTGTGGTATGTAGAAATATTTATATTTTATTTTATCATTTCAAAAAGATCAACATGCTTTCAAAACACATATTTCAATAACATAATCAAATTAACATTTTTGTGGGTTTTTTTCTTATTCTTCACTCTTTTACCTTTAATTTGATATGAAATATGTCTATTTAACAACTATTATTGAAAGAACAGTAGCTTAAATGCCTAAGGTACTGAACTTTCTTTCCGGTGCCAGAGAAATGTCTGGCACAAACGTGGAAACATGCCTGGCAGGCAAAGAGTTAAACGTGTTAATGTTGTTGGTGGTGTTTTGATGAATTTCGGTTCAGTTAGTCTTGAGATAAGGTAAAAAGTGTGATTTGAAATAAAACGTGAAATTCTGAGTGAAGGACCGACTGACAGACCGAACTATCGGACAACTGGATTCCTACTGAAGGATGGCCCATAATTTGAAGCACCTGTATATCGGAACAAAACAAAATCGCTTCTGCCGTTTTTAAGGTATTGAGCAAGATGTATTAAATGCAAGAAATAGAGTCCAGTGACTTGACCTTTGTGACAGAAGAAATGTGATGGCATGGGAGGCAGACCACTAACCTAGGTAATATTCTATGAAGTTTAGTCAATATCTGTCAGGTAGTTCTCCAGTTATGGCATCCAACAGACCAACCAACATTTGTCTGGTTTCCATTCCCGACTATTTCATAGTATTTCCAGATAAGTCCGGAAATAAAAAAAAAGACAAAAGGAAGACAAAATCTAGAAGGGCAAAGCCCATATGACTCGCATGCTCTTTATCGAACTTGCAATATTTAACATACAAATGAGTGCCCAGAATAAGAATGTGCTCAGAAATCATGTCATATGCCCTTGCAGATCACGAAGGCACAGTCAGCAAAGGGGGTTGAGCAATCTCCAACCTCCCTTTTGGGGATGACATTGATGGATTGGCTGGAGTTAGTTATTCATTGCTTACAGGGTCCAGCAGACTGCAAAGAGCCTAAGCAGGACCACAAAATCAAAACCACAACTTGGTTAAAAGAGGACTCACTCCTGATCCGTATAAAAGATCTGCTGAAACAACCCTAGTGGTAACACTGAAGGCACTCTACCAGCCGGTCACTTTACAATAAAGGCATCCCACACAGGGGACTATACTCTAATTTATTGAATCCCCGTTTACAAAAACAAAATAGATTATAAACATTATTATAAAGTATCAACAAAATACATAAATAAAATATGCCTACATTGCTAAATAATATCATAGAAAGCCTTAGTGACCATTTGGCAGAAAGCATCCAATATTCCCCGGCTGACACCATAGGCCTCGTATACAAGTTAGGAGTTTTGGAAGAATTTTCAAGAAAAAAGGTAAGTGACTGGTCTAGCGAAGTAGATAGTATAGTAGATAGAACAGAATTGGAACGAGAAAGAACAAAGGAGAAAGACGGCTACAGTGGGAATTTAAAGCACTACATTTCCAGAAAGTGGGGATACTATTTATAGAGAAACCCCCGGCACCCCCATGGGGGATATTGGCTGGAGAGGAATAAGTACTTGAACAGCTGGTACAGAGGCTTGACACCACCTCCAGAGCCTTTGGAATGGAAATAAGTGCAGAGAAGACCAAAATGATGACCAACAACACTAATGACATCAACACGGACATCAAAGTCCAAGGCCAATCCATCAACACGGTGCATAGCTTCAAATAGTTAGGAGCAATTGTATCAGACAATGGATTCCAACAGGAAGTCCTCTCCAAGATAGCACAAACTGCTGCCCTGACAAGGTTGAAACTCATTTGGAAAGACAGGACCATCGGTCTACACTCCAAGATAAGGTTGCTGTGCTCCCTTGTCATCTCCATCTTTCTTTACGCTTGTGAAACGTGGACCTTCCCAGCAGACCTACAACTAAGGATACAAAGCATGGAGGTGAGGTGCTACCAAGACTTGTGGGCATTTCCTAGACCCAGCACATCACCAACAGACCATCACACAAGCATTGGACAACACGATGACATGCTCAAAGTGGTGAAGAAACGGAAACTCTGATGGTATGGCCACATCACCAGAGCATCAGGCCTTGCATGCAAAGGCCATCCTGCAAAGCATGGTGCAAGGAGGCGGAAGAAGAGGGAGACAGAAAAAGAGGTGGGAGGACACCATTCGAGAATGGACTGGCTCGACACTGAGCGAAGCCATGAGTGAGAGTTGCTGAGGACAGAGAAAGATGGAGTACGCTTCTGTGGTGCCTCAACGACTTTCGAGTTACGGGATAGGAGAGGAATATTTAACATCAAAATAAGTGGCCATACCATTAGAGTTTCCATTTCTTCACCACTGTGAGCAGGTCATCATGTTGTCCAATGGCTTGTGTGATGGTCTGTCGGACTTCGTTGTTGGTGATGTGTTGGGTATAGGAAATGCCCAGAAGTCTTCTGTAGCACCTCATCTCCATGCTTTGTAATCTTTTTTGGAGATCTGCTGTGAGGGTCCATGTTTTGCAAGCATATAGGAAGATGGAGATGACAAGGGAGCGCAGCAGCCTTACCTTGGAATGTAGACTGATGGTCCTGTCTTTCCAAATTGGCTTCAACCTCGCCAGGGCAGCAGTTGTTTGTGCGATCCTGGAGAGGACTTCCTGTCGGGAGCCATTGTCTGATACAATGGCTCCTAAATATTTGAAACTATGCACTTTGCTGAGGGATTGGCCTTGGACTTTGATGCTGACTGTGCCTTCGTGATCTGCAAGGGCATCTGACATGATGCGCTCTAGGAAGATGTTGAAGAGTGTTGGAGAGAGTAGGCATGCCTGACGCACACCGATTGTTGTTCTGAACCAGTTTCCGATGGTGCTGTTGTGGAGGACTGCACTGGTAGCCTTGTCATACAGGCTTTTGATGACTTCAATAATTTTAGGGCTGATGTTGTACACTGTCATGGTTGCCCACAGAGCTGCATGCCAGACTCGGTCAAACGCCTTTTTGAAGTCTACAACACATGATATAGATGTTGTTGGTGCTGTAGGTATTTCTCGCAGATTATTCTGAGGTTGAAAATATGTTCAGTGGTACTTCGCCCTGCCCTGAATCCTGCTTGCTCTTCAGCTATAATTTGTTCAGCTTGGGGTTTCATCCTGTTGAGTATTATTTTTAGGAGGACCTTGCTGTGATGGCTGATGAGGCTGATGGTGCGGTAATTTTCACATTCCTGAAGGTTACCTTTTTTGGGAAGAGTGATGACAAGCGACTGGGTCCATGGTGTAGGCCACTCCCCACTCTGCCAGATCTTGTTACAGATAATGGTGAGTGCGTCAATCATCGCTTCTCCTCCTGCTTGAAGCAGTTCTGCGGGTATGTTGTCCACTCCCGCTGACTTCCCCTTCTTCAGCAATTGCACTGCTGCCTCAACTTCTTCTCTGAGAATTGGGAAGATTTCTTCTTCTTCTCTGGACATGCTAGAACTGATGGGTCTCCGTTTGGTGTGTGGTTGTAAAGGTCAGAGCAGTACTCTGTCCATCTGTCCAACATGTCTTGTTCTTCTGTAAGGCATATGCTCTTCTATCCAGTTCTCCTTTGCTGTGCGCATGCCTTTTCGGATGTCGTTGATTTTTCGGTAGGCATCAGCTCCCTGTGAAGTGTTCTCTTTCTTTTTCATCTCTCTTTGTTTATCACATAGGTCCAAAAGTTCAGGTGTGATCCACAGCTTCTTCTTTGGCCTGTGCTTTCCAAGCATCTCCGTGGCGGCATCTGTCACAGCTAAGTTGAAGATAGTGGTCATGGTGTTGACATCTACATCACCAGCTCCCAAAATGAGCAGTGGTGCAAATTTCCCTCGAATTGTTGCCTGAAATATTTCTGCCACCTCCGGGTCTTGCAGTTTGTCCAGGTCGAACTTCAGTCTAGTGCATTTTGCTGTGATGTGGGTGCTTGACGCATTTTGCTGTGATGTGGGTGCTTGACGCGATTAGGTGACATGATATATATTGACAGTGTTTCGTGGTTCTATTTTTGTGATCTGATTGCCTGATGTGTGATTGTTTACTTTTGATAGCCTACTTTGTGTAAATGTGAGAAAGCGATGCGTCTGCTTGCACTGTGCTGTAATGTATTGTATTGCGTATGAACTTATAACCTATATTCTGATGTATTCCCATATGCGCAAAACAAATTCTTCACTTTAAGTCAATAAATCTTGAATCTTCAAGTGAAGCCGGAAAGACATCACAAGATCGTGGTCACTTCCAGTGTCTGCTCCTGGAAAAGTGCATGTCCTGCCAATGTTGATGCTTGATCTGAAGCGTTTCTTGCCCATGATGTAGTCGATCTGGTTGTGATGCTCCCCGCCGGGACTGTGCCATGTCTAACGTCTGGATTTTTTGTGGAGACCAAGCGTGTTTGCCAGTATCAGATTGTTGTATCTGGCAAACTCCAAGAGTCTCAGACCCTTTTCATTTGTCTCGATGACCTATTTTGTACAATTTTTTCAAGGCCTAAAATGACCTTGACCTTCAAGATCAACACAAAAATGGAACATATATGAAAGAGCAATCTATCATCTCTAAATACAAGTTTGGACTTAATATCTCTCATAGTTTAGGGTCAAGGTCACTTCAAAGGACCTTTACTGACTTTGGACAGCTCCAGTGACCTTGACGTTGGGGTTGATTGATTGATTTATTGTTGCTTTAGGTCCAGCGGACTCTTCCGAGCCAAATCAGGACTGGTGACGTTGGGGTAAGGTTGACCAAATTTGTATAGTATGTGTGTCTCATTGATATATGTCATGCATAAAATAATTGTAAGTTCAATATTAATAACTTAGGGGGAAAAATGAAATTTTGTGAAAAATTATTTTTTTACTAACATTTGTTGACCTTGTGACCTTACATTACATTACATGGTTATTGCCTTGTGACCTTGACCATGAAGTGAAGTCATTCATTCACTGATCATTTATCAGGTCTCATAGGTATACACCATCTTACCAAGTTTGGTTGTGATAGTTGAAATAGGTTCTGAGATATTAATCCACTTGCCAGTTTTGCACAGACAGATGGCAGACACTGGACAGCAGACAAATGGACTATTTTAAAAAAAATTGTTTAAGTGTCATTTTTGGACTATTTAGGACTCATCTCTCACAAATTTGCAAAAAAATCTGGATTTTTTTTTTATTGAGGTGAGGGGTGGGGGGGATGAGTACATAAGACTCGCATTGCTATGCATATGAATCAAAAAGCCTCACAAAACAAACGAAAAGCAAACGAACAGGAAGATGGACGAAGAAAATAATAATACTTTAACAGAAACTTTTATTTCTTTCAATCATTATCACAAACATTGCCCTCGACTCAAACAAATGGATTAGTTAGTTATTCATTGCTTACAGGATCTAGCAGACTGCAAAGAGCCGAATGAGGACCACGCAAAGAGCCAATGGGATCACAACTTGGTTGAAAGAGGGCTCACCTCTGATCCGTATAAAAGATCTGCTGAAACAACCCTAGTGATAACACTGAAGGCACTCCACCAGCCGGTCACTATACAATAAAGGCATCCCGTTTACAAAAACAAAATAGAATACAAACATCATTACACAATATCAAAAAAAACACATACTTATAAAATGCCTACATTGCTAAATAATATCATAGGAAGCCCTAGTGACCATTTGGCAAAAAGCGTCCAATATTCTCAAGCTGATCCAACAGACCTCACACACAAAGGAGGAGTTTTGTCCCGGAAGAGTTTTCAAGAAAAAAGGTAGGAGACTAATCTAGCGAAGAAGAAGATGGTATAGTAGATTGATAGAACAGATTAGGAATGAGAAAGAACAAAGGAGAAAGACAGGTACGGTGGGAATTTACAACATTAAATTTCCAGAAAGTGGGGATACTATTTATACAAAAACCCACGGGGGGAAATATGGATGGATGGGTATCCCAATCCACAAAAAGACCATCGATAAGATCAATGGCAATAATAATAATAATGGTTGCTGTACATGCTTTTTTCATTCAAACTCAAATCACTGCAATATAAAGACATTGCAATATAAAGAAATCGCTATACTAGACAACATAGCAAACACACACACTTTGTTTTTTTAATTTGGATGGACTGAATATAATACCACTCTTGGGAGGAAAAAAGGCAGAGAACCTGAAGGACACCATCACTGACCAAGAAAGTCACATTCCTAAGTACAGAAGGTCGTCCTCCAGTGGGGATCAAACCCCAAACTTTTGTCATAGGCTAATTAGTACTCTAACCACTGCCCTTTAGACCACACATGTACAACTAAACTGAGATTGGATGAATGATACAGTATACAAATCCATTGAATTATTGGATTGCCCCTATGACATATTGTGAAATTTCAATAAAAGTATCCTCTTCAAATTACCACAGGCTAGTTAGTTAGTCATTGTTTATAAGGTCCAGCATTGGGGCTTGTTGGTCACATGCCACTGCGTTTTGTTGGTATGCACCTGTGCCTATATTCTAAGGGAGATAAGCCATTTATTGCAAATAGAAGATGACCTTTTGAACTCCATGACAAACACAATTTCTCGAACACTAAAACACACAAAAATGTATAAAAATACAATCAAATAGCCATCTTTTACAATCCAACTTATTTCCTTTTTTTTTTTTTTTTTTTTTTTTTTTTTTTTTTTTTGCAGATTTTCACCTAGACCTCAGGGTCACTTTAAAAACTGAAGAATGTTGTTATAAAATGCTGTGTTAAAATACAATGCAGCTCCACGGTATGTACCTCTGTAACTGAAGAGTGTCATCTACACAGCCTATTCAATCAACAACCAAGACCAAGTCGCAGGAATAACAGGTAAAGGTGTCCCCACAACCTTTTGGTAATTGGGGAAGAAAGCATTTGGGACCACCCTTTTCTCTAGGCTAGCTTCATGAGGTTAGTGCCTATCTGCTCTCCCTCGCTGCTTTCTGCCTTCCCCCGGTTGTAAACAGATCCATCTGCCCATTCTCATCTGGTTGGACTGGGGTGTGTGGTGCGCTTGCTTCAATCTTTTTGTGTCATGTGGTGGTGGCCTTTCAACCATGGTCAACCATCCAAGTACTTACCATTCTCAACATGGTTTAACATCGAACATTGTTAGCCATTGCCCAAACCTCTACACTATTGAAAAAAAACAAAAAAACAACTGTCAAACTTTATTGCCTAGTGACATACTATAATCATAATAATAATAATTTAAAAACAACAACAAATAATAATAACAACAAAATAATAATCACAATAATAACAATAATAATTATAATAACGATAATAATAACAGTATAATAATAATAATAATAATAATTTAAAAAATATTAACAATAAAAATATTAATAATTAACAATAACAATAATAAAAATAATAATAATAATCATTACAATAATAAAAACAATGATAATAATAATAACATTACATTACATTATTGTTGCTTTAGGTCCAGCGGACTCTTCCGAGCCAAATCAGGACCGGACAACCCCCAATCCGCATAAAAGATCTGCTGAAACAACCCTAGTGGGAAAACTGAATGCCCTCCACCAGCCTGTCACTTTACAATAAAGACATCCCACGCAGGGGACGGCTGAGGCTTTACCCCAACTTATCGAACCCCCGTTTACAAAAACAAAATAGAATACAAACATCATTATAAATTATCAACAAAACACATACATATAAAATGCCTACATTGCTAAATAATAACATCATAGGAAGCCCTAGTGACCACCTGGCAGAAAGCGTCCAATATTCCCAAGCTGATCCAACAGACCTCATACACAAACAAGGAGTCTTGTCCCGGAAGAGTTTTTAAGAAAAAAGGTAGGAGACTGGTCTAGCGAAGAAGACGATAGTATAGCAGATTGATAGAAATGAGCAGGAATGAGAAAGAGCAAATGAGAAAGACAGCGACAGTGGAAATGTAAAGCACTAAATTTCCAGAAAGTGGGGATACTATTTATACTGAAACCCCCGGCACCCCAACGGGGGAAAAAACAACAACAACAAAAAATAATAATAACAATAAAAATAATCATAATAATAACAATAATAATTATAATAACGATAATAATAACAGTATAATAATAATAATAATAATAATAATAATAATAATAATAATTTAAAAAATATTAACAATAAAAATATTAAATTAACAATAAAAAAATTATAATAATAATCATTACAATAATAAAAACAATGATAATAATAATAACAACAGTAATAACAATAATAATAACAATAATAATAATTATGATAATTATAATAATTATTATTATGATAATAATAATAATAATAATACAAAATGCTATCATGCGCTTTTCTTCAATCAAAAGCGCTGCGATGTAAAACAATTGTTATTACAAAAGTGGGAATAGAAATAAATGATGGTTACAAATGTCAACTGACTGCATCCAATACCATTATTGAAGGGATGAAGAAAACCCTCGGTGTCCTGAAAAGTCTGGTACCTAAGCCAAGTAAATCCATCCCACGCGGGGTTAAAACCCACGACCTTCAGCATAGGGAGCCAGCTCACTGTCACAGCCACCAATGCACAAGGAATACATTTCACCATCATTGGCTAGTTAGTTATTGTTTATGGGGTCCAGCGAACTGCAAAGAGCCAAATCGCGACCATAACTTGGTTGAAAGAGGACTCACCCCTGATCCGTATAAAAAGATCTGCTGAAAAAAACATAATGATAACACTGAAGGCACTCCACCAGCCTGTCACTTCACAATAAAGGCATCCCAAACAGGGGATGCTGAGGCTGTACTCTAATTTATAAAATCCCCCCCCCCCCCCCCCCCCACCACCCCACCCCCCGTTTACATAACCAAAATAGAATATAAACATCATTATAAAATATTTACAAAACACGTACTATAAAATGCCTGTATTGTAGAAAGCCCTAAAGACCATTTGACAGAAAGATTCCAATACCCAACAGACCCCATACACAAAACAGGAGTTTTGGGAAAGTTTTGAAGAAAAATGCAGACCTGTGCACATCTACGGATTTTCCGTATTTTCTCCGATTTTCATGAGCAGAATACGGATTACTTATTACAATTCTATTAAAATTACGAAATTCTGATTTTTTTACTTGAACTGTCGTTACAGCTTGCTACTGAAAATTTTTAAAAACTACTGAAATTTGGTTTGTTTGCTACTGATGAGCATTTTGAGTGTGCACAGGTCTGAAAATGGTAGTTGACTGGTCTAGCGAAGAAGATAGTAGATTGATAGAACAGATTAAAAAAGAGAAGGTACAAATGAGAATGACAGAAACAGTGGTAATTCCTATCCTATCCTATCCTGTCCCGTACCCCGGAAGTCGTAGGGGCACCACAGATGATGGTTTAACCAGCATACTCCATCTTTCTCTGTCCTCAGCAGCAGCACTAAATTTCCACAAAGTGGGGATACTATTTATACAGAAAACCCTGGCGCCCCAACGAGGGTTTCACCTACATATAAAGCATCAATTATATCACAATAGGAGCGGCCACATTAGACTTGCACATTTTAAAAAAAACAATACAAGAACTTGCAAATCAACAAAAGCAGCGGGCAATAAACACAACACAGAAAATCCAACATCATCATATAGCCACAGCATCCCCCTAATAAGTCTAAAAACAAAATTGACTGTAATAACATCACACATACAACATACACCAATGCATCCACAACTACATGTATAACCCTTCATACACAACACCCACATATAGCAATTATCAGCTACACAAAGATTCAAACTATTATAAATGACAATAATAACACTAACTGAACATTGTTTGGTACATGTACTACCTAAAGTCTCTAGGCCTGTTTCAAGACAAACAAATGCTTACGTTATGTTGGACACCTCCAGTGACCTTGACGTGAGGTTGACCAAATGTGTATAGCATGTGTGTCTCATGCATCCAAGAATCATAAGTTCAATATTAATCACCTAGAAAAAAAGTAAAATTCTGTGAACATTTTTCATGTTTTCAATATCATTTGTTGACCTTGTGACCTTGAAGTGAAGTCATTCATTCACTGATCATTTATGAGGTCTCATGAGTATACACCATCTTACCAAGTTTGGATGTGATAGTTGAAATAGGTTCCGAGATATTAATCCACTTCCAACTTATCCAAGTTTTGCACAGATGGCAGAGAGACAGACAGTGGGACATTTTTTTTAAATGTCATTTTTGGACTATTTAGGACTCATCTCGCACAGATTTGCAAAAATGTGGAAACTTTTTTTTTTTTTGGGGGGGGGGAAGGGAGGGGGGGGAGGCCGGAAGGGAGTGAGGGGGGCTAGTCCATAGACACACATTGCTATTCATGTGGGTCAAAAATGCTGTCTTTAAATAAAGATAATGACATTAACAATTGATTTTTTTAAATGCTTAATTAATACAATGGCTCTAGGCCTTTTACAAATGTTACAAAATACACCCGATAGATCTCAATCTATAATAAGCTTTTGGGCAGGACAACTGTAATGTAAAGTTGAAGATTTTCTGCAACACACCACCATTCAAAACCATAATGTTCAGAGTGCCACTTTATCTAGTGTGCACCGCAATATGGTTTGAATATTGCACGTTCTTTTCCACAAACACAGTCCACATATCGACAAACATGAATGCATCGTGCACTCACATGGCGTGGAGGCAGGAAAATTACTATTAGCTCAAAAAAAGGTAAAGGAGTCCCGTAACCTTTCGGTGGTAGGGGAGGGAAGTGTTTGGGAACTCCCTTTTCTCTAAGCCAGCTAAATGAAGGCGATGCCCATCTTCTCTCCCTCGCTGCTTTACCTTCCCTGGTTCTAAACAAATCCAGGTACAACCCATTCACAGCTGGGTGGACTCAGACATCTCACGCGTTTGTTTAATCTTTTTGTGTGGCTTGGTGGTGGCCTTTCAAGCATGGTCAGCCATCCAAGTACTAACCCTTCTTGACGTTGCTTAACATGAAACATTGCTAGCCTGTGCCCAGGCCTCCACACTACTGCGCCACCCCTACAAGAAAAGGACACTAAAATGATACCATTTCAGCCTGAAATTCCAACACCAAGAAAAGGACACTAAAATGATACCATTTCAGCCTGAAATTCCAACACCAAGAAAAGGACACTGAAATGATACCATTTCAGCCTGAAATTCCAACACCAAGAAAAGGACACTAAAATGATACCATTTCAGCCTGAAATTCCAACACCAAGAAAAGGACACTGAAATGATATAATTTCAGCCTCAAATTCAAAGACCAAGAAAAGGTCATTGAAATTCCAAGTGAAATTGTATCATTTCGGAAAGGTAAGAGTAACGGCATCCACTACCCCCATTAAATGATAACAGCATTTTACAGCTGATCTACATCAACAACCCATTACATTGTCATCCCAGCTCACAGCGGACGAAAACTAAGGACCTTGTAACTGGTCTTTGTCTTTAGGCGATCAGGGTGACTTCGCATATGTGCTTTCAGTGCCTCGGTGTGGAGGAAAGTTTTGTTGCAGGTGTGGCACTGGTAGCCGCCTTGGTGACTGATCATGTGCTTTCTGTAGGCAGAATAGTAGGCAAAGGATTTCTCACAAAATTCACACTTGAGGTTTGTTCGGCGTGGCGCCGAGTCCTTGATGCTGGAGCTCTTCGCAGCGCTAGCGGTGACTTTCTGTATGGGAATGCTGTGGGTCTGCTGGTGGCTAGCCAGACCGTCAGCCTCCAGAAAAACCTTGTTGCAGACCTCGCAGGTGGGATACTTTTTCTCTTCCCCGTGCATCACAAGCTTGTGTTTCTCCAATTTTCTCGCGCAACAAAACTTATTATGATTGCACTTGCTGCAGGTGAATATGGTGGAAACGTGCGCCTTCAAGTCTAAGATGAGTTCCAGGCAAAAGTCACACCGTGGGAGCTTGTTATCCACCAGTTTGTGAACTACCTCTTGGTGCGCCTTCAAGTCACTAGCCCTGGAGAACAATTGCTTGCAACGCTCGCAGGATATTTTAATGTCATGACCGCCGTTTACTTTCTTGCCATCGCAAGCTCTTTCATTGTTGCCATCACAGCCACTCTCGTTGTTGTCACTATCTGTCGTGTTCACATCAGCATCTCTCAGTTTGTGAAACTTGAGTTTGTGTATTTTCAAGTGGCTGGCATTGAAGAAGGGAATGTGGCAAAGGTCACAGGTGTTGAGTGGCTTGTCGTGATCGCTGACCTTGTGAGTTTTGACTTGGTGATTCTTCAAGTCGCAGAGGCGAAAAAAGGGCTCTTTGCAAATATCACACTGGTACATGTCCTTATCCATGTGGCTCATTTTGTGCATTTTGAGGTCCATGGCGTAGTGAAACGTCTGGTTGCAGACGTAACAGATGTTCAGCTTGGGTTGGAAGATCCACTTCTGCTCCACACGAATGCTAGCCACAGGGTGAGGCACAGTGTACGAGGAGGTTGGGCCCACTACTTTAACCGGCTGCTCTTTCTTCTTGCCACGCACCGTGGACAATCCCACTTTCAACCCAGCTTTTTGCTTCAGTGCCTGCAACAAAAATTTGCTCATTCACAGTGCCTTAAAGCTAAACTTTAAAGGTTAAAAAAACCAAACACGATCTTTCCACATTTTTGTTTCACTCGTATCCTGGCGTCTTTGGTGATGGGTTGCCTGTCAGTATAAATGGTGGCGGGCGCCTATGGTAAAATGTGTGTGCAGAGCCAAGTGTCGTATGTAAATGGAGAGAGAGAGGGACAGGCAAATAGTGAAGAGAGCTGTGTGTGTGTGTATACTGATGGTGGGCCAACTTTTGAGACAAAGTTAGTGCGATACAGTCACAATCTTAAGTTTCATGGTATTGTATGCTTTTATACTTTATTTTTCCATCTCTGATGTACATTGTTAACAAATATATCCTTGGGTATCATGATGAGGACAATAAATGAATTCCTATTCATAACATGTATTAAAAAGAGATCCCGTTTCAGTTATTTGTCAACTGTGATAGTGGTCTTGAATACTTGAAGGTCTATGGTCAGGTCCTCTGCACCGATGATAGCAGCAACTAAAAGCTTCAAGAAGGTTTAGATTAGATAATCAATGTTTACAGGGTCCAGCGCACTGCCAAGAGCTGAATCAGGACCACTCAAAACTATTCCAAATAAGATTAAACCATTAAAATTAAAATATGATAACAAATGTATATAAAACTGGCTTAACTAATGACATCAAAACAAGCATACAAACAATATGACATGACCTATATGCGATTAAACAAACCAACAGCATATAAAAATATAAACCGATTTTGATCGTTACAAACTTTACAAATCTCATTAAAAGGTATTGAACCAAAATATCTTTCTCTCTCATCAATCAGATCAGTACATTCAGACATAAAATGGCAGACAGAAAAGGATTTGTCACATGCAAAGCACCATGGTGATTCTTCTCCTTTCAAAAGAAAACTATGGGTGACATACGTAGGCCCAATATGAAGGCGAGCCAAAACAGTTTCTTCTAAAAAAAAAGTTGTGAGTGGATGCAAAGTTAGGCAAAGAAGCAGACAAATCTGGAAGAATGTGAAACAATTTGTTATTGATTTGATTAGTCCATTCGGTCTGCCAGAGCTGTTTACAAGAGCCAGTCATAGCAGGTCAGAGTATGGAACAAACTGGAAAACCTCTCGAGGTTCACAAATCTTTCTTCGAGATTCTCAGATCTCAAACATAGTTCCCTGAACCTTTTGGACAAAAAAAAAAAAAAGTTCATGAACCTACAGTAGGTTCAGAATCTGAAAACCTCAGAAAAAGGTTTGTGAACATCCATTAATTAAGACCAACCATAAAGGTTCACACTGTACGTATTCTCTTTTTATATTAAAATGATTTCCTTCCCTCACCCATTCACATACCCACAAACACATCTTTTTGATGTGATTTTTGACTTTTGCTTTTTGACACGTTATTGTCCCTTTTTATCTGGAAGTTCTGCGCCGCCTCCCCTGGGGAAGGCGTAGTCCCAGTCTGTGGTGCGCCCAAACCCAATCTACCTAATATTATTTGTGTTTTTGAAATTTTTGCTGGGGGAGCAAACCGGAGTACCCGGAGAAAACCCCTGAGACGTTGCCCGAGTCAAAAGTAAATAATGTTTGGAGAACCATAACGCCCAGAGGCGGGATCGATCCCACGCCTGTTTGGCGCCATTGCTTTCTGGCCTGTGGACAAGGCAAGTTAGTCCTGCCTTAGACCACGCGGCCACAACTCTAACAAATAGATGAACAAATTAGATCCAATAAGAACAAAACACACCCATTCAACAAACGTGGTGTTTTCGTATAGGGGAAACCTGGTTGGTTCAACCCATCCACTGTACTGTCAGTGTTAAACAGATCTTGAATAATCAATGACTAAATTACCCTAGGCCTGGCTCTTGGGCTGGCCTTTCTTTTTGCTTTCCGCTTCCTTGGTGCGGGCTCATGTAGATCATTGCCTTCATCTCTAGTACTGGTGCTCACACCTGCAAACATAACACCACAGAAAAATAAAGGCACCAAATAAAAAATGTTAATGCCAAAGGACCAAATAAACTAGTTCAATGCCATTGTGAAATGAACAGACAGATTGAAGGAGGACATGGCCGAAGATGGAATGCCAAGAGAGTCTGCACCGCTTGCCTGAGACACGACGCAACGCCCAGTCTCAGAGAGTTTTGAGGTATATGCCTAAACACGGCCTTTGCTTGACAGGTCTCCGACACGCATTTTGTGTGAAGCCAAAAGGAAGATCGACTCGAGCAGAAACCAAAAGTCATTAAATTGAACTGAACTGACTGTGAAAAACTGTACCGGTATCTTATAAGTATTGAAATATGCTGATATTTTCAACCAATACAACTGTGCAGGCATAGAACTTAGAAGGGAAAACATCAGCCAAAGACAGACATATTAGGTTTGTATCACATTCAAGGGTTGTACATTTTGAAAGAGCAAGGGGTACTTTAAAAAGTTCTATTGAAAATTTGTTAGAGACTTTCATACCTCACAATATGTATCGAATAGTCCTTCTTCACCATAATACAGCAGTTCCTAAGCTGTTATACGAGTAAAAATATATTTCACTATACATGCTGCCACTGATGCCGATGGTCAGCGTTTCAATAAAATGTACAAGTTCAATGATTTTCAGTATTTGCGTTCCTTGAATAATATCTGACTTACCCACAGTTGAATCCAGCCTGTCGGTTGGTGGCTCAAAACAAACTATCAGGTTATCTTCTCTATCAGTGTCACTGTCAGCCTCTGTCTTCACTATACCCCACACTGGGATGTAAGGCTCGATCATGTCTCTGTCAGGTTCTGTCTTTATGTTCGATATCACTGGATAATGTGATTCCCTCTGTCCATCGTTAGGCCCTGGGTCGTGCCGCTCCATCATGTTATTGTCAGGCTCTGTCTTGACTTTAAACAACACTGGGTCATGCGGCTCCATTGAGTCACTGGCAGTTTCTGTCTTCACTTAGACAACACAGAACACTTGTTTATGTGGCTCCATCATGTTACTGTCAAGCCCTGCAACATTGGGTCATCATGTAGTTCCATGATGTCACTGTCAGGCTCTGTTTTTACTTTAGACAACACTGGGTCATGTAGCTCCATCATATCATTGTCACTGTCAGGCCCCGTTTTTATGTATATCGCTGGCTAATGTGGCTCCATCACGTCGTTGTCAGGCTCTATTAACAATATACTGAATTACAAGTAAAAGTAGAATTTAAATTAACACTTTTATTTCTTCACCATCACTCAACACATTGTAGCTAAATTAGACCAAACAATTACAATTTAACATTCACATAGCGACACATTTTTGGCATAACTGATAGTGTACTTGCTTGGATTCTGAGTTTTCTGCCACAATCGGCATTACAAGCAATATACCCCAGGGCAGCATGTTGGGTCCAACATTATTTATATATTTTATAAATGACATGCCAGAAAAATATAGAGTGTTGCATAAAGATATGTCATTACGTGGCATTTCAGAACTCTCCTATGAATAGCTATTGACATCACTAAGGCTGCACAGTTTGGAGTATAGGAAAGTAAGGGAAAACGTAATACAAGTTTTTAAAATAGTGCAATATTTGTATGATCCATTAAGATTAGCTACTTCTTCTCTCTTAAATTTAAATAATGTTGGTATCATAAGAGGCCATCATTTTAAATTTACCAAAAAAAACTTTTAATAATAACCATCAAGTCAAGCAGTTTGTTTACTACAGTTGTAACCTCATGGAATAACTTGACTGCTGAGGCTGTAGATGCTGATTAACTTAATGTGTTTATAAATTGTGTCAGTATACTTCACTAATTTGGAGTCAAAAAGGTTCTAAACTGGGGTCATAGGTTTGGGTCTGTGACCCTCTTTAAGAGATAAACTAAACTAATAATTAATATCAAGTTTGTAGGAATCTTCTGAGAATAAAGCTAATTATTTTATAACATCCACAGGAAGTTTATGACAATAGTATGGAACTAACCATTTTAATTTATTTATTTAATCAGTTTTAGTGCTTTACACCGTAAGCCCTTTGGAAAAATGAAATACAACGCTATGACATAGAGACTGCACATCAGTTTGGAGCAAACCCCTATCCCCACCCAAAGTTCCAATTTTCCCTCCCCCACCCTTTCCTGCATGCTTTGAGCATTCTCTTCTTCTTATTTCCATTGACTACTGCCGATTCGTAGAGAAGATTCTGTACTAATACTAGACTTTGCCGGGTTTTACCTTAAGATTAAATACTGCAATTGTAGAGGTTACTGCCCAGAAATTCAGCTTGGTAGGGTGTGGGGGTTGCTGATCAGAGGACATGGAAGAGTAAAGGGTGGCAGTTGGAAAGAGGGGTTTCAGATCTATGGAATTTGAAGCCTCCAGGGTCTAACTGACGGTAACCTGAGCTGGCAGGCCATTCCACTCTGCTATACAAATAGTGCGAGGGAAGAAGGACTGCTGGCAGTAGACGGTTCTGCAGGATGGAAGTAGGTAAGAATCAGGATCAACGACAACAGATAATCCTGAATCCTCTCCTTGATATTATAATGACAAGCCATAAATAAGGAAGAAGACGAACCATAGCCAAATAGCAAGCCGCAAGGTCTACATTTAGACTGCCAATTAAAGTGCGGCTCTATATTGTATAGTATAGCTGGCATTGTAACTCTGCCAGGGACGGTCCCAAGTCCGAATGAAAAAGCACCCCCCATCCAGCAAAAAAGAATACGCTACAGAAACGTCAGCAACAGAAGAAAGAGTAAACTTTATCCTTGGAGAGGAAGGTGCTTCATCAACAAGACCAGTGACGCTGTGTGGTGAAAGACAAAAGGAAGCCTCAGACTCGTCAGAGCCGACTACCCTTCTGTCAACCAGGAGGCCCATCTGCACATGGAATGTCAGGACCATGTATGACTCAGGTAAGACAGCACAGGTGGCAGATGAAATGAGAAACAACAACTTGATCTTAAGAGAGGCCGTCCAAGAAACACCTGGCAACCCAACCTAGAGGTCGAAACCACCAAGATGGACTACCCCTGGAATTAGCTAGAATAGAAAGAATGGCCCAGGACAGAGGACTCTGGAGAGCTGTTGTAGGTGGCCCATGCCCTGGTAGGATTGATGGGCATTAAGTAAGAATAGATGGCATTGTAGGCTATCAGCCTTTTGCCTAAATAGAGGAGCACACGTAAAACCAAAATTTAAAGGGATTTGCTATAGGCTAGCTATGATGAATGATTTGTAGGAAAATTTGCATGCATAACAGACCTATAAAGTAATTAAATCAGTCAAAGAAAGGACATTCACAAAGGCTTCGTGGCCTATTTTGTCATTTATTGTCTTCACACTACTGCAACTACTCTGGTACTACTAGTATTACTACTACTGTAGGGAGGGTGGTGCTTCGGTCGGCTAAGAGATTGATAGCAGCAGTGTTGAAAACTTGTTTAAACATTTGAATATCCGGAAAGCAGTTGGTCCTGACCGCATTGGTGGCAGACTACTACGTATGTATGTGCTTCTCAACTTTCCTATGTCTTCAGTCTGCTCTTTTCTTGGTCTCTCCGTGATTGCACTGTACCATCTCTTTGGAAAACTTCGACCATCTGTCCCATCCCTAAATCAAGAAACTCATCTGAATTAAATGGCTATAGACCAGTTGCCCTGACTCCAATTGTGATGAAATGTTTTGAGCGTGTTGTCCTGAGTAAACTTAAATCGCAAACACAGCAACTATTCGATCCACACCAATCTGCATACAAGCAGAACAGATCCACTGACGACGCAACACTTGCTCTACTCAGCAATGCATACAATCATCTGGAAAAATCAGGTTATTTTGTGCATATTCTTTTAGTAGATTTTCCTTCTGCCTTTAATACAATCCAACCCCATCTGATGGCTATGAAACTCCTGAAACTTTAAGTAGACCCAAAACTGATCCTTTGGATAGTAGACTTTCTAGTAAACAGGTCTCAAACTGTCTGTTTTCAAAATGCTCTCTCTGATTCACTCAGCACCTCCAAAGGATCACCTCAAGGGACAGTTCTCTCTCCAGTGTTGTTCACTTTATACACAAATGATTGAAATGGTACTGATATTAAATATTCTGATGATCCCTTCAAGTTCAAGATCTTTCAAACTCTGATTCTGTTTACTTTCAGGAAGTTGCCCGTTTCATCCCCTGGTGCAAAGTGAATTACTTGGACTTAAATGTCAAAAAGACTAAAGAAATGCTCATAGATTTCCGTAGGGGATAGGCTGTTATTCTGGATCTGATGATTGATGGTGTGAAATTGATGTGTGATTGAGCATGTGAGCGAGTATAAATACCTTGGAACTGTACTGGATTTAACAAAACTCACTTTTGATTCAAATACTGCTGTAATCCACAAGAAATGTCAGTCAAGATTATACTGCCTACAGAAACTATGTTCCTTAAGCATCAGTCAGCCTGTTTTGTGTATATTTTACAGATGTTTTATTGAATCTGTTTTAACATTTGGCTTTTTTTGCTGGTATGGAGGTCTAAATGTGAAGAACAAGAATGTGCTTGACAGAGTGGTGAAAGTGTGCGGGAAAGTGATTGGACAGAAACAGAGGAGGTTTGAGTTATATGAGTGCCATGCAGTGCGAAAGGCTAAAGAGATTGCAAAAGACACCACACACGTCCTTGCAAAGCATTATACACTTTTACCATCTGCTCGCCGTTTTCGAGGGCCTAAATTTTCCACTGTTAGAACCAAATGCAGCTTTGTACCAAGTCGATCGAACTTCTGAATAAGTTTACAAGTAATTTGTGACTGTGTGTTTGGGGGTGTGGGTGTGTGTGTGTGTGTGTGTGTGTGTAAGAAAGAGAGAGTCAGAGTGCCTTTATTTATATACTATTTCTTTTAATCACTTTAATCACTTGTCGCCTGTGCAGTAGGTGCTAATTTGTGCAATGACAGCTGTTATGTAGGCTTGTAAAATATAAGTTCTCCCCTCTTTGCTTGTGTAGTTATCTCTGTGATTAAAATTGATTTGTATGATCTTATAATATACATTTAAAAATACAACATTAATATTCTTTTATTTCAGTGTTCCCTCCACACACAAAAAATGAGAGTCCTTGGGACTCCCAGGTATAAAATGTTAAGGGTCCTTGTGCAAATTTTGAGAGTCCCCAAATTGGAAAAAGAAATGTAAAAACAAGTCCAAGCCTGACTTTTTTTTTTTACTCTGTTAAAGCGTCCCATTAGTTATCATAATCATATAAAACCCAAAAATTAAAACATGTATTAAATGTTTATTTAAGCCTGAGACGCTTGGTTGCTGCAAACATTTTCAGATCACCCTGCACAACAGCTTCGGGATCTGTACTTGATGTTGCTGTGGATGAACGGGTTTTGGGCCCAGTCAACCAAGTCAGAAGTGACATGATCGTGTATGATACAATCAAAGAATGGATTCACGAAGATTTCTTCTGTTCGGTAAATGGATTGCTTGGAGGAAGTTTACAATGCGCGCGCATGCGATTTTTAAGGACGACAACTCCCGACACAATCTTTAATCCTCTGCAATGGCAGTCTGTTGGATTCTGATTATGCCCTAAATTAGATCGCCACTCGATGGTAGTATTTTTGACTTCAGCTTTTTGAAAAAAATGTGTGCGTCCACAGGACGCACATATGCAAATTTTTCTGCGTCCTTTTTTATATTTTGTGCGTAATTGACGCACTACTGTGCGTAATCGGGAACACTGTATTTTAATGTAAACTTTTAAACCTGTTATCTGTACATTAATATAAGCGAAAAGGAGAATGATCATAGATCTATGTATAGATGTCCAGTAAGAATGTGAAGTGCCAACGGGCTCTATGCACAAGTCGGCGCGCGGTCACGTGGCGCAGGAATAACAAAGCGGTCATGGCTTCTTTTAGCTCGCTCGCGTGTACTCCAGTGCTGCTTAAAAATTTTAACTTTACCGACATTTTGGGATATTGTGAGGTTTTGAACATAGCACATTCGTGCAATAATGATTACAGACAAATTATTATCAGGGGACAGGCTTTTTTTAAAGAGCGATTTGTCACCGACATTCAGTTTAGAGTTCATCAATATTTAATCTTTCAGTGGAAATCGATGAAAGGAAATGTTCTTTTCTTTGCATAAAGGTAAAGGTTTACATCGGAGTTAGAGCATCCAAACGCAGCACAGTACTTCACCATTTTCAAACTTGAGCACGCTGTGTTATTCCCGCAGCACGTGACCGCCACGCCTTTATGCATAGCATAGCATAGCATAGCATAGCAAATATGGCATGTAGGCTAAAAAGCCTTTGGCCCTCATAATATATCTTAATGAGGGTCCCAAGACCCACCCCCTGGCATCAGTGCCTACCAATTTAGATTTTTTTTAGCCTCCAAATTGGTGGAGTAGATGCTATCTCTAAATAATTTATCCAAACTATTCTTGAACACATTAAGTGATCCAGCATCCACAGCCTCGGCAGTCAGGTTATTCCAAGGGGTTACCACTCAATTAGTAAAATATTTGTTAAATTTGCGAGTATTATTAAAAGTTTTAGTAAGTTTAAATTTGTGACCTCGTGTTAAACCAACATCATTAAAATTTAAAAGAGAACAAGTGGTTAAAGGATCATACAATTTGTGCACAATTTTAAAAATTTCGATTAAATCACCACGCTCTCTCCTATATTCTAAACTGGGTAACCTCAGTGACTTCAGTCTCTCCTCGTAGGAGAGTCCTGACATTCCACAGATCTTCCTGGTGAATCTGCGCTGGACACCCTCGATCAAGTCAACATGCCTCCTTAAAAATGGGCACCAGACGGGGTTAGCATACTCCAAGATGGGACGTATAAGGGCCTTAAAGAGGGGGACCATTATATCCTTGGATTTGTTACTTATGGTTCTTACAAGCAGGGCTGATATTTTGTTGGCTTTCTTAACAGTACTCTCAATGTGATTCTCAAAGCTGAGCTCTGTATCCACTATCACTCCAAGATCCCTCTCGGCATCAGTCGTCTCAATCTTACACCTTTCTTTCCCATCATTCATAAAGTACTCATGCTGAGGATTATTTTTGCCCAAATGCAACACCTTACATTTTTCACTGTTAAATTTAAGTAACCATGTTTCCGTCCATTCAACCAATTTGTCAATGCATTGTTGCACTCTCTCCTTAGACTCCTCACTTTCATCAACTTCTGCATATGCCTTTGTGTCATCAGCAAATATCTTTATATCACACTCTACATTCTCTGGCATGTCATTTATAAAATATATAAATAATGTCGGCCCCAACACGCTCCCCTGAGGGACACCGCTTGTAACACTTATTTTGTCAGAGCTGTTACCGTTAACAGTCACGTACTGGGTCATGTCAGTCAGGAAACTCCTTATCCATGCAAGTGGGCTGCCACTTATGCCATAACCTTTTAGTTTATGTAAAAGTCTGAGATGTGGAACAGTATCGAATGCCTTCCTAAGGTCAAGATATACGGCGTCGACTGGGTGGCCTTCATCCAAGGAGGACATCCAGTCATTTATTGTCACCAGCAGCTGAGTGACACATGACCTACCCTTGGAAAAGCCAAACTGGTCATCATGTAGAAGGTCATTCTTGACAAGGTGAGAGCACAGTGCATCTCTAACGAATCCCTCAAATACCTTACAGACAACCGAGGTGAGGCTGACAGGGCGATAATTACCCGGAGAACTTTTGTCACCCTTCTTATATATTGGTTTAACCTCTGCTTCCTTCCACTCATCAGGTATCATGCCATCCCTCATTGTTCTATCAAAAAGTAACTTGAGAGGCAAAGCCAATTCATTCGCTAATTCTTTCAACACCCGAGGATTAATTTCATCTGGTCCTGTGCCCGTGTGCATGAAGAATCTTAAAGGGCAACTTCAACTTAAGTTCGCTTACTCAAGCACACGGAGAGTTCAAACTTAAGCTTGAGTAAGCGAACTTAAGCTTAAGTTGCCCTTTAAGATTCTTCATGCACACGAACACCATTAGATTTTTGATTTGACCGGAACCATGGATTCAGATCTGGCCACTCCTGCGAGACGCAACTCCTCACCACATCGAATGATTTACTGAAGTCCTTCGATAATGGGGCCCAGGTGGATGTCGCCATACTTGATTTTTCCAAGGCGTTTGACACCGTTCCACACGCCAAGCTTATGCAGAAGATGGACCATTACGGTGTGCGTGGACCAATCCATGCATGGCTGACCCAGTTCTTGACGAAGCGAATGATGAGAGTGGTGGTGGAGGGAGAGGCATCGGAAGTGGCGCCGGTCGAGTCAGGCGTACCACAGGGAACGGTGTTGGGACCCCTCTTGTTCCTCTGCCACATCAACGATTTGCCACAGTCTGTGAGGTCTACAGTCAGACTGTTTGCTGACGACTGCCTCCTTTACCGGACTATACGCACCTTCCAAGATCACCTCGAGCTCCAGGCCGACCTCCGACAGCTGGAAATCTGGGCTACCAAGTGGGGCATGCGCTTTAATGCGCAGAAGTGCTACATCCTCTCCATCAGAAATAAGTCATCCTACTTATATAGCCTAGACAGAGTAATACTGCAACAGGTACAACAGAGCCCATATCTTGGCATCCTACTGTCAGCTGACCTCAAATGGTCCGCCCACATCTCCAACACATGCAGCAAAGCAGCATCGACAGTGGGCTTCCTACGCCGGAACCTCCGGAACTGCCCCCAAGAGTGCAGGCGCCTGGCGTATATCTCACTCGTACGATCCAAGCTAGAATACGGAGCAACGGTGTGGGATCCCCATCTACAACAGGACATTGACAGACTAGAGAGAGTGCAGCGCCAGGCCGCCCGCTTCATTACGCGTGACTACAAGTCCCGAAGCCAGGGCTGCATGAGCAACATCCTCAGAGACCTGAACCTCCCCCCACTAGAAGAGCGCCGTAGGCAACTACGCCTCAACCTTCTGAATAGGGTCACAGAGGGGTTGGTCCCAGCGCTACCTCCAGAGAAGTTCCTCATCCCTGCTGTCGGCGGTCGACGAAGAGTCATTCCCACGAGGTTTCAGGGGTTCGACAGCATCAACATCATCGAACGACAGGCTGTGAACAACACACGAGGCTTCATCATCCCTACCAGCAAAACTGACCAGTACAGGAATTCCTTTTTTGTCCGTACTGTAGCTGAGTGGAATCAGCTGAGTGACACAGACTTACCAGCCAGACCAGCCCGACCAGCCGTCGCAGCATCATCGGCGACGAAGGTGTCAGGGCTCTCACCCCCCCCCCCCCCTCTCCGCTGAACGCTCACACTGATCTGTTTTTAGCCAGCTTTTAAAGACACTGGGAATATTTATGTTTTAGCTGTGCACCTTGCCTTTATATTAAGGCCACAAATTTATAAATCATGCGCCTCCCCCAGTTGCAAAGATAACCGACATTGGTTCCTGCAACTATACGACCAGATCCAGATCACTGGTGACTTGCTAATTTTCAACTGCAATAGAGCCCACTGTGTAGGACACATGTGTTATGTTTTCTTTTAACTGACTGATGATTTCCTTTAACTGCCTCTGCAAAACATGTCTTAATTTCTCAGAGTGAGATCATAAAGTTTTCTTGTATCTTGACTCTTGTACTAGTAATACTAGTAACAGTATTACTTGCCTTTCACTTTCAGTTTCAGGTAACTTACCCTTACTCCACTTGCTTGATGACCTACTAGGCTCTTGTACAATTCCTCAATATATAAAAACAACCAGTTGGCAACGATTAGCACATAACACACTGCAAAACTCTACATCAAAATACCATAACCCACTGAACTATAGTGAACATAACCGAACACAGCCGGTGAACCGAACACCATTTTCTACCGACTTTTTAGCAATAACATTGGAGTGATGTCCCTTTGAACAAACAGGACGTTGGTGGAAGTCGAACCGGACAAAGTTAACGGATTACGTAACATAGAATATTTTAGTAAAAATAATATATATTTCATGCAAACAGACCAATAGTTATATAAAACAAATAAAATTCATAGGGAAATGGGAAGCAACTTTAGCATTTTTTTTTTAATTGACAACTGCACTTTCGTTCACTTATTCCATCGAGAAAAGCAGACACGATGATGCTGCAGGATGACATCAAGTAGGCCTATAGTTATTAATGGAAATCTGTGTTTTGTGTATGATTGTGTTTGTATATGTGTGTGCGTTTGTTTAGTCCTAAATTGTATTCCTTTATGCATTGACTTAATTATATCTTCTTCTCTCAAACCACGCCTACGAATGGTGGGGAACACCATGCATACCGTTGGATGTCTATGAGAGAGAAAGAGAAAGACGGACAGACACAGACATATATCTAGAGACAGATAGATAGATAGATAGATAGATAGATAGATAGATAGATAGATAGATAGATAGATAGATAGATAGATAGATAGATAGATAGATAGATAGATAGATAGATAGATAGATAGATAGATAGATAGATAGATAGATAGATAGATAGATAGATAGATAGATAGATAGATAGATAGATAGATAGATAGATAGATAGATAGATAGATAGATAGATAGATAGATAGATAGATAGATAGATAGATAGATAGATAGATAGATAGATAGATAGATAGATAGATAGATAGATAGATAGATAGATAGATAGATAGATAGATAGATAGATAGATAGATAGATAGATAGATAGATAGATAGATAGATAGATAGATAGATAGATAGATAGATAGATAGATAGATAGATAGATAGATAGATAGATAGATAGATAGATAGATAGATAGATAGATAGATAGATAGATAGATAGATAGATAGATAGATAGATAGATAGATAGATAGATAGATAGATAGATAGATAGATAGATAGATAGATAGATAGATAGATAGATAGATAGATAGATAGATAGATAGATAGATAGATAGATAGATAGATAGATAGATAGATAGATAGATAGATAGATAGATAGATAGATAGATGTGGAGCCAGTCCGTCTTCACGAAACGTGACGACTCTCCTCCTCCGGAGCTGAAGGGTGCCCCAGTCCCATCGCTTGAGAAGCTTACCATCACCATCGAGGGCGTTGCAAAACTCCTAAGGAACCTCAAGCCCAACAAAGCATCTGGCCCAGATGGCATCCCGAACCGCATCCTGAAGACATGCAAGACATGCGCCGACTCCATCGCTCCCTCCCTGACTGCTATATTCAACACCTCCATTGAGGCAGGACAACTACCAAAGGATTGGCTATCAGCAAACATATCTTCCATCTACAAGAAAGGCGACAGAAACAAAGCAGAGAACTATCGCCCAGTGTCCTTGACCTCGGTCGCCTGTAAACTATTAGAGCACATCATCTGCCACCACCTCCATAAGCACTTTGAACAGCACGGAGTGCTATCCAGCCGCAACCATGGCTTCAGGACCGGCCACTCATGTGAAACCCAGCTGCTCACCACCATGCAGGACATCCTGTCGTCACATGATGCAGGCCACCAGACGGACGTCGTCATACTCGACTTTAGCAAGGCGTTCGACACAGTACCGCACAGCAAGCTACTCCACAAGCTGGCCCACTACGGCGTGCGGGGCACTGTCCACACCTGGCTGACCAGTTTCCTGACCAAGCGGACGATGAGGGTGGTACTAAAGGGGGAGACATCTGAAGAGGTAGAGGTCGAGTCCGGCGTCCCACAGGGTACAGTGCTCGGGCCGTTATTGTTCCTATGCCATATCAACGACTTGCCGGACACCGTGAAGTCTACTGTCAGACTGTTTGCGGACGACTGCCTACTGCACAGGCGGCGGAAGCTGCTCAGGATTGGGGGGGCACACACACATTTTATTCACTGACATCAGGGCCGGACCTTGGAAAAGTGGAGGGGGAGGTTACAAATTCAGCGAAGGCGCGAAGCGCCGAGCCTTCTAGGGGGGTCCGGGGGCATGCTCCCCCGGAAATTTTTTTTTTCAAGGATGCAAAATGGTGCAATCTGGTGCAATCTGAACCTTAAAAAAGCCATTTGTGATGGTCTGGGACTTTGAGCTTTTTGAACAATTGAACTAACAAACTCTGGGGTACAAAAATTATCCTCTGCCCCTCTGTTAAAAAAACAACACACACACACAAACATTTATTTATCAGCAGAGATGTTTTGTATACTATTATTATTCACTACTTTTTGTTGATCGTTAACGGTATAAAGCTTTACCTTGTAGTTTATGAACATCCCCGCCCTGCTTTCATTTAATTCAGTCTTGCTGCACTAGGTTCCTCGGCATTAGTACCATTTGTGAATTGTATCTTCTGGCAAAACAGTTCACTGCCTCTTTAAAGTCAATATCAACATCCCTGTGCACTTTCAGTAAAGCAAGTCCATTGAGTCTCTGTTGCCCCATTGTAGAGCGCAGGTAGTTTTTCAGGTTGCGCAACTGACTGTTTGAACGCTCACACTCGGCAGTAGTGACAGGCAGGGTGCAAAGGTTCTTTAGCATGATGAACAGGTTGGGATAAAAATCCTTGTCACAATGTTTCAGTGCTTCTCATGCCATGGATGGGATGATAGCTGTCGCATTCTCAGCAGCACTTCGCCATTTGCAAACCCACCGTTGGTATTCTGCATCAAGGGTAGCGTTGTCTGGTTGGTCAGACTCCCACAACATTGCCAGTGTCTTCACCCCTTCTGGAACCTGCTTGAAACCATCCTGGTTGTCTATTAAAGTGCTTGGCACCAGACATAGACCATCAACTTCTAGGCCAGCATTTTTGAACCTCGAGTCCAATTCGGTTGACAGGTGTTCCAAGAAAGGAATGGCATTGCTAATCTTGAAATATTCTTCTGGAGTGGCCGCAGGTTGGTTGTCACGGAGAGTCTGTCGGGATGCTTGACGAGGAACAATAACACCAGTTGTCAAAGCATTTGCCATTTTGCTGACTTCACCAAACCAGGCAACGAGCGCTGTGTCGACATCTCTTCTAATAGAAGATATGCAGTTACTGACCTCTTTGATTTCCCTGTAGGCATCGACAACATCTTTTGTCCTTTTCTGCAGCTTCACTGTCAAGGGTTTCCATTTCAACGATGTTTTTGGACGATTCAGCGATGGTCGTTTCAATGGATGTTCGTTACAACGAATTTTCATAATTATCAACTTAACATCTTAATTAATATTTCTAAAAAGTCGTTTTTGGTGGATTAGGGCAGTATCAAGGTGAAGGTGCTGGAAGAGGCTTGCGGCCAGAACAAGAAAATATGGCTGCATTTACTAATTTAGGCTTAGGGGTTGGGTTACTTGGTCGTTTCAACGGGAAAACGCTTTGGACGTTTCAACGGATCCCTTGAAATGGATTTCTGTTGAATTGACTATAAATAATGACTATAAATAACTCTTTGTACGTTGGACCAAAAGTGACTAAAAACTGCAATGTTTTAAAAACAATGTCGAAAAAATTGAAGCTCTTTGCATTTTAAAAAATTCAATTTTTTTTAATTTGGAAGGGGGGTTCCAGAACCCAGATATCCCCCACCCCCCTCTGGGTCCGGCCCTGGACATTTACTCCAAATAATTTGAACTATTTTCATAGACACTATATGAGAGAGGAAAAAAAAGATATATCATATATTTCTACAACTGTGCATATAAGAGAGAGAGAGAGAGAGAGAGAGAGAGAGAGAGAGAGAGAGAGAGAGAGAGAGAGAGAGAGAGAGAGAGGGTAGAGAGAAAATGAGAGAAACTGACCTGGCAATGTTGATCCATCACAGTAACAAAAACAGCAGTCATGCATGTCATTTGGCATGGGAAATTACACCGTTAATTTTTCAAAGTATGCATGACGGCGTTCATTTGTATTGATAAATTCGTAAGCAGTTTGCGCTAGGTCTAGTTGATCTACTTTGTCTTTGAACACATTCATTATAAGACATTTATTTAGACGCTCCTGCGTCATCGTTGCCCGAAGGTATGTTTTTACCCGCTTTAGGGATGAAAAACTGCGTTCAGCCGTTGCAGTTGTGGTTGGGATGGTGAAGTACAGTCTGAGAAGTTTATCCACTTCACTCAGCATCCGTCGCACAGTGTCAGAAGCTTTGAGTTCATCGGTGATCGTCCTTAACGCTCATGCAATAGGACGTTAAGCATAGTTTTCCGTCCGGCAGTGCTTGGAAGATGGTGATCCTAGAGTTAGCCGCCTCCTGGTGTCACCCGGTGCATGTGGGAGGATTCTAGCTGAGTTTTGAGTCTGTCCAAGTCGATGTCAGCGGAATATGTATCTTTGATTTCTTGAGGAATTTCTGGTATCTTCCCTGCTGCTCCATCACATAGAAGAACTTAAATTTTCCTTGGTAAGTCGAGAGCTATTTGATCAAACCGGCTCTTTAAATGTTCTTTGATGTTGTCAATGGCCTCACAGTATTGCTGTCTGTAGTATAAGCAGATGGTCAAGAGTAGCTGTGACCCTGTGAACCATCGTCCAGTCTTCGTTGAGGCTGCTTCTGTGTAGGAACGCAGTGCTCATCACACAAATTCGCAGCTTTCGTTGTGATGTCAGCAAAAAATGTCTCATAACAATCTTCATGCCGCATGCTTTCCAGTGTTCTCAGACAAATGTCAGCAGCGTTTACTGCGTCACCACAAGTCGTTTGTTTTCTTTGAAGAACTGTCACCAACTCTTCAGTCACAACAAGGATCTCATCTTTGAATCTTTTTGCAACTCCTGACACATGACCCTGAAAATTACTCGCCCCGTGGTAGGCCTGGCCCCTACAGTTTTGCACTGGCAAGTCAAGTCTGATCAAGCAGTCCTTCAGTGCTTTGAAAATGGTCTCAGCACATATATTGTTAACTTGCATCAGTCCAGAGAAAGGGGGAAAATATTGGTTTGAACCTCCAAATAATTTTTTTTGAGGGGCTGAATATTGGGGGGGCAAATGTATAGGTTTGACCCCCCAATATTTTTCTGGAGGGGGCCAGTGCCCCCCTTGCCCCCCCGCTTCCGCCGCCTGTGCTACTGTACCGCCAGATCCGCTCCTTCCAAGACCATCTTGCCCTACAGGCCGACCTCAAGAGCTTAGAAGTGTGGGCCGCCCAGTGGGGGATGAGATTCAATGCGCAGAAATGCTACGTACTCTCCACCAGATCCAAGTCTCACTTCTTCTATAGCCTCGGAGACACCATCCTCCAACAGGTCGAGCAGAACCCCTACCTTGGCATCCAAATCTCAGCAGACCTCAAATGGGGACCACACATCACCAGCCTATGCAAGAGGGCAGGATCTACACTTGGCTTCCTACGCCGGAACCTTCGGAACTGCCCACAAGAGTGCCGCCGCCTTGCCTACATCGCTCTTGTTAGGTCCACCCTTGAGTATGGGTCGGTGGTATGGGATCCCTACTACAAACAAGACATTGAGAGACTTGAACGCATCCAACGCCTGGCTGCAAGGTTCATTACCAAGGACTACAAGTCTAGGGACCCAGGATGCATTGGCAGGATGCTCGAGTACCTCAAACTTCCCACACTCCAGGAACGTCGCCAGCAACTCCGGCTGACGATGCTCTACAAGATCGCCAATGGTCTTGTACCCGCCCTACCCCCTGATTCCTTCCTCACTCCTGTGAGCAGCACTAGACGTAGGGTCAAACCCACAGCGTACGAGGGGTACGTGAACCAGAATATTATACAGAGACAGGCAACCAACAATAGCTGCTGTTTCAAGGCTCCTCCCTCCAAGACAGAGCAGTACAGAGGCTCGTTCTTTATAAAGACAGTGATCGAGTGGAACAACCTCGACGATACCACCGTCACCATGCCCACGCCCAACGCCTTCTCAGCAGCGTTAGGGCGGCAGAAACCTGTGTGAACAACCCTGTGTTTTTATCAAGTTTTTAACTGTTTAGATTATAACCTTTTAAACAGACAGTGTACCCATTGCCTACATCTGGGCAAACGGACTGTTAAAACCGCTAGGTACAGCAGCAAGAAGACCAGCTGAAGTGTAAATATGACTGTTAAAGAATTTTTTTTTTTTAGATGCGCACACCCTAAAACGTCACGTTGATAGTCGTCATCGGCTTCTGTGGCGCACCCGCCAATCAACATCCACAGGCGGGCTATCCAGATCCAGATCCAGATCACTGAGGGCTGTATTTGCCATCAGTGAGACGCTCTGCCACCCTTAGTGAACACGGTGTTGCAGAAATTCGTCTCATACTTTGCAGACGAGCAGGCATCGTTGGCCCGAAGCAGAAGGAAGACCATTAAGAGTCCACACTGACATTCGGCCTGCATTGGAGCATCGAGCCCTGAGCTACTATAGCCCACCAGTCTGCCAACCAGGAGAAGACACCACCACAACACCGCTCATCTACAAGAGAGTTAAGTCAATAGAAACCGTGCACCAAAACTGCTATAGAAGGACATCAATTGTCCACTCTTCCAGAAAACTGACCAGTTGGACAGAACGCACTATTAGCCCAAGGATGAGACAGTAGCTGCTTAGATCTATCAAGGAGCGAAGTATTCGAAGTGGTATTTGGACATTTAAGTTAGTATAGTGATTAGAAGATTTTGTATAGAGTAGAGGAAATAAATGTGTGATATTTACTGTTAACAAGTGGCTGGACTACCTATGTTTCATAGCCGTGTGAGAGCTAGTGTGTCAGTGAATCTTTTACCATTTTCTCCCTATCTCTGTAACCCCAGCCTAACACAGACCGAGTTAAACTTATAAATGTATTAAGATTAGTCACCGGGAGATTAACTAGCCGATCCCCACAGATGAAAGACGAGTGGGTAATAGCATTCTATTGTTCAGAGCCCAGCAACAATAGACCCACCGTCACAGGAACAATAACGTCATAAGGATTGAGATTAGGAAATCTAACAGTCAATAATTGATTAGGCTCTATGCTACTTGGATTGTTCATAAAAATTACAGTACTCCTATCTCCTTCAATGCCTAAAGGTGTTATCAACCAATGAGTCTAACAAGCTCCTGTAGTTCTGCATTTTTAATTTGTTTTTTTTTAATGGCTGAAGGAGGCGATCTCCCCGATGAAATGTTTAAACATAATGAAGATGAGGACCTCGACACAACTAGCACACGCCTTTCAATGGCAGCAGATGACATGAGCCATCACAATCGATTGAGGATCGGAGAAGAATTATGTGAAGTAACAGGGGGGGGGGGGGGGGGAAAGCTAACAAAATAAACAAGTTTTACAATCATATAGGGCGTCAGTTACCTGATAAGGTTTCCTATGCCGAAGGTCGCGGGTTCGATTCTCGCAAGGGGCGAACGTATGTGACTTAGGTACGAGACTATTGAGGTCACCGAGGGTTTTCTCCGGGCACTCCGGTTTCCTCCCTCCCTTCAATAATGGTACAGGATGCAGTCAATATAAACATTTCAAAAATAAAAATTCGATTTTCTTCCGTCTTCTAATAGCGATTTCCCTGCCTTTACACCACCTGTTTGAGTGATGTATGTGTATTTGGTGTGTGTGAGGGTAAATGAGACAGGTGAGCGTGTATGTTGGTATAGATTGCCGCGCTTTGAGCCTTGGGGAAAGGCGCGTACATAGCATCCTGTATTATTATTATTATTATTATTATTATTATTATTATTATTATTATTATTATTATTATTATTATAATGTTTCGCCGAGTGACTTTGAGCTAGACAAAAACAATCACTTGTTCATAAACACTACTGACTCTGGTAAAAGAATCAGTGTACTGTTAACGATGACCAATAATCCAGATACATTTTATGCATGGTCTACTTTCAAAAATAAACTCTCCGTCACTGTGTTAATCATTGAAACTTTCAGTACCTACAAAAACGTTACGAGTACAGGCATTAGCTTCATTACAACATATAGACTCGGCTCTACGAAATTCAGAATTAAGTCTTCATGACTTATCGTACTCTGCGTTAGAAGTAAACACAAAAGTAAAAACCTTATCAGAAACTAATGTAGACCAACCTTTGTCTTCAATAGTCTACCTCTGCGAGAGCTTCAAGGTTTGGATCAAGCGTTACAATCGGTGAGAGGGGAGACAATGTTGAACTTAGCCAAGCTTGGTGAGCTCAACAAAGAAATAGAGAAACACAAAAATAAATTAGCAACAGCAGATGACTTCAAGTTCAACTTAAACTTGGATGTAAAAAAGACGATTCAAAAGAGGCTCGCCGATCTATATACTGAACTCTCAGCAAGATTAGAAACCTTATCCATAAACAGAGATAAATTAATAACTAACTTTGCTAAAATAAAGAAACGAATCATAGGATGCTACATGAAGACATCACACTCGCAGAAAGAATTCAAACACTGTTAAGAGAACAGGGTGTTATGATATTTAGTATTCTTTCCGCGGTTGGGATGGCTATAAGTACACTAGTCTTAGCTGTGACTAAAACTGTTGGCATTAGCGGGGGTATTGGTGGTGGTGGTTTTGATAAAACACCAGTTAAATACTGGATTAAGAAAACATTCTTTCTTTCTTGGATAGATTAATGTCCCCGGACACATGAGCATATTTAGGGGACAAGAAAACATTACAAAACATAGCTAACTTATTGAAACGCATGGGTGACAAACTTTTAGAAACTCCTCCAGGAATATTGGATTCTGCGTTTTGATGGATATTTATGAACGCATCTAAAGCTGTTGTTTGGGCGTCGAAGAATTAAGCATCTGTGGTCTTTGTTTATAATATTATTGGTATCGTTACTGAAAATAATAAATCCCAAATAACCCTACTAACAGCAAACCTCCTGTAAGTGCTAGACGCGAAACCCCTTGATCAATAACAGTTGGTTTAGTTTGTTGAGGTAATTGTGGTGAATGTAGTGGAGGTAATGTTAGCGGAAATGGTGGGGTTAGACTATGTTCATTCGCGGTGTTCACAGTATGATTGTATCCTATATGAAATTGGGGTTGGGCGATAACAATATTGTTATTGTACTTTGATATTGTTCCTATCCTAAGTTGAAGGTCCTATCCTATCCTATCCTATCCCGTAACTCGACGGTATGTCGTTTTGGCACAACAGATGATCGTTTAACCAGCCTACTCCAGTTTTTTTCTGTCCTTAGCAATCGTCATGGCTTCGCACAATGCCAAGCCAGTCCATTCTCGAATGGTTGTCCTTCCACCTCTTTTTTTGTCTCCCTTTTCTTCTGCCTCCTTGCACCGTGCCTTGCAGGATAGTCTTTGTAAGGTCTGATGCTCTGGTGATGTGGCCATACCCTCGGAGTTTCCGTCTCTTCACCACTGTGAGCATGTCATCGTGTTGTCCAATAGCTTGTTTGATGGTCTGTCGGACTTCGTTGTTGGTGATGTGCTGGGTATAGGAAATGCGCAGAAGGCTTCTGAAGCACCTCATCTCCATGCTTTGTATTCTTCATTGTAGATATGCTGTGAGGGTCCATGTTTCGCAAGAGTATAGGAAGATGGAGATGACAAGGAAGCGCAGCAGCCTTATTTGGAATGTAGACTGATGGTCCAATCTTTCTAAATGGGCTTCAGCCTTGTCAGGGCAGCAGTTATTTGTGCGATCCTGGAAAGGACTTCCAGTCGGGACCTATATTGTCTGTTACAATGGTTCCTAAATATTTGAAGCTATGCACTGTTTTGAAGGATTGGCCTTGGACTTTGATGTCCGTGTTGATGCCACTGGTGTTGTTGGTCATCATTTTAGTCTTCTTTGCACTTATTTTTTATTCTATAGGCTCTGGAGGTGGTATCAAGCCTCTGTACCAGCTGTTCAAGTTCTTGTTCCTCTCCAGCCAATCCATCAATGTCATCCGAAAAATGGAGGTTGGAGATTGCTCTAATCCCTATGCTGACTGTGCCTTCGTGATCTGCAAGGGCATCTGCCTGGATGCGCTCCAGGAAGATGTTAAAGAGTGTTTGAGAGAGTAGGCATCCTCGACGCACACCGATTGATGATCTGAACCAGTTCCCCATGGCGCTGTTGTGGAGGACTGCACTGGTAGCCTTGTCATACAGCCTTTTGATGACTTCAATAATTTTAGAGCTGATGTTTTACACTCTCATGGTTGCCCACAAAGCTGCATGCCAGACTCGGTCAAATGCTTTCTTGAAGTCTACGAACACATGATATAGATGTTGTTGGGGCTGTAGGTATTTCTCGCAGATTATTCTGAGGTTGAAAATCTGTTCAGTAGTACTTCGCCCTGCCCTGAATCCTGCTTGTTGTTCAGCTATGATTTGTTGAGCTTGGGGTTCCAAAATTAATTCTCCAGTCTCTGACATTGTAGGAGCAATGCTAGGTGTATAGTAATCAGATAACACTGGTTGTTTTAATGGAGGTAGTGTTGTGCCAGTACATAAATAATATTGGTGCAAAGCTTCATCAACATCTTCAAATGTTTTATCAGCTTGATCTTCTTCTTTCATTCTTTTATTAACGAAATCAAGCTGCAATAGTATGTTTTTCTCATATTCAGCCTGATCTTGTGATAATGTTTCAATTGTTAAGTTATGACGCTTAGATTCTTCTTTACTGTCCATTTTTGAAAACAAATAATTTGATCCTCAAAAGGCTAATGCGTTGACAGCAGCAGTGCCAAAAACCATAGCAGCGCAAGCCATATTTTAATTAGATTTTTAAATTTTTTGTGCCTATTAAAAATGAATTATGACTAGTTGATAACTCAATAAGCTATTAATGTTAGAGCCACGGGCATTGACTATGGGGCGCCATGTGTCCATTTATTCTATGTGACCATTCTATACATAGAATAAATTCATTGCACATAGAAAGCATTCTATGCACACAAAAAGCATTCATTAGTTGAAATTCCATTTATAAAAAAGAAACCAATATTGTAAGTCATAGAATAAAATTCTTTGTATAGAATAACATTCTATAATATAGTGTAAAATTCTATGTCCATAATAAAATTCTATGTATAGAATAACATTTTATAATAGAGAATAAGATTCTATGTATGTAATACAATTCTATATTATAGAATGCACTTGTATGCATAGAACTATATTCTATGCTATTCTATTTTCTGTCTTTTTTGTCATTTGTGTACATAGCTGTAAATATTATATTTTTGTCTTTTTTGTAATTTATGTACATAGTTGTAAATAGTCTGTTCCTTTACTGTCCCGTCTTTTGGTGTATTGTAGCAAAAGTGATGTTTCATCGAGTGCATGTATTTATATGTAATGACTATGTAAAGCATGTCCCGAGAGCAGAGAAGAAGAAGAAATCCTCCCAATTCTCCGGGAAGAAGTTGAGGCAGCAGTGCAATCGCTGAAGAAAGGGAAGTCAGCGGGAGTGGACAACATACCAGCGGAACTGCTACAAGCAGGAGGAGAAGTGATGACTGATGCTCTCACCATTATCTGCAACAAGATCTGGCAGAGTGGGGAATGGCCTACACCATGGACCCAGTCGCTTGTCATCACTCTTCCCAAAAAAGGTAACCTTCAGGAGTGTGAAAATTACCGCACCATCAGCCTCATCAGCCATCCCAGCAAGGTCCTCCTGAAAATAATACTCAACAGGTTGAAACCACAAGCTGAACAAATCATAGCTGAAGAACAAGCAGGATTCATGGCAGGGCGAAGTACCACTGAACAGATTTTCAACCTCAGAATAATCTGTGAGAAATACCTACAGCACCAACAACATCTATATCATGTGTTCATAGACTTCAAGAAGGCATTTGACCGAGTCTGGCATGCAGCTCTATGGGCAACCATGAAAGTGTACAACATCAGCCCTAAAATTATAGAAGTCATCAAAAGCCTGTATGACAAGGCTACCAGTGCAGTCCTCCATAACAGCGTCATCGGGAACTGGTTCAGAACAACAATCGGTGTGCGTCAAGGATGCCTACTCTCTCCAACACTCTTCAACATCTTCCTAGAGCGCATCATGTCAGATGCTCTTGCAGATCACGAAGGCACAGTCAGCATAGGGGGCAGAGCAATCTCCAATCTTCGTTTTGCGGATGATATTGATGGATTGGCTGGAGAGGAACAAGAACTTGAAC
The DNA here is from genome assembly GCA_036898135.1 of Oncomelania hupensis. Classification (NCBI taxonomy): domain Eukaryota; kingdom Metazoa; phylum Mollusca; class Gastropoda; order Littorinimorpha; family Pomatiopsidae; genus Oncomelania; species Oncomelania hupensis. The sequence continues at coordinate 23,861,905 of CM072522.1, read as the reverse complement.
AGCTTGTACAGAGGCTTGACACCACCTCCAGAGCTTATGGAATGGAAATAAGTGCGGAGAAGACCAAAATGATGACCAACAACACCAATGGCATCAACACGGACATCAAAGTACAAGGCCAATCCCTCAACACAGTGCACAGCTTCAAATATTTAGGAGCCATTGTGTCAGACAATGGGTCTCGACAGGAAGTCCTCTCCAGGATCGCACAAACAACTGCTGCCCTGACAAGGTTGAAGCCCATTTGGAAAGACAGAACCATCAGTCTACATTCCAAAGTAAGACTGCTGCGCTCTCTGGTCATCTCCATCTTCCTATATGCTTGCGAAGCATGGACCCTCACAGCAGATCTCCAACGAAGAATACAAAGCATGGAGATGAGGTGCTACAGAAGACTTCTGTGCATTTCCTATACCCAACACATCACCAACGTTGAAGTCCGACAGACCATCACACAAGCCATTGGACAACACGATGACCTGCTCACAGTGGTGAAGAAACGGAAACTCCGATGGTACGGCCACGTCACCAGATCATCAGGCCTTGCAAAGACCATTCTGCAAGGCACAGTGCAAGGAGGTAGAAGAAGGGGGAGACCGAAAAAGAGGTGGGAGGACAACATTCGAGAATGGACTGGTTTGACACAGAGCGAAGCCATGAGGGCTGCTGAGGACAGAGAAAGATGGAGTATGCTGGTTAAGCGATCATCTGTGATGCCCCTACGACCTTCGGGTTATGGGACAGGATAGGATAGGATATGTAAAGCGTGGTGAGTCTCGTCATAGGCTGGAGTACCCGCTATATAAAAATCCGTTATTATTATTATTATTATAACATAGAATGAATTCTATTACAAAGAATGAATTCTATTACAAAGAATGAATTCTATAACATAGAATTTATTCTATGTGCATAGAATTCATTCCATAACATAGAATGAATTCTTTAACATAAAATAAATTGCATGACATAGAATGAATTCTATACGCATAGAATTCATTATATATCATAGAATGAATTCTTGAACATAAAATAAATTATATGACATAAAATGAATTCTATGTGCATAGAATAAATTGTTTAACATAGAATGAATTCTATAATAAAGAATGAATTCTATATGCATAGAATGAATTTTATAGCATAGAATGAATAGTATAACATATAATGAATAAGATGACATAGAATTAATTCTATGACATAGAATGAATTCTATAACATAGAATGAATTCTATAGCATAGAATGAATTCTATGACATAGAATTTATTCTATAGCATAGAATGAATTCTATGTTACAGAATGAATTCTATGGCATAGAATTCATTCTATGCAATAGAATAAATTTTATGTTACAGAATGAATTCTATATCATAGAATTCATTCTATGCAATAGAATAAATTCTATGTCATAGAATTCATTCTATGTTATAGAATTCATTCTATGCCTATAGAATTCATTCTATGTCATAGAATTAATTCTATGTCATCTTATTCATTCTATGTTGTACTATTCATTGTATGCCTATAGAATTCATTCTATGTCATAGAATGAATTCTATGTCATAGAATTCATTCTATGCTATAAAATTCATTCTATGCATATAGAATTCATTCTATGTCATAGAATTCATTCTATGTAATAGACTTCATTCTATGTTATAGAATGAAATCAATATATACACTTTTTTAATAATAGTAAAAACTGGGGCACTGTCAAGGTATAGAGAACATTTTTTATGGCATGGGACTGTATTGCAGAGAGATACAAATTGCCACATCCCATCACCACACCACATCACTCTACATCACACTGCACCACAAATGCGATGGGTAGGTGGGGTGGAGTGATTAAGTGATGTGATGATGTGGTCTGATTCACTTGCTTTTAAGGCATAAGAGAACTGTATTGCAGATACATACATACACATTACCACATCACATCACCACATTACATCACTCTAAATCACACCACACTGCACCACAAATGTGATGGGTGGGAGGGGTGGGGTGATTAGATTATGTGATGTGATTCACTGATGCCACGATATGTGCTGTCTGCTGCAATGTGAAGATGTGCTGCTGCTGTGATGTCAGCTGATGTGATGTGATGATTTGTTTATGTGATGTGATTTTATGTGGTGGTGCATTTTCACGATGATGGTGATGAAGCAATGTGATGCAGTGATGTGATGTGATCGATGTGGAGATGATGCGATGTGGTGATGTGTCATACAATATCTTTTTTTTTAAATTCTAAATTTTGTTACAATTTATTAGTTGTGTTTTTTTAATTATATGTGAATAAAATGAATTATATGTATATAGAATTAATTGTATAACACAGCAAGAATTGTATGACATACAATTCCTTTTTTAACATAAAATGGATTTTATTCGTAACACTGAATAAATTATATTTTCATAGAATTGTTTTTTAACATTTGGTGCACATAGAATGCATTCTATGTTATAAAATGTTCATTCCATAACATATTATCCATTTTATAACATAGAATGTTCATTCTATAACATATGATCCATTCTATAACATAGAATGCATTCTATAACATAAAATGTCCATTCTATAACATAGAATCCATTCTATAACATAGAATGTTCATTCTATAACATAGAATGTTCATTCTATAACATAGAATCCATTCTATAACATAGAATCCATTCTATAACATAGAATGTTCATTCTATAACATAGAATCCATTCTATAACATAGAATGTTCATTCTATAACATAGAATCCATTCTATAACATAGAATGTTCATTCTATGCTAGGTCATTCTATGTCAAACGAGGCTCGGACGAATAAATGGACATGTGGCGCCCCCTTACACACGTAGAGGGGCCGGGTAGCTCAGTTGGTAGAGCGACTTACTAGTAACCGAAAAGTACCTGGTTCGAATCCCGGATTGGCCAATGTGTGACCATATTATTTTCCCCTTACCATCAACTGGTTCGCTGGTGTCAGAATATTGTGACCAGTAGTCGCCTATACGCTTCGGTGCCGTGTGACTATAATCTACAGTTACCCTCGCACACGCCGAAAACTGAAGAAATGGCTGACGTACCAAGCGTTCTGCGGGCTTTATCAGACATCATTCCGGGATTTCGCGAACAAGCATTTAGGTTTCTTGATGCCGTACATGAAACTATGGTAGATTGAATGACGTCATCGTGTTACGTAATCATGGTGACGTCAATTTCTTTCTTTCTTTCTAATCCTATTTTCCCCCAAACCTACTGGAGGGATTAGGTTCAAGTTTGTATACTCTTAGACATCACACCACAGCAGCACATCTTCACATTGCAGCTGACAGCACATATCATGACATCTGTGAATCACATCACATAATCTAATCATCCCACCCATCACATTGTGGCGCAGTGTGGTGTGATTTAGAGTAATGTGGTGTGGTGATGTGATGTGGTAATGTGTATGTATGTATCTGCAACACAGTTCTATTATGCCTTAAAAACGAGTGAATCAGACCACATCATCACATCACCTAATCACTTCACCCCACCTACCTATCACATTTGTGGTGCAGTGTGATGTAGAGTGATGTGGTGTGGTGATGGGATGTGGCAATGTGTATCTATCTGCAAAACAGTCCTGTGCCATAAAAATGTTCTCAATACCTTCCCCAGTTTTTACTATTTAAAAAAAGTGTATATAGTGATTTCATTCTATAACATAGAATGAATGCTATGACATAAAATGAATTCTATGGCATAGAATGAATTCTATAACATACAATGAATTCTATAACATAGAATGAATTCTATGACATAGAATGAATTCTATAACAGAGAATAAATTCTATGACATAGAATGTTTTCTATGACAGAGAATAAATTCTATGACATAGAATGTTTTCTATAACATGAAATTCATTCTATGACATAGAATGAATTCTATAACATAGAATACATTCTATGTTACAGAATGAATTCTATGTCATAGAATTCATTCTATGCTGTAGAATGAATTCAATGACATAGAATTCATTCTATGCTAAAGAATTCATTCTATGTCATAGAATTCATTCTATGCTATAGAATTCATTCTGTTATAGAATGAATCCTATGTCATAGAATTCATTCTATGTTATAGAATTCATTCTATGTTATAGAATTCATTTTATTTTATAGAATTCATTCTATGCCTATATAATCAATTTTATGTCATAGAATTTATTCTATGTTACAGAATTCATTCTATGCTATAGAATTCATTGTATGCTATAAAATTCATTTTTTATTATAGAATTCATTCTGTTATACAATTTATTCTATGCAGTATGCACATAGAATTCATTTTATGTCATAGAATTTATTGAAAGATGTTTTCATAAGGCAGAGAGAGAGAGAGAGAGAGAGAGAGAGAGAGAGAGAGAGAGAGAGAGAGAGAGAGAGAGAGAGAGAGAGAGAGAGAGAGAGAGAGAGAGAGTCTCGGTACCTTCATTTTCTGTCAGCAGATCAACTGCAAAGATCGTTTCGTGGCAACTTCTGTCTGATTTCCAGAAACTTTGACTTTTCCATTCCTTTGTCTTTGGTCCACTTTGAAGGGAGTACCACTGGATTTTGCATCATCTCCGCTCGCAGAAAACTATAGGTAGCAAAAGGTTCCTTTGCAAAACTTTCCTTGAAAGGCATGTCAAAAATCCCTCTGCAGAACTTGACAGATCCGATGTTCTCAGGAGTGTTCTCTTTTTCATGCTCTTTCTTTGAGATGTTGCTTTATTCGTCAAGCACTGAAGTCGGCTGCAACCACAGGCGCTTGTATCAGGACACGCGAGCGCCTATGCCTGTGACGCTTCTCCCTTTGGGTATTATAGATAACCAAAGGGAGACGCGTCACAGGCATAGGCGCTCGCGTGTCCTGATACAAGCGCCTGTGGTCATAACGCTCCTTGTTTCAGCAATTCACATCTCCTCTGTGTCGCCTCAGCGATTAATGAAAGAACCTGGACACGGGTTAAGAGGTTAAGAGAGTGACGTCGTTATTTTGCTTTTAAAACTGTTTGTGTTTTAAGTTCCGTTTCATTGATGCCATTAAATGAAAGCACAAAATCACATCAAATTTTAAAAATGAACACTTTATGACAGACTGAGAGACAGCTAGTCAGACAGAAAAACAATGACGGTGACGACGACCACGACGATGATGATGATGATGATGGTGATGGTGATGATAGGGTGGGGTGGATGTAGGAAAAGGAACGGTAATGGAAACAAAGGTTTTATTTTTAGTTTGATCATTAATAACATTTACTTACTCCTGTTTCCAAAATTAGTATTATATGTAGAATAGTGTTAACATACATGTAATTTGTGTGAATAAGAAAAATGAATTACATTTATAAGCTTACGATGAGAAACGCAGCCACTGAATGAATTTGAATCGTCCTATAAATAAGAATGCGTAGATTCTCTATCTGTTTTAGATGCTCTAAAAGCTAATATTAACTGTGAACGAAAAGAAATTATTTTTGAGATTAAGAACATTATTCATGGATTGATAATTAATGGTACTGAAGTGACCTTTTGTTGGATTCCATCACATTGTGGATTTTTATACAATGATTGGGCTGATCATGCTGCAAAATTAGGTGCATTAAATCTTAATTCCTTATCAATTAAATTAAATCTGTCTTCCAAAGAAATTCAAAATAATATTGAAAATGATCTTGTAAAGAAACTTCAGTTCTATACAAACTATACAAATCTTCGTGGATTTCCCAGATCAGTTTCATCTACGGCAAACAGAATATTATTAAATTCAATTAAAACCAAATATTGTAAAAATGTAAAGTGCATTTGTGATGAACCTCTAACTCTAAAACATATATTATTTGATTGTATTCAGATTCATTTTCTTTTGCCCCTTGAAGTAAATACTATAACATCAGTTAAAAACATTAGTAATGAATTAAGTGTGGGATTGGCAAAAGCTTTAATCAATTCTCCAGTCGCTCGTTTTATTTAACTGAAATTGTTATTGTTCTGTTAGATAGATGTTAATAGTCCCTGTGTGTATGTATGTGTTTATATGTGTCTGTTTAAATGCGTGAATCTGTATGTATGGTCTTTATCATCTTGATGAAAAAAGACGTTAATAAAACAACCAACCAACCAACCAAGAATGCAATATAATAATGTACTTCATGAATACAAACTTTAAATTTACATTGACAAGCAAGTCAACTGTAAATGCAGAATTAAATATTTTATTTCATTCAACAAGCTGTGTACAGTGTACATTTAATGTATAGTAGAATCTCAAATGTACATTAAACAGTTTTGAAGTGAAGATTAATTTTAGTTGGTTTTGTTTTTCAAATCCTAAAACCAAAACTATTACAGACATCTGATTTCTTTATTTCCTTAGTACTCTTTGTTATTTCTATGTTTATTTTAAAAATATGAATGTTTATCTAAACCTTCTCTATTGTTAAATAGCGCCAGAAAGTAATTACCGAAAAACTCCATTACAATGGAAGTTTTCATGCACTATTACATATGTGCGCGCTGAATGATTTTTCACTTCATGGGATAATTACAAATATCAACGACATATTTACAATGAACACGTAGAAATTGTAATTATTAAGTGAAAATTACACATTTCGGTTTTGGCACATTTCCAGACGGATTACTAGAATCAAAACTGAAAATTAAACATGATCATGCGAAAATATTTGTAATTTTTCAATGATAATTGTAATTATCCCTTGATAATTGTAATTATCCCATGATATTTGTAATTATCTCATGATATTTGTAATTATCAGATTTGGGCGCTAGGAAGGCGTGGCAAATACTGATAATTATTAACTAACACTGTGGATTACTGGTATATCTCTGTAAATTAAACAGAACCCGTGTTAATTTCAATTATCCCTCGGTTTTGGTGCTAGTAGGTAGAGTACTACCATGTTTAGCTATTGGGGTACAGGGGCGGATCTTGTTCTTGTGCCACTTGTGCACGTGCACACCCCCCTGGCGGTCAAAAAAAAAAAGAAAGAAAGAAAAAGAAAAGGAGGGAGAAAAGGAGAAGAAAGAAGAGAAAAAAATTACTAATTCTCACTCACCACACAGTTTCATGTACCTCCAAATTAGGTTGTGTTTTGGGTTTTTTTGTTTGTTTTTTTTTTGTTGTGTGACCAAACTTGTACATGCATCAGGTCAGTTTTGAATAAAACTGATGTGAGTGGCTATTTCTTGTTTTATTTGCAGTAACTTTATCTGTCTTTGTATAAGCCTTTATGCAAGATGTTCTGCTATTGTAAATTTTATCATCAGAGTTTGCAGAGGGGTGTTTGTGTGTGGGGGGGTGGGGGTGGGGGGGGACTAAAAGAGGACTTTTAGCACAAAACAATACTATTTTCAGTCCTTAAAATAATGCCCAAAATGCACCAGATTGCACAGATTTTAACCATTATTTTCCCCGGAACCCCCCTAGTACACTCGCCTGCTTCGCAAGCTCGCGCTTGTGGCTACGCCACTTCGCATTAGCTGTGCACACCCCCTCAACAATGGAAAAATCCGCCCCTGGGGTACTATAATGTTTAGCGGAAATAGACGACACAGTAGATACACTAGATTCACAATAAATTAGTGTAACACCGCTCTGGATTTGAATTCGGCGAAATGAAAAGGAAGTCTAAAACAGAACAGGCATAGTAGAACGCCTATCCTCTCTCCTCTTTGTGTTTTAGACGTTGATCGGAGGTCTGTACGTTATCCGGGCCGGCGGCATTTTTTGCATATGCAAAGATGGCATCCGTTGGAACCCATTTTCTGTCCACAAGGGCAGTACAATGTACACACACGGCACACTGGAAAAAAAAAAGAAGAGAATAAAACAAGATGGCAAGACATTCCAAAGTATTTCCATTCACACACACGGTATTTTCCAAAGTGTTGATTTTGTTGGCAGTGTTGTGACTCTGCTGTATCCTAACGAAGTAAAAGGAAAACGTGGAACGTTAGGCCTTATCTCATGGAATGTTGGGTCTCTATCTGAACTATCTGCACGCTAAAGACTATTAAAATCGCCTCAGCCAATTGTTAGATACAGTGCAAAGCGTGTTTAGAAAATGATGAAGCACAATGACCTTGAATTTTGGAGAAAATACAAATAAGCCTACGATTGAATGAGTTCAGTCTTCGAAGCAGTCAAGGGGTTCATTTTACATGTGTTTGTCATTATATATATGACGTGAACATGTTTGCGGTCGCATTTTGTCACCTAGACTAAGTTGTCTTATCCTATCCTATCCCGTAACTCGGAGGTCGTAGGGGCACCACAGATGATCGTACGCTTGGGCTTCGCTCAGTGTCAAACTAGTCCATTCTCGAATGTTGTCCTCCCACCTCTTTTTCGGTCTCCCTCTTCTTCAACCTCCTTGCACTGTGCACTAAGTTGTAATCACTTATTATATTTTTAACGTTGTCAATAGTTACCGTTTATCTTTGGTTGCATTTTGTCTATTTCGGAAAAGAGTATACACAAAAGTCTAGTCTGTGCACGCACGCATTCATTACATGGACTCTAAAGATTGAGGAGTGCCAGTTATATCTGATGATGACGATGACGTCGCTGACGACGGCTATATCAACGATGGCGATATCAACGACGATGACGATGATGACGATATCGACGACGATGACAATGACGACGACGACGACGACGACGATGATGATGATGATGATGATGATGATGATGATGATGATGATGATGATGATGATGATGATGATGATGATGACTATGAACGTCATTGCTTACAATGATGATGAAGATTACGACAACAACGTTGATAACGAAATTTGAACTTACCGCTGCGCTTGAAAATGTTGAGCAAAGCGTCACTTTCCTGTTCCTCAGCCTTCACCTCTTCCGTGACATAACCTGCGATCCAATAAAAATGACTATAAAACCTGCTCAAGGAACGTTAATCGAAGCTAGACAGGAACCCTGTATAGAATGCAATCCAAACAATTTTTTTTGTAATGAGAAATAATGTGTTGTTTTGTGTTGTAACTCAGGTTCTATGACAAACACACGGTTATACGAGGTTGTTGTTGGTTGCGGTTGTGGTGGCGGCGGTGATGGTGGCGGTCTTCTTCCTCTCCTTCTTTCTTGTGCTTCCTCTTCTTAGCTCCAAATCCTCCTTCTAAAATCCTACTCGGCCCAACATGTCAATGGTTTAATTTTGCCGCGAAACTTAACAAGAAATTTAAAAAATGTCTGACTTTGAGCAGTACTTCCATTTGTTTTTGTTATTGTATGCGGATGATACTGTCATTCTGTCTGAAAAAAGCTGATGATATGCATCAAGCCTTGGTTGCTTTCAATTTATATTGTAATGCATTTGGTCTTTTGTATAAATATTGCAAAAACAAAAGTTTATCGGGGTAAAATTACACGATTGCCAATGTTTACATTTAATGGAGACGTACTTGAGATTGTTTGGGAATACAAATATTTCGTATGCTACTTTTTAAAACTTATAATATTAAATGTGTTAAAGCCCAGAGTATGTCACCTAAAAGAGCAATGCATTCACTTGTAATAAAGTGTAAAAGTTGGCTTTACCCCTCGATGTTCAGCTTGACCTCTCTGAAAAATGTATCAAACCTCCTTTACTGTATAATTGTGAAGTATGGTGGTGTGAAAATATGTGATAAATTAAAGTTCTTAAAACTTATGTTACATGTAAAGCCCATTACACCAACTTGTATGGTACTTGGCAAAGTGGGTTGTTATCCAGTTTCTATTGGTGCAAAATGTAGACTACTTTGCTTTCAGTATAAATAATATAGATTCTAATAACAACTCTGCTAAAATATCTGCACTGTCATGGCTAAACTGTGGAAGAGGGGTAAGGGTAGCGTGTTTTCAACGGGACGGTACAATAACAAGATGTTTACGCCAACTCAAGGTCAGAAAATTGGATAATAGGTTATACAAGTTAGCACGTGCGAACAGCGAGGACCTATTTGTGAAAGTTCTGGGAGCCAATCATTGGGCTCAGATTGGATGCATAATGCAGTAAGTTAGCTGGAACTAAATCATTCGTTGCTTGGACTGGGTAGCAAGCGGATCGCAGAGGTGAAAGAAGGAAACCCAGGTCGGTGGGACGTTAAGCTGCGAATCCAGATTGTTGTCGAAGTGAGACACCTGGGGAGGCTGGTGGGTTATTATTGAGAGCTGTGTAGCTGTCACCCATTCATAGAGCGTCATCGGACGTTATCTATGTGATGTCAAAGAAAAATCTCTTATCATAAGTCGGTAAGTGAAGTTCGACCTCTGGAATCCTGTCTCTAGCGATCGTCAATGAGAGAATGGGGAGAAAAACTATTTAGGGAGGGCTGGTAGCAAAAATGTGTGAAAGAGAATGTAGAACGTGAAATTGTATGTCATTAAACTTTTATTAAAATATGTAATTATTATGATATTGTGGTTAGAAACGTTTTTATGTTAAATGCATTTTTGATGTAAATAATATGATGATGAATGGAAGCAGTCAGCCAGACTCAACAGAGAGAGGTGAAGTGTGAATTGTATATACATGATAAAACTGGAACAAATGTATGTTAAATATGTGGAATATTTATGATGGTCGTATTTTGTATAAATCGTATGAGTGCAACGAAATGGAAATAAATTGTGAATATATGTATTAGAGAAATTATAACCATGTAATTTTTCTTCAGGAGGAGAGCAGACAATAGTAGTTAAGGGTAATAGATATAGATGTAAAAGTTATACTAGAATAGTAGTTTGTATTATTATTGGTTTCAGGTTGGACTTATTGTTGGACTTGTCGTCGGACTTGTTGTTGTCGGACTCGTTGTAGTCGTCGCTGCAGCTGTTGTTGCTGTAGTGGTGTCCTTGGTTCATCCTTGGAAGTTGGGGTTGCTGTCGTGAGAGGGCAGTGCCTGCCGTAGAAGTTGAGGGTGGCGCTTGAGGTCATCTAAGGCGGAAGAAGGAGGGGGAGAAATCAACAGAACTAAGGGGCCGTTTGGCAAGTGGATTTTTAGTGTAGGAAGAGCCGCGGTGTCCTTTTATTTTTATAGTAAAGGAAGAACAATTATCATATTTTATAAATTTACATTCTTGGACACAGGAAACAGTGAAGACTCATATCATTCAGTGACTCTAAATAACATCGTGTGTAATTCTACATGGACGATACCTACATATACATCAGCATTTTCGAACTGTGTGTAGAACACTTTAGTTAGAGGAATTCAAAGAGAGGTGTGCAGTCAAGCTTCATCATCTATGACTGTGTACATAGCTTATATATAAAAGACTGAACTGGGATAACAGGGGGGTTTTATATGTGTATTTAATTATCATTGTGTATATATTGTGTATTTGTGCGTTAAATTAGAAGCAGTACAAGGTGAGAGAGTGATTTTTTTATGATTTATGATTATGCCAATGTGTTGATTGTGTATGTTTTAAACTGTTTTATGTTTTAATTTTGCTTTATACTTTTCTTTGGTTTCATTCTTTTGTTTCTTGATTGGGTTTTTTAATTACATGTTTTATTGAATAAATGTTATATTTGTATTTTTGCACCTTATTTCGCTAGTTGTGTTTCTTAGTTTAGTTTAGTGGGAGAAAGGACGCTCGCACACGCATCACCCACCCCTAACTACCCTATCACTCCTTGCATGAAGGAACAGTCACCTACTTAAACACCAGAGGGAGGAAGTAGGACTGACATGCACTTCTGTTTCGACTATGCTCCTTTTTGTTACTTTTGTTCAATTTGAGAGAATGAATTATCCTTGTTCACTGCTGCAAGTTCTTTATTGAATAATTTTGGTTTGTCCACAGGCGCATTAACCAAGAGTAATGGGGCTTGAATCCGCTATCCCTCCGCTATCGAGAATCTATTAATTCTCTCCCAAGCCCCTTCTTCTTGGTTAATGCGCCTGTGGTTTGTCCTTGATATGGATTAACGGCTGTAAATATTCCCTGACTTATTTAAAATAAAATTAAAATAAAAAATAATAAATAAATAAAAACGTTAAGCCACGCCTGAAAGTTCAGTTTCTACAATCCTGATAGCAAATTGTAATATGAACATAACACCGGTACCGCGGTATTACATAGAGAATTTGTAAAGAACAGTTTTGTTTTGAAAATTATCTACTTTGTTTGTCATCTTTGCTTAGAATGAATTTTTATTGAAATTCAGGCTTAGCCGTCACAAACTGGCCATTCAATCACAAAGATACATTAATACACCAAGAGATGAACGGTTAAGCACTAGCCTACATGTGATCTAACTAAAATTGGTGACGAGTTTCACTATTTATTTACATGCCAAAATGCTGTGCTTGTACAAAACAGAACTTCCATTCTACCAAAAATACTTTTGGAATCATCCGAACGTCTTTAAATTTAATCAGTTATTGAATACCAAATCAAAGAACAGACTGTTGAATTTAAGCCATTTTATTGGAATTGTGTATTGTCACTCTTTATTTAATATGCATTTCCATATCGACTGACCTACTTATGATTCAGACTGAGTTGCAGGCTTGTGTTGTTTTTTTTTAAAAAATTCCTTATTGTATGATTTTGAATGTTTGTATGACTTTTATGTAATTTGTTTGTGACATTTTTATCAGTGCAGTCTATGCATGTTTCGTTCATCGATTGTTTTTGTCTATGTGTATTTTGTAACGCTATTTCCCACTCCACCCTCTCCCCCCCATTCAGCTAAAATGCCCCATGGGCTATGATGACCCTTGTTATTTTTTGTTCTTGAAAATGTGCTTGTTTCGGGCAATAAACGGACAAGGTCCCAAAGTTCCTTCTGTTCTTTTCCTCCCTCTCCTGCTTCTCTTCTTTGTTCTTGTTCTTGTTATTTGTATAATTATTCTCCTCTTTCTGCACCCTCTTTCTCCTTTCTTTATTTTTTGTTTTTCTTTCCTTTGCAAGCTTTCTTTGTCGGTGCTTGAAGATACAATACAATTTTACAAAATAACACTAAATTAAATAAATCATAAAATAAATCAAACGTCTATTAACGAGTTATTTTAGAGATCAAACAAACACACAAGCGCGCATTTTAAAACAAGATGGCAAGCCATTGAAATGTATTTCACAAACTCGCACACAATGCTGAAAACTAAGCATTTTCAAAAGTGTTATATTTCTCGGTGCTGTCGTGACTCGGCTTTTTCCTAACGAAGCTAAAGGGAAAATGGAATAACAGGCCACTATCTTAACTATTTGCAGGCAACAAAATAAATCAAATCGGCTCAGCCAATGTGTAGATACAGCGCAAAACGTATTTAGAAAATGGTGAAGCACAATGACCTTGGCCTTTGAGAAAGTACACATACCAATGATCTAACATGCATAGCAATAGCCTGGGTACAGTATCCGCAAAGTTAAAATGATGAATTTCGGTTCAGTTATTCTTGAGATAAGACAAAAGTGCTTTTTGAACAAAACAGTGACATTTGTAGGAACGGTCGGACCGACTGACTGACCGACAACTAGACTGCTACCCATGATTTGAACTACCTGTATACCAAAACTCAACAAAATCGCGTCAGCCTTTTTGAGTCATTGAGCAAAACGAATGTTTTCAACAAAATAACTCCAGTGACCTCGAACATTTTGGTAGAGCAAATATGATGGCAGGTCACTAACCTAGGTAATGTTCCTATGAAGTTTGGTCGAAAATCCGTTCAGAGGCTGAGGTATCGCGTTCAACGTACCGACCAACCGACATATGGCTCGTTCCGATTCCCGACTATTTCAAAATATTTCATTATAAGTCTGGACATACCAAAAACCAAACAAAAACTAAAATATAATAAAACAAAGAGGGAATAAAATACAATAAAACAAAATCAAACTTTCCTTACATGCCACAAGAACGAAGATGCAAGCGATCAAGATGACACGGGACATAATTGGACTCTGTCGATTGCTTCCCTTCCGTGTTTGAAATTGGTCGTCTGCTGTCTCACGAAACTTGGAAACTGAGGCAATTATTATTTTCTATGCGAGCAACTATTTCAAGCACAGTAGCATACAGGGATGGCGAAAACCTCTAGTGCTCCTGGTATTTATACTGCTGATGTCCGTGTTTGTTTTCATGACTGACATGTTTTCGTGCTTTGATGATTCATCTTATTGGGGGGGGGGGGGGGGGGGGGTTCGCAGCAGGATCATTGTTGCGCGGCGGGGATCCGGGACGGTGAACTTGTTTTTTCCAACCTAGTTCCAGTCATTCGCCGAAAAAGGCAATCACCGAAGTCGGACGCATGACAAGATATGCATCATCATATATTATTATTTTGTGCCTGTTTTAGCTGTCGTTACTGTTTACAAACCTTACACTTATAATAATAAATACGCGCCTTTCCCCAAATCAATCAGGCTCAAAGCGCGGCGATCTGTACCAACATACACGCTCACCTGTCTCATCCACCCGCACACAAACAACAAATACAAATCCATCACTCAAACAGGTGGTGTAAAGGCATGGAGATCGCTATTGGAAGACGGAAAGAAAATCAAATTTTTATTTTTGAAATTTTATATTGACTGCGTCCAGTACCATTATTGAAGGCAGGGAGGAAACCGGAGTGCCCGGAGAAAACCCTCGGTGACCTCAATAGTCTCGTACCTAAGTCACATAAGTTCCCCTCTTGCGGGAGTCGTACCCGCGACCTTCGGCATAGGAAACCGACGACTAATCCACTGCGCCACGAGGCCACCCACTTAACGTGCAATAGATTTTCCTATCCTATCCTATCCTATCCCGTAACCCGAAAGTCGTTGGGCCACCACAGATTATCGTTTAACCAGCGTACCATCTTTCTCTGTCCTCAGCAACCCTCATGGCTTCGCGCAGTGTCAAAAGATTTTATATTGTTAATATTGCAATCCGGTCCGGTAAACTTCTAAAGATTAACGTGTAAGGTTTGTATACAGTAATGACAGATACAACAATCTGATACTGGCAAACACGCTTGGTCTCCACAAAAAATCCAGACGATGGACATGGCACAGTCCCGGCAGGGAGCATCACAACCAGATCGACTACATCATGGTCAAGAAACGCTTCAGATCAAGCATCAACATTGGCAGGACACGCACTTTTCCAGGAGCAGACATCGGAAGTGACCACGATCTCGTGATGATGTCTTTCCGGCTTCACTTGAAGAGAGTAAACACAGCAAAGATAACTAGACTGAAGTTCGACCTGGACAAACTGCAAGACCCGGAGGTGTCAAAAATATTTCAGGCCACAATTGGAGGGAAATTTGCACCACTGCTCATTTTGGGAACTGGTGAAGTAGATGTCAACACCATGACCACCACCTTCAACTTAGCTGTGACATATGCAGCCACAGCCCAAGGTCTCCACGATCCAAAGCAAGTCTGGTATATGCCTTACAGAAGAACAAGAAGTCTTGGGCAGATGGACAGAGTACTGCTCTGAACTTTACAACCACAAACCAAAAGGAGACCCATCAGTTCTAGCATGTCCAGAGAACAGAGAAGAAGAAGAAATCCTCCCAATTCTCAGAGAAGAAGTTGAGGCAGCAATGCAATCGCTGAAGAAGGGGAAGTCAGCGGGAGTGGACAACATACCCGCGGAATATATATATATATATATACTTCAAATTATTGAAGTCATCAAAAGCCTGTATGACAAGGCTACCAGTGCAGTCCTCCACAACACTCTTCCCAAAAAAGCTAACCTTCAGGAGGAGAAGCGATGATCGACGCACTCACCATTATCTGTAACAAGATCTGGCAGAGTGGGGAGTGGCCTACAACATGGACCCAGTCGCTTGTCATCACTCTTCCCAAAAAAGCTAACCTTCAGGAATGTGAAAATTATCGCACCATCAGCCTCATCAGCCATCTCAGCAAGGTCCTCCTGAAAATAATACTCAACAGGTTGAAACCCCAAGCTGAACAAATCATAGCTGAAGAGCAAGCAGGATTCAGGGCAGGGCGAAGTACCACTGAACAGATTTTCAACCTCAGAATAATCTGCGAGAAATACCTACAGCACCAACAACATCTATATCATGTGTTCGTAGACTTCAAAAAGGCGTTTGACCGAGTGTGGCATGCAGCTCTGTGGGCAACCATGAGAGTGTACAACATCAGCCCTAAAATTATTGAAGTCATCAAAAGCCTGTATGACAAGGCTACCAGTGCAGTCCTCCACAACAGCGCCATCGGAAACTGGTTCAGAACAACAATCGGTGTGCGTCAGGGATGCCTACTCTCTCCAATACTCTTCAACATCTTCTTAGAGCGCATCATGTCAGATGCCCTTGGAGACCACGATGGCACAGTCAGCATAGGGGAATGAGAAATCTCCAACCTTTGTTTTGCGGATGACATTGATGGATTGGCTGGAGAAGAACAAGAACTTGAACAGCTGGTACAGAGGCTTGACACCACCTCCAGAGCCTATGGAATGAAAATAAGTGCAGAGAAGACCAAAATGATGACCAACAACACCAATGGCATTAACACGGACATCAAAGTCCAAGGCCAATCCCTCAACACAGTGCATAGCTTCGAATATTTAGGAGCCATTGTATCAGACAATGGGTCCCGACATGAAGTCCTCCCCAGGATCGCACAAACAACTGCTGCCCTGGCGAGGTTGAAGCCAATTTGGAAAGACATGACCATCAGTCTACATTCCAAGGTAAGGCTGCTGCGCTCCCTTGTCATCTCCATCTTCCTATACGCTTGCAAAACATGGACCCTCACAGCAGATCTACAACGAAGAATACAAAGCATGGAGATGAGGTGCTACAGAAGACTTCTGGGCATTTCCTATACCCAGCAAATAACCAACGACGAAGTCCGACAGACCATCACACAAGCCATTGGACAACACGATGACCTGCTCACAGTGGTGAAAAAACGGAAACTCCGATGGTATGGCCATGTCACCAGATCATCAGGTCTTGCAAAGACAATCCTGCAATGCACAATGCAAGGAGGTAGAAGAAGAGGGAGACCGAAAAAGAGGTGGGAGGACAACATTCGAGAATGGACTGGTTTGACACTGAGCGAAACAATCAGGGTTGCTGAGGACAGGGAAAGATGGAGTACGCTTGTTAAACGATCATCTGTGGTGCCCCTACGACTTCCGAGTTATGGGATAGGATAGGATAGGATAGGAACGACAGCGACAAAAGCCACAAAATAATAATATACAATAATGATGACTTTAATTTATTTAAACGAAACGAAAACTTGACTGGACACTCTCCGACCTGTTGGAGTTATTACGTAAGTAAACAGGGATTACATGTTGGTGTCACCTTGAAACCGGCTGGGTCTAGATCCTAACAGGAAGAAACATGCTTCATAAACATTTATATTATGCACTAATAAATAAAACCCTTAGCAAGCTGTCACAATAAGTGTGTTGATGTCGTGAACACTTGGTTTAAACATAATTTTATTATTCACGAAACACGTAAACAAAGCATGGAGAACATAAAGGGCACACAAAAGCAAAGCTTAAATAAGTGCTACCCTTTGACAATTGACAACAATGAAATGTCTGGCGAACATAAACAAATACAACGCAATTAAAAAAAAAACAGAAGCACATAAATTAATCTTTTCAACAATGAAAAGAAAACAAACATATAGTTTAACAGACAAGAAATGCAATAACGTCGAAATAGAAAAATAACAGTAATAAAGAAATAAATGAATGAACTAACTAACGAGAAAAAGATACATGCACCCAAGAGTAAACTTTACACAATATAGCAGCTGTCGATTAAACGGTAAATAAATACCTGCAGCAATCTAAAACGATTAGAGAAAAAAAATCAGTTTGCAGGAAGGGAAAGAAAAAAAAGGGGGAAAAAAAAGAGAAAAAAAAGTCACCTGCATTTAAAAAACGAAAGTAAAATAAAAACAACGCGTGTACACACACACACACACACACACACACACACACACACACACACACACAAACACACACAGAGATAGTTCGAGGCTACGTGTTTGCACGTGAACAGATATTTAAAATAGTGATTAACTTTTCTATTCAATTATCTGGTCAGTTTCTCTCTGACAGCTATTATTAAAATTGTGGTGCGAAGGGATGGGGTGTAACTACTAGGGAGAGGGAAACAAATGGGGATTGGTTTAACTGGTATCAAGGTTACGAATCAGAGGTGATTTTTGCATCATTGGGCTATTTTCTAAACGAAGCGGTCACTAGATGTGAGAAATGTGTGAACTTTTGAAAAGATTTTGGCGTTTTCTTGTGGGGAGAGACGGTCGCTGCCAAACAATAAGGTGTTGATGTTTCGAAAAGTAGGGTCTAATTGGTTAATTGTCTGCGTAAGTACAATGCGAAATATAGGCCAAAAAAGGAGGAAATGTTCAGATGTTTCTGCAGGATGCCCACACTGACAGACTGGGTCTTCTAACAAGTGACGGCGGAACATGTCATAATTAAGGTTACTTACGCCAAGTCGGAGTCGGGCATGTAAAACCTGCTGCTGTCGTGTCCCATGGTAATAGTACAATGGAACAAGTGGATCATCTTTGGAAAGGTGTCTTTTTAATAAGCTAATGGATGGGCTTTCTTGAATTTCCTCGGGTAGATCATTCCACAATACTGTGGTTGAAGGAAGAAAAGAGTTTTTGTAAAGTTCAGTTTTGTATGGGGGTACTCTACGTTCTAGAGGTCTTCTGCGGTGATATGGATTAACTGCTGATACTAGTTGTGGGACCAAGTTGGACAAGTACTCAGGACAGCACTCGTTTATCATCTTATGAAAATTAAGTAGAAGAAGATTTATTTCATAATTTGAAGCAAGATCCTGTTATTAGTAATTGCCTTAGCGAGGTGACAAGAACTCTATTATAAGTTTGGAGGTTTGTTGGTACCATTTTCAGCTGGGCTAATTACTTTTCAACATGTAAATTTCTCTGCCATTAAAAATGGACCCTTCCAATCTGGAATTGAATCAGAATCCAGAGACACAGAAGACTATGCTACAGGAGACTCCAATGAACCCAGTACAAAGAGTGACTAAAGGAAAAAGTCCCGTACGAATCTCGGCTGGAAAAAAAGTTAGACGAATATAATAAATTACACAGATGGAACTGACAAACAAAAGCGAACATATTAAACAAAGAACAGTCAAAAGAAGAACCAATAACGCACGAAAAAATCATTAGCAACAAAACATGAAGAATCAGTAGAGCCAAACCAACCTTCTTCAAGCAAAACAAGTTTATTATTTTGTTGCTGCTGTTGGTCTGGGGGCTTCTGGTTACTTGATGTACAAATATTACAAAGGTAACAAATAAAAACAAAAGCCTCCAAACCACATACAGAAAAAGAACCCATTGAATCATATCATTTATCAAAAACAAAGCCATCATTAGATGTATTTTCTGTGCAGTAATAATTTTTCAAAATTAATTTGTAACATATAAAAATGAGCGTCCCATATGAACAGAACATTGTGAATCTCGCCTATTACAGTGGTATTATAGTTGTACTGAATACGACATACGCAAGGATCGCAAGATCTCCCCTAAAAATGAAGCGTATAGGAAGTTGGAGATGACAAGGGAGCGCAGCAGGCTTATCTTGGAGTGTGGACTGATGGTCCGGTCTTTCCAAATGGGTTTCAACCTTGTTAGGGCAGCAGTTGTTTGTGCGATCCTGGAAAGGACTTCCTGTCTGGACACATCGTCTGATACAACGGCTCCTAAATATTTGAAGCTATGCACCGTGTTGAAGGATTGGCCTGGGACTTTGATGTCTGTGTTGATGCCATTAGTGTTGTTGGTCATCATGTTGATCTTTTCTGCACTTATTTCCATTCCAAAGGCTATGAAGGTGGTGTCAAGCTCCTGCACCATCTGTTCAAGTCCTTGTTCCTCTCCAACCAATCCATCAATGTCATCCTCAAAACGGAGATTGGAGATTGCTCTATTCTCTATACAGACCGTGCCTTCATGATCTGCAAGGGCATGTGACATGATGCGCTCCAGGAAGATGTTGTTGGAAAGAGTAGGCATCTTTGACGCACGCCGATTGTTGTTCTGAACCAGTTCCCGATTTACAAACATATAGTATAATGTTGGTGCTGTAGATATTTCTCGCAGATTATTCTCAGGTTGAAAATCGGCTCAGTGGTACTTCGCCCTGCCATGAATTCTGCTTGTTCTTCAGCTATGATCAGTTTGGGGTTTCAACCTGTTGGGTATTATTTTTAGGAGAACTTTGCTGGGATGGCTGATGAGGCTGAGAGTGCGGTAGTTTTCACGCTCCTGAAAGTTACCCTTTTTGGGAAGAATGATGACAAGCGACTATGTCCATGGTGTAGAACACTCCCCACTCTGCCAGATCTTGTTACAGCTAATGGTGATGGCGTCAATCATGCTTCTCCTCCTGCTGGAAGCAATTCTGCGGGTATTTGGTCCACTCTCGCTGACTTCCCCTTCTTCAGCGATTGCACTGCTGCCTCAACTTCTTCTCGGAGAATTGGAAGGATTTAGTTTTGTGTGATACAATTGCTCCTAAATATTTGAAGACCGCCTGGATAACTCTAGGGTAACTAAACAACAAACCAAATAGAAAGGTTACCTCTCATTTACCAATAAGGTCTATTGTCAAACTACAGCACTTTGTATTAACAGTGTTTCTATCAGTATTTTGTGTATGTGTGTGAAAGCACTAAGTTGAAAAAAATGTATTTAAACTACGATTTTGTTGACAGTGATGCAACAGCTATTTTGTCACAAAAATTTGTCTGGAAAAAAAAGAACTATACATCCAACAATCAAGAATCTTGTCAGAAGAACAAATTTAAATCTTTCTTTTTTTGGTTACCCATTAACTTACATTTATTATACAGCAACATACCAATACATTTGAGTTAATTTAGTATATCTTGTCGTTAAAAGCATGTAGTTTTAGATATTAAAAGTTTATTATTAAAAAACATTAATATGAAAATAAAATTAGTCTTTAATTATGCTATTGTTAAACGTGATAGCATTGATACATAACTGTTAACGCATTATAGACAGATTTAAGTGGTTTTGTTGGTAACTTCTTTTCCAACCCATTATAAAAATTTAAAATAAAATAAAAATAATAAATCATTAAAGCAACTCTTTAAACTGCTGAGAAAAAGTAAGACGGCCCGCTTCAAAGTCATCTGCGAGCCGGAGGAGCATGTGAGTAAAATAAAAGACTAAGGTGTTGCAACAAGTCTGACAAATTCGTCCCCTGATCTGCCTTTTCTTTCAGCAGACTCCAAATGAAACAGGAAAAATACCACACAAAAAAGCAACAACAAAAACTAAATGCATAATAAGCACACGGAATAAATATCTCATATGTAATAGGCCTTTTGCTTTTTAGGTCATGGCAAAACTCAACAATGAAAGTCTTTTGTTGAAATGATTCAGTATTTTAATTCTGTATGTGTGTCGTCATCGGCAACAACATCATCTTCGCCATCGGAGGTGAATGATTGCCCCGTCCACTGTACAAGGTGATTTCCGGACTCTTTAACTACGATCCATATTTATGATTGCTGAGACTGGTTCAAAATCACAGATGAAAGCGGCACAGGCTGGGTTAGACCAAGACAGTTTCGTTAGGGGAAGCATTCTGTAGGCTATTTTGTTATTTTTATCATCATCAACATCATCTTCGACCTCGCTGCCTGAGAGGATTGCGGGTCTGGCCTAGGCCAAAACTGGGTCCCCGGGGCAGCGTTGGCACGCACACTGCAGGCAACCATTCCTATAAATCTGACCGCACCTGCAGTAGATTGCGCAAAGAGGACACTCTGAAACACACGAACAAAGACAAGTTGAAAAGAATGAGCAGCCATACACAGCTCTCAAAGGATGGATAGCTATATCTATCTGAATCTGAATCTGAAAGTATACACTGTGCTATCAAAACTGATCTTTTTACAATGTGATTCTAGGCGATGTTTGCGCGCCGTACAAAGATAGTACTGATATGCATACCTGTCAAGGGGTTTTCGGGTTGTGGTGTAGCAATTTAACAGAAAAACCATAGCAAATGGAGGTTTGGTGTAGCACTAATGTGAATCACGCGTTTCGCAACAAAACTGGAAACTTCTGCATCCAATATAAACACACACAGCCAATGTGTTTACAAATTTATTGTAAAATCTTGTTAATGCACAACACTTTAGCTATTACCATTATCATTATCATTATAAACATTTTCATGTAGATACGTTTTTCAAAATAAAAGTGAAAATGCAAAACAAAGCAAAACAAAAAAAATAGAGAGACAGAAAATAAGCTAGGCAATCCTAAAAAAAAAAAAAAAACAAAACAACAAGGGAGACAATCACTGACACAGAAAAAGCAGATGAACTTTTTCCCCCCAAACAAATTTGCTTATTCACAAAACATATGGTTTACAATGCCTTCCTGGTCGTTTGGGTTTTTTAGGTGGAGGCTTTGCCATTTTCTTTGTTCAACTTCGTCTGTCTCTCCCTCACAAAGACTGATCGTAGACTGAAGTTTGAAGTTCTGAACGAACACGTGTTGCGGAAGTGCGGTGCTTTTACTAAGTGTCTTTAAACTGGACTCGACCGGAACAGACTACTTTCGCGCGAAAACCCCCTTGGTTAAAAACTTTTATTGTCACTTTTGGAAAAATTGCATAGCAGCTTTGTGATACGCCGTAGCAATGGGAAAATGTTTAAAATGCGTAGCGCTACGCAAAAATCCGTAGCACTTGACAGGTATGCATATGATATGTGTTATTGTGTGGTAAAATAAAACAAGATGGCAAGCCTTTCGAAAGTATTTCCAGACACTAACACACATAGCAGAAAAATAGGCATTTTCAAAAGTGTTCATTTTGTTGGCGGTGTTGTGACACGGCTTTATCCTAACGAAGCAAACAGAAAAATGTAATTACTGGCCACTACCGAACTGTCACGGACCGGTTTTATAGTATTTTGGTCCGATGACTTTTTATTATTGTAGTCTCTGTAACGAGAGCCCCGTTTGCACTGCTTTTAAGATTTTGCTTGTTTAGTCAGTAGTAAAACTTAGAAGATTACTGGTAGTCTATAGCAGACGATTAAGGTATAACTGATGTGTACACACACTGCGAACTTGACGCGAGCAGTGTAGTGACATCATCGCAGCCTACGATGGTGTTTCGAATTTTACAGCCACTTAGAGTTTTCATCCAATAGAACACAGGTAGAGTGGATAGAACCAGTTCTGGCAGATTCAGGCAAAGCCAGGTAGGGAGTCAGTCTAGTTTGAAATGCTGAGGAGTACACATTACTCTCTGACAGAATCTCTCCTGAGAAGATTAGACAGCAGTACTTGTTGAATATTCGAATTCAATCAAGTAGCCACTGCCTGACATTGTCAAACAGGTAAATGAACATACTTCTGTTTCATCGTGATGTATTTATATTATTGTTGAATTATGTGTGCGAAATTTGCTATGCTTAGAAGTGAATTGTTAGTCCGACTTTGCGTGACCACGTGGAGAATCCGACCACGAGGCGAGCACGACCGGCCGACGCCATGTTGTGTACCTGACAGAACCACTGTTGTTTAACCTATATGTATGCTTGCAGGCCAGTGGCTGTACCAGCGAATGTTTATAATATTAATTCTTTCTTTATGTGTGTAGTTAGCCATGTTTTATATTTATATATGTACATGTATAGGAAATTAGAGTGGAGATTCCAGTGGACCACGGACATAGCGGAATGTTCGTCGCTTATGTATAGAGATGTGGAGCTATCACTGAGGGCTACTTTGGCCTTCAGTGAGACGCTCTGCACAGACCTATTATACAGGGTTGTGCAGAATTTCGTCTCATATGTTACAGACGAGCAGGCGTTATATCGTGAGCCCAAATCAGCACAAGACAAAACCAAGTCGATGCGTACAGTTGGCTGCCGAGGCATCTACAGCATTGTGCGCAGATAGCCCACCCGTCGAACACAAGCCACGACAACACAGATTGTCCCAAAAGCGACCTCAACGCAGCGCTTCAACAACGAAGTTAAGTGCATCTTCGCTAAGTGCACTAAAACTCTATATAAACAGGACCACAGTAGTCCACTCTTCAAAAACGCTGACCCTTAAGGCAGAAAGTAGCCAGTGACCGATGAAGAAAAAGTAGCTGCCTAGATTATCAGCGAGCGAACCATTCGCATTGACAATTGAACTTTTAAGTTAGTTTTGTACTTCGAAGATCGTGTATAGAGTAGAAGAAATAAATGTGTGATTTTTACTGTTCTCAAGTGGCTGGACTACATATGATTCATAGCCGTGTGGAAAGCTAGTGTGACAGTGATCTTTTACCATTTTTCTATCTATCTCTGTACCCCAGCCTAAACACAGACCGAGCTAAACCAATAAATGTATTAAGTGAAGTCAAAGGGAGATTACTAGCGATCCCCATCGACTAAGACGTGTGGGTAATAGCAGTCCATTGTGCAGAGCCCAGCAACAATAAACCCACCGTCACAGTCTCTTTCCTGTGAGAAGATATTGGTATAATTTTTTTATGATAGCTAAATTTTGAGTGGTTGAGCTGGCCGTATGACAGTTCACCAATGTACATTCAAAAATTTATTCATTCTTTTCTTGACAATACTAATATATTGCTTATCATTTCAAATGTTGTACTATTATAACTGTAATATTATTTTTCAAATGATTATATTGTAATTGTTATGTAATAAAAATTAATAATACATAATTTTGATATTAGTGTGAAGGATGGAGTGGGGAGGAGATGAACAGGGTAATTTTTGTAATTTTTGAATAACGAATTGAATTCGGATCATTGGAACTTCAATTGCAGTGTATAGCATTACATTTATTTGTATGAATGGAATTAATTGGTGTCATTGGCGTAATAATCAGTTGTTATAATTAGTTGTAGAAAGTTGTGCTTATATTGTGAACTGTATTCAACATGAATGGAGTTTGAATTGTATTGCTGCGTTGGTCCCGTCACAGAGAGAAGAGAGAGGTATATGTAGTGGTCCGAAGAAAAGTTTATATATCAAGAAACTTAGTTATGGTTAAACTCCTTTGTCTGCAGAAGTCGCTTGCTGGGGGCCTCGAGCAGGAAGAAGAAGAAGAAGAAGAAGAAAGAATAAGAAGAAGGATAAAGAAGAAGCCGAGGAAGAAGAAGGAAACGAAGAAGCCAAAGAAGAATAAGGAAAAAGAATAAGAAGACGAAGCCGCAGCAGCAGCCGCAGCAGAGGCCGAAGAAGAATAAAGAAGAAGAAGAAGAAGAAGAAGAAGAAGAAGAAGAAGAAGAAGAAGAAGAAGAAGAAGACGAAGAAGAAGACGGGAGAAGGAAACGAAGCAGAAAGAATAAGAAGAAAAAAGAAGAAGGATACGGAGAAGGTGGAAGAGCAGAAGAAGGCGAAGGAACGAGAAGGAGGTGTAGGCAGAGAACATACATAGACAATCGAACCTAACTCCAGTGAGACTATTTGTAACTTTAGTTTCTTTTTTCTCTCTGGCGACGGTGACTGGAATTTATGCGTTATTTGTGAAGTGGTGTGTCTATCTATTTATTCGTTCAACGGATTTATCCTACGAAAGTACGTGAGTAAAAACACAAATTGTATTTGTCCTCTTTTGATTCTTGTTGATTTTCTGTACTCGTGCTAATTCTTGATGATTCATGTTTATGGTTTAATAGAGGGTGTGACAATATAGTTCATTGTTACGAGTTAGCGAAGGGTGTGAGACGGGAGAACACGCAGATTATCCACGCACCAATACACGCAATTTTAAAAAAGACACCTTTCGTTACAGGAACTATATGCAAGCAAAATATAAGCAAACATCGGCTAAGCCAATAGTTAGATACAGCTCAAAACCTGTTCAGAAAATGGTGAAGCACGATGACGTGACTTTTGGGTACAATTACGAATGATGTAATATGCTTAGCAAAAGTTAAAGTATCCGTACAGTAAAAATTCTGAATTTTGGTTGTTCTTGAGGTAAAGTGTGTTTTCAACCAAAAAATTACATTGGGAGCGACGGACCCACCGACTGACCGACAACCGGATTGATACTGAAGGATGGCCCATAATTTAAAGTAACCATATTCCAAATCTTAAAAAAAAAAATCGGTCTAGCTGTTCTTGAGATATTCAATAAAACATGTTTGACAATAAAATGACTGCAATGACCTTGGCCTTTGTGTTAAAGCAAATATGGTGAGATGGGAGTAAGGTCACTAACCTAGGTCATGTTCCCATGAAGTTTGGTCTAAATCCGTTCAGGGGTTCTTGAGATATGGCTTCCAGCGGACAGATCGACATTTGGCTCGTTATGATTCCAGACTGTTTCAAAGTATTTCCAGATTAGTCTAACCCTAACCATAACCCTAATAGACAAGATACATCTGGAAAGAGAGAGAGACAGAGAGAGAGAGAGGGAATGTGGACTATTTATAGATGCACATCATCGGCCCCACTTCCACAGCAACCTAGAAAAAACATAACATCCTCACGGACAAGAACCACGGCTTTAGATCCGGCTACTTTTGCGAGACAAAGAAAAGTTTCTTAAACAAGCTACTACTTTGGAAGTGGCTGACAAGCATAAATATGTTCAAGAATGTTTTCAGCGACTTGATAGACAAAGGGAACGGGAAGCTAAACAAAAAGAATCAGATAGGGATATGGATATGGAATCCAAAAAACTGCAAATGGATATGGAATCCAAAAGAATTGTCATTGAACTTGAGAGGGAAAAAACAAAACAGTTAGAAATACAGGCTAGTCAGGGGGGTCATGTTGCTAGTCAGGATCAGGATCATGATCAAACTTATGCGAAGCATCAGTTTAAAGCTCGGCCTAATTTTCCTAAACTTCCCATGTTTAGAGAGAAGACTGATGATACTGAT
Organism: Oncomelania hupensis; assembly: GCA_036898135.1. Lineage (NCBI taxonomy): Eukaryota > Metazoa > Mollusca > Gastropoda > Littorinimorpha > Pomatiopsidae > Oncomelania > Oncomelania hupensis. The sequence continues at coordinate 23,834,904 of CM072522.1, read as the reverse complement.
TCATACTTGTTTCGTTTTGAAACAAATGCTACTGCACTTGGCTGGGAAAAGGGACAGTGGGTTGTTTATTTGTCTGCTTTGCTTGAAGGAAATGCTTTGAGTTTATATCATAGTTTAGCTGCCAATGGACATTGTGATTATGACATTTTGAAAGATAATTTGTTGAAAAAATTCCAATGTACTGCTGAAGGTTTCAGAGAGAAATTTCGTTCCACCAGACCAGACGCAAATGAACCGTTTCAAACTTTTGGCATTGAGCTTAATCGATTGTTTGATCGATGGGTTGCACTTTCTGTTGTAAAACGTACTCTAGATGGCATAGTTGATTCAGTACAGGGCGAACAATTTCTTCAGAGTGTGTCTGCAGATCTTGCAACTTTTATTCGCGAAAGAGGATTGATCAGCCTCGAGGATATGGTGAATTGTGCCGAAAGTTACCGTCTTGCTCGTCCGGGTAAGAATTTGGCTCGCCAGGCCACTAATTCTGCCTTCGCGTCGGTTGGTCAGTTCAATACCGTTGCTGAAACTAATGCCGCTTCGGGTCGTTCGGATTTTCGCGGTGGATACGGTGGTTATCGACGTCAGGCTGGTTTGGCCGCTGGAACTTTAATCGAAGCGCGCCATCCACTGTTGCAGATTCTCATCAAGGTCAAAGTCGTGGTGGATTCGGACGTGGCTCGTCCATGAATTTTGCTAAATGTCAGCTTTGCAAAGGCAGTGGCCATTCTTCATTCAAATGTCCACTTAGAAACAATCCGACAAATCCATGCTACATTTGTGGGTTGGGGGGACATGTTAAGAAAAATTGTCTGTTTGCTTCTTCTGCAATCAAAATAGATAAACAAAAGACTCAGGTTGTTTCTGCTGCATTGCCTGTTGATTCTGAGGTTGTCTGTTCAGTTGCTAGTCCTGCTGTTGGTCATCTACATTTGGAGTTGGGTACAGTGAAGGGTACTCCGTGTTCTGTACTTCGTGACACAGGTGCTACTATTTGTGGTGTGCGTCAGCGATTGGTGTCATCTCTCGAGTACATCGAAGGACAAGTTCGTTGTAAGACTTTTGGAGGTGAGATTACTGTTTATCCACTTGCCAAACTTGCAGTGTCCACTCCATATTTTTCAGGTCAGTTGGTTTGTGCTGTGCTTCCTGACCCAGTTGCTGATTTGATCATTGGGAACATTGCTGGGTTGACAGATTCTGTTGTTGGTGCTCAGGTTTCAGTTCAGTCGAGTGTGGCTGCTGTCACTACTCGAGCTCGCACTGCGCAGAAAGATTTTCCTCATACTCCTTTAGTTGATGTTTCTCAAGATTTTGGCGTTTCTCGTCAGGAGTTGATTGATTTTCAGAAATCAGATTCCAGTCTTGCGTCATGTTTCTCGTGTGCTCAGTCTGGAGAAAAGAAAGCTGTTGGCTCTGCTACTTATTTTTTCTTTGAGGATGCAGGTGTTTTGTATCGTTCGTACGAAAAGCCAGGACAAATTCTACAGCAGATTGTTGTTCCAGAGAAGTTGCGTACTGCTGTTTTGGCTACATCACATGATCAGTTGCTTGCTGCTCATTGTGGTACTCGTAGTACTTTGACGCGAGTTCTTTCGAAGTTTTTTTGGCCCGGAGTGTCAGCGGATACTTCAAGGTATGTGCGTACTTGCGATGTGTGCCAGAAGTCTACTTCGAAGGGGAAGGCTCCGCCAGTTCCGTTGGTTGTGGTACCTCAGTCATCTAGTCCGTTTGAAAGGGTCCACATTGACTTGGTTGGTCCTTTGTCGCCACCTTCGGAGGAAATACATCGATACATTCTGACATTGGTCGACTTGGCAACTCGTTTTCCTGAGGCCGTGCCACTTAAAAACATTTCTTCAGTTGAGGTTGCAGAGGCTTTGTTGTCGATTTTTGCTCGGCTGGGTTTTCCCAAGGTGATACTGTCCGATCAAGGTACTCAGTTTACCTCTGAGTTGATCAAGCAGTTCTATGCACTGTGTGGCACTAGGGCGATTCGGACGACTCCGTATCATCCTCAGGCAAATGGAATTGTGGAGAGGTTTCACAGGACGTTGAAGGCGATGCTTGGGAAGGTTGTTCAGTCTCATCCAAAGGCGTGGCATCGTTACTTGCCTGCTCTGCTTTTTGCTTGTCGGGAGTTACCGTCGGAGAGTACTGGATTCAGTCCCTTTGAGTTGATGTTTGGTCGCCAACCTCGTGGTCCGATTTCGTTGCTTGCTGATTCTTGGACCCAGGACCAGTCTTCAAAGGATGTGGATGCACAGCCATTGTATATGCATGTTTTCGAGTTGAAGAACATCATTGCTGAGACTTGTGATTTGGCTAGGCAAAACTCTGCACAATCATCAGCAAAGAACAAAGCTTACTTTGATAGGTCAGCTAATAAACGCATTTTTGACGTTAAAGGTGAAGTGTTGGTTCTGTTGCCATCCGAGACAAATAAATTATTCATGAAGTGGTTAGGACCATACACCATACAAGAATGCATGCATCCTGACTACAAGATTGTGGTAAAGGGGAAGACAAAGATTTTTCACGCTAACATGCTAAAGCGGTACTACCGTCGTCCCCAAAACGCTGCTGAAGTTGAAGTCTGTGTTGATACAGTTGTTTGTGAAGGTGAGATGATGGATTGGGGTGATGTGATTTCAGACAGGTTTTTTTATGTTGACAGGAAAAGGGTTTCTCATCATAGACATTCTGGTTGTTGTTCAGTGAGTTTTGCAGTGGTGAATTCAATGGTGACACGTGAAGAGACAACAAGACAAATTTTGGCGTCTGTGGGTGTTGTCCAGGATGATGAGGATGATGATGTTTTGCTGCCAACTTTGCCTTTGGTATCATCTATGACAGATGAGAACATTTCGTCAGTTGTTTTTGATTCGGTGTTGCCTGTTTCGGATCGTCAGGATCTCTTTTCTGTTTTTTCTGCCTGTGCTGTTATTTTGACAGTAATACCGGGTTAATTTTACTTGGGTATATTTCTGGTTGCTCTTTCGCTTGGACTGTTTTTAGGTTTTCTTGTTTCCTGTGGGGTGTTGCGTTCATCTTGCAGACAGATCACAGACCACTCACATACATGCAGACATGTAGATTCAAGAATACACGAATCATGCGATGGGCTCTGTCTTTGCAAGAGTACAATTTTCATATTGAGCCTCTTCCAGGGTCTCGCAACATTCTTGCTGATCTTCTGTCGCGATCTGCTGTTGATCAGTTTGTGCCATAGATGTTGCGGAAGAACTTCTGTTCTTGGAAAAGACTGCTTTTTGTGAAAAAAGAAACCTCGGTCGGTCTCTTTTTTTCGTAGAGGGGGAGGTAGTGTAGAGAACGGGATTTTTCCGGTATTTTTAAATTAAAATTAATTAATGATTTTTTTGATTGGCTAAAAGCCTTGAGCCAATGAATGAGGAGATAGCTCGAAATAGGGGCGAGATTACTGAGTCGAATTGTGTGTGTCAGACGGTGTGGTCGTGTGTAAGGCCAGGAGGAAAGATAAAAAATTTAAAACTGAAAGATGAAGAAAGCACTTTGAGCTTATCAAGGTGTATAGGTTCGGTGGGACTTTCTATCTGGAAGTGGACGTTGCATTAGTGTGCTGTAAAGATTACAGGTATTTATAATGTTTTTTTATGATTGTAAAATGTCGGACAAGTATATTTTTGTATTGCAGTTGTTGTATTGAAAGGTGGTGAGCTGTTGTCCACTGAGATGGAATATTGAATTTTCATTGATGTAATAATATTATTAATTACGTGGGGCGATAGTTGTAGAGTAGTAGATAATGAAATATGAATGAAAGGCGTGAGCATGTTGATAGTAATTTTCATTCATGAAGTGATTACCTGGATATGAATAATAGTGGTGAAGGAAGGAAAGTGGTGATCGCATACGAAACGGAATTGGACAAATGAGGAACAAAGGGAGGTGAGCAAGGGTGAAACTAAGGAAGAATAAATAAATTATCCGAGTCAGAGAATTGACGTTTATATATATATATGTCGTTATAGCGGCCTACTGGAGGCTAGTGGCCTACGGGGAGCGACTGTGGCTGTCCATGTGGGGACAGAGAGAGATCGGAGGCAACGGGTGAGAGACATCGGAGAGGGTCAGCCTTACGCCCTCTGCTTGACCAAAGACTACGGTGTCTACTTCGGGTGGACTGGAGTTCACGATCGCTTCTCCGCCCGTCGACACTCATCGCTTGTTACATCTACTCTGGTATCTAGTGCCAGCTTGTGTGAAATCGGCTAAAAAAAGGTACTGTGTTTTCGTGATTATTGTATTGGCCAGGACAAGAAATTGCCAACTCTCATTTACCACAGCTCGGTCGCTCTAGTGCGGCATTATCAAACCAGTGTGGGACTTGTGTATAAAGTTTAACAGTGTTGAAGTATTTGTGTGAAAGATTAGAGTGAAAGATTGATAAGAATTATTGTTGATTATTTATATAAATTTTGAGAACGTGGAACGGATATCTTGTGTTGGTGTTTGTCTGTGTTGAGAAGAGTCCGTACGTTTGTGGGCGTGATAGTAAACAGAGAGAGTCTTGCACGTACGCTTATTTCGTTTTAGGAGTCATATATATTTTGCATGCACCCGCATTAAATATCCGTCCGTTACAGTCCTATAATTAAGAATGCAATATAATAATGTACTTCATGAATACAAACTTTAAATTTAAATTGACAAGCAAGTCAACTGTAAAGGCAGAATTAAATATTTTATTTCATTCAACAAGCTGTGTACAGTGTACATTTAATGTATAGTAGAATCTCAAATGTACATTAAACAGTTTTGAAGTGAAGATTAATTTTAGTTGTTTTTGTTTTTAAAATCCTAAACCCAAAACTATTACAGGCATCTGATTTCTTTCTTTCCTTAGTACTCTTTGTTATATCTATGTTTATTTAAAAAATATGAATGTTTATCTAAACCTTCTCTATTGTTAAATAGCGCCAGCAAGTAATTACCGAAAAACTCCATTACAATGGAAGTTCGCATGCACTATTACATACGTGCGCACTGAATGTTCACAGAAATACGCTTTTTTATTTTTTACTTCATGGGATAATTACAAATATCAACGACATATTTACAATGAACACGTACAAATTGTAATTATTAAGTGAAAATTACACATTTCGGTTTTGGCGCATTTCCAGACGGATTACTAGAGCCCAAACTGAAAATTAAACATGGTCATGCGAGAATATTTGTAATTTTTCAATGATAATTGTAATTATCTCATGATATTTGTAATTATCAGGTTTTGGCGCTAGGAAGGCGTGGCAAATACTGATAATTATTAACTAACACTGTGGATTACTGGTATATCTCTGTAAATTAAACAGAACACGTGTTAATTTCAATTATCCCTCGGTTTTGGTGCTAGTAGAATACTACCATGTTTAGCTATTATGGTACTACCCATGTTTAGCGAAAATAGAGGACACAGTAGATACACTAGATTCAGAATGAATTAGTGTAACACCGTTCTAGATTTGAATTCGGCGAAATGAAAAGGTAGTCTGAAATAATACAGGCATAGAAGAACGCCTATTCTCTCTCCCCTTTGTGTTTTAAACGCTGATCTGACGATACGTTGTCTAGTAGCATGGTTTGCATCTGCAAAGTGGGCATCCGTTGGAACCAATGTAATTTCCACAACGGCAGTACAATGTACACACAATGCACGCTGGAAAAAAAGAAGAGAATAAAACAAGATGGCAAGACATTCCAAAGTATTTCCAGTCACACACACATAGCTGAAAAATAGGTATTTTCCAAAGTGTTCATTTTGTTGGCAGTGTTGTGACTCTGCTGTATTCTAACGAAGTAAAAGGAAAACGTGGAACGTTAGGCCTTATCTCATGGAATGTTGGGTCTCTATCTGAACTATCTGCACGCTAAAGAATATTAAAATCGCCTCAGCCAATTGTTAGATACAGTGCAAAGCGTGTTTAAAAAATGGTGAAGCACAATGACCTTGAAATTTGGAGAAAATACAAATACGATTGAATGAGTTCAGTCTTCGAAGCAGTCAAGGGGTTCATTTTACATGTGTTTGTCATTATACATATGACGTGAACATGTTTGCGGTCGCATTTTGTCACCTAGACTAAGTTGTCCTATCCTATCCCGTAACTCGGAGGTCGTAGGGGCACCACAGATGATTGTTTAACCAGCGTACGCAATCTTTCTCTGTCTTCAGCAACCCTGATGGCTTAGCTCAGTGTCAAACTAGTCCATTCTCGAATGTTGTCCTCCCACCTCTGTTTCGGTCTCCCTCTTCTTCTACCTCCTTGCACTGTGCACTAAGTTGTAATCACTTATTATATTTTTAACGTTGTCAATAGTTACCGTTTATCTTTGGTTGCATTTTGTCTATTTAGGAAAAGAGTATACACAAAAGTCTAGTCTGAGAACGCACGCATGCATTACATGGACTCTAAAGATTGAGGAGTGCCAGTTATATCTGATGATGACGATGACGTCGCTGACGACGGCGATATCAACGACGATGACGATGATGGTGATATTGACGATGATGCCGATATCGGCGACGATGACAACGACGACGACGACGACGATGATGATGATGATGATGATGATGATGATGATGATGATGATGATGATGACTATGAACGTCATTGCTTACAATGATGATGAAGATTACGACTACAACGTTGATAACGAAATTTGAACTTACCCTGGCGTACAGATCTCTTGAAAATGTTAAGCAAAGCGTCACTTTCCTGTTCCTCAGCCTTCACCTCTTCCGTGACATAACCTGCGATCCAATAAAAATGACTATAAAACCTGCTCAAGGAACGTTAATCGAAGCTAGACAGGAACCCTGTATAGAATGCAATCCAAACAATTTTTTTTAATGAGAAATGTATTGTATTGTGTTGTATTGTAACTCAGGTTCTATGACAAACACACGGTTATACGAGATTGTTGTTGGTTGTGGTGGCGGTGGTGATGGTGGCGGTCTTCTTCCTCTTCTTCTTTCTTGTGCTCCCTCTTCTTAGCTAATTAAAGAACGATATAACAGCAATAAAGTTTTCTTGTCAGCTCCCCAGTCTGTACCACTGATAACCTTGAGCAAGTTGCAGGCCTGTTTACATTTAGTTTTCAGATTTTTCAGATGAGGAATGAAAGATAGCCTTTGATCAAAAATAACACCCAAAAATTTTACTTGTTGGACTGCCTTTATTGGAGTTTTATTTAGGGTAATATTAGGGTCTTGAATAATTCCCCGGTGCTTGGAAAAGTGAATACATTCGGTCTTTGCTTCAGAAAATTTAAAACCATTTCGTAAAACCCAGTCTTCAACGGCCTTGACACATAACTGTAGCTGACGTTCTGCAGATGCCAAGGTTTTACCTTTGGCTACTAACGCAAAATCGTCAACAAACACAGAATTGTCAATTCCCCGTTTAACGGAACGAACAATATTATTTATTTTAATATTAAACAGCAAGGGAGACAAGATGCTACCCTGAGGCAATCCCATCTCCTGTTCCCTCGTATGTGACAAAGATCCCCAAACCTTAACCTGAAAAATTCTGTCCGTTAGAAAATTGGATATAAACAGAGGTAAATGTCCCTTCAAACCCATTTCTTGTAAATCTGAGAGAATGCCATATTTCCATGTGGTATCATAGGCTTTTTCCAAATCAAACATGATGGCAACGACATGTTCACCCTGGACGAACGCGTTACGGATAAAAGTTTCCAGTCGCACCAGGTGGTCAACAGTACTTCGACCACTTCAAAAGCCACACTGAGTGTTGGATAAGATATTATTGGTTTCCAGATACCACAGTAAACGAGAATAAACCATTCTTTCCAGCGTCTTGCATAAGCAATACGTTAAGGCTATTGGTCTATAGTTTGTTGGATTAGTATGGTCTTTGCCAGGTTTAGGAATGGGTATAATAATGGCCTTTCTCCAAGAGGGAGGAAAGGTGCCAGTGATCCAAATCTGATTGAAGATGTCCAGCAGTTGAGACCGTGAGTACCTTGTTAAATGTCTGAGAAATTGATAATGTACATCATCCGGTCCAACTGCTGAATCTGCACTTTTGTTAATTGCATCGTCAAGCTCGACTAACGAAAACGAAATGTTGTAATCTTCAGAATTATCAGAGGTAAAATTTAACCCTTGTTTTTCTTTACGAGTTTTAATTGTTTGAAAAGAGACGGAATAATTTTCAGAAGAAGAATTTGCAGCAAAAGAAGAGGCCAAAAGATCAGCTACTAGTTTTTTTTATCTCCGATTACGTCCCCCTGCACAGTAAGGCATGGGCTGACCTGTTTGTTACTTTTATTTTTGAGTTTGAGGACCACTTTCCAAACCTTCGACAGCTTCGCTTTCGAATTTAGCGTGGAGCAGAAACCTCTCCACGATTCTCTTCTCTTACGTTTGAAGAGCTGTCGGCATTGCGCTCGCAAACGTTGGTGGTTTTGTTTATTTTCAGAACTTGGATGCAGATACATCATTCTTAAAGCTTTTTTACGGGCTTGCTGAAGTTTTTTACATTCATCATCAAACCAGGGTTTTTTAATTGTATACGGTTTTGATGAAGTTTGCGGGATGGACTCCTTGGCACTGTTTATAACTATGTCATTGTAGAGCTGTATTGGATCTATGGCATTCCAAAAATCCTGTTTCTTAGCACGTAACTGAACCTCAGACAGGTTAGAAAACAGACTCCAGTTAGCTTGTTTCAGTTTCCACCTGCCATGAGCTTGCTCAAGGTTGTCTGAATCATGTTTTAATAAAACCGGAAAATGGTCGCTGCCATGGAGATCTTCTAAAACTGTCCATTTAAAATCCAAAAGTAGGGAAGGATCACAGATCGATATATCAATGTGGGACAAAGAAGCGGTTCTTGAACAAGAAAAAGTTGGAGCACCCTCGTTCAAAGTTACTAGGTGCAACGAGTCTAAAATGTCTTCAATTATTTTCCCCTGAGAATCGGTACGATCGCTACCCCACAGGGGAGAGCGTCCATTAAAATCTCCCAACAACAAAAAAGGGGTAGGTAACTGTTGGATCAAATTCTCAAGTTCACTTTTATTTACATTTATTGATGGGGTCAAATATATAGAGCAAACTGTGAGGGATTTAAAAAGAGATACTCTGGCTGCAACTGCTGGTAAACTTGTATTAAGTGAAATTGGGTTAAATGGGACGTTTCTATGAATAAAAAGTGAAACGCCTCTAGATGATGTACAATCTAAAGACGAATAACCAGTAATATCTATAATATGTTTCTCTGACAGGAGAGTTTCCTGAATGGCTAACACCTCAGGTTGATGCTCCGTCAGCAGACAGCAGAACTCCTCATAATTTGCCCTTATCCCTCGAATATTCCATTGTAAAATGGCCATAAAAATGAAGTAAAAGAATGCTAAAATTTTCATCTCTGAGAGAACAATTACTTCTCTTTAGCTTTCGGATCCTCGTCCATCTCTTCATGGTCCATCAACTCCCCGAGAGGTTGATGGTGCTTGGAAGAAAGGGGTCCGGGCCTTTGATTTTTTGTCAAAGCCCCGGAACCCGAACTGCCAGCCGACTTCTTCCCCTTCTCCCCAGCACCGGATTTTATATCTTCCTTCTCTCTCTCACCCCTTCCAACCTTTCCCTCTCCTCCTCTGACGCTCCTCTGTTGAGCAACTAAAATGTTGGCCGCCTCTGCGACTGCCCGATAGCTAAAACCTGCCCTCGGTGCGGCGGCCTGAGGCATAACCTCCTTTGCGGCAGGTGTGACGGCTTTAGGCACGGCCGTCTGCGTGCTTGGAGTGACGGTTTTTGACGTGACCGTCTGCACGTTCTCCAGTGTGTTCAATGGGGCTGGAGAGACCCCCCTGTGACTAAACGCTGTGATCATTTTCTCAAGACTATCCATTCGTTTGCATAACGCTTCCAAGATCTGACTCATTTTAGTCATACAGGTTCCCATCGTCCGATGTGTAGTAGACTCCACAAGAGGCGTGGAACCTGCCACCGACGCAAAGGATCTTTCTAAAGGAATGGGTCTCTTTTCCAGCACTTTCTTTCTGGCGTCCCCAAAGGAGCACCCCTCAGTGGCCCGTATCTTTTGAATTTCAAGCTCCAACTGCCACTGAGGGCAGTCTTTGGAGCTGGAAGAGTGCTGCCCCGCGCAATTGACACAGCATAATATTATGGGGTCTTTGCATTCACCTTTGTGTTTGTCTTTGGCGCACTCTCTGCAAGTTTCTTTGTTTTTGCAGGACTTGCTACCGTGGCCAAACCTTTGGCAACGGTAGCATCGCAAAGGTGTGAAAGGGGTAACCTTCACTCTAAGATATCCCACCCTGATTGACTCCGGCAACTTGGCCATCGCAAAAGTCACAAAAAGAGTATTGGTTGGGATACGTTTAGATCCCTTGGTGACTTATACCCTCTGTACAGCTGTGACCCCCTGGCTGAAGAGCTCGTCACGGATTTCTAAATCGGACATTTCAATCAAGTCCTGGCATCGGATGACTCCCTTGGAGGAATTCAACCGTCCATGTACAGAAACTTTGATTTGTCTGTCAAACAAAGATGGTCAAATTCCTCTTTAGCAGACAATCCGATGCCCGTTTGGTTGAGCACTCCACCAGATAGGCCCCAGATCTAAGTTTTCTCACATCTTTGAAACCAATCGTGGAAATGGACTGAAAACCTTTGTGGATGGCAAACGGGGACAGCTTGCCTAGTGGCAGAGCCGAATCCGTCCCCTCCACAACCAAAAAAACGAGGCCAGGCCCCATCCACCCTAGATGCACAAGCTTTCTGCCGTATGTCCAGATCACTGTCCGTGTTCGAGTCCGGTCCGTCATCACGCAGTCGTCTTTTATTAGTAGAAGCTGTCAGGTTGACAGTGTCACACCGACTCAACCAAAGCTTTTAGGTTTTGAAGCTAGTTCAGCCAGGCTAGCTATAAATAGCTTTGCCAGTGCTCTTTCTTCCTTTCCTTTCACTGAAAGGTAGGGTGTAGGCAAGCTATAAATAGCCCGCAGCCAGCAAAATGTGGGATAACCTAAGAGTGCTCCTCACATAGGCATTGAGCTGCTGTGGTGTTTATGTAAAAATATATTAAAGTTAAAAATGTGAATGTGTCCCTTTAACTGTAAATCTAAAAGTCGCAGTAGCAAGAAAGTGAAGCGCACGTGCGAAACGATATTAGCGTTGCACCTCGTGCTGTTATTGTTTAGCTACGGGCTGAGTAGCGCGTAATGCTTTATGAAATTTAGTAATAATATATAAGGGCACAGCAAAGTTTGACTTTGGTTTTAGAATTATCGTAGTGAGTTCTTTTATTTTTCTAGAAAGTTCGGGGTGGAAATATATATATATGTAGGTTAGTGACATTGAGGCAGGGAGACATATTTTTTTATGTGGTTGTGCGACCAACTTGGATTTAGTCTAGCACTGAAGTCAAGGACAGTAGACATCTTAGGTCTGTTGTGACCGGTCTATAGGTGTGTTTATATCTAGGTATAAGCAGACAGTCGAGTGTCCACAAGGTCAAAAGATTCGAACACGGACTGGTAAGTGAATGCTTTGTTTTCTTACAGCCGTTGCTTCTTGTCTTGGTGTAAATGAAAGATAGTTTGTTTGTGTTCCTATTTATTTCTCCCGTTTTGTTTTTTATTGCATTTTGTTAGGTTGAAATGTTGGGTCAGGGGCAGGTAGCGTTTTATATGTCCCCAGGTTATGTGTTGTGAATGTGTTGGAAGGTTTGAGAATGTATATATTAGACGTTGTATATATATATTCCGTGATTAAGAAAACGTCATGTTCATTTGTAATAGAGATTATCTTTCCCGGGTTATATATCGGTGGTATATATGAACATTCTTTGGTATAATAATCGGCAGGGGGTAAATAAGTGTATATTTGCACTAGGACTTATACTCGTGCCTGATTACAGGATGAGTCTTCTTCATCTTCTTCGTTCTCCGACTTCTTCTTCTTCCTCTACTTCATCAATGACATCTTCATTAACCACATAGTCCATTGGTCATCTGGGCCATCACCACGTTTACCCGGTCGGCTACTGAGCTGGGTGACACCGGGCGAGTTCAGTCAAGACAGAGCGGCATTAGCAGTTACCGGTGTGACTGGGTCTGCGTCTGGAACCGCCTCAACCTTCCGCGCCGGCGGTACGACCGGGTGCAGCAGCGGTTGTCAGAGAACCCCGAAAGTGGGCAGGTTGAAGCTTTCCTCGCCGCCTTCTGTGGACAGTGCCTTACCCCCCTCGGGGTGTTCTACCCTGGACCTTTGCCAGCGGTGCCGGCTCAGCGGTCTTCTGCCACGTGGTCTTCGTTATTTATTTATTTATTCTTTTTGACTATCAACTGATTTTTATATTAATTCATTTGAAACAAAAAGGCACCCATTAACTCTAAATGAACGTTTGACTCTTGTGCCTTGTTAATAACCAAAGACGATTTTGGAGTTTTCTTTCCTAATGGTATTTCTTCTGGTCTAAGCAGTTTAAAGTTTGAAATACCATTTGATTTACTTTTTTTTTTTTTTTTGCCATGTTTAAATAGTGCATTCCAATTCAGTCATTTATCATCTCATTTCATTCATTTCCCATTTCATCTGATTATATTTTTGTTGATGCTTTGTTTATGGATGGTTGGTATGATTGTTGTCTTGTGCGTATGAAAGTGTGTGTGATTTTGGGAAGTAAAACTTGTTTTTTATTTTAAAACTTCATTGACGTGTTTGTTACGTATTTTGTGTGTGTGTGCGTGTGACTGTTTAGTTTCAGGTAGGTAGTTAGATAGCTGGGTTGTTCGGGAGGGATCTCTGTCCGACATTAGGTTGTGACAGAAGCCATGTTATTAATTTATGAATTCCACCCCCCTGCTCCCCACCCACCACGGAGTCCAACAAGGGGATGCGTCCAAGCGGAAAATCCAGCAAGGGAGCGCACCAGGGCTACAGGGGGGATATACACCCAGACAATCCCGCACTGCCACTACGGTTTTGTTCAAGTTTGACCCATGAGCCGCAGCCTTCTAGCAGAGCTAGGGCAATACACGACCACCCGCTTGACTGACGCGGGCCACGCCAGCCTCCCGTCTAGGAGAAGTCCGGGCCAAAGAGGTGTGTTAGTGTGAGGGACCGCAGTCCCTCAGTGACCTCAACCTCCAGGATCCCATTCTCCCCCGACACGGGTTGCCCTGCACGGCAAATGCAGGGGGCCAAGAGAAGGCCACAGAGAAAAAAGGAGGGTATAAAAAGAAGAAATGATGGGGAAAGAGAAGACAAGGAAAACTCCGGTAAGGCAGAAGAGAGGAAGTCAAAACTGCACAGTTTAGTGGGAAAATTTACGGGTGAAGAGAATATCGGTGAAAGGACCAATAAGACAGAAACAAGACAAAAGAGAAATAAAAGGGGTAGGCAACTTTGTCACCCAGCCAGAGAGAGGCATGGGGTCCACCCCCGGCGCGCGGAGCCGAGCCCGTGGGGGCTATCGACTGACCTACCTATGATTCAGACTGAGTTGCAGGCTTGTGTTGTTTTTTAAAATTCCTTATTGTATGATTTTGTATGGCCTTTTTCACATTTCGAATGTTTGTATGACTTTTTTTTTATTTGTTTGTGACATTTTTATCAGTGCAGTCTTTGCATGTTTCGTTCATCGATTTGTTTTGTCTGTGTATTTTGTAACGCTTTTTCACACACCACCCTCTCCTCCCCATTTAGCTGAAGGCCCCCATGGGCTATGATGACCCTTGTAATTTTTGGTTCTTGAAATTGTGCTTGATTTGGGCAATAAACGGACAAGGTCCCAAAGATCCTTCTATCTTTTCCTCCCTCTCCTGCTTCTTCTTTCTTCTTGTCCTTGTTATTTGTATAATTGTTCTCCTCTTTCTGCACCCTCTTTCTCCTTTCTTTATTTTTGTTTCTCCTTCCTTTGCAAGGTTTCTTTGTCGGTGCTTGATGATACAATACAATTTTGCAAAATAACACTAAATTAAATAAATCATAGAATAAATCAAACGTCTATTAACGAGTTATTTTAGAGATCAAACAAACACACAAGCGCGCATTTTAAAACAAGATGGCAAGCCATTGAAATGTATTTCACAAACTCGCACACAATGCCGAAAACTAAGCCTTTTCAAAAGTGTTATATTTCTCGGCGCTGTCGTGACTCGGCTTTTTCCTAACGAAGCTAAAGGGAAAATGGAATAACAGGCCACTATCTTAACTATTTGCAGGCAACAAAATAAATCAAATCGGCTCAGCCAGTTGTTAGATACAGCGCAAAACGTATTTAGAAAATGGTGAAGCACAATGACCTTGGCCTTTGAGAAAGTACAAATACCAATGATCTAGCATGCATAGCAATAGCCTAGGTACAGTATCCGCAAAGTAAAAATGATCAATTTCGGTTCAGTTATTCTTGAGATAAGACAAAAGTGCTTTTTGAACAAAACAGTGACATTTGTAGGAACGGTCGGACCGACTGACTGACCGACAACCAGACTGCTACCCATGATTTGAACTACCTGTATACCAAAACTCAACAAAATCGCGTCAGCCTTTTTGAGTCATTGAGCAAAACGAATGTTTTCAACAAAATAACTCCAGTGACCTCGAACATTTCGGTAGAGCAAATATGATGGCAGGTCATTAACCTAGGTAATGTTCAAAAATCCGTTCAGAGGCTGAGGTATCGCGTTCAACGTACCGACCAACCGACATATGGCTCGTTCCGATTCCCGACTATATCAAAGTATTTCATTATGTCTGGACATACCAAAAACCACTTACGCCTAGACAAATAAATTATTACGTAGTAAGAAAACATTTTGTAAAAAAAATTAGTATGCAGTGCCAGCAAAGACTGCAATAAAATAACATAACATAAAATGAATCAAAACATAAACTAAAATATAATAAAACAAAAATGGAATAAATTACAATAAAACAAAATCAAACTTTCCTTACATGCCACAAGAACGAAGATGCAAGCGATCAAGATGACACGGGACATAATTGGACTCTGTCGATTGCTTTCCTTCCCTGTTTGAAATTGGTCGTCTGCTGTCTCACGAAACTCGGAAACTGTAGGCAATTATTATTTTCTATGCGAGCAACTATTTCAAGCACAGTAGCATACAGGGATGGCGAAAACCTCTAGTGCTCCTGGTATTTATACTGCTGATGTCCGTGTTTGTTTTCATGACTGACATGTTTTCGTGCTTTGATGATTCATCTTATTTGGGGGGTTCGCAGCAGGATCATTGTTGCGCGGCGGGGATCCGGGACGGTGAACTTGTTTTTTCCAAACTAGTTCCAGGCATTCGCCAAAAAAGGCAATCACCGAAGTCGGACGCATGACAAGACATGCATCATCATATATTATTATTTTGTGCCTGTTTTAGCTGTCGTTACTGTTTACAAACCTTACACTTATAATAAATTAATAATAATATTAATACTGGATGCTATATACGCGCCTTTCCCCAAATCAATCAGGCTCAAAGCGCGGCGATCTGTACCAACATACACGCTCACCTGTCTCATCCACCCGCACACACACTACAAATACACATCCATCACTCAAACAGGTGGTGTAAAGGCATGGAGATCGCTATTGGAAGACGGTAAGAAAATTTTTATTTTTGAAATTTTATATTGACTGCGTCCAGTACCATTATTGAAGGGAGGGAGGAAACCGGAGTGCCCGGAGAAAACCCTCGGTGACCTCAATAGTCTCGTACCTAAGTCACATAAGTTCCCCTCTTGCGGGAGTCGTACCCGCGACCTTCGGCATAGGAAACCGGCGACTAATCCACTGCGCCACGAGGCCACCCACTTAACGTGCAATAGATTTTCCTATCCTATCCTATCCTATCCCGTAACCCGAAAGTCGTTGGGGCACCACAGATTATCGTTTAACCAGCGTACCATCTTTCTCTGTCCTCAGCAACCCTCATGGCTTCGCGCAGTGTCAAAAGATTTTATATTATTAATATTGCAATCCGGTCCGGTAAACTTCTACAGATTAACGTGTAAGGTTTGTATACAGTAACGACAGATAGCTTACAACAATCTGATACTGGCAAACACGCTTGGTCTCCACAAAAAATCCAGACGATGGACATGGCACAGTGCCGGCGGGGAGCATCACAACCAGATCGACTACATCATGGTCAAGAAACGCTTCAGATCAAGCATCAACATTGGCAGGACACGCACTTTTCCAGGAGCAGACATCGGAAGTGACCACGATCTCGTGATGATGTCTTTCCGGCTTCACTTGAAGAGAGTAAACACAGCAAAGATAACTAGACTGAAGTTCGACCTGGACAAACTGTAGGACCCGGAGGTGGCAAAAATATTTCAGGCCACAATTGGGGGGAAATTTTCACCACTGCTCATTTTGGGAGCTGGTGAAGTAGATGTCAACACCATGACCACCACCTTCAACTTAGCTGTGACAGATGCCGCCACAGCCCAAGGTCTCCACGATCCAAAGCAAGTCTGGCATATGCCTTACAGAAGAACAAGAAGTCTTGGACAGAGTACTGCTCTGACCTTTACAACCACAAACCAAACGGAGACCCATCAGTTCTAGCATGTCCAGAGAACAGAGAAGAAGAAAAAATCCTCCCAATTCTCAGAGAAGAAGTTCAGGCAGCAGTACAATCGCTGAAGAAGGGGAAGTCAGCGGGAGTGGACAACATACCATCGGAACTGCTTCAAGCAGGAGGAGAAGCGATGATCGACGCACTCACCATTATCTGTAACAAGATCTGGCAGAGTGGAGAGTGGCCTACACCATGGACCCAGTCGCTTGTCATCACTCTTCACAAAAAAGCTAACCTTCAGGAATGTGAAAATTACCGCACCATCAGCCTCATCAGACATCCCAGCAAGGTCCTACTCAGAAAATCATACTCAACAGGTTGAAACCTCAAGCTGAACAGGTCATAGCTGAAGAGCAAGCTGGATTCAGGGCAGGGCGAAGTACCACTGAACAGATTTTCAACCTCAGAATAATCTGCGAGAAATACCTACAGCACCAACAACATCTATATCATGTGTTCGTAGACTTCAAAAAGGCGTTTGACCGAGTGTGGCATGCAGCTCTGTGGGCAACCATGAGAGTGTACAACATCAGCCCTAAAATTATTGAAGTCATCAAAAGCCTGTATGACAAGGCTACCAGTGCAGTCCTCCACAACAGGGCCCTCGGAAACTGGTTCAGAACAACAATCGGTGTGCGTCAGTGATGCCTACTCTCTCCAACACTCTTCAACATCTTCATAGAGCGCATCATGTCAGATGCACTTGGAAACCACGATGGCACAGTCAGCATAGGGGGAAGAGAAATCTCTAACCTTCGTTTTGCGGATGACATTGATGGATTGGTTGGAGAAGAACAACAACTTGAACAGCTGGTACAGAGACTTGACACCACCTCCAGAGCCTATGGAATGGAAATAAGTGCAGAGAAGACCAAAATGATGACCAACAACACCAATGGCATCAACACGGACATCAAAGTCCAAGGCCAATTCCTCAACACAGTGCATAGCTTCAAATATTTAGGAGCCATTGTATCAGACAATGGGTCCCGACAGGAAGTCCTCTCCAGGATCGCACAAACAACTGCTGCCCTGGCGAGGTTGACGCCAATTTAGAAAGACATGACCATCAGTCTACATTCCAAGGTAAGGCTGCTGCGCTCCCTTGTCATCTCCATATTCCTATACGCTTGCGAAACATGGACCCTCACAGCAGATCTACAACGAAGAATACAAAGCATGGAGATGAGGTGCTACAGAAGACTTCTGGGCATTTCCTATACCCAGCGCATAACCAACGACGAAGTCCGACACAAGCCATTGTACAACACGATGACCTGCTCACAGTGGTGAAAAAACGGAAACTCCGATGGTATGGCCATGTCACCCGATCATCAGGTCTTGCAAAGACCATCCTGCAAGGCACAATGCAAGGAGGTAGAAGAAGAGGGAGACCGAAAAAGAGGTGGGAGGACAACATTCGAGAATGGACTGGTTTGACACTGAGCGAAACAATCAGGGTTGCTGAGGACAAAGAAAGATGGAGTACGCTGGATAAACGATCATCTGTGGTGCCCCTACGACCTCCGAGTTATGGGATAGGATAGGATAGGATAGGATAGGATAGGAACGTCAGTGACAAAAGCCACAAAATAAAAATATACAATAATGATGATATAGGTTGTCAAGTACGCCTACGTACAAGGTCTATTTATGTAGACTTGCATAAATTGTAATAAATAATGAAAGAGTATTGCGATTGACTGTCAATACTGGACTGAAGCGGGAAGAGTGATTGGCAGACAGAACATGTAGCATAATATGTTGCTCTGTGTGACTTAATAATAGTAAACAGCAAAATATAATATTTTCAATGTTAAATTTATTTATTTCGTTTGCGCTTAGTTTGCCGCAACAGACGCCATCTAGGGTCGTAGGAAATTGTGTATGAAAAATCTGCACCCCCTTCCTGAATTTGAATATGACTAGTGGGTCGAAGAATTATATTTTTAAGCAGATCATCTTGCAGAATTTGATGGTGATTCAACTGTTCTTGTTTCTAATGTAAGAGTCAACTGCATTACAGTGGTGTCAAACTCGATCGCTCAGCGGGCCAAAACTCAAATCACACATAAGATCGAGGGCCGAACAGGATAAACAGTCAAAACGCAACATTCAATAACATTGGTTATTGTAACGACAAACATCCACTCACTACACAACTTTTATTTTGACTTATTCTGATCGAAGCGAGAACGAACCGATGTAGCCTATCGTTCGGCAAGGCTGCTAATTAGGGAATTGGATTTGCACTTTATATCGCAGGGTCATTTAACAATATTTTTGCCTAAAATTCTCTCTCGGGCCGGATATAATTGCGGGCCTTAAGTTTGACACATGTGCATTAGAAGAAACAACAATTCCAGCTCTAACCCCTCAACTACCTTATAGAAAAATGTCAGTCTCGTGTGTCTGCGCCTCTCCTGCAGCGCCGAAAGATCCAGCTGGGTGAGGAGCTCTGTACAGAGCTTGCTGCTCAAACTTTAAAGTCGCATGCACAGAAAAGTCCCCTATATGCCAAGTGTGTCCGGGGACGTTAATCTACTTGCCTGCCTGGGCAGCACATCCGAGACGACCACGCCATATTCAAGTACAGAGCGAACAAGGTAGAGGTAGGCCGTACGCTAGCAGCTGGTGGGACAGCGTCGGAGATTCCGACGAAGAAATCCCAGGATGGAGTTCGCTTTTTGTTTTTAGATGTTGACGATGTGGTCGCTCCATGTCAAGTCCTAAGAGATCTTGGCGCCGAGATAAGGGATACTGGGTACGGACTTCAGGATGGTGTTGTTCAGATTGTAGTAGTGGAAATAAATAAAGTGGATTTGTTCTGGATACTAAATATGTAGCGTTGAAGCGCAAGCCCCAAGTATCCGCCCATCTTTCGAGGCTCTTCAAGTTCTGCTGCAAGGTCCTTAAAGGTGTTGATTTCGCGGTTCAGCAGACAGTCATTGGCGAACAAGCGGACCTGGGAGATGACAGCTTCAGACGAGCCATTGGTTTAAGTGGGTGACGATACGGTGGGATTCAGGGTGTAGAAGGCTGGGGGGGGGGGGGGGGGGGAGGTAGGAAAGTGGGAGGGGGAGACAGATTGTGTGTTTAAGTATTTTACAGGGGACGGAGGTCAGAGACTTTGGGCGGTATTTTCTGCCAGATGTTCACCTTTCTTGCAGGCGGACGAGAGGCTCGCTGTCTTCCGGAAGGATACCAGTGTCCAGACATTTTTGAAAGATTAGATTAAGGATATGGGCAATCTATCTGCACAGATCTTTAGCACTGTGTTTGGGATGCCATCTGGGCCACGAGCTTTATGTGGTTTGAGTTGATGGAGGAATTTACCCCGCCTTCGGTCAATATCTTGACCTGTAATAGGGGTGAGGTGCTGGATGGCATAGGATCTGGAGCTATATAGTACTGTCGTGGGAGAAAGGGGATTTGAACTGTCGTAGGAGGGTTTTAGCTCTACTCTTGCTATCGATGTACATCTCTCAGAGGAGGAAACTCCGATGTTGTCTTGCCGCCTTGCTTTTACGAAGTTCCAGAATGACTTTGAATTGTTTTGTTCCAACCCGTCTTGGAAGGCTCTGTTAAATATGTTTTCCATTCTGCCTTCCAGGTCTCGCCTTTACACCGTTTCTGGATGTCTATGTACCAGTTGTTGGAGATCTCGGCCCTGCGATATGCCTTTTTCTTCTGTCTCCATAGTTTCAGGAACGACTGGTAGATCTACCGGAGGCGATAGAACATTCTTGCTGCTGTGGATTAGATGTTTTTGTCTAAGCTAGTTTGGAGACATTTTTTGAAGAATGGCCACAGCTCTTCAACACTGTGGCCCTCCTCTGATTTGTGTTGCACTTGTCTGGCGGTGGCATTAAGATCAGAGCTTATGTGGTCCCAGTTAGCTTTGTGGACTTACATTTTCTTTGGCTTCACTTTTGTGATATGGGGTTTGACCTCTTGAGTCGTCTACTACCCTGTCGTGGTCACAAGCGGACGGACTGACATTGGGCTCGTTCTGATTCCCGATTATGTCAAAGTGTTACGATTGAGACACGCACGATAATTACGAATATTGTGTTTAGGCTCAAACATAAACAAACTACTTTTATGAAAATACCGTTTGACTGCGATAATAAATTGCATGTGTTTCTCTGTGTTGGTAAAGTTGTATTATAAGTTTGCCAGAGTAATGTGTGTACAAACATAAGCCATCCTTTTTACGTAGCTCCTGTGTAATTTATATATACCTTTTTTCTTTTTTTTAATCTACAACTCTTAAAATGATTGGCGAAGTGTTTATTGAGTATGCATGAGTGGTTCGTCAGTTCAAATGAAATTATGTATACCTTTGCACTATGTGGGTAAATGTGATGGTGGGGATCGAGAGACCGGGAGGAGACGTGTGTGTGTGTGTGTGTGTGTGTGTGTGTGTGTGTGTGTGTGTGTGTGTGTGTGTGCAGATGTGAAAATATAGTAGAAAGTATAATAATGAATGTTTAATGTATAAATGTCCTGGAAATGTAGTTATAGTAGTTGCGATTTTGAGGATTACTATTATTTGTATGTGTTTTAAAACAAAAAATTCCGTTTGTGCTGAGATGAAGTCAAAGATTTTGTCGACTTGACTGGACACTCTCCGCCCTGTTGGAGTTATCACGTAAGTAAACAGGGATTACATGTAGGTGTCACCTTGAAACCGGCTGGGTCTAGATCCTAACAGGAAGAAACATGCTTCATAAACATTTATAATAATAATAATAATAATAATAATAATAATAATAATAATAATAATAATAATAATAATAATTTATTTTGTATAGCGCAATTCAAACATAAAATGCTTCACAAAGCGCTTGATCACACGCAGCCACACACAGATACACACGCATAATAAATCTATTCAGCATTTAAAAACAAGACAACATGTAAACCTAGTGAAGGTAACAAACCAACAAATAAAAGTATAAAATCAGTCAATCAATCAATCAACTTATAAAATCAATGAGTAATTTCAAAGAAAAAATTTAAGAGAGGGACGTAATACCAAAAGAGGCAGATCAACAATGCCTCATGTAAGATGTAAAGTGTAAATGTTGGTGAAATACAGCAGTTTTAAAAGTAGAATAATCGTTGAATAATTAAACATAGTTACAACATATGACAGGCCAGAGGAAGAGAATAAAAGCTTGTGTAATGGCATTAATCTGGTTTAAAAAGAAAATATATTTGTGATTCACATAATAATAGTAACAACAACAATAACAACAGTAATAATAACAATAATAATAATAATAATAATAATAATAATAATAATAATAATAATAATATTATTATTATTATTATTATTATTACCATCATCACCACTATTATCATTATTATTATTACTATTATTATTATTATTAATAGCAGTTCTAATTTCATTTACAGTGAAAACAAGTTAAGAGGGATCAAATGTCATTTAAAAAGCAAAACAATTTTAAGACAAGTACACGCATACGCACATGCATCCACATACACACGCATTCACTCAAACATTCACACACACATTCACACACATATTCACACACACACACACACACACACATACCCACACACACACACACACATTTCAGATGTCAGCGCGATAGGGTGTCCGCAAGGGAGGATTTTCTACAGGTGTAAGCGGAAGAGATAGGTTTTCATTTGGGCTTTGAAAGAGTCAAGAGATGGAGATTGGCGAAGGCTGCATGGGAGTTTGTTCCACAGGGTAGGAGCATAGACGGAAAAAGCTCTCTTGCTAAATGTTTCAAGAGAGTAGCGAGGAACTGTCAGAAGAGAAGCGTCTTGAGAGCGAAGAGTG
Organism: Oncomelania hupensis; assembly: GCA_036898135.1. Taxonomy (NCBI): domain Eukaryota; kingdom Metazoa; phylum Mollusca; class Gastropoda; order Littorinimorpha; family Pomatiopsidae; genus Oncomelania; species Oncomelania hupensis. Next base: position 23,812,424 of record CM072522.1, on the reverse strand, counting down.
CGGGTTGGCTTGTAAGGGTTGAGAAGTTCAGAGAGGTAGACAGGAAAATGTTGGTCATGAAGAGACTGATAGCAAAGAGAGGCAACTTTGTAGTCAACTCTGGCTTTCACTGGCAACCAGTGAAGAGCAGTCAGAGCGGAAGTGGCGCTAGCGCGTCGGGATTGTTGGAGCACCAGCCGAGCGGCATGGTTCTGAATGCGCTGAAGTTTTTGAAGTTTGTTGTTAGGAAGACCAGCCAAGAGAGAGTTGCAACAGTCAAGCCGAGAAAGGATGAAGGAAACGGCAAGCTTGTTGGCAGAATCAACAGAAAGATATTTGCGGATTTTGCTGATACGACGAAGATGGAAATACAGAGATTTGCAGAGATTGTTGATGTGAGATTCCATGGACAGACTCTCATCTAGATGTACACCCAGATTTCGAGCAGAAGTTGAGAAAGGGATAGAGTGATCATTGACTTGCAGAGAGTGTGTCGAGAGCTGGCGGAGCTTGCTGTTGGTACCAATGGCGATGACTTCAGTTTTATCATCATTCATCTTCAGCTTGTTTTCTGCCATCCAGTCTGCGACACAGCTGATGCAGCGCGACAAATCACCAGCAAGGCTGGGGATGTCGGCTGGAGGAGCGGAGTTGTGAATTTGAGAGTCATCAGCAAAGAAATGGTACAGATGATCGAAAGTTTTGATGATTGAGCTGAGAGGTTGAGTGTACATGGTGAAGAGGATAGGACCAAGAACAGAACCCTGTGGAACTCCAAACCTCAGAGGAAAAGAAGAAGACTGAGTGCCATTGACAAGAACAGATTGAGTGCGGTCAGAAAGGTATGAACGGAACCAAGCCAGAGCCGTCCCAGTGCAGCCAAACACCGACTGGAGTCGTGCACTGATAAATAAAACCCTTAGCAAGCTGTTACAATAAGTGTGTTGATGTCGAGAACACTTGAGGGAAGTCAGTCCAGTCAGTGTGTGTGTGTTTGTGTGTGTGTGTTTGTGTGTGTGCATTTTTGTGGGCAAATGTGCCTTTTTGTGTTGTTAATACGTGAAGGCGCGTGTGTGTAGGTGTGTGCGAGCGTGTATGTTGTTTGTAGATTATAGTCACACGACACTTTCGCATATAGGTGACTACTGGACCGATTTATACTGACACCAGCGGGCCAGTTGTTGGTAAAGGGGAAAATAATATGATCACACGTTGACCAATCCGGGATTCGAACCAGCGACCTTTCGGTTACTAGCAAGACGCAAAAGGTCGCTGGTTCGAATCCCGGATTGGTCAACGTGTGATCATATTATTTTCCCCTTTACCAACAACTGGCCCGCTGGTCGTGTATGATGACGATTGCCATTTATATAGCCCCGATATACGATACTATCATAACATGCTTAGGGAGCGTTGGAAACAAAATTATACAGACAGAAAAATGTTGAGGGTGTGTGTGTGTGAGGAGGAGATGGGGGGAGAGGGAGGAGGAAAAAGTGGTGGACCCTTACCATTTTTTAAACATGTTACTTTTTTTTAAAGAAAAAAAAAGAAAAGAAAACTACAGTGAGTGTTGTACATTTTGTTGGTTTTAACTTGAACACCAACATCTTTAAATGAGAAAAAGAGGGTGGGGTGGGTAGAGACATGATAAGGAAGAAAGAAGAAGAGAGAACGAAAGAGTGAGGTGAAGAATATAATACAAATGCCTAATCGATATTGTTACACGGTTGTTATTTTTATCAGCAGTTGATTCAGCCCCGATGCTTGAATCTTGATACCTGTAACTCAGATTCCTTTATCCACGCAGCTTGTTCACTCAGCAACAAGGCAGGAGTCGTCGTATAGTGTTACAACTTTATTCAGCAAATATCAACAACTGCATACAAGATCGCTTTCCAAAGATCATCTTCAAAAATATCCATAAATCAAACACTCTTTCACTATACTCAAGCAGACACAGTGCTCTCAGCAATCAAGAAAAAGTTCGAACATTCCAGCATGACGCAATAACACCCAATCAAAATAAAACTCGTAATCGGAACTATGCCTTACGTCATTTAACCTTATTTAGGTTAGAAGTATCTCTTAGCTATTATTAGATTTATCTAGATGCTTCGATCGATAGTAAACAAGTAATTCTGGAAAAATTCTCTAATAATATTGACCAACGAAAATTATCAACATTATACAAAGCTTCTTTTAACAACCACGCAAAATCAAATCAAAGTTAAATACACTCTGTTATTGCATGCTTTGCAAAATAAAATGATCGGATCTCATCTATCGTGCGCGTCTCAAACGTAGCAGATATAGGTAGAGAGAGGGTTATCGATAGATGGAGGCAGACAGACAGACAGAAGTGTGGAGCAGGGAGTCAGAGAGGGGACGGTGAAGAAAAAGTGGTTAGATAATAAAGTTAGACAGTCCGAAAGACATAGAGAGAGGGAAGTGAGAAAACTGAGATTGATGGCCTTGGTGGTGGGAGGGGAAAGGTGAATCCTACATTCCGTTTTATCATTTCTACTTTGTTCCGCCACACAATTCCCAGAACAACTAGGATGCTTAACATATATTCAAAACTCTCTCTCTCTCTCTCAAAGACACACACACACACACACACACACACACACACCCACACACAGTCAATCCTATCCTATCCTATCCCTCGGAGGTCATAGGGGCACCACAGATGATCGTTTAACCAGCGTACTCCATCTTTCTCTGTTATCAGCAACCCTCATGGCTTCGCTCAATATCAAACCAGTCCATTCTCGAATGTTGTCTTCCCACCTCATTTTCGGTCTCCCTCTTCTTCTACCTCCTTGCACTGTGCCTTGCAGACTGGTCTTTGCAAGGCCTGACGATCTGGTGACGTGGCCATACCATCGGAGTTTCCGTTCCTTCACTAAACAAGAACACTCAATGCGCAAACAAACAATCCCGGATGTACGTATCGTCGTATGACTGATCTTCAGTGGTCCATTTAGGATGCACAACGTATTCCATCTGTCGCCCTCTTTTCTCCTTCCGTGTTAAACACACACAAACACAGGCCATGAAGTGGTAAAGAAGTAATTATAACTTAAGGGATACATAAAACAACAAGCAAAATAAAACACCGACATAACCCCACCACCCATGCAGTAGTGAAGTATTTATAAAAGTATTGTATCCTAGCCTATCCTATCCTATACCGTAACTCGGGGGTTGTAGGGGCACCACAGATGATCGTTTAACCAACGTACTCTATCTGTCCCTGTCCTCAGCAGCCCTGATGGCTTCGCTCAGTGTCAAACCAGTCCATTCTCGAATGTTGTCTTCCCACCTCTTTTTCGGTCTCCCTCTTCTTCTACCTCCTTGCACTGTGCCTTGCAGACTGGTCTTTGCAAGGCCTGACGATCTGGTGACGTGGCCATACCATCGGAGTTTCCGTTCCTTCACTAAACAAGAACACTCAATGCGCAAACAAACAATCCCGGATGTACGTATCGTCGTATGACTGATCTTCAGTGGTCCATTTAGGATGCACAACGTATTCCATCTGTCGCCCTCTTTTCTCCCTCCGTGTTAAACACACACAAACACAGGCCATGAAGTGGTAAAGAAGTAATTATAACTTAAGGGAAACATAAAACAACAAGCAAAATAAACCACCGACATAACCACCACCCATGCAGTTGTGAAGTATTTATAAAAGTATTGTATCCTAGCCTATCCTATCCTATCCCGTAACTCGGCGGTCGTAGGGACACCACAGATGATCGTTTAACCAGCGTACTCCATCTTTCCCTGTCCTCAGCAACCCTGATGGTTTCGCTCAGTGTCAACCCAGTCCATTCTCGAATGTTGTTCTCCCACCTCTTTTTCGGTCTCCCTCTTCTTCTACCTCCTTCTACTGTGCCTTGCAGGATGGTCTTTGCAAGACCTGATGATCTGGTGACATGGCCATACCATCGGAGTTTCCGTTTTTTCACCACTGTGAGCAGGTCATCGTGTTGTACAATGGCTTGTGTGATGGTCTGTCGGACTTCACCGTTGGTGGTGTGCTGGGTATAGGAAATGCCCAGAAGTCTTCTGTAGCACCTCATCTCCATGCTTTGTATTCTTCGTTGTAGATCTGCTGTGAGGGTCTATGTTTCGCAAGCGTATAGAAAGATGGAAATGACAAGGGAGCGCAGCAGTCTTACCTTATTGTATAAAGTATTGTATAAACACATCATTATATAAGAACAAATAAAAACATGATGGAGAAAAATATATGTAGTAAAACCAATTAATAATTGTATAACAAATATTCTATCACAAAGAATGTAAGACTAGGAAGGCAAACGCAAGTGCAATACGTAAGTAGATAAAATAATAAATAAAAACGTTCACAAGATAACATTACTAAATAAGCATAGCAAAACATAGAACGGGATGCATTAGCAAGCAAAACATAAACAACTACATTACATTACATTACATGATTATTGTTTTAGGTCCAGCGGACTCTTCCGAGCCAAATCAGGACCGGACAACCCCTGATCCGCATAAAAGATCTGCTGAAACAACCCTAGTGGTAAAACTGAAAGCTCTCCACCAGCCAGTCACTTTACAATAAAGACATCCCACGCAGGGGACGCTGAGGCTGTACTCTAATTTATCGAACCCCCGTTTACAAAAACAAAATAGAATACAAACATCATTATAAAATATCAACAAAACACATACATATAAAATGGGGGTACATAAACAACTAAACAACAAAATAATCTGAACGAGTGCCGCTATCATACTTTCGACTTTCGCCGATGCATACAGACTTTAGCCTACAAGATGATGCCAGCTACTATTGATAAAAACAATAATTTTACGAGTACAGAGTAGACTATAAGAACTAAATATTTTAAGGAAGGTACTATCAGTCTACAACTGACAAAAACAAAAACAAAACAACAAACTAAATCCCAAAAGACCGTATCTTGTTTGAGAACTACAAGGTTGAACACATCTCCAAACCCCTTCTTTATCACGGTGTAGTTGTATAAAAGTAAACTCATGCCATTTATCAAATAATGAAAAACGCAGTTGGCTCAGTGCTGTATCCAATGGAAAGGCAATTCAAGTATTCAAAGTTAGCAATAACATTGCATCCTGTACAGGCGGTGCTTCAAACACTGTTGACGACCTAAAGTACATTTTAAAAAAAATCAAACTGAAACATTGCGCCCATACTCCTTAACATGAGAGTATAAACTGAGGTCTAGTCCCTGCACGCACGCATTCCATCGCACAGACTTTAAAGATCCTCACGCCCAAGTCATAGGGTGAGTGCCAGCTACACAAGGAATCTTCTCCCCCATGCCCTTCCCCGGTCGCCCAGGATTGTGCTCAGACCATGCGCCCAAAGGTGGCAAGTGGGCGCCTCGTGCGGCTTGAGTTAGATCCGGTATCGGCCAGCGCATTGAGCATGCCTTGAGCTGGAAAAGCGCTATATAAGAGCGATTAAATTAATAAAATAAATGAATAATGTATTGCTAGTTTAGTAGTAGTGTCTGTTAAAAAGCAGTAAATAGAGAAGGGGAAAGGGAGAGGGGCCGGGTAGCTCAGTTGGTAAGAGCGTCTTGCTAGTAACCGAAAGGTTGCTGGTTCGAATCCCGGGTTGGTCAACGTGTGATCATATTATTTTCCCCTTTACCAACAACTGGCCCGCTGGTGTCAGTATAAATCGGTCCAGTAGTCACCTATAGGCCTATGCGAAAGTGTCGTGTGACTATAATCTACATACAAACAAACAAACAAAGGGGAAAGGGAAGTAATTTGTGTTTTCCCGAAAAGCGTTTTTGGAGGGTCTGCTTAGCACTTTTTACATGATGATATCCTATCCTATCCTATCCTGTCCCGTAACCCGAAGGTCGTAGGGGCACCACAGATGATCGTTTAACCAGCATACTCCATCTTTCTCTGTCCTCAGCAGCCCTGATGGCTTCGCTCAGTGTCAAACCAGTCCATTCTCGAATGTTGTCCTCCCACCTCTTTTTCGGTCTCCCTCTTCTTCTACCTCCTTGCACTGTGCCTTGCAGAATAGTCTTTGCAAGGCCTGATGATCTGGTGACGTGGCCATACCACCGAAGTTTCCGTTTCTTCACCACTGTTAGCAGGTCATCGTGTTGTCCAATGGCTTGTGTGATGGTCTGTCGGACTTCGTCGTTGGTGATGTGTTGGGTATAGGAAATGCCCAGAAGTCTTCTGTAGCACCTCATCTCCATGCTTTGTATTCTTCGTTGGAGATCTGCTGTGAGGGTCCATGCTTCGCAAGCATATAGGAAGATGGAGATGACAAGGGAGCGCAGCAGTCTTACTTTGGAATGTAGACTGATGGTCCTGTCTTTCCAAATGGGCTTCAACCTTGTCAGGGCAGCAGTTGTTTGTGCGATCCTGGAGAGGACTTCCTGTCGGGACCCATTGTCTGATACAATGGCTCCTAAATATTTGAAGCTATGCACTGTGTCGAGGGATTGGCCTTGGACTTTGATGTCCGTATTGATGCCATTGGTGTTGTTGGTCATCATTTTGGTCTTCTCTGCACTTATTTCCATTCCATAGGCTTTGGAGGTGGTGTCAAGCCTCTGTACCAGCTGTTCAAGTTCTTGTTCCTCTCCAGCCAATCCATCAATGTCATCTGCAAAACGAAGATTGGAGATTGCTCTACCCCCTATGCTGACTGTGCCTTCATGGTCTGCAAGAGCATCCGACATGATGCGCTCTAGGAAGATGTTGAAGAGTGTTGGAGAGAGTAGGCATCCTTGACGCACACCAATTGTTGTTCTGAACCAATTCCCGATGGCTCTGTTGTGGAGGACTGCACTGGTAGCCTTGTCATACAGGCTTTTGATGACTTCAATAATTTTAGGGCTGATGTTGTACACTTTCATTGTTGCCCATAGAGCTGCATGCCAGACTCGGTCAAACGCCTTCTTGAAGTCTATGAACACATGATATAGATGTTGTTGGTGCTGTAGGTATTTCTCACAGATTATTCTGAGGTTGAAAATCTGCTCAGTGGTACTTCGCCCTGCTCTGAATCCTGCTTGTTCTTCAGCTATGATTTGTTCAGCTTGGGGTTTCAACCTGTTGAGTATTATTTTCAGGAGGACCTTGCTGGGATGGCTGATGAGGCTGATGGTCCGGTAATTTTCACACTCCTGAAGGTTACCTTTTTTGGGAAGAGTGATGACAAGCGACTGGGTCCATGGTATAGGCCACTCCCCACTCTGCCAGATCTTGTTACAGATAATGGTGAGGGCATCAATCATCGCTTCTCCTCCTGCTTGTAGCAGTTCCGCGGGTATGTTGTCCACTCCCGCTGACTTCCCTTTCTTTAGCGCTTGCACTGCTGCCTCAACTTCTTCCCGGAGAATTGGGAGGATTTCTTCTTCTTCTCTGTTCTCGGGACATGCTAGAACTGATGGGTCTCCATTTGGTGTATGGTTGTAAAGGTCAGAGCAGTACTCTGTCCATCTGTCCAAGACTTCTTGTTCTTCTGTAAGGCATATGCCAGACTTGCTTTGGATAGTGGAGACTTTGGGCTGTTTGACACTTGTCAGCCGCTTCACAGTCTGGTAGGCCTTCTTGCTGTTGTTCTTGTTCAGACTGTTCTCTATTTCCTGGCATTGATCTTCTATCCAGTTCTCCTTTGCTGTGAGCATGCCTTTTCGGATGTCATTGTTGATTTTTCGGTAAACATCAGCTCCCTGTGAGGTGTTCTTTTTCTTTTTCATCTCTCTTCGTTTATCACACAGATCCAAAAGTTCAGGTGTGATCCACAGCTTCTTCTTTGGTCGGTGCTTGCCAAGGATCTCAGTGGCGGCATCTGTCACAGCTGAGTTGAAGGTGGTGGTCATGGTGTTGACATCTACTTCACCAGCCCCCAAAATGAGCAGTGGTGCAAATTTCCCTCCAATTGTGGCCTGAAATAGTTCTGCCACCTCCGGGTCTTGCAGTTTGTCCAGGTCGAACTTCAGTCTAGTGCACTTTGCTGTATTTACTCTCTTCAAGTGGAGCCGGAAAGACATCATCACGAGATCGTGGTCACTTCCGATGTCTGCTCCTGGAAAAGTACGTGTCCTGCCAATGTTGATGCTTGATCTGAAGCGTTTCTTGACCATGATGTAGTCTATTTGGTTGTGATGCTCCCCGCCAGGACTGTGCCATGTCCATCGTCTGGAGTTTTTGTGGAGACCAAGCGTGTTTGCCAGTACCAGATTGTTGTATCTGGCAAACTCCAAGAGTCTCAGACCCCTGTCATTTGTCTCGTTGTTGCAGTGGGGTCCACATGTGTCTCCCCAGTTGTGGTGCGCATCTTGGCCAACCTTGGCATTCCAGTCGCCTTGCACTATGACTATGTCCTTCTTCGGCACTTGGTCAAGGACCGCCTGTAGATTTTCATAAAAATCCTCCACTTCGCTGTCGTCATAGTCTGATGTTGGGGCGTAGGCCTGGATGATGGTGATGTTGAAAGGGGCTGCTCTCAGGCGGATGGTAATGAGTCTACTGGAGACTGGGCGGCAACCCATGACAGTGGCTAGAATGGGATGATATACTACTCAAAATAATACAAGGGCCACTTGGACATATGGGTCTCTCTTTAAATCAGAAACACACATTGAATTTATTAGCTCATCATATTTTATTGCAATCATTTCTGCATCAATAACAAAAAAGATTTTAGACATCAGTCGATTAAAATTCGAGTAAATTCAATTTAACTGGACACACCCCTCATTTACAAAATCAAAACTTTAGAAACCAAAAATCTATAGAGTCAGTATCGGGTGTGGCCACCGTTTGCATCAATGCAGTCTTGGCATCGTTGTCTCATGGACCGTATCAGGTTATGGAGGATGTTTCCTGGGATGGCCAACCACTCTTGCTGGAGAACTTGGGCCAGAACTTCAAGGTTAGCTCCTGGAAGGAGGTTTGCCCGTGTCTGTCGACCCAAGACATCCCACAGATGTTCTATGGGGTTCAAATCGGGTGATCGAGCCGGCCAATCGATCCATCCTTATGACGTGCTGTTGCTGCAAGAAGTCATTGACGATACGCGCTCTGTGGGGTCTTGCATTATCGTCCTGTAGTATGGCACCTTCCCCAATGGCCCGCAGAGCTGGGAGAACCCTAGGTTGTAGGACGTCATCCCTGTAGCCAATACCGTTTAAGTTGCCATGAATTTGGAGCAGGGGTGTTCTGAAGTTTAATGCGAAGCCACCCCACATCATGACAGATCCACCACCAAAGCGGTCATGCTCGCGCACCGTCGCATCAGCAAAACGCTCCCGTGGACGCCTCCAAACATTCACTCGACAGTCGTTGAAAGATAGGGAGAACCGAGACTCGTCTGTAAAGAGCACCCTTGACCAATGTTGCCTAGTCCACACCAAATGACGCTGAGCCCAGGCCAAACGCGCTGCATGGTGAGCTGGGGTGAGCAAAGGCCGTACTGCTGGTCGTCTTGATCGCAGGTTTGCCTCGTGTAGACGGTTGCGAATTGTCTGGTCGCTGACGTTAACATTGCTGGCTGCGTGAAGCTGTCTTCTGATGGTGTTTGCTGTAGCGGACCTCATCATCAGACCTGACAGGGTGATGAAATGGTCTTGTCTTGCAGTGGTAACGCGGGGGCGTCCGGACCTTCTTGGTTCTTGGACGCTTCCAGTGTTGTTAATGCGCTCCCGCAGCCTTTGGACAACGGAGTGGGACACTCCCAGCCGCCTGCCAACTTCTCTCACCCCCACCCCTTCCTGATGCCATGCAATAGCTCTGCCTCTATCTGCATCAGTCAATCGTCGTCTTAGGGGCATGGTTAGAAAAGCAGCAAAAGCGCTGCCATTTATACCCAGAAAAAAGCGCCGATTGTTGAACTGAACTCAGAAAATGCAAGCCTTTCGCGTACAAATCACTTTTTAATGTTGAAAATTTTGCTTTATTAGCAAGACAACAGTAAATTTGGGTAATTTTTTTGGTAAAAATTGGGTTTGTTTTTCAACTCAGTGCAGAAAGTTCAAAACTCACACATGTGATTACTTGTCAGAATAAGATTGTCTTGAATGTTACTGTACAGGATAAGTTTTGAAATAAGCAATATAAGCGATATTATTGATAGCAGCAAAAAAATAATTAAACTAAATGAAATATGAGAGTGGCCCTTCAATTATTTTGAGTAGTATAGTTGCTTTCTGGGATATTTATCTAACTGGCAAATTTTGCGCATATTTCTGTTATTTTACTATTATTTCTTTTTTGAATGAACATTGAAGTGTAACGTCTACACCCACCATTGGCGATAAGGCAGACTGGAATAACCATCCCAGGGAGGAGGGGGTAGTGACCTAAATTAACACTGAACCATCAGAAGCAATCACACTGCTAAGATGGACAGTGAAAATGGCCACTTTTTATCTTGCCCCACCACGGAATTCGAACCTGGGTTCATCGGTGTGCCAGGCGAACTCTCTATTACTGAGCTACGGGAAGTGAGACAGGCTTGTTGATGAGATTTGTCAATATATCAAGGGAGACAATTACATCATGACAAAGACGGGGTTTGGAATTTGCAGTTCTCAAACAAGACACGATCACTTTTGGGAAAATGTTTTCGTCTAGGTGCAGACGGATAGTAATTCCTCCTCACCCCCCTACCCCCCTCCCCCCCCCCTCCAAATTATTTCTCGTAGTCTTCGCTGCAAATATAGTTTTTAATAAATCGTCGCTCTTCTTAGCTCAATTTGTAGCCTACTTGAGAAAATTGCCAGCAGCGTCAAGCAGCAAGACCATAACAAATCCTACGGATTTGCTAATTACTTACCTCACAGAACCACTACCCTAGTGTTCTTATTTATTTGTACCGCTTACTAAAGCTACGTTTTACTTTAAAAAGAAGGAAATTGTCAGTTCTTCCCCCACATTCGAATAGGCCTAGTCTATTTTGCTTTGGTCATCATTTAGTTACGTCGTCTGCTCGAGGGGTCAAAGTTAGAACTTGGGGACTAGAAGATTCCTATCCCTCTACCCCACCCCACACACAAAGCAATAAATAAATAAGATAAATAAATAAATAATTATAATAATAAATTGTGTTATTACCCCAAAATAGGTTACAACTAATATGGACTTTTGAAAAATTAAATTCGAACTGTTCTCTAAATCAGGTTAGACAAATTCCGTAGGTCGCTGTTTAGTCACGGCGGTACGTTAGAGAACTATATTTTTATATTCCTAACACAAAACGGCCTAAATTCAAATTACAATCAATGAAAATTCAACCGGAGGGAAAAAATAAAACAGTACATTTACATCTCCCAGGAAATATAGCAAACGTATCGCAAATGTGAACAACTCATAAGGGACTATATTCTGGTGTATAACAACGCTCTGCGCTACTGGCCCACTTTCGCTACATGTCGAGATAAGCAAGTCGGAGCCGCAGAGAGTAAACAGTTCGACAGAAAATGTCCGTTAAAAATAAACAAAAAAAAAAAAACAATAAAGAATGAACTGCACAAATTTCGATTTACAACAATTTTTAGTGAAATTGTTTATTTAGTTTACTTGTTAGTCAACATGGTCGGTTTCGTACGTCGTGTTTCGAGAGTCATGTCCAATAATGACTATTAGCCCAAAAGCTATAAATATTAATGTAAATGTAATGCAAATATGCGAAAACTGCTCCTGATTTCTTGCTGTTGATTGAACCCTGCTGACTTTCCAAATTATGGTATTTTTTCTGCCAATCCCGTCATCTGCTCTCAGGACCTTCACTTCCAGCAGGCTTTTATTGACTGGCTAGCGTCATCACTCACTCATGCGAGACATGGATGCTTTTCACAACAATATTTAGTCTATCTACTTTTAGAAAATATATACTTTCTCATGCCTGTGAACAGTTCCAGTATACCAAAACTAACATGAAAAAGATAGTCCTACTAGTTAATTCTCCCAGATCTAAACATGACGTGGCTCTACCCTAGATCTGAAAGCAGTTTCTAAGGCCTAAAAATTTACCAGAAAAGCATTCACATACCTTGCTTGGCCTCATAAAAATCGGAAAAAGTACTGCTTTTTGCAGGATGCTTTGTAACGAACATTTGTTATAGACACCTTTGGAGATTCTTTAAAAAAACCGTCACGCTTTAGCAAAGAGAGATAACTATAGCAAACCCGACGCGAAATGGCGCTCACTGTCCCATCCTATGTATGACAGATCTATGGGTTTTTTTCTTCTCCTAACCGGAAACACAGCGTTCAATGGCTGAATATGTGGATCTTGAAAACATATTTACGGGACGTTTGTGTCATTTTCTTGGACGATCTTTGCAGTTTAGCGCGTGTCAATAGTTGACAAACGAACGAACAAAATGCCTAAGTCTAGACGACAAACGTACGACGCTGCTTTCAAACTAAGAGCTATCGATCTGGCCGTGCTGAAAGGCAACCGGGCTGCTGCCCAGGAACTGAACATCAACGAATCCATGGTCAGGCGATGGCGTCTTCAACATGACGCACTCTCTCAGTGCAAAAAATCACTCAAAGCCTTTCGAGGTCGGAAGCGACGGTGGCGAGAACAGGAACAGCAACTTGGAAATTGGGTAATCTGTATTTCATTGAACCAACGGGACACAGTCTGAATTTTTTTTTTTTTTAATAGCGCCAGGCAAAGTTCATATCTCAGCTACGTGGAGTCCCTCAGGGTAGTGTGATAAGTCCTACATGGTTTATATATTACATAAATGATATGCCTGAGGTGGTGAACTGTATTGTGCGCATCTTTTTAAGAGTCTCAAGCTGCCAAGTTTGGAATGTATGCACTTACGAGGTGATACCGTGATATGATTGACTCATCGAGGTCTATTAAAATCCTGCACAACAGATATGATCCTTAATCCACAAGTACATTACTAAAACAAATTGGAGGTTACCTAACACATGGTCATGACTATAAGCTAGTCATGAGGACTGTTAATACTAAATCATACCAGCACTTTAAAAAAAACAAAAACAGAATCACTCATAAAAAGTAATATATGGAACAATATGACTAATAAATTTGTCACTGTTGGTACAACAAACTCTTCAAAAATAAACAGGATAAATTGTTAGCTTTCAAAATGTATTCCACTGATCTGTACGTTTGGAATAGGCACATTGAAAAAAATAGTGAGAGAGAGAAAAAAAGAGAGAGAAAGAGAGAGAGAGTATACATTGTCATTTAAAACAATGAAATCAACTATGGAAGTCGCAACATTGACAGGGCCTCTCTTTTATTTCTCTTTTTCTCTCTCCTCTTAAGGTTCTCTTGCCAGTTTATTGCATGGGCTCGTTTTGATCACATTATAAGAAAATTATTCTCTTATAATTACAGGGGTAGCATTAGCCCTATTAATTTTGCGTCCTTGTTGGCAGTGATACAAGAATGTTACATTCTTTGTCGCAAATCTTGGTTCTCTATCAAACAGATACTATAAGCATCCTTGCAAAATTTTTGCAATAAATGCAACCCTGTCAATAATAACAGAATAAAACCTTTATACTGTTAATGTTATACAGGCTATTTATGTGTTCTCATTATACCACTGCTATACATGTGTGTATATATTTTATAATACATACATTGGCAGTGTGCTGGATTTACTTTGTACATCATTCTTTCTGTGTATGTCGGCGCATTTTCTCAGAATTGAATAAAATTGATTTTTACTATAGTATAAGCAGATTTTCAAGTGTTCCAGAATGGGAGGATGACTTTTAGGCAGCTGTATAATAGCCTTGTTAGCATCCAGCACTTGTTTTACAAGATTTTTTTGCTGCTTATTTAAATTATGCACAATTTTACTATAAGCCTGACACATGTATTTAAAACAGTTTACATCCTATCCTAATTCCTATTCTATCCCATAACGCGAAAGTCATTGAGGCACCGCAGATGATCGTTTAACCCAGCGTACTCAATCTTTCTCTGTCCTCAGCAACCTCATGGCTTCGCTCAGTGTCAAGCCAGTCCATTCTCGAATGTTTTCCTCCCACCTCTTTTTCTGTCTCCCTCTTCTTCTGCCTCCTTGCACCATGCATTGCAGGATGGTCTTTTCAAGGCCTGATACTCTGCTGACGTGGCCATACCATCGAAGCTTCTGTTTCTTCACCAATGTGAGCATGTCATCGTGTTGTCCAATGGCTTGTGTGATGTGATGGCAGAACACACACTTTTCCAGGAGCAGACATCGAAATGACCACAATCTTGTGATGTCTTTTGACCTCCACTTGAAGAGGGGTAAACAAAGCAAAGTGCACCAGACTGAATTTTGACCTGGACAAACTGAAAGACCCGGAGGTGGCAGAAATATTTCATGCCACAATTGGAAGGAAATTTGCACCACTGGCACTGCTCATTTTGAGAGCTAGTGAAGTAGGTCAACATCATGACCACCACCTTCAACTCAGCTGTGACAGATGGCTGCCACTGAGATCCTTGGCAAGTACGGCCCCAAAAAAAAAACCGTGTATCACACGTGAACTTTTTAACCTAAAGAACGTCTTATACAGGGAGTTGATGCCTACCGAAAAATCAATGGTGACATCTGAAAAGGCCTGCACGCAGCAAAGGAGAACTGGATAGAAGATCAATGCCAGGAAATAGAGAACAATCTGAACAAAGCAAGTCTGGCTTGTGCCTTACAGTTACAGAAGAACAAGAAGTCTTGGATAGATGGACAGAGTACTGCTCTGACCTTTACAACCACACATTAAACAGAGAGACCCATCAGTTCTAGCATGTCCCCAGAACAGAGAAGAATAAGAAATCTTCCCAATTCTCCAAGAAGTTGAGGCAGCAGTGCAACCAGTGAGAAGGGGAAGTCAGCGGGAGTGGACAACATACCTGCAGAATTGCTTCAAGCAGGAAGAGAAGCGATGATTGACACCCTCACCATTATCTGTAACAAGATCTGGCAGAGTGGGGAGTGTCCTACACCATGATCCCAGTTGCTTCTCATCACTCTTCCCAAAAGAACCTTCAGGAGTGTGAGAACTACCACACTATCAGCCTCATCAGCCATCCCAGCAAAGTCCTCCTGAAAATATTACTCAACAGTTTGAAACCCCAAGCTGAACAGCTCACAGCTGAAGAACAAGCAGGACTAAGGGCAGGGCGAAGTACCACTGAGCAGATTTTCAACCTCAGAATAATCTGCGAGAAATACCTACAGCACCAACAACACCTATATCATGTGTTTGTAGACTTCAAGAAAGCATTTGACTGAGTCTGGCATGCAGCTCTGTGGGCAGCCATGAGAGTGTACATACAACATCAGCCCTAACATTATTGATTTCATCAAAAGCCTGTATGACAAGGCTACCAGTGCAGTCCTCCACAACAGTGCCATCGGGAACTGGTTCAGAACAACAATTGGCATTCCTCATGGCTGCATACTCTCTCCAATTTGAACATCTTCCTTCATGTCAGATGCCCTTAGCTTGCAGATCATGAAGACATCATCAGTGTAGGGGGTAGAGCAATCTCCAATCTCCGTTTTGTGGATGACATTGATGGATTGGCTGGAGAGGAACAAGAACTTGTACAGAGGCTTGACACCACCTCCAGAGCCTATGGAATGGAAATAAGTGCAGAGAAGACCAAAATGATGACCAATGGCATCAACATGGACATCAAAGTCCAAGGCCAAAACATGGACCCTCACAGCAGATCTACAACGAAGACTGTAAAGCATATATAGATGAGGTACTACAGAATTCTGGGCATTTCCTATACTCAGCACATCACCAATGTCAAAGTCTGACAGACCATCGAGTTACGGGATTGGATAGGATAGTGGATAGGATAAGATGACCTTCACCTTCAAGATCAGTGCAAAAATGGAACAAATATCAATCTGTCATTTCTAGTTTGGACTTTATATCTCTCATAGTTTAGGGTCAAGGTCACTTCAAAATACCTATTCCCACTTTTCGACAGCTCCAGTGACCTTGACCTTAGAGTGAGGTTGACCAAATGGCATAGAAAGTGTGTTTCATTGATATTTATCATGCCTAAAAAATCATACGTTCAATATTAATAACTTTGAAAATTTTGAAATTTTGTGAAAACTGGTCATTTTTGTACTTGCATTTATTGACCCGTCATTTTTTGATTAACATTTGATGACCCTGTGACCATTTACATTTGATGACCCTGGACCTTTGATTCTGAAGTGAAGTCATTAATTCACTGATCATTTATGAGGTCTCATGGATATACACCATCTTACCAAGTTTGGTTGTGATAGTTGAAACAGGTTCTGAGATATTAATCCACTTGCAAGTTTTGCACATCTAGACGGTGGACAGAAAGACAGACGGACAAAAAAAAGTGTAATGTCATTTTTGGACTATTTAGGACTCATTTCGCACAGATTTGCGAAAGTCCAGAAAATTTTGGTTTTTGGATGAATACACAGACTCACATTGCTATGCATGTGACTTGTGAGTCAAAAATTAGCGCAGGTGACTGAAAAACTTGCAGCACATCAACAATGTTTTTTTCAGTCAACCCTAGGACCATAAGTCTTTTTTTTTCTTCTTTTTTAAATTTTTATAGCTGACGATTCTTTTAAAAAGTTGAGCTGTCAAAGCATGTACTGTGTTTCATCATGGGTAGGCAGATTTCAGTTTCATGTAATCGTTTGAAAGCTAAGGTGACTATTCTCGCAGATTACTGAATTTGTTTGGGTCATCTGTGCATTTGAAGTGGACATAATCATCATCGTTGTTGTCATCATCGTAGTCAGTATCATCATCATCATCATCATCATCATCATCATCATCATCATCATCATCATCTTCATCATCATCATCATCACTAGTCCAGTGGGCAAGTTGACCATTTTGGCTTTGAGCACCCCTGTATTGTTTTGTACTGTACTGTATTGTATATTGGATGTTTAGCAGGTGATGAAGGAAGACAAGAAACCACGGTTACCAAAGAAGGATAGCGAGAACCAGCATAAAAATGGACGGCGTGCCAACATGGACAGGGTGAGTGTTTTCATATTTACGCTTTGTAAAGTTGCACTTTTCTGTAAAGCAAGAACATGGGTGCTAAAATCACTTGCTCGGTCACCAAAGGCCAACATTAATCTTCTTCAGCAACCTAAACCTTGCTTGACGGGTGACTTTTTTTCTGCTTTCCGGTCCCTCCACCCACTGTGTTTCAATGATTATTTCAAGTTTCACTAAATGAGTAAATTGCAAACTGGGTTTTGTTATTAGGAATATTAATTTTAACACTGAGTGAATATCAAATAAATATTTATCTCTAGGGGTGTATAGAAACCGCCCCAAACATTTACTTTTTATTCAATAGTGCAAGGCTACAAAGCACAATATAAAATATTGACATGTGTATTTCTTTTTCTTCTTTGTTGTGCGTTGATATTTCTATTTTATTTCTAGCCTATATTATGAGACCTGCTTCGTTTGGTGGTGTGGTAGCATCTGGCTAAACCAGCTCACCATTCTATTAAAAATAATTTGATGTTAGGGAGTGATTAATGCTAAAAAAATGTTGTGTCCCTCGTGTAATTTTAAAAGCATTAAATAGTGAGAAAGGTCAACTAAAGCTCCCTATCAAATGTTCCAAATATGTTTCAAAACTCAAAATAACAGCAATAAACTTCAACACTGGTCATATTCAAAGTATAATGCTAAAAGTCACTACCTAAAGCTTTGCATGACTCATGACTCAGATGGGAGAGCTGAAATGCCTCTGTGTTTTATGGACACTAGCGAGGGTTGCACATTCTAAAATGTATACACCAAACTATCTCTACAGGCAGTGCTGCACAGATTATATTGATGGGGTTAATAATAATAATAATAATAATAATAATAATAATAATAATAATACAGTAAAACCTCCGATTTACGACCTTTAAATTGCCATTAAAACGAGGTCTTACAGTGCTTCAGATTGTTTTCAGACATCATGGGCCCAATGACCCATGGCCATGCAAAATGATGGGTCAATTTTGAAAAAGATGGGTCATTGACAATCGAAGGTATTCGTATCGTATGTTCACCTAGTCCTTCTTGATTTTTATGACGCGCCAGGCTGGCGCATTCACGTTGACTGTTACGCGCCATTCTGATAAAATATGCGCCAATGGCGCGGGCGCACCAACAATCTGAAGCACTGGTCTTAAATTGGAAAGGTCTTAAGAAGGAGGTAGGACATTTTTGAAAAAGACATTTAGAAAATTAATTAAGTAAAATAAATACATGTACAAAAAGTACACATACCTTTAAGTATATATGGAACATCTACCATCTTTCAGAAATATAGATTAAACTCTGTCTCACAACCAGTACAGTCAATATCTTCCTGTTCCTCTTTATTTACAAAATAAAAAATCACTGTTGATATGATAGTTGTTTAAAAGTGTATGTAAGTGCTGGGTGCATGTTTGGAGTTATAACTATTTATAAGATAACCCCATTAATATTGTAATTATTTTTATTCAATCATTGACTAGTTGTTTTTTTGAAAGAAAGCGGTTATTTCTGTTTGTTTGCATGATCTCCCCACCCGGGTATGTTCTCTTAGTATGTCACTTTGAACACCAGACATGGTGTCGGCAAGATCTGACAGGCCCCTGCTCAGGGCAAATCTGGTCAGCTCCTTAGAGTATTTCAAGCTGCTTTAATGCATCGTCTGTTATTAAAAGTTGTAAACGAAACTGTTTTCTTCAAGCGCACAAATATAGTAATGCTTTGGAATCTGAATTTTTCAGATGCTAGGTCGCAAAATTTAATTGTTTGAAGGTCGCAAGTCGCGTTTTAGAGGTAGTCGTTTAAGAGAGGTCGTTCCATTAACATTCCTCTGCCTAAAGTTGTCCCAGAATACATTCAAGTCCGCAACCTACGGGCTATTGACTTGAGAAATTTAAAGCAGATTTATGCGAATTCTTTACAACATGTCCCTTTCCTACTTGTGAGCAACTGAACTTGTTCATGCGCTCCCTCCTTGATAAGCATGCTCCCCTAAAACAGAGGAAGAGTCAGCACCCTGGTTTGCCTCCATTGCTCAGGAGCCCTTAGCCCTGAGGCGTGCAAGGTGCAAAGCTGAGCGCAAATGGCTCAAGACCAGATTAACTGTTGATAGACAGATTTTTGAAATTGCAAAGAATGCTGTCACGGTGTTCACTGACAGAGCAAAGCAAGATCATTTTTGTGAGAAAGTGTCATCAGCTAAATGTTACACTCCGTTCGATGTTGGTGTTTTCTATCAGTATCTGATTCAGCCCCGATGCTTGAATTCCTGGTAGTTGTGTAACTCTGATTCGTTTATTCACGCAACCCGCTCAAGCAGCATACAATTCACAAAGTCGACGTATGAAGTTTTCCACTTTTATTCAGCACACATCAACAACTGCATACAATTCTCAATTCAACTCAACAACTTTCACAGCAACTTTCCAAATCACTATCAACAACTTTACTATCCCTCAACAGCAACTCGGCGCACGATTAAATAACCTCTCTCTTTTCTGGAACAATTTGGTACATGGTAGAAATGACGTACTGCCACCAATCGAACTAAAGATCGTCATCACTGACTTACGTCATACTTCTCTCTTCCTGCCAAAAGAATGTTCTCCATTATCTACGACCATCAAGAAACTTCGATCGATAGTAAACAAACAGATCCAGAAGATTCTACAACAATATCGACCAACAAAAATTATCAACGTTATACAAAGCCTCTCCTAACAACAATGCAAACTCAAATCAAAGGTAAATAAACTCCATTATTGAATACTTTGCAAAACGAAACGATTAGATCTATCGTACATGTTTCCGACATACTTTCGTTCGCGTTTCAACGTAACATAACCCCCCACTCAAGAAGAAATTTACCCAATTTCTTTCAACAACGTTGAAACGTAATTTACAAACAAAGTTTAGAATTATAACGTATTTCGGACTGTCTGAATACTGTCAGTGTTCACAGTTCATTCACACAGAGTCAATGTTCTTCCATCCGCAAGTCTATCTGGATATTGTCAATATTCACACTTTATCTACACGGTCAATGTTTTTTACTCACACACTCTGCTGAGGAAGTCCGCACCAACATTGTCCGAACCTTTGATAGATTCTACTCGCATGTTAAAGTTCTGCAAGTACATAGCCCATCTCATGATGCGACTGTTCACAAACTTGGCAGAGTTCAAGTAAGTTAGCGGCTTGTGATCAGTCTGTAGTACGAACTTCACTCCTTGAAGGTACAGTTCGAACTTCCGGATTCCCCATATGATGGCAAGGCACTCTTTCTCCATGGTCGAGTAATTTTTCTCAGCCCTGGACAGCTTCTTGCTGGCGTAACTGACCGGAAATAGTTTCCCTTCGTGTTCTTGCATCAGTATGGCGCCGATGCCTTCGTCCGCTGCGTCTGTTCTTAAGACGAATACCTTGGAAGTGTCGGGCAGTCGTAGCACCGGATCCTTCGAAAGGAGGTCGCGCACAGTCTGGTATGCCTTCTCCTGAGACGGTCCCCACTCCACTTGATTAGGACAGCCTTTCTGCACCAGGTCCGACAAGGGTGCTGTGATGGCGGAGTAATTCGGTACAAACTCCCTGTAATATCCAGCCAACCCCAGGAAAGATCGCACCTGCTTCTTGGTTTGGGGACGTGGAGCATTCAGAATTTTGGTGACGTTTTCTAGCAGAAGCCCCTTTTGTCCTTCTTTCAGCGAATGGCCGATAAAGTCGACGTTGTCAGTCCCCAGAATGCACTTACTGGGTCTCACGGTCAGGTTGGCCTCTTGAAGACGGTGGAACAGCTCCCTCAAGGTCTGCAGATGCTCCTTCCAGGTCTGGGTGTGGACTAGCAGGTCGTCCCAGTAACACACGACGTTGTCCATCCCTTTGAGCATCTTCCTCATACCTCTCTTCAGGGTAGCTCCGCTGTTGACCATACCAAAGGGCATCCTTAGGCACTCGTACGTCCCATCAGGAGTTATGAAAGCAGTCTTTGGTATGTCCTGTTGACGCACGGGGACTTGCCAATAACCCTTGCTGAGGTCAATTTTTGAGAAGATTTTACTCCCCGATAATTGGCGGAAGAGGTCTGCTGCCGTAGGCATCGGCTCGGGATCGAAGACGGTGATCTTATTAACCTTTCTGTAGTCGATGCATACTCTATTGCTCCCGTCCTTCTTCTTCACGACCACGACAGGGGACGCGTAGGGTGAACTGGACTCCCTGATGATGCCCATCTTCAGCATCTCATCGATGTCTTTCTTCAAGGATTCACGGGCCTTGAAAGGGATCGGGAAGGGTTTTGATCGAACGGGAATATTTGAAGTGAGGTGGACTTCATGTTCGACCAAAGTCGTAGAGCCTGGGACATCGCTGAAGTTAAGGGGAAACTCGCCCATAAGGTCCTTGAGCTCCATCTTCTGACCTTCCGTCAAGCTTGGTCCTAGCTTAACATCATCAATGCCTTCTTTACTGTGGAAGTCTCCAAGTTCCAACAGTTCCTCGCTGTCAAAGCTGTCGTCGATCTCAGCTGCTGTTGCTGCGTGTACAGTCTCTGATGGCCTTTTCACGTACAGCTTAAGGAGGTTGGCGTGGTATATCTTGGAATGCTGGCCGACCTTCACCTTGTAGTCGTTGATTCCCACCACGGTCTCCACTTCGTACGGGCCTTTCCACTGCATCAGCAACTTATTGTGGTCGGTAGGTAGCAGCACCAGCACTTTGTTGCCAGGTTTAAACTTCCTGTTCACAGCCCTACGATCATAGTAGTGCTTTCCACAGTCCTGGGACTTCTTCAGGTTTTCTCTGGCTATCTCGAGAGTCTGCTCCAGCTTCTCCCGTAGCTCAAACACGTACTGGTAGCTGTTCTTCACCTCTGGGGTTTCTACTTCTTTCGTCCACAGTTCTTTCAGGATGTGCATCGGCCCTCGGATGGTTCTTCCGTACAGCAGCTCGAACGGAGAAAAGCCGGTGGACTCCTGCGGCACTTCTCTGTAGGCGAACAGTAAGGCGTTGATGTAACGATGCCATTGTCTGGGCTGCTCGCTGCACAGTTTCTTCAGGGTGGACTTCAACGTAGCATTAAACTTTTCGACAAGCCCGTTGCACATTGGATGGTAGGGTGTCGTAGTCAAATGCCGGATGCTCAGCAGTCTGTTGACCTCCTTCATGCAGTCAGAGACGAACTGTGTCCCGAGGTCTGTCAGAATTTCTTCGGGCACTCCAAGTCTACTGAACATGTCCACCAGTGCCTCTGCTACAGTTTCAGTGTCAATCTTCTTCAGTGGCACTGCTTCTGGGTACCGAGTCGCATAGTCCACTAAAGTCAGTACCCATCGATGACCTTCTTCACTCGGAGGTCTTATTTCGCCGATTAAGTCTAAGGCCACCCTCTTGAAAGGTCGGTCGATCAGAGGCATCCTCTGCATAGGCACTTTCGGGACCCTTCCTCGAGGTATGGTCTTCTGGCAAATGTCACATGATCGGCAGAAACGGCTGACGTCCGCATGAAGTCCTGGCCAGTAGAACACCGCCTGGATTCTGTCTGACGTCTTCCTGATGCCTAGGTGACCTCCCATGATAGAATCGTGAGCTACTTCCATCACTTGGCGCCTTAGGGGTAACGGTACCAAGACTTGACGTAGTGGTTTACCTCCGTTGACCCTCGGGTGCTGGAAGATTCTGTACAGGATCTTGGCCTTCACCTCAAAATAGACCGTGCCACTGCCCTTGTTCACGTGGTCTTGGCGGTTCCTGTACTTGTTTAAAGTGCTATCAGCTTCCTGGAGCTGTATCAGCTTATCTCTGTCCACGATGGCAGCTTTGGAGTTGTCGGCGACCTTCAGTGGCGTAGACACCTTGTCTCTCTTGGCCTGGGCCCTGGTAGTAACAGCACCGACGATCTCTGGTCGGCAGGGCTGAGCCGGAGTAGCCACATTGTCCCGTAGCAGCTCTGAAAGGTCTCCATCGGGAAATGGCAATGGATCCTCCTCCACAACTTCGACGCGTTGGGTTGAGGCAGGACTCCATTCTGGATCGGGGTCATCGGGTCGTCTCGCGCCGTCGATATTCCCGATCATCAAATCATACAGCGGCTTCTTCAGGCAAACCGCTTCGACTTCGCCTATGTAGAAAGGGGTGTTGACATGAATCTTCGCAACTGGCGCTCTCACACATTTGCTGTCGGCCATAAGTGTCCATTTTGAATCGCCAGTGAACTGTTCTTTAGCGATTAGGTCTTCTCTGACGATGACCCCACTGCAGCCAGAGTCTCTTAAAACAGTCACTTCATGATTTCCAACGCGTCCCTTGGAAACAGGCATGTTCTGGACGGTCACAGCTGCGCTGGCGACGACGGGGATGGATTTTCCGTTGGCAAGGAGAAGTTGGCCATCGGTCATGCACTCTTGCACGTCCGCAGGGGTAGCTGTGCGCTCGGTCTCACTCGGAAGAATGACGCTCCCGCCGCACACTTGATGGTCAGATCTACTGGTTTGCCGTTGATTGGAGAACCGCCTCTGCCGGTTGCCCGCCGCTGAATTGTCCGTACTGCTCCGCTGTCCGCTACTTTTGTTTTGAGGACAGTTAGCCGCTCTGTGGTCTGTAGCGTTGCAGGTGAAACAGCCCCTTGAATGCCCTTCCCTGGGAGGAGGCGTGGAGTCTGTCTGTCTCTGGCTCGTCTGGCTTCCCTGGATCTGGTTCACATGGTTTCCAGTCTTCTGAAAATGTTTCGTCGCGCTGGGTGGCCCCAGGGTTTTCCCATGAGCGATGAGATATCTTTCAGCAGCCTCAGTCACATCTTTAAGCGTCTGCAGCTTTTGTTCTTCTAAGTGGGTCGCTAGGTCCTTGTGACAGGCATTGAGAAATTGTTCCTTCACGATCAGGTCATGGAGACTGTCGTAAGACTTCGTTTCGCCTGATAACTCCACCCACTTGTGTAGATATGACGACAGGCGCTCCACAAACTGCTTTGGCGTCTCGCCTGACTTAGGCCGGCATTCACGGAAGCGTTGACGGTAGCCCTTCTCTGTAAAGTTGTAGCACTGCAATAGGGCCTCTTTCAAGACGTCGTAGTCTTTAGCGTCATCGTCCGACAATCTGGTGTAGACGTCGAGTGCTTCTCCCGTCAGAAGTGCACTTAGTCGAATCGCCCAGTCTTGAGGTTGCCAGTTAGAGCTTTTGGCAAACCTTTCAAATCTCGCCAAATAACTGTCGATCTGGTCCTTCCCGTCGACGAAAGCTGGCAATTTTGGAGCCATGTGGTCGCTGACGACTTGTGGCGCATGCTGATTGTTTTGGATACGCGCCAACTCCAGCTGGTACTGACGATCAGCTTCTAGTCGTCTTTCTTCCATCTCTCTTTCTTCTCGGCGTCGCTGCTCTTCTGCTTCTCTTTCTTGACGCCGCTCTTCTCTTTCTTCTCGGCGACGCTGCTCTTCTTTTTCTTGACGCCGCTCTTCAATTTCCAGACGCTTCAGTTCTAGTTCTCTTTCTTTTTCTTCACGCAATATTCTCTCCTGGAATTTGACGTACTCCGTCAGCTGTTTGCCTTTTAGATTTAGTTCAACCCCTTTCTGCCAGAAGTCAGCCATCTTGATGCTTCTGGAAAGTTCTTTTCTAGAAAGTTCTTGACTGTAGAGTTCTTTTTCTGGAAAATTCTTGACTGTGCTGTACCTTTCTAGACTGTTCTAGAACAGCACGCTTTCTGCAGTAGCACTGATGCTTGTCACTAGTCGCCTTCGTTGACGCAGGCCCCGCTGTCCTCGTCGTATGCGACGCTGCACCACGCTGGTGTTGATGTATACGCTCCTGTGCTGAAGTAGACGCGACGTCCGCTCGCCGCTCTCTGTAATACTGGCGATGTAGCTCCGAGACTGTCCCTCGACGTAGTCCTGCGGCAGCCACGTAGTCCCGCTCTGTTGTTCGCTCACGAAGCAACTCTTCGGCGACTACACGCCCTTGCAGTCAACCCGAATCTATCGGATGTAGTCCCAGTATGTTGGCCCCTCTCGACGCAACTCGTTGGCGGCTACCCTCGATGACTGCCTCTCGTAACGTTGACTCGCTTGTTGTAGCAGTTGAACCCTTGGCTATGGCGTGAATCGCGGCTTGACCCCCAAAATGTTACACTCCGTTCGATGTTGGTGTTTTCTATCAGTATCTGATTCAGCCCCGATGCTTGAATTCCTGGTAGTTGTGTAACTCAGATTCGTTTATTCACGCAACCCGCTCAAGCAGCATACAATTCACAAAGTCGACGTATGAAGTTTTCCACTTTTATTCAGCACACATCAACAACTGCATACAATTCTCAATTCAACTCAACAACTTTCACAGCAACTTTCCAAATCACTATCAACAACTTTACTATCCCTCAACAGCAACTCGGCGCACGATTAAATAACCTCTCTCTTTTCTGGAACAATTTGGTACATGGTAGAAATGACGTACTGCCACCAATCGAACTAAAGATCGTCATCACTGACTTACGTCATACTTCTCTCTTCCTGCCAAAAGAATGTTCTCCATTATCTACGACCATCAAGAAACTTCGATCGATAGTAAACAAACAGATCCAGAAGATTCTACAACAATATCGACCAACAAAAATTATCAACGTTATACAAAGCCTCTCCTAACAACAATGCAAACTCAAATCAAAGGTAAATAAACTCCATTATTGAATACTTTGCAAAACGAAACGATTAGATCTATCGTACACGTTTCCGACATACTTTCGTTCGCGTTTCAACGTAACACTAAGTCACACAAAGAGTTGTTTAACATTGTCAATGTAATGACGGGTAAGACGGGTCCTGCTGATCTTCCCACCTCCATTGAACCTGAAAAGCTTCCCGATGCTTTTGTAAAATATTTTCAAAACAAAATTGCCAAAATTCGTCACAACCTTGACAGTACTGCAGTTGTCAGCCCACAGTCAGAAGTCGAACCATACATTGGCATTCCATTTCTGTCTTTCACCCCAGTCTCTGAGACCGAAGTCGGTGAGATTTTGAAGAAAATACCACCCAAATCTTGTGAACGTGACCCTATTCCCACTAGTCTCCTTTTGCAACACATCGACACTGTATTGCCTGCAATGAGTCACTTTCCTCAGGCACTGTTCCGCAAGATCTTAAAACAGCAGTTGTTAGACCATTATTGAAAAAGTGTAACCTCGATCCAAATGAGCTTCAGAACTTTAGACCCATCTCAAATCTGCCTTTCTTAAGTAAGTTACTTGAAAGAGTTGTTCTGAAACAACTCCAAGCTCACCTTGCTTCTAACAGTTTGTGCTGTCCCTATCAGTCAGCCTATCGACAAGGTCATAGCACTGAGACAACATTGACATGCATGATGAATGACATATTAATTGATCTTGATGAAAATAAAGTGTCCATCCTCGCGCTCTTAGACTTGTCCGCTGCCTTCGACACCATAGATCATGAGATTCTTACCGCACGTTTGCAGTCATGCTTTGGTGTTGGAGGCACAGCTATACAGTCGTTCAGGTCTTACATTTCTGAAAGATTCCAATATGTTTCAGTGGATGGTCTACACTCAGAGTCTGTGTCTCTTGAGTATGGTGTTCCACAAGGTTCTGTTTTGGGTCCCATCCTATTCACGTTGTACATAAAGCCACTGGCCGACCTCATTTCCCAGCACAATGTAAAGCAGCAGTCATTTGCAGATGACACTCAGTTGAAAGTCTCTGCAAAGCTGTGTGACCTGAGCATTGCAACTAAAAGCATTCAAAACTGTACTGCAGATGTTCGTGCCTGGATGCTGGTCAACAAACTTCAACTTAATCAAGACAAAACAGAAATTCTTCTTGCATCAAAATATAATGCCAAAAAGTACCTCCCTACCGAAATGCAGATTGGGGAGAATACGATAGCATTATCAGAGTGTGTCAGGAACTTGAGGGTGTTGTTTGATTCTTCCTTGTCAATGAAAGAACAAGTTTCTAAAGTATGTCAACTAGCTAATTATGAGCTACGTAGAATTTCAGGCATCCGCAGGTACCTCACCACTGATGCAACTAAGACTCTTGTAGTCTTTCGTGCTCTCGCGATTGGACTATGGAAATAGTCTACTTGCGGGAGCCCCAAATTCCCTTACAAAGAAACTTCAAAAAGTTCAAAATTCAGCAGCACGCTTGATTTTAAGATCACAAAGACGCCAACATATTACCCCCCTTCTCAAAGAACTCCATTGGCTCAAAGTTTCTGCAAGGATACAATATAAGGTTGCATGCATGTGCTACAATGCACTATCAAACAACACCCCTCGGTATCTGTCAGACCTCCTCCATATCTACACACCTTCACGATCTCTCCGCTCTGGTAATGACACCATGAAACTAAAACCTCAAGCATTTACAAACAAATCATGTAGTGAGAGATCATTTTCTTTTCAAGGACCATTGATATGGAATAGCCTCCCAGCCGATGTACGCTATGCGACATCCTATAACTCTTTTAAGAAAAAGTTGAAGACATACCTTTTTACTGCCACATACAATAAAAAAATTTTTTTTAATATTGCTGCTATTTGTGTGTGTGTCTGTGCAGTACACATGATGTGTGTGTGGGTGTATGTGTGCGCTTTGATCTCTGCGAGGGAAAGCGCCTTATAAATAAATTAATAATAATAATAATAATAATAATAATAATAATAAAGCATCAGTGAATTTTTTTCCGGTCGTATGTTGGACGAAGTCATTTAGGAGAGGGTCTCAAAACAGGTTTTACTGTAATAATAATGCTACTTATACTTTAAAATAATTCAGAGTGCGCACACCCGAACACACACACGTGCGCACACACATAATAAATTTAGAAGAAAACAAAAAGTGCGAGGTTGGGGTGGAAGGTAGAAGGAACATGAGTGATTAGGGGTACAGAGTTAGGTGTACAGACAGAGTTGTTGGCAGATGAGGTAATCAGTTTTTCAGAAGAAGTCGAGTTTTAAGAGCAGGCTTGAAAGAAGAGTAGGTTAGCTTTTGCCACTATGAGAGAGGAAGCTTGATCCAGAGGGATGGACCGTTAGAAGGAAAGGCCCGTAGATTGACAGACCCAAGTTTTGTGCGAGGAATCTGAAGAAGGAGAGGGTCACAGGCTGAGGGAAGCATACTGGATAAGGTGTACAGTTGAAGAAGGCCAGAGAGGTATGATGGGACAAAGTTGTTGACAGTTTTGTAACAAAGTAAAAGGGGCTTGTACTGATTTCTCTGAGGCTTATCGCAAAGACATTCAAAATCATGTAACGAAAGTCTGCTGTTTGGGTACCTACGCTTACAACACACAAAGGGATATAATTCTAAAGAAACTTGTACATAGGGTAAGTGTGATCACGTAAAACATCGCTTTCCAGTGTGCATCTTGCATTTTTTGTTTTTTGACCTGCATGCATAGTAATGTGAGTCTATGTACTCAACCCCCCACCCCCCCCAAAAAAAAAATCTTATTTTTGAAAATCTGTGCAAGATGAGTCCTAAATAGTACAAAAATTACATTTTAAAAAATGTGTCCCTCCATCTATCTGTCCTCCGTCTGTGTAAAACTTGCAAGTGGATTAATATCTCAGAACCTATTTTAACTATCACAACCAAACTTGGTATGAGGTCTCATAAATGATCAGTGAATAAATGACTTCATTTTAAGAACAAGGTCACAGTGTCAATAAATGTTAGTCAAAAACTCAAAAATTTTGTACAAAATTTCACTTTTTTCCTAAGTTATTAATATTGAACTTATGATTCTTTGATGCATGCTAGATATTAATGAGAGACACATATTATGCAAAATTTGGTCAACCTCTCTCCAAGGTCAAGGCCACTGGAGCTGTCCAAAGTCAGTTCATATGTAGGTACTTTGAAGTGATCTTGACCCAAACTATGAGAAATATAAAGTCCAAACTTGTTGTATTTAGAGATGATAGATTGATCTTATATATATTTACCTTTTTTGCATCTTGAAGGTCAAGATCATTTTAGGCCTTGCAAAAAGGTTTAAAATGGGTCGTCATGGAGTGGAATGGCTCTATATTTAACCCATTGGATTATTTGATCCTACATCAGCATAAGAGGTCATGTGAAGGTCAAGGTCATCCTAAGGGCGTCATTAAAGGTCAAGATCAGTTTAACATCACTGTTTTCTGGCATGATACAGCTTTTGCTGTAGTTTATTTGATCGTACTTGAGTATATTTGGAGCCGGAGGTCAAGGTAAAGAGCATCGAAAGATCAAAGTTTGCATTTGAATGCCTCCATTTCATTTCGTTTTTGGAGGGGAACACTCATTTTCATGTTAAATACTGGAAGTTCCATAAGGAGCATGTGAGTCATATGGGCTTTGCCCTTCTAGTTACTACTCCGTCTGATGTTTTTTCCAGTTTTGGGAACAGTGTGTGCGCAAGCACACGTGTGTGCTTGTGATCAGCAGTATCACCATCATAAATTAATAAATAATAACTTACATAGTGCATGAAAATTTTACACTTAAATGTGTACATTACAGCGCTTTACTTTTTCATGTCACTGAGGATTTTCTCTGGTAGTCCAGGCTCCTCTCTCCCTTCAGTAATTGTATTGGTGCAGTCAATCTACAATTTCAAAATATAAATGTTCTTTCCTTTCCGTTTACTAATAAATTAATAATAGCAATCTCCACCACATGTTTGAGTGATAAATGTGTGTTGTCAAGAATATAAGCATGTGTATAACATGTGAGCGTGTATGTTGATTACAGATAACCGTTCTTGGAACCTGATTTAGAAAAAAGGGGCGTTAACAGCATCTATCGCCATCAGCATCTCCATTGTTGTTCTTATTTTTCTTCTTATCATTGTCATCATCATCACCATCATCATCACCATCATCATCATTATTATTATTATCTTACTGCAGTCTGTTACAGCACAGGAAGTCCAAGACCAAGACCAAGGTGAGTGCATCAGACAAGGCATTTGCCAGGCCTAAAGTCCAGCAAGAGTCAGAGAATACGTCCGATGACGATGCTTGCGCAGCTCCAGCTTCAGCCCCAGCGGCTCTGCCTACATCTGTAGTCAAACAAGAAGCAACCGCAGAAATGACAAAGGCAAACCCCCTACCAGCTGTTGCTCAGATGTCCAAACAAGAACCAGAGTCTGCATCATCCACACCAGATGTTTCCCAGACACCAGTTTTCTTCAAACAAGAACCAAATGATCTAAATCAGCAAGAACCAGATGTTGCTGAAGTAAGTACTACACCAGGTGAGCCATACTTTGATAGTAAGTATTATTATAATAATAATAATTGATGATGAAGATGATGGTGATGACGATGATGATGATGATATTAGCTTATTACCGCCAGTTGTCCAAATCGCAGACATTCCCAGCGCTAGCTTTCTAGAACCGCAGACAGTGTTCGCGCACCTACACACAATACAGAATCAGAAAACTTTGCTATCCCAACAAGAGAAATTCATACATTGATTTGCCGTTATTTAAAAAGTTACCTATCCTATATCCTATCCTATCCCGTAAGTCGGAGGTTGTAGGGGCACCACAGATGATCGTTTAACCAGCGTACTCCATCTTTCCCTGTCATCAGCAACCCCGATTGTTTCGCTCAGTGTCAAACCAGTCCATTCTTGAATGTTGTCCTCCCACCTTTTTTTCGGTCTTCCTCTTCTTCTACCTCCTTGCACTGTGCCTTGCAGGATGGTCTTTGCAAGACCTGATGATCTGGTGACGTGGCCATACCATCGGGGTTTCAGTTTTTTTCACCACTGTGAGCAGGTCATCGTGTTGTCCAATGGCTTGTGTGATGGTACAAGCAAAAAAAAAAAAAAAAAAAATTGACTGGCTCACACAATGGTATAATCTACAATGCAACATACTATGTAACATGCACAATACACACACATTTCCATAAACATCACTGCACGGCACGTTAACCAGTTGATATCACAGTGTCACTGGTCGCTCATATTGCAAAAGTTACAGTACAAGTTATAATACTAACCAATACAACATCGGATATTCACTAGAGTTTATGTAGGGCCGAGCTCTGAAGTAGCATTTTTGCGACAGGTGGCCCATGGTCATGAAATGATGAATGAACATAGAAGTTTAGTCTACCCCCATCTTTGGCAATGCAGAAGACGGGGATAACCATCCCAGGAAAGGGAGGGTAGGGACCTAAATCAGCACTGAACCACCACAGCAACCAAACTGCTAAGATGGGCGTAAAAATAGCCACTTTATTTTGCCCACCATGGGACTGGAACCTGTGTCATTGATTGCCAGAGGAATGCTCTACCCCTGAGCTAGGGCCGTGAGAACTCCAGTCACTAGTCTGTTATCTCTCACAGGTAGTCTTGTCGCTCAGCCCTACAGGTGTGTAATAATAGTAATAATAATAATTACTACTATCCTATCCTATCCTATCCTGTCCCATAACCCGAAGGTCGTAGGGGCACCACAGATGATCGTTTAACCAGCATACTCCATCTTTCTCTGTCCTCAGCAGCCCTCATGGCTTCGCTCAGTGTCAAACCAGTCCATTCTCGAATGTTGTCCTCCCACCTCTTTTTCGGTCTCCCCCTTCTTCTACCTCCTTGCACTGTGCCTTGCAGAATGGTCTTTGCAAGGCCTGATGATCTGGTGACGTGGCCATACCATCGGAGTTTCCGTTTCTTCACCACTGTGAGCAGGTCATCGTGTTGTCCAATGGCTTGTGTGATGGTCTGTCGGACTTCGTCGTTGGTGATGTGTTGGGTATAGGAAATGCACAGAAGTCTTCTGTAGCACCTCATCTCCATGCTTTGTATTCTTCGTTGGAGATCTGCTGTGAGGGTCCATGCTTCGCAAGCATATAGGAAGATGGAGATGACCAGAGAGCGCAGCAGTCTTACTTTGGAATGTAGACTGATGGTTCTGTCTTTCCAAATGGGCTTCAACCTTGTCAGGGCAGCAGTTGTTTGTGCGATCCTGGAGAGGACTTCCTGTCGAGACCCATTGTCTGACACAATGGCTCCTAAATATTTGAAGCTGTGCACTGTGTTGAGGGATTGGCCTTGTACTTTGATGTCCGTGTTGATGCCATTGGTGTTGTTGGTCATCGTTTTGGTCTTCTCTGCACTTATTTCCATTCCATAAGCTCTGGAGGTGGTGTCAAGCCTCTGTACAAGCTGTTCAAGTTCTTGTTCCTCTCCAGCCAATCCATCAATATCATCCGCAAATTATTTGAATTACTACTACTAATTATTATTATTGATTACTGTAGATAGCAATATTCACGCTCCTGTCCTAAATTGTACTCGAAAGCACTGCGGTCTGTAACCAGCATTCATGCTTGCATGTTACACACACTCTTACATTCCTATCCTATCCTATCCTGTAACGATGAGGTCGTTGAGGCACCACAGATGATCGTTTAACCAGCCTACTCCATCTTTTTCTGTCCTCAGCACACCGACTCAACCAAAGCTTTTAGGTTTTGAGGTTAGTTCAGCCAGGCTAGCTATAAATAGCTTTACCGATAGCTTCGCCAGTGCTTCTTTCCTTTCCTTTCACTGGAAGGGAGGGTGTAGGCAAGCTATAAATAGCCCGCAGCCAGCAAAATGTGGGGGAACCTAAGAGTGCTGCTCACATAGGCATTGAGCTAGTGTGTCAGCAACCCTGACATGGCACAGTCCCGGTGGTGGGAGCTCTTGCATACACCACAATTAATTTATCTCTTGTACTTTTCGTGAAATTTCCGTTCTGCCTTTCTCTCAATTCTGTGGTTTTATCATGATTGAGAAAAATGAGCGCGTATGCAGTAGTAAGTATTGCAGAAAGACTGTCACCTCACCTTCCAAGTATAAAGCAGTGAGATACTATAGACTTTGACGGGAAATGTTCATTATAACACCGAGTTATTAGTTCATTTCTACATATTATCGATGGATGGTTATAAAGATTTCTTGTTATCAGAAAATGGAAGTGGAATACAAATCGTAACAATGATAAAAATGATAATAATAGTGATGATAAATAGTAATGATGATGATGATGATAAATAATAATAATAATTGTATCGATTATGAACCTTTTATTATCTTTTTAATTTTTGGGGGGTGGCTGCCTATTTGTGGTTATTGTTTCTGTCGTGATTTTGTCTAGGCAAAGTGACGTCATCACGTACAGGCGCTTGGCTAGCAGGGGGTATCAATTCTATTGCCCCTGAGGACGAGATGCTGGAAATGGAAACGACAGACAGTCCCAATGAAGAACAAGACGATGAAGAGCAAGATGATGATGATGATGAAGATTTCTTTAGAGAATTTGACGATGAAGAAAATGACTTCTTTAGCGAAAGTGACTCAAGTAGTGATGGTCTAGTGTCAGATGACAGTGAGACTGACAGTGGCGGCAACAGGGTCACCGTCAATCATCCTCAGCCAGCTGATTTGAGAGGTGCATGTAAGGTTGACACAGACAGACATTGTGCAAATGAAGAAGACAACCAGTGGGTGAAAAATTTCCACCACTATCCAGCTATACCTCCATTTCGCGGTTGTCCCGGGCTGCGTGTGGATATAGGAAACAAAGCTACACCTGTCGATTTCTACAAGCTTTTTGTGAATCCGCTGATATTGCAGCACATGCAGAGAGAGACTAACAACTATGCCACAACTGTCATTGCAGAAAAAAAACTCAACCCTGTTTCTAACTCCCAATTAGTCAGAACCTGGACCCCAGTCAGTGAAGAAGAAATTAGAAAGTTTATGGCTATCCTGATCCACACGGGACTAGTCCACAAGCCTCGGCTGTCTGACTACTGGAGTACAGATGTGACAGTGTCTTCTGCTTTTGCTCCCACAATCATGACTAAAGAACGCTTCAAAGCCATCTTTGCCTTCTTCCGCTTGAACGACAACCCTGGCTTTCCCCGACGTGGTCATCATGAGCGTGACCTGCTTCATTCAGTGCGCACTCTCCTTGACCACATGAATGAGGTATATAATATCAGTAGTAGTAGTAATTCTAGCAATATTAATAATAACAAATTATGTTCACATAGCGCACTTACTATCTAAAAGAGCTGCTCAAGGCGCTTGCTAAAATTAAGATCTAACTCAGGCCAAAATCAAGATCTAACTCTGGCCTAAATCAAGATATAACACGGGACAAAATCATGATATAACTCCGGACAAAATCAAGATTATAATATAACTCCGGTCAAAATCAAGATCTAACTCAAGCCAAATTCAGTAATATTAATATTAATAATAATAAATTATGTCCACATAGCTCGCTTACATCTCAAAAAGCTGCTCAAGACACTGGCTGAAATTAAGATATAACTCAGGCCAAAATCAAGATCTAACTAAAGGCTCAAATCAATATATAACGGGCCGAAATCAAGATCTAACTCAGACTCAAATCAAGATCTAACTCGGGCCTAAATCAAAATATCGTGTGGGCCAAAATCATGATGTAACTCCGAATAAAATCAAGATTTTGATATCACTCCAGCTAAAATTAAGATCTAACTCCGGGGCAAAATCAAGATCTAACTCAGGCCAAAATTAAGATCTAACTCAGGCCCAAATCAAGCACATTGACAAATGCCCCTGGACAAATGAGGAGCCCGAACAACCTACATTTTTATTTGAACCCGTTATTTGTCTTTTTGATGTAATGACCATGTGAGTCTTGTATTTTTGACTCACATGCATAGCAATGCGAGTCTATGTAATCATCCCATCCCCTTACACCCCTTCCCTCCCCCCACCACTCCCTTGAAAAGAAATCCAGATTTTTTGCAAATGTGTTCAAGCTGAGTCCTAAACAGTCCAAAAATTACAGTCTGCTAAACATGCAAGTGGCTTATTAATATCTCAGAACCTATTTTAGCTATCACAACCAAACATAAGATCTTGTATATTCATGATTCCTTATTAATGATCAGTAAATGAATGACTTCATTTCAAATGGTCAACAAATGTTAGTCAAAAATAAAAAATTTCCACAAAATTTCTTTTTTCCTAAGTTATGAATATTAACTTATTATTATTTGATGCATGATAGATATGAATGTACATAACAGTGTGTGTGTGTGGCTGTGGACAACAGCCTGGAGAGGATTGGGCCCCCCTAAGTCTATTGCCCAAGACAAACTGTATGATCAGATCGGTTGTTGCCCGGGTCACCAAGGACCATGCGTTTCACTGGCCACCAGGATGGAGGTAATAAGTGGGTTACTGATGGACAACTTAGCAAGATCCGAACGAGAGACAACATCGTCATAGGAACCTGAAATGTCAGGACCCTAACTGTGGAGGGAAATTTAGAAGAACTGGCCCACGAGCTGGACCACTATCAATGGAACATTTTAGGTATCAGCGAACTGCACTGGAAAGGCCTAGGTCAAACAACGACCCACAAAGACTACAAGGTTTATTTCAGCGGGAGAGATGACAGGCACGAACATGCATTGGATTCTTTGTCCACAAAGACATCCTGGCCACTGTCTTGGGTTGCCGCCCATTCTCCAGTAGACTCATTACCATCTAACAGAGCAGCCCCTTTCAATAACACCATCATCCAGGCCTACGCCCCAACATCAGACTATGATGACAACGAAGTCGAGGATGAACAACTGCAGGCTGTTCTTGATCAAGTGCAGAGGAAGGACATAGTCATAGTGCAAGGCAACTGGGATGCCATGGTTGGCCAAGATGTGTACCACAACTGGGGAGAAACATGTGGACCCCACTGCAACAATGAGACAAATGACATAGGTCTGAGACTCATGGACTTTGCCAGATACAACAATCTTAAACTGGCAAACACACTTGGTCTCCACAAAAAATCCAGACGATGGACCTGGCACAGTCCCAGCAAGGAGCATCACATCCAGATTGATGGTCATCATGGTCAATCAATCATAGTCAAGAAACCCTTCAGATCAAGCATCAACGTTGGCAAGTAATGCACTTTTCCAGGAGCAGACATTAGAAGTGACCACTATCTCAAGATGATGATTTTCGAGAGAGTAATCAAAGCAAAGTGCACCAGCCTGAAGTTCAACCTGGACAAACTGCAAGACCCGGAGGTGGCAGAAATATTCTAAACCACAATTGGAGGAAAATTTGCACCACTGTTCAGTTTGGGAACTGGTGAAGTAGATGTCACCTTTAACTCAGCAGTGACAGATGCCACCACTGAGATCCTTGGAAAGCACCAACCAAAGAAGAAATTGTGGATCACACCTGAACTTTTGGACCTGTGTGACAAACGCAGAGAGATGAAAAGGAAAAAGAACACCTCACAGGGAGCTGATGCTTACCGAAAAATCAACAGTGACATACGAAAAGGCATGCTCACAGCAAATGAGAACTGGATAGAAGAGCAATGCCAGGAAATAGAGAACAATCTGAACAAGAACAACAGCAAGAAGGCCTACCAGACTGTGAAGTGGCAGACAAGTGTTAAACAGCCCAAGGTATCCAAAGCAAGTCTGGCTTGTGCCTTACAGAAGAACAAGAAGTCTTGGATAGATGGACAGAGTACTGTTCTGACCTTTACCATCACATACCAAATGGAGACCCATCAGTTTTAGCATATCACCAGAACAGAGAATAAGAAGAAATCCTCCCAATTCTCCGAGAAGAAGTTGAACCATCAATGCAATCGCTGAAGAAGGGGGATCAGCGGGAGTGAACACAACATACCCGCAGAATTGCTTCAAGCAGGAGGAGAATGAATGATTGACGCTCTTGCCATTATCTGTAACAAGATCTGGCAGAGTGGGGAGTGGTCTACACCATGGACCCAGTCGCTTCTCATCACTCTTCCCAAAAAGGTTAGCCATCAGGAATGTCAAAACTACTGCACCATCTGGCTCATCTGCCATCCCAGCAAGGTCCTTCTGAAAATAATACTCATCAGGTTGAAACCCCAAGCTGAACAAATCATAGCTGAAGAAAAAGCAGGATTCAGAGCAGGGCGAAGTACCACTGAGCAGATTTTCAACCTCAGAATAATCTGCGAGAAATACCTACAGCACCAACATCTATATCATGTTTGTAGACTTCAAGAAAGCATTTGACTGAGTCTGGCTGCAGCTCTAAGGGCAACCATGAGAATTTACAACAAAGCCCTAACATTATTGAAGTCAGCAAAACTAAAAGTCCTTCACAACAGCGCCACCAGGAACTGGTTCAGAACAACAATCTGCGTTTCAAGGATGCCTACTCTCCACAAAACTCTTCAACATTTTTCTGGAGCACTTCATATCAGATGTCCTTGCAGATCATTTAGACACAGTCCGCATAGGGGGTACAGCAATCTCCAACCTCCGTTTTGCTGATGACATTGAGGGATTGGCTGGAGAGGAACAAGAACTTGAACAGAGGCGTGAAACCCCCTCCAGAGCCTGGAATGGAAATAAGTGCAGAGAAGACCAAAATGATGACCAACGGCATCAACACGGACAGAAACCAATGGCTCCTGACAGGTGTGGGTTCGATCCAGCATCTGGGCGTTATGTTTCTCCGAAAATTATTTACTTTCAAATCGGGCAACGTCTCAGGGGTTTTCTCCGGGTACTCCGGTTTGCTCCCCCAGCAAAATTTCAAAAATCACAAATAATGTTAGGTAGGTTGGGTTTGGGCACGCCACAGGCTGCGACTACGCCTTCCACAGGGGAGGCGGCCCAGAGTTTCCCAATAGAAATGGATAATAAACTGCAACAAAAAAATAAAGTTCAAGACCAATCCCTCAACACTGTGCACAGCTTCAAATATTTAGGAGCAATTTTATTGGACAATGGGTCCCCGACAGGAAGTCCTCACCAAGATAGCACAAACAACTGCTGCCCTGAGAAGGTTGAAGCCCATTTGGAAAGACAGGACCATCAGTCTACACTACAAAGTAAGCTTGCTGTGCTCCCTTGTCATCTCCATCATCCTATACTCTTGTGAATCATGGACCCTTCCAGCAGACCTGCAACAAAGAATACAAAGCATGGAGATGAGGTGCTACAGAAGGTTTTTTGGTATTTCCTATACCCAGCGCATCACCAATGACAAAGTCCGACAGACCATCACAAAGTCTTTGGACAACACGATGACATGCTTACAGTGACAGTGGTGAAGAAACTTAAAACTCCAATGGTATGGCCACGTCACCAGAGCATCAGGCCTTGCAAAGACCATCCTGCAAGGCATGGTGCAAGGAGGCAGAAGAAGAGGGAGACAGAAAAAGAGGTGAAAGGACAACATTCGAGAATGGACTGGCTTGACACCGAGCGAAGCCATGAGCGTTACTGAGGACAGAAAAAGATGGAGTATGCTTGTTAAACTATCATCCGTGGTGGCCCAACGATTTTCGAGTTGCAGGATAAGATAGGATAGGGTAGGGTAGATGTGAATGAGATACACATACTTTGAAAAATTTGGTCAACCTCACTCCAAGGTCAAGGTAACTGGATCTGTTCAAAGTCGATTAGTATAGGTATTTTGAAGTGACCTTGACCCTAAATTATGAGAGATATAAAGTCCAAACTTGTTGTATTTAGAGATGATATATTGCTCTTCCGTATATGTTCCGTTTGTTTGTTGATCTTGAAAGTCAAGGTCATTTTAGCAGCCCTGCCTACCGTTACAGTACAGCTGTATTTATTAGGGAAAATCAATAAAACAAACAGAAAGTTCCGAAAATACGGATTCTATTCACCTGTTCAAGACAGTAAATTTCCATCTAAAAATAAAAACGAAATTCCCTGATTTTGCGTGTGGAAGTTAATCTGAGTTAGTGCAATGCAAAGCGGCTTCTTTGTGCTTCCAGAGTAGGCCTACTGATGGCAACTACCAAACGGCATGTGTCTGTGAAGAAGATGATATCGACAAAGAACGAACACCTCCAAAAGTGATGTAGAAAAACAAGAGAAGGATTGAAAAGTTTAAACAGGACTACACAGAAAAGTGGCCACGTCTTGTGGTGGGCTACAAAGGGGAAACCTTATGACGCTCTACTCATTGCAAAATCCAGTCCAGGAGATGCATTGCAAAATCCAGACAAGGAGATGTCTTTCGAGGGAGCTGGAAAGAAGAGGATTACAGAGATCTGAAGAGTGCCTACTTTAAGTTCCTTCAGAAACAATAGTAACTAAAGAAGAAATTTCAGCATGTACATAAATACAATTAGGTACTTTTCTTACGTATTAGTGTCCCAGAAATTCATGGCCTACTCCGGGGGGGAAAAAGAAGTTTGTTCTTGAAACTCACTTTTTTTGGGTAGTCATGTCTGTTTTAGGCCTTGCAAAAACATTTTTAAAAATAGGTCATTGTACTTGTAATAGAATGGCTGTTTATTTAACCCATAGCATACAACATTGGGTTATTTGATCATACAATGAGCATGAGAGCTCATGTGAAGACTAAGGTCATCCCAAGATCAAGGTCATTGAAGGTCAATGTCATCCCAAGGTAAATTTGGGGGGAGGAGGGAAGGAGGACTAGAGGTCAAGAGCATAGAAAGTTCAAAGTGAGTATTACTTTGAATTTAAGTGCCACTGTTTCTTTTTTTTCTGGGCTCACTCATTTTCATGCGAAGTATTGCAAGTTCCATAAGGAGCATGTGAATCATATGGGCTTTGCTCTTCTAGTTGTATTGGATTTTACTAAGCATGTTTTAATAGTGTGCAGCCTCAGGGCTCCTGTGTCTTCATTGACAGTTGTATAAGAGATCAATCAGTCAAACAATGTTTTGTATCTATTGGACTTTCATTATTTTTTTTTTTCTTTCAGACGTTCAAAGTTCTCTACACTCCTGCACAAAATTTGAGCGTCAAAGAAACCATATGTCCATGGAAAGATGGCCTGGGTAATTTCCATGTCTACAAGCGTCACAAGCCTACGAGATGGGGAGTAAAACTGTACACACTGTGCGAAAGCAAAAGTGGATACATCTGCAATTTTGTAATGTGCAGCGGTCAGCATGGAGTCTGGGATAGGCCGATGGATATGTGTCTGCGCCTGGCGGAGCCTGTGTTGCGTCAGGGCTACTGTGTCTTCGTTGACAGCTGTTACTGCTGCCCAGAACTATGTGACAAGATGGCAGAGGCTGGCACTGGCATTGTCGGCCTTGCAAAAGCTGGCAGCCGGGACATGCCCAGGGACTTGATGACACAACCCATGGTCAAGGGACAAGTTGACTACCGCCGCCGCAACAAAGTTGTTGCCATCCGCTGGAAAGACAAAAAAGATGTCACTGTCTTAACAACCCAGCACACAGATGAAACAGTGATGGCTGAATCCCGCAGTGGAATGGAGCACTCAAGAACAGACCGCCACCGCGCTGAAACCCAGGAGGTGAAGCCACGCCATGGCAAAAGAAAACTCAAAGCCGTTGTTGACTACATCCGCAACACAGCTGGCATTGATCGCGGTGAGCAACTCATCTCCTACATTCCTCTTCAGGGTATTGCGGTGAAACGGTGGAAAAGGTTGGCCATGTACCTTCTCACTGTCTGTATGATCCAAGCCCACATTCTTCACAGCAAGTACCAGAAGAGCAAGCGCTTGCAACAGTGGAGGCTGGATGCCTTTATCAAATGTGTGTGTAGAGGCCTGGCACAGCTTGGTCAAGACCCTGATCCTGCTATTGCTGATCATACTGTAGTACAATAAGGCCCTCTGTTGCTGATCATTCTGTAGTACAGCTAGACCCACAGTTGCTGATCATTCTGTAGACTTGGACAGTAGAACCCACTGTTGCTGATCATTCTGTAGACTAGGACAGTAGAACCCACTGTTGCTGATCATTTTGTAGTTTAATAGAACCCACTGTTGCTGATCATTCTATAGTACAATAGAACCCACTGTTGCTGATCATTCTGTAAAGGTGACACAAGCAACAAACGCTCAACAAAAATGATGAAACATTTGTGAAACACATCTAATTTCATGTTTTTACTGTGTTTCATGTTTGACCATGTCTGCAACATCTGAAGCGCGAAAGTTTTCAGAACTTGCTCTAAAATATTGTTGCACCAACAGAGTACATGGTAGACACTCCAATTTAAAACTTTGGGAGCGTGCGTGTATTGTAGTTAATCAGATTGTGTGCACTTCCAAATCAAGTAGGCAAGTGTCTAGTCAGTGCCGATATGCGTTCTGCTCAATTTAAATCTGACAAGCCAGAATTCGCACATGTACGATCTGATTCACTGCAATGATGCAAGTTTTACAGTCAAATACTTATTAAACATTACTAGCCTAGAATATGGCTAGTGACAGCCGTCAAGGGATGTAATTCCTTTCTGAGCTGTGCTCTTTGTGTTGCACGCATATATTTACCTGTGACTTCTCTTTCTTTAAATATCTTGGCTCCATTATAACAAAAGATGCAGGTCGTCTCCAGAAGTCAAGACAGGTTGGCAGTAACTTTGTCAATAATAGCAGGCCTGAACAAGGTCTGGAAGAGCATGAAATAGGTTTCTGCACAAAGAGAAAACACTTTGGGCTTTGGTACTTTTTGTTCTGCTGTATGGCTGAGAGAGCTGAACCTTGACAGCAGAACTGGAAAAACATCTTGAGGCCTTTGAAATAAAGTGTTATCGCCTCAAGACCAATGAGTAAACATTGTGGCCGAAAATCTGTTCATCTGACTTTCCCAGAAGACCTACTGTTGCAGAGCATTAGGAATTTCTGTAATCGATGACGCTAGACCACGCATTTCTCGCTTTCAGTGTGTGTGCGTTTGGGGGTAGAGTGGGTTATAGAAGAGGTAAATGTGGGTGTGCCGTGTATGTGGGTGCTTTTATTTGTTCACTATATATTATGACAGTGTCATTGTAGACAAGTTTTAAGCCATGTGTTAACATAATTATTTTAATTGTATGGTGCTACAGTAATGTAATTTAATAATTCAACTAAATTTTATTGTTTTGGATTTTTGAACATAATTAATGTAGATTTTAATATGCAGATGGACACTGCACACAATTCTGGTGAATGGTTATGAGGACAAGAAAGGATCCTGCATTCTGTAAGACCCACTTGACCCACTGTTACAGAGCATCATTAAAATTGATTTAATTTTTACCATACAAAACTAGACTATACCCATTGGACGGATGTAGATTTGGGATAATATTCCTTTTCTGTTTAGCCCTATGCATGTGGATTGTGTGTGTGTGCGTGCACAAGTACGTATATATATCAGGCCTGCCTACCGTCCCAGAGGGACCGTATTTGTCCCTGAAAATCGCAAATATACACTGAGTGTCCCAGAATCCAGATTTTCAGTGGGGAAAATAGTCAACTCACATATGTGAGAAAGTTTTGCTGCAAGTGTATTCACTAGGCACACTTTTCACCATATAGCCATTTCCGCTTGCTCTGAAATTTGCCGAGGTCACAGTACCAAGTGTGCGCATGTGTCATGCGTTCTATTTGTGTTGATAATCATGCACAGTCCTTTCAGCTGCATCACGGAAACTTACAAGTGAAAAACAATGGTGTCATTTAAAAGAAAAGCGGCGTGCAATGATGGTTTAGCGTCTACCTCGTCCTCTACTTCAGCAAAGAAACGTTGCACAACATTTAAAACAGGCTATACGGAGAAGTGGCCGTTCATTAAACATGGGGAAAAGGGCGACACTTTAGCATTTTGTGAACTGCTTCCAGGTCTTCTTGGTATGTCCATGAAAGTTAGAGAATGTGCCTGATATTTGTCATGTTTGTCTTTGAAAGCATACATTTGGGGTAGGCATGCAGGTCTGATATATGTTGTTGCCAAGGAATATTATATTCTATGTTGTTTTCACTGTCTTTTTGTGACTGAAGATTGTCACACTACGTAGCTAAGACTGGCCAAGGCTACATTGCCTCTTCTCCCAATCTCTGCTGCTGGTGACAAATACATTGCAGGTTTTCTTGAAGTATTATGTCATCGCTTTCCCCCTCCAAAACAGAAAAAGAAGGGTAGACTTCATTGTGCATTGTGTTGCATCACCTGACATAATACGTAGGCTTTACTATCAGTGGCAGAGATTGGAGGAGAGGTGATGTCAGCCTTGGTCAGTCTCAGCTATGCAGTTTGGAAGATTTTTTTTACTTGACTTGACTACTCATCCAGATGGTATTTGGGACTGTTTGAGTTGTTTCCTTGTTGAGGGAAACCTTTGGTGCTGAATTTGTGATAAAGCACTTGAAGACACGAATTACTGTTAGCAAAAGGAAGAAAGCTAACTCTAGTTAGGTAATTGTACTGGATGCAGTCAGTATAAACGTTACAACTAAAAGCTATGTACAGTTTTGTTTATTTTCTGTCTTCTAATTGCCATCTCCCTGCCTTTACCATACCTGTTTGAGTAATGAATGTGTGTGTGTGTGTGTGTTGTGTATTAGTGTGTGTGAGTGTGTATGTTGGTGACAGATCACAACATTGTGAGCAACATTAGGAGTTAGTCAATTGTAATATTTTTGGGGACAATAAGGGCTTCTGTATTGTGTAATGCATTCAGTCAATATAAATGTACATAAACAAACTCCAAAAAAAAATACAAAATAATAATGTCATGTCCTGTTTTAGTGAGATTCCTTTGCCTTTACACCACGTTTGAGGGATGAATGTGTATCTGTTATGTACGCAAGAGTGTCTATAACATGTGACCATGTTATTGTATGTTGTTTACAGATTGCAATGCTTTGAGTCTGATTTAGGAATAAGGAATAGCATCCAGTATTATTATAATAATAATTATTATTATTATTGATCACCCTACCTTACCACATGTTTGAGTGATGAATGTGTGTTTGTTGTGTATGCAAGAGTGTATAACCTTACGTGTATGTTGCCTTGTTGGTTACAGATCATCACTGCACCATGTGAGCAAAATTAAAAGTTGGATCATTCATGTATTGGATGCATTCCATAAAAAAAGAAAAAATTGTTAAAAAAAATTAAATAAGTGAGCGCTTTGCGCAAACTGTTGTTTAAAATTGTGCTTTATGAATGTACAATTATCATTGAATAAAGTAATGACAAGTAACGAAACAGCACAGCACTGCTGTGTGCTTGTAGTCTGTTTTGCCACCGCTTTTTGTCTCAGCTTTCCTGCCTATTTAGCTGTCTTGTTTTCTATCTCTCTCTTTCTTTCTCTCTCTCTCTCTCTCTCTTCCCCCCTCCCTCCCCCCTTCCTCTAGTGTTTTCATTGAATTGATGATGATGGTTAATTAATAAACTGGCCTTGTAGCACGTTTGATTGGGTGCTGATTTCCTATGCCAAAGGTTGAAGGTTCGAACACCACATGGAACGAACTTTTTAGGACACTGAGGGTTTTCTCTGGGTACTCTGGTTTCCTCCCTCCCTTTAATAATGGCATTGGACGCACTCAATCTAAAATTTTCAACAACAAAATTTCAATTGATTTCTCTTGCGCCTTTTGTAATAGCGATGTTTTCCGATCACCGCGCTTTGAGTTCAGCATCCTGCATTACTATTAATAAACTAAACATTTTAATATGTTGTTGTTTTTCTGCCATTAAGCT
Source organism: Oncomelania hupensis (assembly GCA_036898135.1). NCBI lineage: Eukaryota > Metazoa > Mollusca > Gastropoda > Littorinimorpha > Pomatiopsidae > Oncomelania > Oncomelania hupensis. The sequence goes on along the minus strand of CM072522.1, from coordinate 23,767,836 downwards.
TATTTATTTTTCTGTTTTTCATTATAATATTTAAAACCAAATAATTATAAACAGAAAAAGAGGGTCGAATGTGTATTGAAGCAAAATAATCATACAAAAATACCTCCATGAGACTGTGCAGATGAACGACACACTGTGAAAGCGCAAAGATGGACATAAATGTGTATTCCATTGTTACCTCCCTTGACTTAAGAAGTTCAGTTCCAAGGTTGATTTTGCAGGCTGTCACTGCATGCAGTGCTCACAAATTAAACTAAATTATATGCACCAATTTTTAAATTTAGCATCATTTGCGATAATAAAATCAAGCAAATAACAAACTATTCCAATAATCAAGCAGCTAGAGAATGTGAAACCTGTTCCTAATATTATCGGATAGCTTTTCTTTCACGTTTCATGGATGCCTCTTGTATTTTCGCTCCGATAACTTGTAAGTATCGATAGATTTATTGCACATTAAGACTCTATTAAGATGACCGAAAAGTACTGAAGATGCCAGTTAGATTAAAGAAGAGTATTTTATTGAACTTGTTAGATAAGTAGGGCACTGGTAGAAGATAAGGAATCTGAATGCTTTTTGAGAACTGGATCTATTTTCCCGCATTTTGTGGTTGGTTGGCCGTCCAGAGTCTTAAAAGAAGCAAGTAAAGAGTTATCAGTACCACTTTGCCAACTTTTTAATAAGTCCTTAGAGGAGGGAGTTGTACCATTGGATTGGAGAAGAGCCAATGTCACAGCCTTATTTAAAAAAGGCAGTAGAAGTGATGCAGGAAACTATAGACCTGTCAGTTTAACTTGTATTTTATGTAAAGTGCTTGAATCATTTGTCAGAGATGCTATCGTTAACCATATGACTACTCTTTGCTCTCTGTACACGGAATGCCAGCATGGTTTTCGTAAAGGTAGGTCATGTGTGACGCAACTCTTGCAGGTAATGGAAGACTTTACGAAAATGTTTGACAGTGGGGAGAGTTTTGATGTGCTTTACTTGGACTTTCGCAAGGCATTCGACTCAGTACCTCATGCAAGACTTTTAGTTAAACTAAAATCTTACGGGATCACTGGACACGTACTACAATGGATCAAGTGCTTTCTGGAAGGAAGAACCCAGCGTGTCAGAGTTGGAAATTATTTCTCAGGTGACGAGCCAGTTCTGAGTGGTATACCGCAAGGCAGTATTTTGAGTCCCATTCTGTTTACAATTTTTATAAACGACTTACCTGACAAAGTATCTAGTAATTGTAGCATTTTTGCGGACGACACTAAACTTAATATAATGTGACATCTAAGTGCGATAAATTACAAAAAGATATAGATAGTCTTCTGATTTGGTCAGATACCTGGCAATTGCATTTTAAATGCATCAAAATGTAACGTACTCCATATGGGTAAGTAAAATCCTGGACATGACTAGTTGATGACGACAGGTGACGACAGAGTGACGGTTGACCATAATAGTGAGGAAAAAGATTTGGGGGTTACTTTTGATACAAACCTAAACTTTGATAAACACATAAACAATGCAATTTCCAAGGCTAATAAAATGCTCGGTATCATACGCTGATCTTTTACTTACTTGGATAGTGATACCTTAACACGCCTGTACAAATCGCATGTAAGGCCACATCTTGAATATGCGAATGCGATCTGGTTTCCTTATCTTAAGAAGCAGTCATCTGCCTTGGAGAGAGTACAAAGAAGAGCGACTCGGATGATTAAATCGCTGAGACAATTGCCATACTCAGAGAGATTGAGAGTTTTGGATTTACCCTCTCTGAAATTTAGAAGATTGAGAGGTGACCTGATCCAAACTTACAAGATTTTTAATGGGATTGATAACATTGATGTTAACACTTTGTTTCAGTTGAATACTAACTCTAGAACAAGAAACTCACAGGACAATATTCTTATAAGACATTGCCGCACAAACAAAAGAAAATATTCATTCTCCTACAGGGTTGCACCCATATGGAATAAATTGCCAGTTGATACTAAAAGAGCTAACAACCTGAACACTTTTAAAAATCTTCTGGAAAAGGTCATTTCCATACAGAAATCAAAATTTGAGTATGATGACTAATTAGCATACTATCTTTAGTATTCCCCTAACAACCACAAATGGAACCAGACAAGTAAAAATACCCAAAATAAAAGGGACATTCAAAAAAACGCGAGGCTTATACAAGTCCCTCCCAACTAAACTAAACTAAACTAAACTTGGCGGGTACCTCACAAAAGCCGTTCTTAACGGCGGGACGTGTGTGCAGCCCACAATAAATTAAAAAACAAAACAAATAAATATTGGATGGTAATAATAACAGTTCTTGGCTAACTAAACTATTAATAGATTTTTCATTTATCACTTTACAAACTATTAATATTATTATTAATTTATTATTATTATTATTAAGTACTACTACTACTACTACTACTACTAGTACTATCTAATTCTAAATCTAATGTAAAAGTTTTAAAAAGGGATATCATACTCACTTTAATTAGATTATTGATATGATGGGATGGTCTTTTGTTGCTGCAGGCAATAGTTTATTGTTGACTTATTCCTGTTATTTTCTCAGGGCTAGAAAATGCAGACCATCCAGGGCAGTCTGAGGTGAAACTGGAGATTAACACTGGTTGCGAAGGACCAGTGGAAAGGATGGCAGAACAAGCACAGCATGCACAAGGCAAAACGCAAATTATTTATCTTTTATTTAGCTGTTTTTATAGCCCTTTTCCAGCACAAGAGCTGCTCAAGGCGCTTGGCAATACAGGATCTAACCATAGAGCTTGCAGTAAAGAGAGAGCCAAGTCTTCGTCTTGTGAAGCACTACTTATTTGCTCCAAGAATCAAGTCGCCTCAGATTGCTAGACGCGAGGGTAACTTCTGGCGCAAGAGAAACACCTATAAATGGATGAATTGAATAGCACCTTTGAGATAGGTTTTGCTTTGACCTATGCTGTTGAATATCATTTTTCTTACTCATCAGGATTAATTGAGATTATCTTGTGAAGATTTAATAAGATCAGTACTATAAAGATTTGTTTGTTATTTTACACCATTTTGGTGCGCTGCAAATGTAAACAAGTAAGGCCTAGTCAGTATAATGATGTAAATGTCGGACCAATGTGATCGAGACAGGTTATTATTTCGCTGCAATCTTTAAGAAATATGTTTCAGGATTTTATAATTTGTGCTGTAGAATAGTACAGGCATGTTCAGTGAGTATTAAGATGACAATATAGGTAACAGTTATCCAGTTTTGTACACTGAAGTAGTAATGTAAATAAACGCCAACTGGCATTAGTTACGAAGTGTATTTTTGCATCACTTAGGCCTACTGATTATTTTGTTAACTTAAAGCAATAAATATTACAAGAGACTGAAGGAGAGAGGAGGCACTGCCAACATCATCGGATGCAAAGAAATTTAAACTTGGTGATGATCACAAATACATTATGTAATAAATATAAGTTCAAGTTTTGTTTAATAATAATAATTTATTTTCTAAAGCGCAGAACCAAACTAAAGTCTGCTTTAACTAAGCGCTCACACATACACCAGGGACTACCAAATCCAAGTTCCCGGGACAAGTAAAACATGTTGCCGGGAAAGACAAATCATGCTTTTTGAGAACTGGATCTATTTTCCCGCAGTTTGTGGTTGGTTGGCCGTCCAGAGTCTTAAAAGAAGCAAGTAAAGAGTTATCAGTACCACTTTGCCAACTTTTTAATAAGTCCTTAGAGGAGGGAGTTGTACCATTGGATTGGAGAAGAGCCAATGTCACAGCCTTATTTAAAAAAGGCAGTAGAAGTGATGCAGGAAACTATAGACCTGTCAGTTTAACTTGTATTTTATGTAAAGTGCTTGAATCATTTGTCAGAGATGCTATCGTTAACCAGGGAGGCACTGTGGTCTAATGGTAGTGCTTCGGCTTGAGGATCTGAAGGTCCCGGGTTCGAGCCCTGGCCGGGCCATTGTGTTGTGTCCCTGGGAAAGACACTTTACTCCTGTTTTCCTACTCCTTCGGATGAGAGTATAAACCGAGGTCTAGTCTGTGCCGCATACATTCCATCATAACGGACTATAAAGATCCTGACGCTCATGTCCTAGACGGGTAAGTGCCGGTAACAAGAACACACCCAGCATGCACTTGGTCCTCCTCCCCCATCCCTGGCTGCCCAGGATTGTGCTCAGTTGTCCGGGCTTCAGACCATGCGCCAAAGGCTGCGGGTGGGCGTCTCGGACGGTTTGAGTTAGATCCTGTATCGGCCAGCGCCTTGATCCTTAGGCTAAGGCGCCTTATAAATGACGAACATTAATGACGAACATTAATGTACACGGAATGCCAGCATGGTTTTCCTAAAGGTAGGTCATGTGTGACGCAACTCTTGCAGGTAATGGAAGACTTTACGAAAATGTTTGACAGTGGGGAGAGTTTTGATGTGCTTTACTTGGACTTTCGCAAGGCATTCGACTCAGTACCTCATGCAAGACTTTTAGTTAAACTAAAATCTTACGGGATCACTGGACACGTACAGTGGAACCTCTCTACAACGACCTTGAAAATGTTGACAAAAATCGGTCTTTATAGAGAGGGGTCTTTATAGAGAGGGGTCTTTACAGAGAGCATAATGGTCTTTTTGTTACGTTGAAACGCGAACGAAAGTATGTCGGAAGCGTGTACGATAGATCTAATCGTTTCGATTTGCAAAGTATTCAATAATGGAGTTTATTTACCTTTGATTTGAGTTTGCATTGTTGTTAGGAGAGGCTTTGTATAACGTTGATAATTTTCGTTGGTCGATATTGTCGGAGAATACTCTGGATTTCCTTGTTTACCATCGATCGAAGGTTCGGGACGATTATCGAAGGTCGTGAATGTTCCCGGAAGTAGAGGAAATAGGTATGACGTAAGTCAGTGATGACGATCTTTAGTTCGATTGGTGGCAGTACGTCATTTCTACCATGTACCAAATCGTTCCAGAAAAGAGAGAGGTTATTTAATCGTGTGCCGAGTTGCTGTTGGGAGATAGTAAAGTTGTTGATAGTGATTTGGAAAGTTGCTGTGAAAGTTGTTGAGTTGAATTGAGAATTGTATGCAGTTATTGATGTGTGCTGAATAAAAGTGGAAAACTTCATACGTCGACTTTGTGACTTGTATGCTGCTTGAGCGGGTTGCGTGAATAAACGAATCTGAGTTACACAACTATCAGGAATTCAAGCATCGGGGCTGAATCAGATACTGATAGAAAACTCCAACATCAAACTGAGTGTAACATTTTTGGGGGTCAAGCCGCGATTCACGCCATAGCCAAGGGTTCAACTGCTACAACAAGCGAGTCAACGTTACGAGAGGCAGTCATCGAGGGTAGCCGCCAACGAGTTGCGTCGAGAGGGGCCAACATACTGGGACTACATCACCGATAGGTTCGGGTTGACTGCAAGGGCGTGTAGTCGCTGAAGAGTTGCTTCGTGAGCGAACAACAGATCGGGACTACGTGGCTACCGTAAGACTACGTCGAGGGACAGTCTCGGAGCTACATCGCCAGTGTTACAGCGAGCGTCGAGCGGACGTCGCGTCTACTTCAGCACAGGAGCGTATACATCAACACCAGCGTGGTGCAGCGTCGCATACGACGAGGACAGCGGGGCCTGCGTCAACGAAGGCGACTAGTGACAAGCATCAGCGCTACTGCAGAAAGCGTGCTGTTTTAGAACAGTCTAGAAAGGTACAGCACAGTCAAGAACTTTCCAGAAAAAAAGAACTCTACAGTCAAGAACTTTCTAGAAGAAGAACCTTCCAGAAAAGAACTTTCTAGAAAAGAACTTTCTTGAAAAGAACTTTCCAGAAGCATCAAGATGGCTGACTTCTGGCAGAAAGGGGTTGAACTAAATCTAAAAGGCAAACAGCTGACGGAGTACGTCAAATGCCAGGAGAGAATATTGCGTGAAGAAAGAGAAGAACAGCGAAGGCGCGAAGAAAGAGAATTGGAAGAGAAGCGTCTAGAAAAAGAAATAGAATTAGAACAGAAGCGTCTAGAAATTGAACAGCAGCGGCAAGAAAAAGACAGAGAATTCGAGCTGAAGCGTCTTGAGTTCCAGCTAGAAATGGCGCGCATCCAGCAACAGCAGCATGCGCCACAAGTTATCAGTGACAACACGGCTCCAAAATTGCCAGCTTTCGTCGACGGGAAGGACCAGATTGACAGTTATCTGGCGAGATTCGAAAGGTTCGCTGAAAGCTCTAACTGGCAACCTCAAGACTGGGCAATTCGACTGAGTGCACTTCTGACGGGGCAAGCTCTCGAAGTTTACACCAGACTGTCGAACGATGACGCCAAAAACTACGACGTCTTGAAAGAGGCCCTGTTGCAGTGCTACAACTTTACAGAGAAGGGCTACCGTAAACGCTTCCGTGAATGCCGGCCTAAGTCAGACGAGACGCCAAAGCAGTTTGTGGAGCGCCTGTCGTCATATCTACACAAGTGGTTGAGTTATCAGGCGAAACGAAGTCTTACGACAGTCTCCATGACCTGATCGTGAAGGAACAATTTCTCAATGCCTGTCACAAGGACCTAGCGACCCACTTAGAAGAACAAAAGCTGCATACGCTTAAAGATGTGACTGAGGCTGCTGAAAGATATCTCATCGCTCATGGGAAAACCCTGGGGCCACCCAGCGCGACGAAACATTTTCAGAAGACTGGAAACCATGGGAACCAGATCCAAGGGAGCCAGACGAGCCAGAGACAGACGGACTCCACGCCACCTCCCAGGGAAGGGCATTCAAGAGGCTGTTTCACTTGCAACGCTACAGACCACAGAGCGGCTAACTGTCCTCAAAACAAAAGTAGCGGACAGCGGAGCAGTACGGACAATGCAGCGGCGGGCAACCGACAGAGACGTTTCTCCAATCTACGGCAAACCAGTAGATCTGACCATCAAGTGTGCGGCGGGAGCGTCATTCTTCCGAGTGAGACCGAGCGCGCAGCTACTCCCGCGGACGTGCAAGAGTGCATAACTGATGGCCAACTTCTCCTTGCCAACGGAAAATCCATCCCCGTCGTCGCCAGCGCAGCTGTGACCGTCCAGAACATGCCTGTTTCAAAGGGACGCGTCGGAAATCATGAAGTGACTGTCTTAAGAGACTCTGGCTGCAGTGGGGTCATCGTCAGAGAAGACCTAATCGCTAAAGAACAGTTCACTGGCGATTCAAAATGGACACTTACGGCCGACAGCAAATGTTTGAAAGCGCCAGTTGCGAAGATTCATGTCAACACCCCTTTCTACACAGGCGAAGTAGAAGCGGTTTGCCTGAAAAAGCCGCTATACGATTTGATGATCGGGAATATACGGCGCGAGACGACCCGACAACCCCGATCCAGAGTGGAGTCCTGCCTCAACTCAACACGTCGAAGTTGTGGAGGAGGATCCATTGCCGTTTCCCGATGGAGACCTTACAGAGCTGCTACGGGACAATGTGGTTACTCCGGCTCAGCCCTGCCGACCAGAGATCGTCGGTGCTGTTACAACCAGGGCCCAGGCCAAGAAAGACAAGACGTCTACGCCACTGAAGGTCGCCGACAACTCCAAAGCTGCCATCGTGGACAGAGATAAGCTGATCCAGCTCCAGGAAGCTGATAGCACTTTAAACAAGTATAGGAACCGCCAAGACCACGTGACCAAGGGCAGTGGCACGGTCTATTTTGAGGTGAAAGCCAAGATCCTGTACCGAATCTTCCAGCACCCGAGGGTCAATGGAGGGAAACCACTACGTCAAGTATTGGTACCGTTACCCCTAAGGCGCCAAGTGATGGAAGTAGCTCATGACTCTATCATGGGAGGTCACCTAGGCATCAGAAAGACGTCAGACAGAATCCAGGCGGTGTTCTATTGGCCAGGGCTTCATGCGGACATCAGCCGTTTCTGCCGATCATGTGACATTTGCCAGAAGACCATACCTCGAGGAAGGGTCCCGAAAGTGCCTATGCAGAGGATGCCTCTGATCGACCGACCTTTCAAGAGGGTGGCCTTAGACTTAATCGGCGAAATAAGACCTCCGAGTGAAGAAGGTCATCGGTGGGTACTGACTTTAGTGGACTATGCGACTCGGTACCCAGAAGCAGTGCCACTGAAGAAGATTGACACTGAAACTGTAGCAGAGGCACTGGTGGACATGTTCAGTAGGCTTGGAGTGCCTGAAGAAATTCTGACAGACCTCGGGACGCAGTTCGTCTCTGACTGCATGAAGGAGGTCAACAGACTGCTGAGCATCCGGCATTTGACTACGACACCCTACCATCCGATGTGCAACGGGCTTGTCGAGAAGTTCAATGCTACGCTGAAGTCTACCCTGAAGAAACTGTGCAGCGAGCAGCCCAGACAATGGCATCGCTACATTAACGCCTTACTTTTCGCCTACAGAGAAGTACCGCAGGAGTCCACCGGCTTTTCTCCGTTCGAGCTGCTGTACGGAAGAACCATTCGAGGGCCGATGCACATCCTAAAAGAACTGTGGACGAAAGAAGTAGACACCCCAGAGGTGAAGAACAGCTACCAGTACGTGTTTGAGCTACGGGAGAAGCTGGAGCAGACTCTCGAGATAGCCAGAGAAAACCTGAAGAAGTCCCAAGACTGTGGAAAGCACTACTACGACCGTAGGGCTGTGAACAGGAAGTTTAAACCTGGCAACAAAGTGCTGGTGCTGCTACCTACCGATCACAATAAGTTGCTGATGCAGTGGAAAGGCCCGTACGAAGTGGAGACCGTGGTGGGGATCAACGACTACAAGGTGAAGGTCGGTCAGCATTCCAAGATATACCACGCCAACCTCCTTAAGCTGTACGTGGAAAGGCCATCAGAGACCGTGCATGCAGCAACAGCAGCTGAGATCGACAACAGCTTTGACAGCGAGGAACTGTTGGGACTTGGAGACTTCCACAGCAAAAAAGGCATCGATGACGTTAAGCTAGGACCAAGCTTGACGGAAGGTCAAAAGTTGGAGCTCAAGGACCTTATGGGCGAATTTCCCCATAGCTTCAGCGATGTCCCAGGCTCTACGACTTTGGTCGAACATGAAGTCCACACCCAGACCTGGAAGGAGCATCTGCAGACCTTGAGGGAGCTGTTCCACCGTCCCGCAGAAGCCAAGCTGACCGTGAGACCCAGCGAATGCATTCTGGGAGCTGACAACGTCGACTGCGTCGGACATCCGATGGAAGAAGGAGACAACGGAGGACGCACTGATTCCAGGGGAGCCCACATGATCATCGTCTTTGACCCTGGGCCGATGACGACCACAACTGACGAGGGCGTCGATTCCTTGCGAACGAAAGAACATTCACTGTGTGGACGAACTAAGGATATTGGTAATGACAGACTTGAAAATAAAAAACATTGACCGTGTAGATAAACTGTGAACATTGACAATATCCAGACAGATTTGAAGATGAAAAACATGGACTCTGTGTATATAAACTGAGAACATTGACAGTAAATGAGACAGTCTGAAGTAAGTTTTAATTCTGTACATTGTTTGTGTATTACGTTTCAACGTTGTTGAAAGAAATTGGGTAAATTTCTTCTTGAGTGGGGGGTTATGTTACGTTGAAACGCGAACGAAAGTATGTCGGAAGCGTGTACGATAGATCTAATCGTTTCGATTTGCAAAGTATTCAATAATGGAGTTTATTTACCTTTGATTTGAGTTTGCATTGTTGTTAGGAGAGGCTTTGTATAACGTTGATAATTTTCGTTGGTCGATATTGTCGGAGAATACTCTGGATTTCCTTGTTTACCATCGATCGAAGGTTCGGGACGATTATCGAAGGTCGTGAATGTTCCCGGAAGTAGAGGAAATAGGTATGACGTAAGTCAGTGATGACGATCTTTAGTTCGATTGGTGGCAGTACGTCATTTCTACCATGTACCAAATCGTTCCAGAAAAGAGAGAGGTTATTTAATCGTGTGCCGAGTTGCTGTTGGGAGATAGTAAAGTTGTTGATAGTGATTTGGAAAGTTGCTGTGAAAGTTGTTGAGTTGAATTGAGAATTGTATGCAGTTATTGATGTGTGCTGAATAAAAGTGGAAAACTTCATACGTCGACTTTGTGACTTGTATGCTGCTTGAGCGGGTTGCGTGAATAAACGAATCTGAGTTACACAACTATCAGGAATTCAAGCATCGGGGCTGAATCAGATACTGATAGAAAACTCCAACATCAAACTGAGTGTAACACTTTTCTTGAATCAATTTGCCAGTGATCGGAATATTCTTTCTTCTAGCATCCAGAAACCAATCCCAAACTTTCTCATTTACTTCCGAGTATGTTGTCTTCCTCCGTTTTGATCGCGTACAATCGGCATTATCACCACTTTCCCACCTTTTAAGAATGTCATCTTTGTCTCGGATAATTCCTTGAATTTGTGTTTTTCCAACTTTAAGACTCTTTGCGATCGCAATGGCAGTCTCTCCTTTTTTTGTGTCTGTTTACAACATTAACTCGATCTTCCAGAGATAAAAATTTTCTTTTCTTTGTAGACTCCATCATCCCATCACGCTTTCTTTGCTTCTTCTCAGTGCCGAGCTCGTGATGTGAATAAAGTGAAATGCAAACCCCAAACGAGTAGAATCTAGAATGTGACGTTACAAGATGACGTCAAACTTATAGAAGATTACTTTATCGGCTGGCGTGTCACATATAGGTACCTGTCTGACTGTGCTGAACAAGATCGTAGACAGTTTTTATTGTGCAGTCATGCCGAGAAAGTCGCTATACGGTCTGCAAAGATCGGTCGTTATACGTTATAGCGAGGGAGTCGCTATACTGATGACAGCAATATAAGGAAATACATCGGTTAAAATAAAATGGGTCGTTGTAGCGGGGGAGTCGTTATAGAGGGGGGTCGTTGTGAGAGGTTCCACTGTACTACAATGGATCAAGTGCTTTCTGGAAGGAAGAACCCAGCGTGTCAGAGTTGGAAATTATTTCTCAGGTGACGAGCCAGTTCTGAGTGGTATACCGCAAGGCAGTATTTTGGGTCCCATTCTGTTTACAATTTTTATAAACGACTTACCTGACAAAGTATCTAGTAATTGTAGCATTTTTGCGGACGACACTAAACTATATAATGTGACATCTAAGTGCGATAAATTACAGAAAGATATAGTCTTCTGATTTGGTCAGATACCTGGCAATTGCATTTTAAATGCATCAAAATGTAACGTACTCCATATGGGTAAGTAAAATCCTGGACATGACTAGTTGATGACGACAGGTGACGACAGAGTGACGGTTGACCATAATAGTGAGGAAAAAGATTTGGGGGTTACTTTTGATACAAACCTAAACTTTGATAAACACATAAACAATGCAATTTCCAAGGCTAATAAAATGCTCGGTATCATACGCTGATCTTTTACTTACTTGGATAGTGATACCTTAACACGCCTGTACAAATCGCATGTAAGGCCACATCTTGAATATGCGAATGCGATCTGGTTTCCTTATCTTAAGAAGCAGTCATCTGCCTTGGAGAGAGTACAAAGAAGAGCGACTCGGATGATTAAATCGCTGAGACAATTGCCATACTCAGAGAGATTGAGAGTTTTGGATTTGCCCTCTCTGAAATTTAGAAGATTGAGAGGTGACCTGATCCAAACTTACAAGATTTTTAATGGGATTGATAACATTGATGTTAACACTTTGTTTCAGTAATACTAACTCCAACAAGAAACTCACAGGACAATATTCTTATAAGACATTGCCGCACAAACAAAAGAAAATATTCATTCTCCTACAGGGTTGCGCCCATATGGAATAAATTGCCAGTTGATACTAAAAGAGCTAACAACCTGAACACTTTTAAAAATCTTCTGGAAAAGGTCATTTCCATACAGAAATCAAAATTTGAGTATGATGACTAATTAGCATACTATCTTTAGTATTCCCCTAACAACCGCAAATGGAACCAGACAAGTAAAAATACCCAAAATAAAAGGGACATTCAAAAAACCGCGAGGCTTATACAAGTCCCTCCCAACTAAACTAAACTTGGCGGGTACCTCACAGAAGCCGTTCTTAACGGCGGGACGTGTGCGCAGCCCACAATAAATTAAAAAACAAAACAAATAAACATTGGATGGTAATAATAACAGTTCTTGGCTAACTAAACTATTAATAGATTTTGCATTTAACGCTTTACAAACTATTATTATTAATTTATTATTATTATTATTAAGTACTACTACTACTACTACTAGTACTATCTAATTCTAAATCTAATGTAAAAGTTTTAAAAAGGGATATCATACTCACTTTAATTAGATTATTGATATGATGGTCTTTTGTTGCTGCAGGCAATAGTTTATTGTTGACTTATTCCTGTTATTTTCTCAGGGCTAGAAAATGCAGACCATCCAGGGCAGTCTGAGGTGAAACTGGAGATTAACACTGGTTGCGAAGGACCAGTGGAAAGGATGGCAGAACAAGCACAGCATGCACAAGGCAAAACGCAAATTATTTATCTTTTATTTAGCTGTTTTTATAGCGCTTTTCCAGCACAAGAGCTGCTCAAGGCGCTTTGGCACTACAGGATCTAACCATAGAGCTTGCAGTAAAGAGAGAGCCAAGTCTTCGTCTTGTGAAGCACTACTTATTTGCTCCAAGAATCAAGTAGCCGCCTCAGATTGCTAGACGCGAGGGTAACTTCTGGCGCAAGAGAAACACCTATAAATGGATGAATTGAATAGCACCTTTGAGATAGGTTTTGCTTTGACCTATGCTGTTGAATATCATTTTTCTTACTCATCAGGATTAATTGAGATTATCTTGTGAAGATTTAATAAGATCAGTACTATAAAGATTTGTTTGTTATTGTACACCATTTTGGTGCGCTGCAAATGTAAACAAGTGAGGCCTAGTCAGTATAATGATGTAAATGTCGGACCAATGTGATCGAGACAGGTTATTATTTCGCTGCAATCTTTAAGAAATATGTTTCAGGATTTTATAATTTGTGCTGTAGAATAGTACAGGCATGTTCAGCGAGTATTATGATGACAGTATAGGTAACAGTTATCCAGTTTTGTACACTGAAGTAGTAATGTAAATAAACGCCAACTGGCATTAGTTACGAAGTGTATTTTTGCATCACTTAGGCCTACTGATTATTTTGTTAACTTAAAGCAATAAATATTACAAGAGACTGAAGGAGAGAGGAGGCACTGCCAACATCATCGGATGCAAAGAAATTTAAACTTGGTGATGATCACAAATACATTATGTAATAAATATAAGTTCAAGTTTTGTTTAATAATAATAATTTATTTTCTAAAGCGCAGAACCAAACTAAAGTCTGCTCTAACTAAGCGCTCACACATACACCAGGGACTACCAAATCCAAGTTCCCGGGACAAGTAAAACATGTTGCCGGGAAAGACAAATCATGCTTTTTGAGAACTGGATCTATTTTCCCGCAGTTTGTGGTTGGTTGGCCGTCCAGAGTCTTAAAAGAAGCAAGTAAAGAGTTATCAGTACCACTTTGCCAACTTTTTAATAAGTCCTTAGAGGAGGGAGTTGTACCATTGGATTGGAGAAGAGCCAATGTCACAGCCTTATTTAAAAAAGGCAGTAGAAGTGATGCAGGAAACTATAGACCTGTCAGTTTAACTTGTATTTTATGTAAAGTGCTTGAATCATTTATCAGAGATGCTATCGTTAACCATATGACTCTTTGCTCTCTGTACACGGAATGCCAGCATGGTTTTCGTAAAGGTAGGTCATGTGTGACGCAACTCTTGCAGGTAATGGAAGACTTTACGAAAATGTTTGACAGTGGGGAGAGTTTTGATGTGCTTTACTTGGACTTTCGCAAGGCATTCGACTCAGTACCTCATGCAAGACTTTTAGTTAAACTAAAATCTTACGGGATCACTGGACACGTACTACAATGGATCAAGTGCTTTCTGGAAGGAAGAACCCAGCGTGTCAGAGTTGGAAATTATTTCTCAGGTGACGAGCCAGTTCTGAGTGGTATACCGCAAGGCAGTATTTTGGGTCCCATTCTGTTTACAATTTTTATAAACGACTTACCTGACAAAGTATCTAGTAATTGTAGCATTTTTGCGGACGACACTAAACTATATAATGTGACATCTAAGTGCGATAAATTACAAAAAGATATAGATAGTCTTCTGATTTGGTCAGATACCTGGCAATTGCATTTTAAATGCATCAAAATGTAACGTACTCCATATGGGTAAGTAAAATCCTGGACATGACTATTTGATGACGACAGGTGACGACAGAGTGACGGTTGACCATAATAGTGAGGAAAAAGATTTGGGGGTTACTTTTGATACAAACCTAAACTTTGATAAACACATAAACAATGCAATTTCCAAGGCTAATAAAATGCTCGGTATCATACGCTGATCTTTTACTTACTTGGATAGTGATACCTTAACACGCCTGTACAAATCGCATGTAAGGCCACATCTTGATTATGCGAATGCGATCTGGTTTCCTTATCTTAAGAAGCAGTCATCTGCCTTGGAGAGAGTACAAAGAAGAGCGACTCGGATGATTAAATCGCTAAGACAATTGCCATACTCAGAGAGATTGAGAGTTTTGGATTTGCCCTCTCTGAAATTTAGAAGATTGAGAGGTGACCTGATCCAAACTTACAAGATTTTTAATGGGATTGATAACATTGATGTTAACACTTTGTTTCAGTAATACTAACTCCAACAAGAAACTCACAGGACAATATTCTAAAAAGACATTGCCGCACAAACAAAAGAAAATATTCATTCTCCTACAGGGTTGCGCCCATATGGAATAAATTGCCAGTTGATACTAAAAGAGCTAACAACCTGAACACTTTTAAAAATCTTCTGGAAAAGGTCATTTCCATACAGAAATCAAAATTTGAGTATGATGACTAATTAGCATACTATCTTTAGTATTCCCCTAACAACCGCAAATGGAACCAGACAAGTAAAAATACCCAAAATAAAAGGGACATTAAAAAAACCGGAACCCTCCCAACTAAACTAAACTAAACTAAACTTGGCGGGTACCTCACAGAAGCCGTTCTTAACGGCGGGACGTGTGCGCAGCCCACAATAAATTAAAAAACAAAACAAATAAACATTGGATGGTAATAATAACAGTTCTTGGCTAACTAAACTATTAATAGATTTTTCATTTAACGCTTTACAAACTATTATTATTAATATATTATTATTATTATTAAGTACTACTACTACTACTACTAGTACTATCTAATTCTAAATCTAATGTAAAAGTTTTAAAAAGGGATATCATACTCACTTTAATTAGATTATTGATATGATGGTCTTTTGTTGCTGCAGGCAATAGTTTATTGTTGACTTATTCCTGTTATTTTCTCAGGGCTAGAAAATGCAGACCATCCAGGGCAGTCTGAGGTGAAACTGGAGATTAACACTGGTTGCGAAGGACCAGTGGAAAGGATGGCAGAACAAGCACAGCATGCACAAGGCAAAACGCAAATTATTTATCTTTTATTTAGCTGTTTTTATAGCGCTTTTCCAGCACAAGAGCTGCTCAAGGCGCTTGGCAATACAGGATCTAACCATAGAGCTTGCAGTAAAGAGAGAGCCAAGTCTTCGTCTTGTGAAGCACTACTTATTTGCTCCAAGAATCAAGTAGCCGCCTCAGATTGCTAGACGCGAGGGTAACTTCTGGCGCAAGAGAAACACCTATAAATGGATGAATTGAATAGCACCTTTGAGATAGGTTTTGCTTTGACCTATGCTGTTGAATATCATTTTTCTTACTCATCAGGATTAATTGAGATTATCTTGTGAAGATTTAATAAGATCAGTACTATAAAGATTTGTTTGTTATTTTACACCATTTTGGTGCGCTGCAAATGTAAACAAGTGAGGCCTAGTCAGTATAATGATGTAAATGTCGGACCAATGTGATCGAGACAGGTTATTATTTCGCTGCAATCTTTAAGAAATATGTTTTAGGATTTTATAATTTGTGCTGTAGAATAGTACAGGCATGTTCAGCGAGTATTATGATGACAGTATAGGTAACAGTTATCCAGTTTTGTACACTGAAGTAGTAATGTAAATAAACGCCAACTGGCATTAGTTACGAAGTGTATTTTTGCATCACTTAGGCCTACTGATTATTTTGTTAACTTAAAGCAATAAATATTACAAGAGACTGAAGGAGAGAGGAGGCACTGCCAACATCATCGGATGCAAAGAAATTTAAACTTGGTGATGATCACAAATACATTATGTAATAAATATAAGTTCAAGTTTTGTTTAATAATAATAATTTATTTTCTAAAGCGCAGAACCAAACTAAAGTCTGCTCTAACTAAGCGCTCACACATACACCAGGGACTACCAAATCCAAGTTCCCGGGACAAGTAAAACATGTTGCCGGGAAAGACAAATCATGCTTTTTGAGAACTGGATCTATTTTCCCGCAGTTTGTGGTTGGTTGGCCGTCCAGAGTCTTAAAAGAAGCAAGTAAAGAGTTATCAGTACCACTTTGCCAACTTTTTAATAAGTCCTTAGAGGAGGGAGTTGTACCATTGGATTG
This sequence comes from Oncomelania hupensis, assembly GCA_036898135.1. Taxonomy (NCBI): domain Eukaryota; kingdom Metazoa; phylum Mollusca; class Gastropoda; order Littorinimorpha; family Pomatiopsidae; genus Oncomelania; species Oncomelania hupensis. The sequence continues at coordinate 23,751,224 of CM072522.1, read as the reverse complement.
GAGAAGAGCCAATGTCACAGCCTTATTTAAAAAAGGCAGTAGAAGTGATGCAGGAAACTATAGACCTGTCAGTTTAACTTGTATTTTATGTAAAGTGCTTGAATCATTTGTCAGAGATGCTATCGTTAACCATATGACTCTTTGCTCTCTGTACACGGAATGCCAGCATGGTTTTCGTAAAGGTAGGTCATGTGTGACGCAACTCTTGCAGGTAATGGAAGACTTTACGAAAATGTTTGACAGTGGGGAGAGTTTTGATGTGCTTTACTTGGACTTTCGCAAGGCATTCGACTCAGTACTTCATGCAAGCAGGGTGGAGAACTTTCCGCGGATTTCCGCGGAAGGCATTTGCATTTCCGAGAAAAAAAATATTGAGTTCCGATTGTGAGAAGCTGAGGGGCTACCTTTTATTGGGCATAGCGGCCAAAAGCGGCCAAAGTTCTAAACAGGCAAAACGTCCAAAAGCGTCCGTATCAACCATGTGGTTATATTCTCGCGTTGTTTGAAAGATTGCGAGACTTCCGGCAATTGACTTCCGGTTTTCCTGTTGTGAAATGCGTTCGTTTTTTCGATTTTTTTTTCCAAATTTTCTTGTGTGTGTGTCTAAAATGGATGGTTTGGATTCTTCGACTGATGAAGGGGAGTTTACAGGCTTCCATTTATTAGATATTAAAGTGAGAGAAATGGACTTGAAGTCGGACTTGAAGTCCATTTCTCTCACTTTAATAGTACTGACATTAGAGTTAGACAATTAGTGTCAGTAGTGTGCATGCATATGATCTTTCAGACTGGCATGAAAGTGCACTGAAGAAGAGGAGGGGGCTTGTTTGGACTTTTTAAAGCTTTTTTTTTGTATACACATGGAGTAATAAAAAACAAGACATGACAAGAGAAGTATAAAAAGGTAGATAATCAAAAGAGAATTTATTTCTGTTCATTTTGCATTTTATTTCATTTAAATCTATACACTAGTCACTAAGATGTGGTGTTTTTACTAACGTACCCCTAAATATCTCTAAAATTATAAAAATTCTTGCCTGTTTACAGCTAAAAAATAGACAAACGTGTGCCCAGTAAAATTGGAAATGTGGAGTTTGTGTGTAACAGTGGTGGACCTCAAACTTTGTTAGGCCTACAAATCAAGATTCTTAACTTTTTTGAAAGACATGTGCATAAAACATTCTTTTTTTTTGGTTGTTGTTTCTATTGATGTTTACTTTGTGCTTTTGAGTTCAGGAGAGGCCCTACATTACTTTCAAAATTGCCTAAATTCATTTTCTTCCAGGGGGCGAATACCGGGGCTTGGCCCCTGGGCCCCGGCCGGATTTCAGAGATTTCTTGATTCAGTTGTTCTCCACCCTGTGCAAGACTTTTAGTTAAACTAAAATCTTACGGGATCACTGGGCACGTATTACAATGGATCAAGTGCTTTCTGGAAGGAAGAACCCAGCGTGTCAGAGTTGGAAATTATTTCTCAGGTGACGAGCCAGTTCTGAGTGGTATACCGCAAGGCAGTATTTTGGGTCCCATTCTGTTTACAATTTTTATAAATGACTTACCTGACAAAGTATCTAGTAATTGTAGCATTTTCGCGGACGACACTAAACTATATAATGTGACATCTAAGTGCGATAAATTACAAAAAGATATAGATAGTCTTCTGATTTGGTCAGATACCTGGCAATTGCATTTTAAATGCATCAAAATGTAACGTACTCCATATGGGTAAGTAAAATCCTGGACATGACTATTTGATGACGACAGAGTGACGGTTGACCATAATAGTGAGGAAAAAGATTTGGGGGTTACTTTTGATACAAACCTAAACTTTGATAAACACATATACAATGCAATTTCCAAGGCTAATAAAATGCTCGGTATCATACGCCAGTGATGTCCCGAGGCCTCGGACATCGGTCATGGTCCGATTCGTTTTGAAAATGACCGATTGCAAACACCTGTGTCCCGTCAAATGTCCGATTCTATAGCGAAATTAGCGGTCATTGTCCGATAGTATTATGACTAGAGCGGTCACTGCAAGAAACATCTGTACAAACTGGAGTGTCAAAGCCGTTAAAACGAGTTTGAATAGTGGACAATGCTAGACTATTATCACTCTTTAGTACATTCCGTCGAACAACAAAAGGGCCGCAACTCTGGACACTTTTGAAAGGGAAATAACCGACTCCATACTTCCTCTGCAACGTGTGTGTGCATACGTAAAAATAATCTGGCCAAACATTGCATTTAAAAAAAAATACATTTTTAAACTGTTTACACAACAGAGTTTTTGTTTTACTTTATTCATATTTATTCTCATTCACTGTCTTCTAAAGAAGCACCATTAATCGGTTCGCTTCACAATCTGAATATCCTATTGCTTTTATGTAGTCAGGACATGATGTCCGATTAGTTTTATGATTTAGGACATTTTGTCCTATTGCCCTCTAATCCTAGGAACACCACTGATACGCTGATCTTTTACTTACTTGGATAGTGATACCTTAACACGCCTGTACAAATCGCATGTAAGGCCACATCTTGAATATGCGAATGCGATCTGGTTTCCTTATCTTAAGAAGCAGTCATCTGCCTTGGAGAGAGTACAAAGAAGAGCGACTCGGATTATTAAATCGCTGAGACAATTGCCATACTCAGAGAGATTGAGAGTTTTGGATTTGCCCTCTCTGAAATTTAGAAGATTGAGAGGTGACCTGATCCAAACTTACAAGATTTTTAATGGGATTGATAACATTGATGTTAACACTTTGTTTCAGTTGAATACTAACTCTAGAACAAGAAACTCACAGGACAATATTCTTATAAGACATTGCCGCACAAACAAAAGAAAATATTCATTCTCCTACAGGGTTGCGCCCATATGGAATAAATTGCCAGTTGATACTAAAAGAGCTAACAACCTGAACACTTTTAAAAATCTTCTGGAAAAGGTCATTTCCATACAGAAATCAAAATTTGAGTATGATGACTAATTAGCATACTATCTTTAGTATTCCCCTAACAACCGCAAATGGAACCAGACAAGTAAAAATACCCAAAATAAAAGGAACATTCAAAAAACCGCGAGGCTTATACAAGTCCCTCCCAACTAAACTAAACTAAACTAAACTTGGCGGGTACCTCACAGAAGCCGTTCTTAACGGCGGGACGTGTGCGCAGCCCACAATAAATTAAAAAACAAAACAAATAAACATTGGATGGTAATAATAACAGTTCTTGGCTAACTAAACTATTAATAGATTTTGCATTTAACGCTTTACAAACTATTATTATTAATTTATTATTATTATTATTAAGTACTACTACTACTACTACTACTAGTACTATCTAATTCTAAATCTAATGTAAAAGTTTTAAAAAGGGATATCATACTCACTTTAATTAGATTATTGACATGATGGTCTTTTGTTGCTGCAGGCAATAGTTTATTGTTGACTTATTCCTGTTATTTTCTCAGGGCTAGAAAATGCAGACCATCCAGGGCAGTCTGAGGTGAAACTGGAGATTAACACTGGTTGCGAAGGACCAGTGGAAAGGATGGCAGAACAAGCACAGCATGCACAAGGCAAAACGCAAATTATTTATCTTTTATTTAGCTGTTTTTATAGCGCTTTTCCAGCACAAGAGCTGCTCAAGGCGCTTGGCAATACAGGATCTAACCATAGAGCTTGCAGTAAAGAGAGAGCCAAGTCTTCGTCTTGTGAAGCACTACTTATTTGCTCCAAGAATCAAGTAGCCGCCTCAGATTGCTAGACGCGAGGGTAACTTCTGGCGCAAGAGAAACACCTATAAATGGATGAATTGAATAGCACCTTTGAGATAGGTTTTGCTTTGACCTATGCTGTTGAATATCATTTTTCTTACTCATCAGGATTAATTGAGATTATCTTGTGAAGATTTAATAAGATCAGTACTATAAAGATTTGTTTGTTATTGTACACCATTTTGGTGCGCTGCAAATGTAAACAAGTGAGGCCTAGTCAGTATAATGATGTAAATGTCGGACCAATGTGATCGAGACAGGTTATTATTTCGCTGCAATCTTTAAGAAATATGTTTCAGGATTTTATAATTTGTGCTGTAGAATAGTACAGGCATGTTCAGCGAGTATTATGATGACAGTATAGGTAACAGTTATCCAGTTTTGTACACTGAAGTAGTAATGTAAATAAACGCCAACTGGCATAAGTTACGAAGTGTATTTTTGCATCACTTAGGCCTACTGATTATTTTGTTAACTTAAAGCAATAAATATTACAAGAGACTGAAGGAGAGAGGAGGCACTGCCAACATCATCGGATGCAAAGAAATTTAAACTTGGTGATGATCACAAATACATTATGTAATAATTTTTTATATAAGTTCAAGTTTTGTTTAATAATAATAATTTATTTTCTAAAGCGCAGAACCAAACTAAAGTCTGCTCTAACTAAGCGCTCACACATACACCAGGGACTACCAAATCCAAGTTCCCGGGACAAGTAAAACATGTTGCCGGGAAAGACAAATCATGAAAGTCACTTGCCCGGGGGCAAGTTAAAAGCTGTGAACGTAAAATAACACAACTTGATCATCAGCACTGAATCATGTTTACTTTGATCTGCGTAGTAGCCTGTGGAAAGCTTGCTTGGAATTTTGAGGTCACACTCTAAACCGATGTAATATATTATAGCGGAATTGATTGGTCAATTGTTCAACCTTTAGCCAATGACGGCGCTCATTTTATCAATAGTGGGGCGATATATCACAGCATATTTGATTGGTCAATTGTTCGAAAGTCCACCAACAACGGCCAACTTTTATCTCATTCTACTGTATGATGACCTTTTTTTTTTGGTGTTTTTTGAGTTTTTTTGCTTTCACATTTTTGAGTGGGAAAGTTAAAAATGACATGCTGCTTATCCGGGGCCAGCTCTTGTTGAAAAAAAAAAGGCGGACCCTGTACACACACACAAACGCCCCATATTCTATTTTGTTTTTGTAAACGGGGGTTCAACAAATTAGAGTATAGCCCTATTACCCCCTGCATTGGATGCCTTTATTGTTAAGTGACTGGCTGGTGGAGTGCCTTCAGTGTTACCACTAGGGTTGTTTCAGCAGATCTTTCATACGAATCAGGGGCGAGTCCTTTTTTGACCAAGTTGTGGTCCTGAATTTGTGGTCCTGATTCGGCTCTTAATGTCTCTGTGGGTTCGGGCATTAAATAGAATAGACCCAACGTTTCCCGGCGTGTCGTAAGAGGTGACTAACAGGGGTGATGTTAGCACGGCATCACTGGGCGAAAGTCTTCTACACAGAAGTCACCGGCCAGGGCGGAGGAATATCATGTTACTACAGGTTCAATGACCACGTGCTCAGGGCCAAGGCGAGCCACACTATTCGTGGATTTCGGCTGTGGCCAACAGCCTGGAGAGGATTGGGCACCGCCAGGTCTTTTTTGCCCAAGACACTCTACATGATGAAGCTATCCACTAATTCCATACCGGATCGGTCGTCGCCCGGCTCAAGGACTGCGCCTTCCATTGGCCAACAGGACGAAGGTGATAAATATGCTACTGATGGACAAATTAGCAAGATCCGCACGAGAAACAACATCATCATAGGATCCTGGAATGCAGTGTTTCCCACAGCTTTTTTTTCAGAGAGTCCTTGGGACTCTCTGGTGCACAATTTCAAGAGTCCCCTTACAAAATTTGAGAGTCCCCTTACAATTCCTACATTTACCTTGATTTTGATTACCAACATCACGGACACACAAATACGCCTCAAAGTCAAACAAAGCTTAGTTTTCAATGAAACTTTATTGAAAATTATGAATAGCCATCAAACAAGCAACACAACACAAGGAATACTGTTCTGATAAATGTTACAAAGGAATCCATCATTGACTAGAGGAACCTTAAAATCACATAAAATGACCATAGAACAAACATGAAATAGTCATACGACAATTTACACACATCAATCTACATGTACTGACACATTGTCTCTGTAAAAGCAGTTAGTGTTAGAGGTGACTAAGTCGATGACCAGAAGAGAAAAAAAAAGAGACAAAAAATCTGTTCAACTGCGTATTACAGACAAGATCATCATTGCCAAGTCTAGGGAGAACTGAAAATGATGATTCAACATTTAACGATTGCATCGTCTTCCGCATTTCTGCGGGTTATCGTTTTCGTAGCCATGTGTCGAGCGACATGTTTCAGCTTTTCGGAAGCAAACAAAAAGGCTGCGCATGCGTGTCAGCGCGATCAGTGGGTAGGGGAGATCACCGCGCTTACTCGGCTCGGGCGCACGATAGCTCAGAGGTGCTGGGAAACATAACGGCAGTTAAAAAAAAAAATTTGTTGCGTCCCTTGTGACGCACTTTTTTTTTTTCATGCGTCCTTTTTCAGTTTTTGTGCGTCTCTGACGCACACATGTGCATTTTGGGAAACACTCGAATGTCAGGACCCTAACTGCGGAAGGAAAATTAGAACTGGCCCAAGAGCTGGCCCACTATCGATGGAACGTTCTAGGTATCAGCGAACTGCGCTGGAAAGGCCTAGGTGAAACAATGACCGACAAAGGCCACAAGCTCTATTTCAGCGGTAGAGATGACAGGCACGAACACGGCGTTGGATTCTTGGTCCACAAGAACATTCTAGCCACTGTCAAGTGTCATGGGTTGCCGCCCAGTCTCCAGTAGATTCATTACCATCCGTCTGAGAGCAGCCCCTTTCAACATTACCATCATCCAGCCCTATGCCCCAACATCAGACTATGACGACAGAGAAGTGGAGGATTTTTATGAAAATCTACAGGCGGTCCTTGACCAAGTGCCAAAGAAGGACATAGTCATAATGCAAGGCGACTGGAATGCCAAGGTTGGCCAAGATGCACACCACAACTGGGGAGACACATGTGGACCCTACTGCAACAACGAGACAAATGACAGGGGTCTGAGACTCTTGTAGTTTGCCAGATACAACAATCTGGTACTGGCAGACACGCTTGGTCTCCACAAAAACTCCAGACGATGGACATGGCACAGTCCCGGCGGGGAGCATCACAACCAGATCGACTACATCAGGGTCAAGAAACGCTTCAGATCAAGCATCAACGTTGGCAGGACACGCACTTTTCCAGGAGCAGACATCGGAAGTGACCACGATCTCGTGATGTCTTTCCGGCTCCACTTGAAGAGAGTAAATACAGCAAAGTGCACTAGACTGAAGTTCGACCTGGACAAACTGCAAGACCCGGAGGTGGCAGAACTATTTCAGGCCACAACTGGAGGGAAATTTGCACCACTGCTCATTTTGGGAGCTGGTGAAGTAGATGTCAACACCATGACCACCACCTTCAACTCAGCTGTGACAGATGCCGCCACTAAGATCCTTGGCATGCACTGACCAAAAAAGAAGCCGTGGATCACACCTGAACTTTTGGATCTGTGTGATAAACGAAGAGAGATAAAAAAGAAAAAGAACACCTCACAGGGAGCTGATGTCTACCGAAAAATCAACAATGACATCCGAAAAGGCATGCGCACAGCAAACTGCAAAGGAGAACTGGATAGAACTGGATAGATGAATGCCAGGAAATAGAGAACAGTCTGAACAAGAACAACAGCAAGAAGACCTACCAGACTGTGAAGCGGCTGACAAGTGTTAAGCAGCCCAAAGTCTCCATGATCCAAAGCAAGTCTAGCATATACCTTACAGAAGAACAAGAAGCCTTGGACAGATGGACAGAGTACTGCTCTGACCTTTACAACCATACACAAAATGGAGACCCATCAGTTCTAGCATGTCCCGAGAACAGAGAAGAAGAAGAAATCCTCCCAATTCTCCGGGAAGAAGTTGAGGCAGCAGTGCAATCGGTGAAGAAAGGGAAGTCAGCAGGAGTGGACAACATACCCGCGGAACTGCTACAAGCAGGAGGAGAAGCGATGATTGATGCCCTCACCATTATGTGTAACAAAATCTGGCAGAGTGGGGAGTGGCCTACGTCCATGGACCCAGTCGCTTGTCATCACTCTTCCCAAAAAAGGTAACCTTCAGGAGTGTAAAAATTACCGCACCATCAGCCTCATCAGCCATCCCAGCAAGGTCCTCCTGAAAATAATACTCAACAGGTTGAAACCCCAAGCTGAACAAATCATAGCTGAAGAACAAGCAGGATTCAGGGCAGGGCGAAGCACCACTGAACAGATTTTCAACCTCAGAATAATCTTTGAGAAATATCTACAGCACCAACAACATCTATATCATGTGTTCATAGACTTCAAGAAGGCATTTGACCGAGTCTGGCATGCAGCTCTATGGGCAACAATGAAAGTGTACAACATCAGCCTAAAATTATTGAAGTCATCAAAAGCCTGTATGACGAGGCTACCAGTGCAGTCCTCCATAACAGCGTCATCGAGAACTGGTTCAGAACAACAATCGGTGTGCGTCAAGGATGCCTACTCTCTCCAACACTGTTCAACATCTTCCTAGAGCGCATCATGTCTTATGCTCTTGCAGATCAAGAAGGGACAGTCAGCATAGGGGGTAGAGCAATCTCCAATCTTCGTTTTGCGGATGACATTGATGGATTGGCTGGAGAGGAACAAGAACTTGAACAGCTGGTACAGAGGCTTGACACAACTCCAGAGCTTATGGAATGGAAATAAGTGCAGAGAAGACCAAAATGATGACCAACACCACCAATGGCATCAACACGGACATCAAAGTCCAAGGCCAATCCCTCAACACAGTGCATAGCTTCAAATATTTAGGAGCCATTGTATCAGACAATGGGTCCCGACAGGAAGTGCTCTCCAGGATCGCACAAACAACTGCTGCCCTGACAAGGTTGAAGCCCATTTGGAAAGACAGGACCATCAGTCTACATTCAGACCTGCTTACCCGTCCGTATTTCGCCGTATTGTCCCGATATTTTGACCTCGAGTACGCTGTTACGATCTCTTTTTGAAAAATACGAAAATCGACCAAAAAATTTTATTTTTTTAAAAATTTTGGTAAAAAGTACACTTAACCGGAAGCGGAAGCTAAACAAATTGCGCCAGAAAACTATAACTCATTGGATAGCATTGTGTTTTTCAAGTGTATACTCTGCAAATATTTAATTGTCATGGAGAAAAAAATTCATGAAACAACAGATGATGATTCAGATGTTGAGGTGGCGAGTTCATCCAAGCGTGTTTGTGTGAAACGAAAACAGACATTTATGGTTTCTTATTAAAAACATTTGGCCTTGTTTGGTAGCTGATGAAGACCTGCTGGCTGGTGATCAGGCAAAGAAAATGCTTGACAGTCCCAAAGACTACAACCTAAAATCTGAACGTATTGCAAAGTTCTATGCTTCAGTGCGTGCATACTTTGAGGAAACTTGCAGCTATCTTCTCCTGAAACTGCCCCTCACTGACCATTTGCTCCAGCACTGCAGAATCATGCGTGCATACTTTGAGGAAACTTGCAGCTATCTTCTCCTGAAACTGCCCCTCACTGACCATTTGCTCCAGCACTGCAGAATCATATGTCCTTCAGTTCAGTTGACTGCATCTTTCCAAGATCTACGCTTTTTTGTGAAGCGATTCCCTGCACTCTTTCCACCAAATACAACATTTGAACAAATCAGGAGCAATTCTCCGAGTATCAGTCAACTGATGTCAAGGGATTGGTGGGCCCAGCTATGCAGGTGGACGAATTTTGGGTGCAGGTCAGCAAAAACTCCCTTAGCTTTTGCAACTGTGCCAGTTCATGCTGGGACTCTGCACCATCCCACACAACAGTGCTGCTTGTGAGAGGGTGTTTAGTTGCGTACGTATAACGTCCACTGACAGTAGGTCCAGTATGGGCAAAGATGCTGTTGACTCACTGATGGTAGGTATGTTCAGACCTGAAAGCTCTTTCATAAAAAAAGAACTGCAGCAACTGAAAAGTGCATACATGCATGTTTTTTTTTTAAAATACAAGTAGATCATTATCACATATTATGTTGATATGGTGGCCTAACACTTTTGCATTGTTTTTCAATTAAGCACCCTAATTTTTAAACAATAAATTTATTGAACAGTGTACCGTTTCTTGATTTATTTTACGTGTGTAATAATATATGAAAATTTAGCTAAGAGCAAATTAAGATGAATAATGACAATATGTTTACACAGTTATATATTTTTATTTATTTATTATCATTATTTTGGTTCACGTAAAATAACGACAGTTTATAAATACCGAAAGTCAAAATCTGGTCATGATTTCCAAAATCTGGTTTTCAAGTGCCTGGAGTACTGACAAAAAAATTTTGAGGTAAGCAGGTCTGTACATTCCAAAGTAAGACTGCTGCGCTCCCTTGTCATCTCCATCTTCCTATATGCTTGCAAAGCATGGACCCTCACAGCAGATCTACAACGAAGAATACAAAGCATGGAGATGAGGTGCTACGGAAGACTTCTTAGCATTTCCTATACCCAACACATCACCAACGACGAAGTCCGACAGACCATCACACAAGCCATTGGACAACACGGTGACCTGCTCACAGTGGTGAAGAAACGGAAACTCCTATGGTATGGCCACGTTACTAGATCATCAGGCCTTGCAAAGATCATTCTGAAAGGCACGGTGCAAGGAGGTAGAAGAAGAGGGAGACCGAAAAAGAGGTGGGAGGACAACATTCGAGAATGGACTGGTTTGACACTGAGCGAAGCCATCAGGGCTGCTGAGGACAGAGAAAGATGGAGTATGCTGGTTAAACAATCATCTGTGGTGCCCCTACGACCTCCGGGTTACGGGACAGGATAGGGATAGTGTTACGTTGAAACGCGAACGATAGTATGTCTGAAGCGCGCACGATAGATCTAATCGTTTCGATTTGCAAAGTATTCAATAATGGAGTTTATTTACCTTTGATTTGAGTTTGCATTGTTGTTAGGAGAGGCTTTGTATAACGTTGATAATTTTCGTTAGTCGATATTATTGGAGAATTCTCTAGATCTACTTATTTACTGTCGATGGAAATTTCCCGATAAATGTAGAAAATTGAGGACGTTCCCGGAAGGAGAAGAAATAGGTATGACGTAAGTCAGTGATGACGATCTTTTATTTGATTGGCTGTAATGCGTCATTCTAGTCTACCGGGTTCTAAATTGTTTGGGAAAAGAGAGAGAGGCTATATATTTATGTGCCGCACTACTTTGAGATAGTTGTTGATAGTGAGTTGGAAAGTAAAAAAGTTGAGAGTGAAAAGGCGATTGTATGCAGTTGTTGATGTGTGCTGAATAAAAGTGGAAAACTTCATACGAAGACTTTGACTTGTTGCTGCTGAGTGAGCAGGCTGCGTGGATAAACGAATCTGAGTTACACACCTATCAGGGATCCAAGCATCGGGGCTGAATCAACACTGATAGAAAAACACCAACATCGAACCGAGTGTAACAGATAGGATAGGATTCGGCTCTTTGCAGTCCGCTGGACCCTGTAAGCAATTAATAACTAACAAACACATACAAACATTCCCAAGGATAAATATTTGAACAATATAAAGATATTATGAGATAAAAACACTTTAAACATCATAAGAAATAATAATTAGCATCACATCAAAAGTAACAAAAAAGCATATATAAAATACACACTCAACACATATATATACACACACAAACACACACGCAGGCCTGTATTTATGTTAAAATGGGTACTTGGGACAAAATGGGTTCCTCAAATAGCACGATGGGGTTATGGAAAATGCTTGCTCATTAGCTGATGATGAATGGAAGGGTTGTTGCCCATTTCAAAATATGTTCAACTCTCACTCTGTAAATGCGCATGCTAACTCTCCCCTTTCTCTCCAAGACACCTTGGTAATTTCAGAGACAGATTGACAGCGGACACTCCTGTGTGTCTTTGAAACACTTGGAGTTGAAAAAAAATTTGTCAAAATTAGGATTTCATTAAAAGTGAAACTATGTATGGTATCCATCTGCATTTTCTTACAATTTCCAAGTGATTAAAAAAAATGGCACCACTTTTTTTTTGTCGGACCCCATTTTACAAGAAAGAGTGTTGACAGATTAAAAAACAAATTTTACCATGCATACACGCTCATATACACTCATACACACACACTGACACGCCACATAAACTAAGACACCAACGTTAAGAATACGAGGGTTGGTTCATAAGTTTTGAGACTTTTTAAAATAAATACAAGAAGGCTTCATGAATTTGAAAAAAATTTTTTACTCACAAAGCCTCATCATTTAGGACCACTTCAGTGCTGTTCAACACCGATTTCAGTGCACTTTTTCATCCGATAAATCCAACGATCAAAACAGTGCCGAAAATCAGATGGTTCAGCTGCTCTTACACGGCAGAAATGAGACTATTCCTGTCTTGAAAATCAATTCCTTTCAGCTCATTCTTAATGGTGTGGAACAGCCAAACCTTGTGCCTTCCAGAAGTTTTCAAAAATTGCTCTAAAGAACTTCATCCTTCACCATCTTTACCTTCACAATGTGCCTTCTCACAAATTGAAACAAACTGCTAAGTTTCTCGCCAAATCTGGGATTGATGTCATAGAACCAAAGCCTTATTCGCTAGATTTGGCACCTTGCGACATCTGGCTGTTCCCCTCCATTAAGAATGAGCTGAAAGGAATTGATTTTGAAGACAGGGATAGCCTCATTTCTGCCGTGGAAGAGCAGCTGAACCATTTGACTGATTTTCTGCACTGTTTTTATTGGATGAAAAAGTGCATTGAGATTGGTGGTGAACAGAAAAGTAAGTGGTCTCAAATAATGAGGCGTTATCGGTTTAAAAAAAAAATCAAATTAATGAAGCATTCTTGTATTTATTTAAAAAAGTATCAAAACTTATGAACCATCCCTCGTACATAACGATGCAACGATAAAAACATTTAAAAGTAAAAAGCACTACACAGTGACACAAAATTATATAAATATATGGCAGTACTAAAAAAAACAACTAGTAGTCAAAACCATACATAACTCCTTTTTTTTTAAATTTAAATTTTAAAAAATAGATAAATATAATATGAATGTGGATTTTTATACGTACACGCCGACTGGAAAACCAGCTAAATAAATGGACAACAAACATTAAGAAGCAGGTGAAGTTAAAACAACACGGGCACGCATGGTCACATACACACATGCATGCACACTTGCATTCACGCAAAGCCCCTCTTTGGTTTAATTAAAATGCTGTGAGAAAAGATGTATTTTCAGCAGGTTCTTGAATGAGGCGTGAGACAATGACATTCAATGGACAGTGTTTGTTGGGTCAAGTTTGTCATGTTGAACTGTGTTGTTGTTGTCCCACTTGGAAATGGAGATTCCCCACTCAATCCATCGTAGTATATTATATATTACGAAGTCTGTTTATTATATATACCAGCCTTATTTTCAGTGGCAGATTTCTAAACGTATTTACACTGTTTGACTCTTCATGTGTTCATTCAAGATTCTTTACATGTCTGATGAGGTTATTATGATTATTAACCTTTTTTCTCGCCCGTCTAGGACATGAGTGTCAGGCTCTTTAAATTCCATGTGATGGAATGCGTACGTGCACAGACTAGACCAGTTTATACTTTTATCCGAAGGAGCATCAAGCTTGTTACAAGCAACGAATCACTGCAACACTGTTTAGATAGTTGATGGTCATTCATTTTAGGTTGATACAAGTCAGTGTCACAGAGGAAATAAAAAGCGTCAAAATTGAAAAAATATATACATTGGTTCTTTTGCTGGATATTTATCAGAGGTCATGTAATGTCAAGGTCATCTCAGTACATTGGTTCTTTTGCTTATGCATGGATATATATCAGAGGTCATGTAAGGTCATCTCAGTGCCAATGACACATTAAGATCAATGTTGCTTTTCAACGTAATGATAATGTTGCTTTAGTTTGTCTGATAATATGTTAATAATTTCAAGGTCAAAGTCAGTATTTGCGTACTGGTTGAAGTTCAAAGATGTTTGAAATGAGGACTGAAACTGCTTTGGTGTATTTTTTGTTTTTTTTACTAGTAAACTGTGTGCTTGGGTCACATTCCACTAATCATTTGTCTGTGCTGGTAATATAGTATAGTCAAGTGGAAAACTGTCTGCCAAGAAATTGAAGGCTAGTCAATCGGAGAGAGGGAAAAGGCATCTAAACACAGCAACAGCAGTTGATATCACACAGCCAAGCGTGGCGATAATCTGACGCTTGAACAGGGCAGTACTCCAGAGCCTTGGCAAGAGAGTATAAACACGGGTCTAGTCTGTGTATGCATACGTTCCATCACCATTGCACGGACTTGACAAATCCTAATGCCGCTGCATGAAAGGTACACTTGAACTAGGCTCGCTTTTGATTGTTTCAGGCTCTGGTGTGCCAGAAGTGGGTGCTGGAGATGACTGGCTTGATTTTTTAACAGAACCTTCAGCAAAGTCTTCTGCCTGCAAGGTGACTGTTTTCCAGTCATCTACAAAGCCTGGCAGAAGAGTTTATAGCAAAGTCAACAAGTGTAAATTTTGTCCTGCACTTGTAAGAAACTTTTCCAAGCACTTGTTCGCCAGACACCGCAACGAGCCAGAAGTTGTGGACATTTTGTCTAAAGCCAAAGGTTCAAAAGCAAGAGAGATGCTGTTAGACAAAATACGATATCAGGGAAATTATGAGCACAATTGTTCCGTGCTCAAAGCTAACCAGGGCAAAATTATTCCAGTGCGTTTACCTTCGTGTTCAAAAGAGGTCAATCCTAATGATTTCATTCCCTGTGTATATTGTTTGGGCTTTTTTCCCAAAATTGCACTCGGTCGCCATGTGAGAAACTGCAAATTGTATTCACCACCGCTTAGACGTTTTAATTGTGTCCGCAGAGCATCAGCAACATTGCTGCCTTCTCGAGCTGAATGTAGCAAGGACTTGCAGGAAAATATCTTTGGCACGATGAGGGCAGACGACATAGCTCTGATTGCTCAGAAGGATCAGCTGATTGTCATGTACAGTGAAAAGTTGTATCAGGAGCAAGGGCGCATTGCATACGAAGGAAGTGGAATGAAGCAGAAGATCAGAGAATTAGCACGTTTTCTGCAGCAAGCTCGATTGAAGGATTCTACGGTCACAGATCTGAAGAGTTGCCTTAGGCCAGAAAAGTTTCCAATTGTCATATCTATAGTTCAGACACTGTGTGGGTATGATTTTGCAACAAATATGTATGTCAAACCCTCTTTTGCCCTCAAATTGGGATTCAGCCTCAAGAAATGTGTTGGAATTTTGAGAGACCAGGCAGTGACTGAAGGAGACGAAGAACTTCAAAAATCATCCACTGATTTCCTGCGACTGTATGGCTCACACTGGAAGGACTACATTTCTTCTTCTGCCCTGTCAACTCTGAAGGACAAGAAGCCCCACAATAAAGTCCCTATTTTGCCTTTGACAGAAGACTTGAAGAAAGTGATAGAACATCTGGAGCGGGAAAGAAAGAGGTGCTTGTCAGAACTGAGCAGTATGCCCAGTGCTGCTACATGGCGTGCCCTGGCCAACGTCTCACTAACCAGCATCATTATGTTCAACCGCCGTAGACCAGGGATAGCTGTTAAAATGTTGATTACAGACTACCAAGATGCCAAAAAGGGCACGTTGCCAGCAGATGACATCATGGCTGCTTTTTCTGACGTGGAGAAAACTCTGATCACTAACTTCATGCAAGTTGAGGTTCGTTCGGCAATGGGGAAGATAGTGCCTGTACTTTTGACCGCATCAATGCAAGCAGACATTGAACAGCTTCTTGCCACTCGTCAACAGGTTGGTATCAACCCTATCAATGAGTATGTCTTTGCCAGACCCCATGGTTCTGAAAATCACCTTCGTGGAACTGATTACCTTCGCAAAACTGTCCAAGCAAGTGGAGCTGAACGTCTAGAAGATATCTCCTGCCCAAAGTTGAGAAAATATATGGCTACAGTAACACAGCTTCTAAGTTTCAATGACCATGAACTGGATCAGCTGTGTGGATTTCTGGGTCATAATATTTCAGCACATCAGCAGGATACGAACCACCTGGCCAAAGTGAGTCGCTTACTGCTGGCCGCGGAAAGAGGTGGGCTCTCCACATTTCAAGGCAAAGCGCTAGATCAAATTAACCTTGACGAATTGGAATTACACGATTCTGAAGTGGAAGAGGATGCTTTGTCAGATGCTGAAATGGAAGATGTAACACTTACACCAAGGGAGAAAACTGCCAAACAAAGAGACTTTCTCACAAGCATTCAGCTGGGCATCATCAGGAGACATTTTCAAAGGACCATAGAGTCGCATGTTGTTCCTGGCAAATACGCATGTGAAGAGCTCCTTCAAAAAGAGCCAGCGTTGCAAGGAAAAACATGGAGAAAAATAAAATGCACAGTTCGCAATGAAATTGTAAAGGCAAAGGCTTCCGCATCTCAGTCAGCCTCATTGAATGGCAAGAACTTGCGAAAAGCTAACACTAAGAGGTCTGTAAATGAACGCAGCTACCTCTCAGATGAGGAAGCAGATATAACACCAAGGAAGAAGGTTGCCCAAACTAAAAAACGAGACTATCTCACAAGCATTCAGCTGGGCATCATCAGGAGACATTTTCAAAGGACCATAGAGTCGCATGTTGTTCCTGGCAAATGCGCATGTGAAGAGCTCCTTCGAAAAGAGCCAGCGTTGCAAGGAAAAACATGGAGAAAAATCAAATGCACAGTTCGCAATGAAATTGTAAAGGCAAAGGCTTCCGCATCTCAGTCAGGCTCATTGAATGGCAAGAACTTGCGAAAAGCTAACACTAAGAGGTCTGTAAATGAATGCAGCTACCTCTCAGATGAGGAAGCAGATATAACACCAAGGAAGAAGGTTGCCCAAACTAAAGAACGAGACTATCTCACAAGCATTCAGCTGGGCATCATCAGGAGACATTTTCAAAGAACCATCCAGTTACGTGTTGTTCCTGGCAAACTCGCATGTGAAGAGCTCCTTCAAAAAGAGCCTGCGTTGAAAGGAAAACCATGGACGAAAGTGAAATGCACTGTACGAAATGAAATTGAAAAGGCAAAACGAGAAATAACGCCCTAAAGACTTGCATTCAATTCAACACTTCATTGCAATTATTGTCATTCTTTTAAAGCACATGCTGTTATGACAATGCCTGTTTTTTGACTCACATGTATAGTAATGAGAGTCTGTGTACTCATCCAAAAAATGTTTTACCCAGATTTTCATAAATCTGTGCAAGATGAGTCCTAAATAGTCCAAAAATGATATCGAAAAAAAGTCCGTCCGTCCGTCCCCACTGTTTGTCTGCCGTCACTATCTGTGCAAAAACTTTACAGTGGCTAAGTACTCGGAGCCTATTTCAACTATCACAACCAAACTTGGTAAGATGGTGTATACCTATGAGACCTCATAAATGATCAGTGAATGAATAACTTCACTTCAAGGTCAAGGTCACAGGTTAATCAAATGTTAGTCAAAAATGACCAGTTTTCACAAAATTTCACTTTTTTTCAAGATTAGTAATATATCAATTTTGACACACATACTGTGCAAATTGGTCAACCTAATACTCAAACTCCAAGGTCAAGGTCACTGGAGCTGTCCAAAATCAGTTTGTATTCACTTTGAAGTGACCTTGACCCTAAACTATGAGAGATATAAAGTCCAAACTTGTATTTAGAGATGATAGATTGATCTTTCATATATGTTCCCTTTTTGCTTTGAAGGTCAAGGTCATTTTAGGCCTTGCAAAAACATACAAAAAAATAGGTCATTGTACAGTGGAGAGGCTGTTTATGAAACCCATAGTATACAATAACATTGGGTTATTTTATCAGACATGCATTAGAGTCCACGTGGCGGTCAAGGTTTGTTTTTTGGCATAATACATTTTGCTGTGTTTTATTTTATAGTACATGAGTGTATTTGGAGCCGGATGTCAATGTCATCTCAAGGTCAAGAGCATAGAAAGATGAAAGTCAGTATTAACTTTGCATTTTAATGCCACCATTTCATTTGTTTTTTTCTGGGGACCCATTTTCAAGTCCCATAAGAAGCATGTGAATCATATGGGCTTTCCCTTCTGTTTTGTTTTCCTTTAGGGTGAGTGATTTGTTTTGTTACCTGTGAAAGTTTGAACTTGTGCGATAATAGGGGAGACAACTTACTCCCTGTACACATACTTTTTTGAGCCCCTTGTTTAAACTCTTCCCAGTTTGGTTGTTTTATTCCACATGAAGATGTCATTGCGAGGACAGCCGGGCGACTTCTCATGCTGTTGGAAATCAGTCACTTGATTTTTGAGGAAACTCAGCAGATAACACTGATGTTGAGGAAACGGCGAAGTGTTCATCTGTATCTGTGGCGCAATTCCACAAGCTCAAACCACTTTCAGCAAAAGAGGGAATATAGATCTTTTCCTGTTGTTTTTTTTCTCCTGGAAGATAGCGTCTCACAAGAATTAGGTCCAAGATGATATCTTTAAACTCCAGTTCCATCTCTTTATAGTAGACAAATACTTCCACTACTTATTGTGTTTTGCCTGGACTTTATGTCTCTCACAATGGGAGAGTGTCAAAGGGGTCAAAATGATGTATAGCAGGAGTCTAATTGGATTTCAAGTAGACTGGTTTTATTTTTGTTTCCTGTATTTTCCAGCTTGGCAAGTTTGAAACAAATACTTTCAAATAAGTTGGGCACCTTGTCAAAAGTCCAAAATTATTTGTGTGTTCTGTTTAATTTGTTGCTGGAATTGGGCATTATTCCTGATGATTAGATAAAATCGGTGCATTGCTAAAAAACAGGTTTTATAGTTTTTCGCAAATGTGCGAAGAAAAACTTCCACAGTAGGAGTCAGTCTGACTTTTTAATGAGACTGAATGTTTCATGAGACTGGACATTTTGTGCTTTTGTTTCTACATTATTAGTTCAGTGAGTTATGAACCAAAGTTTTTGAATCCAGTTTAATTTTGTTGTAACTATAACAAGGGGATTTATTTTTAACATTTAAATATTGAGCTATCGAGGTTTATAAATTAATTACAAAAGAGCATCATTTATAAATTGTTTAATTATTTTTGACTCAAATGCATGCAGCAATGTAAGTCTACGTTTTTATCCTAAAATTTGTTTTTCCAGATTTTTACAAATCTTTGCAAGATGAGTCCTAAATATTCAAAAAATTATATTGTTCATCCACAAATATTGATGAAAACTATATTAATGATATTGTTCATCCTGTACAAAACTTAACATTGGCTTAATTTCTCAGAACCTATTACATCTAGCATGATCTGACTTGGTAGAATGGTAAATATCCACAAGGCCTCAAAAATGATCAGTGAATGAATGACTTCACTTCAAGGTCACAGGGTCAGTTAATTAGTTAGTGATTCTTTTTTAGGGTTAAGCAGACTGCAAAGAGCCGAATCAGGACCACATCAGAGGGTAAACAAATGTTGGTAAACAAATGACAATTGTTCACATAATTTCACTTTTTTCCTACATTATTGATATAGAACTTATGATTCTTTCATGCTTCATATATATCAATGAAACACACATGCAAACTTGGTCAACTTTACTCCAAGGTCAAGATCACGAGCTGTCCAAAATTGGTTTATATGAGAACATTGAAGTGAGCTTGACCCTAAACCATGAGAGATAACAAGTTGAAACTTGTTGTGTCACGTGGGGTTTAGGTGTTACTGGGCTCTGCACAATGGAATGCTGTAACCCTCACGCTTTATTCGATGGGAACTGCTAGTTAGTCACCCTGTGAATTACTTTAATAAATTTATTTGTTTAGCTCGGTCTGTGTTAAGGCTGGGGTACAGAGATAGATAGAAAATGGTAAAAGATCACTGTCACCCTAGCTTTCACACGGCTATGAATCATATGTAGTCCAGCCACTTGATAACAGTTAAAATCACACATTTATTCCTTCTACTCTATACAAGATTATCGATGTACTAATCTACCTTAAAAGTCTTGAGTCACTGCAAATAATTCGATCGCTGATAGTCTAGGCAGCTGTTATGTCTTCATCGGGCAATGGCTTCTAGATTTCATGAAGCTTGGACTACTGTGGTCCGTTTTACTACAGTTCTGAAGAGTGGACTACTGTGGTCCTTTTTCTATCAGTTTAAGTGCACCGATTCCTGGGCACTTAGCTTGTGGGTTGAAGCCCTTTGATGAGGTAGCTTCTGGTACACGCTGTGTCGTCGTGTAGTTTGGTCCCTTGCCACGCTGTGGGGTCTTGCAGGGGGTTTTCCAGGGTTGCTCTCTCAGACTTGTGCTGTAGAGGCTAAACAGCCAACTCGTCGTTTCTTTGGAGTTGGGCGCACGGGATAGCTCGCCTGCTCGTCTGTAATATAAGAGACGAAATTCTGCACAACCCTGAATAATCGGTTTGTGCAGAGCGTCTCACTGAAAGCCAAAGTAGCCCTCAGTGATAGCTCCACATCTCTATACATAAGCGACGAACATTCTGCTACGTCCGTGGTCCACTGGAATCTCAACTCTAATTTCCTATACATACATAAATATAAATCGTGGCTAACTACACACATACAGAATTAATAATAATATAAACATTCACTGGTACAGCCACTGGTCAGCAAACATACATATAGGTTCAACAACAGTGGTTCCGTCAGGTATACAACATGGCGGCGCAACCGGTCGTGTTTCGCCACGTGGTCACGCAAATTCGGATTAACAAGTCAAATCTATGCATGGCAAATTCTACAAACATAATATCAACAATAATATAAATATATCACGACGAAACAGAAGTATGTTCATTTACCTGTTTGACAATGTCAGGCTCGTGGCTACTTGAGTGAATTCTAAGATTCTCAAGTCCTGTTTCCTGGTCTATGAGTGAAGATAGTTCTCTGACCGGTCTAGCTGTGTAGACTTCGGTGTCTTTCGTAGCACTGACTTAAGCTATGCTAGGTTTTGACCCAGTCAGAACCGGCTCTAACAGCTCTGCCTGCGTCCCATTGGTTAAAACTTTCAGATTCAAGGCACACAGTGCTGACGTCACTAACTGCCTGCGTCAAGCTCGCAGTGTGTGTACCTCCTATACTGTAATCAGCTGCTGTGTAATACACTAACTTTCTAAAGTTACAATGACTAAACAAGGCTAAATAGTAAATAGGCAGGGTAAAACTAGTCTGTCGTGACATGTGGTAGAGATAATAGATTGTACTTTGATATATGTTCTGTTTTTGCATTGATCTTGAAGGTCAAAGTCATTTAGGCCTTAGATATAGAAACATTTTTTAAATTGTTATCACACAATGGAATAGCTCTATATTTGACCCATAGTTTGCATCAACATTGGGTTATTTGAATTTGATCATTCATGAGCATCTGAGGTCATTTCAAGGTTGAGATCATTTGAAGGTCACTGTCATTAGGGGGCCAAGGTAATGTTTTTGGGCATAATACATTGTTGTTGTAGTTAATTGATCATGCATGAGTGTTCATTTGGAGCAAGATGTCAAGGTCATTTCAAGATCAAGATCATCACAAGATCAGAGTCAGTATTACTTTAAATTTAAATGCCACCGTTTCGTTTAAGTTTTCTGAGCACTCATTTTCATGTAGAATATTGCAAGTTTCAAAAGAAGCGTGTGAGTCATATGGGCTTTGCCCTTCTAGTTGTGTTTTGTTTGAAATGTTCATACATTGGCCAAACTTATTTAGCAGAAGTAAGTCTTGTTTGTAGGTAAACTTACAAGTTTTTCTGCCTTGGCTTTCGTGTTTGTTATTTTGAAACAAAGATGTTGCCATGTTATATGAACAAGCCTTGCCCAGTCTAAACCAATGTTTACATTGTTTTTGTTGGACATTTTTTTTCCAAGTGTTATAAGTTTAAAATAAACTTTTTCAGTGTGATTTGTTATCTTTTGTTATGTGTTGAGCATTGTTGTATGTTAAATGGCCGAGGGGTGGTCCTAGCATTCTTTGTTGTAAAACTTCTCCTTCATTTGCATTCTGGGCTGTGATTGCCTAAGAATAACCCTTTCATCACCAGCTGTCTGGACTTACCGACATTCCCAGTGCCAGTTGTCCAGAACTTCAGACAGTGTTCGCGTACCTACACGCAATACCACATCAAATGTTCACTGCAGTCTGCATAGGATCGAGCGCTGACGTTGCATTTCTTTGGCAGGCAATGCTTTGGGAGAGAACTTGGCCACTAGTGACTAGAGTCTTTGTTGTCTCTTCCTTGGGTAATGTTATCTCAGAAATGCACCTTCTGTGCCGGTCCAACATGCCACATTGGTGGTGAAGGGAATTTGTATGCATAGTTGATATTTGTTACAGTTTGACATGTTGTGTTATCGATTTTTATAAGATAAGTGAGGTCACTGCATTTCAAGTAGCCTTTCTGATTTTGTTGGGAAATTTATTTTAAAAGTTTCACAATGTTCTGATTTTGTTTGGAAAGTTATTTTTACAGTTTCACGATGTTCTATCAAAAAATGGATTAAAGTGGTCAATGACATGATCCAAATAAAAATGTTTGTTTTGTGTCACATGTCACATGATGATCATTCATAAAACACACACTTTTCATATGTGCGATTGTGTTATGTTGCGTTTTTTTTTTTAAATATTATTTTGGAACTGATACACTCTTCATCTTCCCTAGAGCGCATCATGTCGGATGCCCTTGCAGATTACGAAGACAGACCGCATAGCAATCTCCAACCTCCTTTTTCAGATGACATTGATGGATTGGCTGGAGAGAAACAAGAACTTGAACAGCTGGTACAGAAGCTTGACACCACCTCCAGAGCCTATGGAACAAAAATAAGTGCAGAGAAGACCACCAAAATGATGACCAACAACACCAATGGCATCAACAAGGACATCAAAGTCCAAGGCCAGTTCCTCAACACAGTGCATAGCTTCAAATATTTAGGAGCCATTGTATCAGACAATGGGTTTCAACAGGAAGTCCTCTCCAGAATCGAACAAACAACTGCTGCCCTGACAAGTTGAAGCCCATTTGGAAAGACAGGACCATCAGTCTACATTCCAAGGTAAGGCTGCTGCGCTCCCTTGTCATCTCAATCTTCCTATACGCTTGCGAAACATAGACCCTCACAGCAGATCTACAACGAAGAATACAAAGCATGGAGATGAGGTGCTACAGAATACTTCTGGGCATTTCCTATACCCAGCACATCACCAACAATGAAGTCCGACAGACCATTGTGCAAGCCATTGGACAACACGATGACATGCTCACACTGGTGAAGAAATGGAAACCCCGATGGTATGGCCACGTCACCAGAGCATCAGGCCTTGCAAAAAACATCCTGCAAGGAGGCAGAAGAAGAGGGAGACGGATAAAGAGATGGGAGGACAACATTTGAGAATGGACTGGCTTGACACTGAGCGAAGCCATGTGGGTTGCTGAGGACAGAGAAAGATGGAGTACGCTGGGTAAACGATCATCTGTGGTGCCCCAATGACCTTCGAGTTACAGGATAGGATTTGAAACTGAAGTTTATTCATACAACGAAAATTATAGTGCGTTGTGAGCAATCTTGTGCAGTCATACTGAACATGCAATGCATTATCATACGTTATCAACCAAACAGCTAATATAAAATTATGAATTATTATTTTGTAGAAATCAGAAACAAAATACACAAAAACACCAAGAAAAATATAAAATCAAAGACTTTCGGGCTACGCCCTTCAGTGAAGAAAAAAACAACAAAAAAAAACAACATGAGGTCAGTGATGATGACGTAAACACTAAACATGCGTCATAGAAGAGTCTCTCTCTCTCCCTCTCTAATTAATAATACATAATAATAACGACAACGACAATAATAACAACTATTATTTTGTAAAATCGTGATCACATTTCGAACAAAAAAATTCTAGTAACCTTCCTACATCCCACTTACCATCCCTCAAAAAACCCCTTGGGGTCATGAGCAATCTTGCCACTGTAGATTGTTCAAACCTATAAAGGGAACAGTGAAAGCCACAGTTGAAAACCTGTCTTTCCTTTATAGGCAAGACGCTTCACTGCGGCAACAGTACCCCCGTTGGAGTGCCGGGGGTTTTCAGTATAAATAGTATCCCCACTTTATGGAAATTTAGTGCTTTAAATTCCCACTGTCGCTGTCTTCCTCATTTATTCTTTCCTATTCCTGCTCTGTCCTTCACTCTGCTATACTATCTTCTTCTTCGCTAGATCAATGACCTACCTTTTTTCTTGAAAACTCTTCCTGGACAAGACTCCTTGTTTGTGTATGAGGTCTGTTGGATCAGCTTGGGAGTGTTGGACGCTTTCTGCCGGGTGGTCACTAGGGCTTCCTATGAATGTACTATTTAGCACTATAGGCATTTTATATGTATGTGTTTGGTTGATGATTTATAATGATGTTTGTATTCTATTTTGTTTTTGTAACCGGGGTGTTCGCGTAGTTGAGGTCAACCCTCAGCCGTCCCCCGCGTGGGATGTCTTTATTGTAAAGTGACTGGCCGGTGGAGGGCATTCAATTTTCCCACTGGGGTTGTTTCAGCAGATCTTTTATGCGGATCGGGGGTTGTCCGGTCCTGATTTGGCTCGGAAGAGTCCGCTGGACCTAAAGCAACAATAAATCAATCAATCCCTCAAAAAAAAAAAAAAAATTATAGAGAGAGAGAGTACGAGTTCTGACTGATGAGTGAGCAGTGCAAGGGAGCAAATTCCTGACCAATGTCTAGTCAGTTGTTACCTCTCTTGATATACAACGTTGAGGATTGTCATGTATTGCACGCAAATGAAAAAAAAATAGATGTCAACTACCGTATCTCACGTTGGCTTTATCTCTTGGGAGCCGAAAAATGGCAAAAATAAAGTATTTGAGTACGCCAACAGCAAAACGGAGAATGTGAAACTGACTCCTAATATTAGCTGATGACTTCTCGTAATGTGCAACATTGTTGATGTGAGCATGAGGAGTGATTTTATTAATTTATTTATTTTGACGTCTATTCACATGTGTGATGTGAGAAGTGATGGAAGTATCTATGTTCATTTCTATGCATTTATACATTATTGGGATGAACTTCAAGTACTAAAGAGGTCAACGGTAAGTTTTTTCGTAACTTTACATGTAGACTAGTGATTGTTCATTGTAGTACCCTGAACTTGAGACTGAAGCGAAGGCGTGAACGGTGAAGACCAGGATACCAGGTTTTGGATGCTCACCGAACAAACTTTATAAAATATAAGTTAGATGCTGTTGAACAAGACCTTCAAGATTTTACAGGGCTGCGTGGCTCTGTGAAATTTCTAAATTTTATAAGCATTGATAATAATCAGTTTTTTTGTTTTTTTTGTTTGTTTTTTTAAATCAGTTTATAGTCACCTCTCTTCCCGGTAAGGATTTTCAGAGAGGAGAATGCTGATGTATAATCAGGTATAAAACCGTATGTGTTCACATTCGACACAGCTTTTCAAATATTCTTAGGTGTCAGGAAAAATTAGGGGGTCATATCAAAAACCGTATTGGCATTCATAACTTAAAGTATAGACTATAGTACATTTGGCAATATCTGCTTTTATGCCCAAGCCAAACTGGTACACACACTAAACTATTACCAATTACTGTTTGCTCTATTTTCCTACAAATTGGGCATAAAATCAGATATCTTAAGTATAGAGTAGAGATGGCACCTTCAACTAATGTATTTTGAGCAAACAGTGATCATATGGGGAAAACATTTCTCCAGTGTAAATGAATTTGGACAAAATATTTTCATTTAATTATTCTTACATTTATTTAATCCGTTATTGTTAATGTTATATACTATATATATATATTCAGCGCTTGTCCAGCTCAGAGCTGCTCAAAGCGGTGGCTGATACAGGATCTAACGCAAGCTACCCAAGGTGCCCACTTGAAGCCTTTGGGTTTGGGCGCCTAATCTTATGCCCCAACAACTGAGCTATCCTGGGTAACTTGGTATGGGGGAGAAGGGACCTAGTGCTTGCTGGGTCTATTTGTGTAGCCGGCACTCACCTGTCTAGGACATGAGCATCAGGATCTTTTAAAGTCTGTGTGATGAAATGCGTGGATGCACGGACTAGACCTCAGTTTATACTCTCATCCAAAGGAGTAGGGGTACAGGTGTTTTTAAATAATGGTTTTTGTTGTTTCATTTTAAATTCAACATTTATTCTACCAAGGCTCCATGTTCTGTGTAGTTCATTCTCCACTTTGTCTTTGGGTAGGCCTAATAAAGATTTGTTGACTTGGTGTTGCAGATTTTTACTAGCCACATAGACGGCCGCTTCAGTACACTTTAATTCAGACCTGCTGCTTTGGCCACTGTTATAAACTCCATGATGGACAAAATGCACTCACAGCGCAAGCAACAGGCTGCAGAGCTATCCCGCCATGTCAGAGAGATGTCTGACCAGAAAGATGCAGACCCAGTCGCTGTGATGATTGGCAAACTGATGGAAGGGATTGTTGATGCAACGGTGAACAATAAACCAGGCCCGTTGCTGAGTCTGGTAACACATCTGTACAATGAGTCAGAAGGCAAGGCTCATAAAGCGCCTGTTCCAAAGTGGGATGAAAAACTGCAGACCCTTGGTGACCTGGCCCTTGGACTTCATTATTTGAACCAAGATTCACAAAAAGATGGTATGAGTCTATGACTTTGTTCCATCTTACTGCACTCTTATTAATTAGTTATGGATAAATTACACAACGATATGTGTTTTAGCACTAGCAGATGTTGAAATGAGATTGTCTAGAATAGACTAGATTAAACTTGTGAACTTATAATGTCTGGTGAACGCTTAACAGATTACTATTTGCTTATAATAAATATATATTTCATTACTATTTGCTTATAATAGATATATATATTTCATTCTTTTTTTTTAACCTCCAATATTTAGACATTTGAAATTGAATACAAGCATTCAGAAAGTCATAAGACTCATATGATATGACATTATATGGCTGCAGACACATACAAACTAACGCAGAGGAGTGTGACCAACTAGCCACAATGCATTGCTAACAAGAAGCTACAATGCATTGCTGCGGATTAACCAGGAGAAACAATCATGTGTGTTATAGTCTGAAATGATGCTCAATTATGGCATTAGGGGACCCACTGACTTTTAACCTGCTTGCAACATTTTGCAAAATTTGCTGACCGGAACAGGTGAATAGAATCTGTATTTTCGGAACGTTCTGTTTATTTTAATATTGAACTCACAACGGTAGGGATGTCTGTTACAAGCCTATTGAACTTGAAGAACTTTTACAGGTCTCAATGAAGTGGATTAATAAACGCCTCTATTATCACACATCTGGTGTAAAGCTAAAGGTTCAGGGAAAAAAATACCCCACACTCAATAAATATACCACTAGCACTACTACAGACTCCTACATTTGTACTCTACATCACAACATCAGCATTGGAGTTTTTAGTTCCAACTCAAGTGTTTTAACATTTCAATAATGTACAATGCAAAGTGTGTTTTTCTGCCAGCAGTCACAGGAAAGGGAAATGGGCAGCTGGATTCCAGCAGCAGTGAATGTACAGTCAGTGCTGCAACCCATGGAGTGTGTGTAATACCAGCGCCTGACAGTGAAATGGTGGAGCCAAATGATCCAGTGTTGTTTAAAGTGAAGACAGAGCCTGACAGTGACACAGAGGGAGAGCTGCCCGTGTTCTTTGGGACATCTGGTAGTCTTAGACAAGGTAAATTTCTCATTGGAACGTATGGATATTTTGGATGTGTGCCTGTTTATGTTGATGCTTGATCTGAAACGTTTCTTGACCATGATGTAGTCTATTTGGTTGTGATGCTCCCCGCCGGGGCTGTGCCATGTCCATCGTCTGGAGTTTTTGTGGAGACCCAACGTGTTTGCCAGTACCAGATTGTTGTATCTGGCAAACTCCAAGAGTCTCTGACTTCTGTCATTTGTGTCGTTGTTGCAGTGGGGTCCACATGTGTCTCCCCAGTTGTGGAGCGCATCTTGGCCAACCTTGGCATTCCAGTCGCCTTGCACTATGACTATGTCCTTCTTCGGCACTTGGTCAAGGACCGCCTGTAGATTTTAATAAAAATCCTCCACTTCGCTGTCGTCATAGTCTGATGTTGGGGCATAGGCCTGGATGATGGTGATGTTGAAAGGGGCTGCTCTCAGGCGGATGGTAATGAGTCTACTGGAGACTGGGCGGCAACCCATGACAGTGGCTAGAATGATCTTGTGGACCAAGAATCCAACGCCATGTTCGTGCCTGTCATCTCTACCGCTGAAATAGAGCTTGTGGCCTTTGTCGGTCGTTGTTTCACCTAGGCCTTTCCAGCGCAGTTCGCTGATGCCTAGAACGTTCCATCGATAGTGGTCCAACTCGTGGGCCAGTTCTTCTAATTTTCCTTCCGCGGTTAGGGTCCTGACATTCCATGTTCCTATGACGATGTTGTTTCTCGTGCAGATCTTGCTAAGTTGTCCATCAGTAGCATACTTAACACCTCCGTCCTGGTGGCCAACGGAAGGCGCGGTCCTTGAGCCGGGCGACGACCGATCCGGTATGGAATTAGTGGATAGTGTCATCATGTAGTGTGTCTTGGGCAAAAAAGACCTGGTGGTGCCCAATCCTCTCCAGGCTGTTGGCCACAGCCGAAATCCACGAATACAGTGTGGCTCGCCTTGGCCCTGAGCACGTGGTCGTTGAACCTGTAGTAATGTGAGGTTCCTCCACCCTGGCCGGTGACTTCTGTGTAGAAGACTTTTGCCCAGTGATGCCGTGCTAACATCACCCCTGTTAGTCGCCTCTTACGACATGCCGGGAAACGGCAGATCAAGCATCAACATTGGCAGGAAACGCACGAAACGGCAGATCAAGCATCAACATTGGCAGGACACGCACTTTTTCAGGAGCAGACTTCGGAAGTGACCACGATCTCGTGATGATGTCTTTCCGGCTTCACTTAAAGAGATTAAAAACAGCAAAGTGCACTAGACTGAATTTCGACCTGGACAAACTGCAAGACCTGGAGGTGGCAGAACTATTTCAGGCCACAATTGGAGGGAAATTTGCACCACTGCTCATTTTGGGGGCTGGTGAAGTAGATGTCACCACCATGACCACCACCTTCAACTCAGCTGTGACAGATGCCGCCACTGAGATCCTTGGCAAGCACCGACCAAAGAAGAAGCCGTGGATCACACCTGAACTTTTGGATCTGTGTGATAAACGAAGAGAAATAAAAAAGAAAAAGAACACCTCACAGGGAGCTGATGTCTACCGAAAAATCAACAATGACATCCCAAAAGGCTTGCGCACAGCAAAGGAGAACTGATAAAAGATCCTATCCTATCCTATCCCGTAACCCGAAGGTCGTAGGGGCACCACAGATGATCGTTTAACCAGCATACTCCATCTTTCTCTTTCCTCAGCAGCCCTGATGGCTTCGCTCAGTGTCAAACCAGTCCATTCTCGAATGTTGTCCTCCCACCTCTTTTTCGGTCTCCCTCTTCTTCTACCTCCTTGCACTGTGCCTTGCAGAATAGTCTTTGCAAGGCCTGATGATCTGGTGACGTGGCCATACCATCGGAGTTTCCGTTTCTTCACAACTGTGAGCAGGTCATCATGTTGTCCAATGGCTTGTGTGCTGGTCTGTCGGACTTCGTTGTTGGTGATGTGTTGGGTATAGGAAATGCCCAGAAGTCTTCTGTAGCACCTCATCTCCATGCTTTGTATTCTTCGTTGGAGATCTGCTGTGAGGGTCCATGCTTCGCAAGCATATAGGAAGATGGAGATGACAAGGGAGCGCAGCAGTCTTACTTTGGAATGTAGACTGATGGTACTGTCTTTCCAAATTGGCTTCAACCTTGTTGTCAGGGCAGCAGTTGTTTGTGCGATCCTGGAGAGGACTTCCTGTCGGGCCCCATTGTCTGACACAATGGCTCCTAAATATTTGAAGCTATGCACTGTGTTGAGGGATTGGCCTTGGACTTTGATGTCCGTGTTGATGCCATAGGTGTTGTTGGTCATCATTGTGGTCTTCTCTGCACTTATTTCCATTCAATAGGCTCTGGAGGTGGTGTCAAGCCTCTGTACCAGCTGTTCAAGTTCTTGTTCCTCTCCAGCCAATCCATCAATGTCATCTGCAAAACGAAGATTGGAGATTGCTCTGCCCCCTATGCTGACTGTAGAAGATCAATGCCAGGAAATAGAGAACAATCTGAACAAGAACAACAGCAAGAAGGCCTACCAGACTGTGAAGCGACTGACAAATGTCAAACAGCCCAAAGTCTCCATGATCCAAAGCAAGTCTGGCATATGCCTTACAGAAGAACAAGAAGTCTTGGACAGTTGGACAGAGTACTGCTTTGACCTTTACAACCATACACCAAATGGAGACCCATCAGTTCTAGCATGTCCCGAGAACAGAGAAGAAGAAGAAATCCTCCCAATTCTCCGGGAAGAAGTTGAGGCAGCAGTGCAATCGCTAAAGAAAGGGAAGTCAGCGGGAGTGGACAACATACCCGCGGAACTGCTACAAGCAGGAGGAGAAGCGATGATTGATGCCCTCACCATTATCTGTAACAAGATCTGGCAGAGTGGGGAGTGGCCTATACCATGGACCCATTCGCTTGTCATCACTCTTCCCAAAAAAGGTAACCTTCAGGAGTGTAAAAATTACCGCACCATCAGCCTCATCGGCCATCCCAGCAAGGTCCTCCTGAAAATAATACTCAACAGGTTGAAACCCCAAGCTGAACAAATCATAGCTGAAGAACAAGCAGGATTCAGGGCAGGGCGAAGTACCACTGAACAGATTTTCAACCTCAGAATAATCTGTGAGAAATACCTACAGCACCAACAACATCTATATCATGTGTTCATAGACTTCAAGAAGGCATTTGCCCGAGTCTGGCATGCAGCTCTATGGGCAACAGTGAAAGTGTACAACATCAGCCCTAAAATTACCAGGGTTGCCAACCACTACGGAATTTCCGTAGTTTACTCCGGAAATGAATACGCGGCTACGGAGCTACGCAATTCAAAAATTTACTACGGAAAGTCAATTTTCGACGATAGTATTACAGTTTTAATGAGTTTTATTGAGCGCCTGTGCCTCCCGTAGCACCTCAAGGTCACGGTCATTCGGTTTACGTGCACGGTGTAATAGATCACGCTCCCAGTGCATGTTAGGAAATTCGACCAATCACCGTGAAGTGGATTTCCAAACGGCCAATCGGTGCACAAAACCTCAACCTTTCTGTGACACTTTCGTTTCCGGGTCACGTTCTACAGCGCGAGAAGAAAAGTTTGTGTGCGGCGTATTTTGAATCCATGATGCCAAAAAGAAAGAAAACTAGCGATGAAAGCCTCGAAAAAAAGAAGAGGACAGCAAATCAAGAGTACAGGAAAGAGTATTCTGAAAAATTTCCGTGCATCACTGCCTCATCGAGATCACACGATGTGACGCGACACGTGAATGGCAACCGTCACAAAAGTCGTTGCCCTGATCCAGAAAAGTTAGTCCCTGTTCAGTCGGTAGCCACCTTCTTCAAGCCCGATATGGATCTCTCAATAATTCGTGCGGAAACACTCTTCACGACCTTCGTTGCAGACTGTGTATGCATGTCTTCGTTTTAAAAAAATGCGAGGACGTATGGCTACGGAAAATGTCATAAAACTACTGAAATTCAGAAATTTTACTACTGAAAACTTTTGGGGGGGTTGGCAACTCTGAATTACTGAAGTCATCAAAAGCCTGTATGACAAGGCTACCAGTTCAGTCCTTCACAACAGCGCCATCGGAAACTGGTTCGACAGACCATCACGCAAGCCATTGGACAACACGATGACCTGCTCACAGTGGTGAAGAAACGGAAACTCCGATGATATGGCCACGTCACCAGATCATCAGGCCTTGCAAAGACTATTCTGCAAGGCACAGTGCAAGGAGGTAGAAGAAGAGGGAGACCGAAAAAGAGGTGGGAGGACAACATTCGAGAATGGACTGGTTTGACACTGAGCGAAGCCATCAGGGCTGCTGAGGACAGAGTAAGATGGAGTATGCTGGTTAAACGATCATCTGTGGTGCCCCTATGACCTCCGGGTTACGGGACAGGACAGGACAGCCTGTTTATAAAAGCTAAGTGAATGCAAAATATGATTGACTCCTAGATCAAAATTAAGTGTGAGTGCAAGTCTCTCTGTTAACTACCACACCCACAAATTCACATGTTCTCACTAAAACAGGCAAACACCAACACAAAAAATATAAGCTCCACTTTCTCAATACGTTATATAAATAAACAACAATATTTTATAGCAATCTGTCACACCAACCTTTTACACCGATATTTTTACACTAATATTTTTACACTAATATTTCACATCCCACTGTCCAGTCTGAATAACTATGAAACTTGCACAGCAGGCATTCTCATGTCCTGAGCCAAAATAAACACAAAAACGCGTTACCTCTATAATTGTAGGAGGCGGGTGTATTCACAACTTTCCGGCACCTCTCATAAAAAACTCATGGGTATCGCCATTATAAATTAAAACGAGGTTAGAGTGAAACCAAGTTCCGGTCTGGCTTGTTTTGCTTTTATCAAAGCTTGATGCGTGACTTTTAAATATGGCAAATTGCCGAAAACGACGATTGTTAGAGCCAGAAAACGAGTGGGATAAGTATAAAAACGGTGGAGGAAGTACATGCTCAGTGAAAGGATGCAAAAAACAATCGTAGAGGCCTGTATTTGTGGCGACTTCGGAGGTGCGTCAATCATCGACAGAAAGTGAAACAGGACCTGAAGACTCTTGTAGTTTTCTATAGCTTCGCCATCGCAACCTTCACAAAACACGAAGTAGTTGACTATGTTAGGCGAGCGTTGTGGCCAAGTGGGCTAAGGCGGGACTAACTTGCCTTGTCCACAAGCCAGAAACCAATGGCGCCTGACAGGTGTGGGTTCGAGCCAGCATCTGGGCGTTATGTTTCTCCGAATATTATGTACTTTCGACTCGGGCAACGTCTCGGGGGTTTTCTCCGGGTACTCCGGTTTGCTCCTCCAGCAAAAATTTCAAAAATTCACAAATAATGTTAGGTAGGTAGGGTTTAGGCGTGCCACTGGTGATAGAAAGGGATAATAAACTGCAGCCAAAAAAAAAATAAAAAAAATGTGAGGGTACGATACCGGTGGCCAGTGACACATGTTGTCTTCCCACTGTAAAACTTCCCATTGTACAACTTATGTGAATCCGATGAATAAAAATTGATGCAACAACAACAACAACACTGTAAACTTGACTCTGTCACAACTGGGACTTCAAATCCATCAGGCATTCTCTGCAAAACTTTCTCTTTATGCTTCCACCAACGCTTTCTCATGTGATTCGACATAATTATTCTTGAATATTTGGAAATAACTCACTAAAACACTCGGATAAACAATACGCGGAGAAAGAAACCGGAAGTATGTTTCACATGAGGGGATTCCCATTGGTGCATAGGATAGCAGAAAAGTGTGAATACAAAGTCTACAGAGTCTCATAGACATGCAGTTAGATGAACAGTGTTGTTGTAGATATGTAGTTGAACGAGCAGTGATGTTGTAAACAGGCAGATGGGTGCGCGCCTGCCCTGTCTGTCTGAGGTAGTAAACGCGTCTTGGTCAGGTACAAGACGCACGGCCGACCGCCGCTGTTCAAGTCGCCCTTTCTCCGTTGTCTGGGACAACACCGTGTGTCCAAGTGTATGAAGCCAACACTAGCTTCCCGTAGGCAGCTGTAATCTTTACAGCACAATATACATCCACTTTCAGAGAGAAAGTCCCACCGAACCTACACAACCTAATAAGTTCTCAGTGCTTTCTACCTCTTCACTTTTCACAAAAATCTTTTTTTTTCTTTCTTAGTCTTTTTTTTCCTGGCCTGACACACTGATTCTACATATCCTGACACCTTGGAAAACAACACTCGAGTGACTACTATTTCCTTTCCTGCCAGCTATTCATTGGTTCAACAATTTTAGCCAATGAAAATAATAACATAAGATATTCAAAAAAAATACTCACATTCTAAAAAATGTAATTATTACTGAGAAGCGGAAAATTCACGTTCTCTACACTCATATCAAGATTCTTCATCATAAAATTCAACAAATGCAACCACAACATCCTACACATTTAAAGTTTTGTTACATTGTCTTCTAATCTTTCTACAAACAGCATAGCCAGATTTCCTCAATATTTTCCAGTTCATTTGATAGTATATTTGTCTGACTGACTATCCATTCTTGTGCGTTATTTTATGAACATGTTTACTCTTTCATGAAGCATCAGTAACATTGGCTTACGGGCATTACAATTTGTGTATGATGCAGCTTGCTTCTTGTTTTTTTCCTTAAACAGAAAGCAGTGAGCCATTACCAACAGAGGCTGTCTGTGGGATGCCAGGAACAAGCATTGACATGCAGCAAGTACTAAATGAGGTAAAGATCAATCATAACATCATTATCCATACATAGACGTATGATATTCATTTGGATAATGTTATATTTATGACCCTAAAACTCGTTTTCAGTCATGTTAGATTGTGATTTGCAAACAAAGGAGAAGGGAAGTAATTCTTGCCGACTCCTGTCTGTATTAGACGTTTGATTTTAATAATTTGTGATCTACAATCAATCAAGCAACGTGAACAATTAATCGTTGAAACTCGTTATAAGGCTATGTTTTTTTCTTCGGGGTGAGGGGAGGAGGGGTGCAGGTGTGGGGGCGTAGACAGAATTTCAAAGCAAATTTGAATCGACTTCATTTTATTTTTATTTTGTAATTAATGTAAAGCAGTTATTTAGAATCCCAAACTGACAGGACAACCAGCAAAGCTTAAAGACTATCTGCTTAGTAATTTGTGTGTCCGCAGTTCTCATCGATGCAAGCTGCCCCACCAGAAAGTCCATGGCTGGCTGTCAGCCCCACAGCCCATGCACAGTCATCAGCTGTCAAGTTCTTTTCCGCCTCAGACACCTCGCACAGTGTCCAAGATCCTGAGAAAGGAACCAGGAAAGACAGGCCACAAAAGAATCATGTGTGCGATATTTGTGAGAAAAGTTTCTCCAGCTGTTCCTATATGAAGACTCACCGGTTGACGCACACCGGCGACACCAGCTATGTATGTGATGTGTGCCACAAGGTGTTTAGTCAGTCGGGCAACTTGAAGACCCACAAGTTGATCCATACTGGAGAGAAAAACCATGTGTGTGAACTTTGTGACAAAGCCTTCACTCTGGCGCAGGACCTAAAGAGACACAGGTTGATACACACAGGAGAAAAGAATCACGTATGTGATGTCTGTACCAAAGCCTTCAGCCAAGCTCATCATCTGAGGTCGCACAAGCTGACGCATGCGGGAGAGCGACAGAGAAATCACCTGTGTACCATTTGCCACCGAGCATTCACCAAGGGCAGTGACCTGAAGAGACATTTGCTGATCCATGCGGGAGAAAAAAATCATGCATGCGATGTTTGCCATAAGGCATTCATTCGGGCGTCGGACTTGGTGA
Source organism: Oncomelania hupensis (assembly GCA_036898135.1). Classification (NCBI taxonomy): domain Eukaryota; kingdom Metazoa; phylum Mollusca; class Gastropoda; order Littorinimorpha; family Pomatiopsidae; genus Oncomelania; species Oncomelania hupensis. The sequence continues at coordinate 23,715,592 of CM072522.1, read as the reverse complement.
CCCACAAGTTGATCCACACAGGAGAAAAAAACCATGTGTGCAGGATCTGTACCAAATCCTTTACTCAGGCCGTGCACTTGAAGCAGCACCAGACCATCCACACAGGGCAGAAGAACTACGTCTGTGACATTTGTAACAAGGCTTTCTTCGCCGCTCGTGGCTTGCAGCTGCACAAGACGCTCCACACGGGCGAGAAACACGAGTGTGACTTTTGCCATAAAACCTTTCCTCGGCTGAGCAGTCTGAAGCGCCACATGTTGTCTCATACAGGGGAGAGAAATCACGCGTGTGAAGTTTGTCACCAGGCGTTCACGCTGGCACAGCATTTGAACCGACACAAACTGACGCATGCCAAGAAACACGGTGTTGTGGATAATGATTAGGACATTTAAGTAAAGTTTAACACTCGCCACCTCTTATCTAGTCAGCAGTGGTCCATTCCTCGGTTAACAAATGATGGTGTGCAGCTCACCTGATTGGCGACTGTTTTGTTTTCTTACTTGATCCTTTCCCTTGTCACGACTGACAATATTTTTATTCAGTTTTACTAAATCATGCACCGTTCCTCACTGTTTTTTCAGCCCTTTCCTGAACGCCATGAGCATGAATAAATTGTCCACCTTACAAGTAGACATCATATTTGCACATTTTGTGCGAGTGCTTACCAAGAGATCTTATACCATGAAAGGTGTTGATCAATTATTGTTACTTGTGGTCTAATGGAATTAGACTTTAATAAATTGTGGACTCCCCATTTGGTCTTGGCTTGTTCCTCGTTTGTTGTCAAACTTATGCTGTTTACATCTATGTATTTGTTTCTGTTTATTAAATTTTTGATATGTCTGGTAAGGGGACTGCAGTTGGGATGGAGGGGGGAGGTGGTATATAGAATTTTTTTTTTTTTTTTTTTAATAATGCGCTCTTTTAGCTCAGAGATCCATTTGAGCCAGTTGCCTAGAACAAGATCTGATTCAAGGAGCCAACGTGCTTGTAGATTGATGAGCGTTGTCCAACAACCCAGCCAGTGTGGTAGAATGCATACATACACCAAGTAGACCTTGGTTAATTATACTCTAATTTCAAGGGGTAGTGATTCTTAAATCTTGTGCATTTGTAATGTCTGTATGGCTATCTTTTTCTAATAAACATCACTAAAGATAATTTAGTCCTCCAGTATGTTTGTGTGCAATTGTATGCACGCTGGTCATGCCTGTGCAAATGTGTTGAATGTTGCATGCAAGTGGGATTGAAAACAAATACCATTGCAATTTTTTTTTTCTTTTTATGGCGACAGCCTACATTTGCCCGTTTTTGTGTGCGAGTTTTCTTGGTTTTTGGTACTCGCACATTGGGGTGCAGGAGCTTTTATAAATAGCATCCCCACTTTGTGGAAATTTAGTTCCTTTAAATTTCCACCGTTTGTCACTCATATCTTCTTTGCTAGACCAGTCGCCTACCTTTTTTCTTGGAAACTTTATTGTGTATGGGGTCTGTTGGGGGGATATTGGACGATCTCTGCCAAATGGTCACTAGGGCTTTCTATGGCATTATTATTTAGCAATGTAGGCATTTTATATGTATGCGTTTTATTAATATTTTATCATTATGTTTACATTTTATTTTGGTAGATGGGGGTTCGATAATTATAATAAGCCTCGGCACACCCTGCATGGGATGCCTTTATTGTAAATTGACCGGCTGGTGGAGCGCCTTCAGTGTTAATATTAAGAGTTGTTTCTGTGGAATCTTTTATACGGATCAGGGGCGAGTCTTCTTTCAACCAAGTTATGGTCCCGATTTGACTCTGGACCCTATTATGATCATTCAGCTCTCTGGAGTCCACTAGACCCTATAAACAAGCACCAACTTACTTGGCTTTTTGGTAGCGGGTTACAATTTTTGTAGTTTTATCGTTAGCAAAACAAGACAGCTCAAACTAGTACTGGTAGTGGTGGGTGTAGAATTTGAATTTCAGTTTGCATATTACAGGCAGTTTAGTATCGTATGTAACATCTCTGTACGAATTAATTTTTTGTAAATTGTCAGCTGAACTATTATTTTTGTCCCAGAAATGTCTTACGACAGCCCCTTCTCATCTTTATAATTTCATTTCATTATTCGAGTCTTGCATGTCATTCATTTGTTTTTTCACAATACGCAACAGAAGAAATTGGTCTAATTATTCATGTAGAATATGTATGCAAGGTGAACAAGGAAAAACGTGAAAAAGAACACAAAGGTCCAAATAATTTAACACAAACTGCAAACAAGCAATAACCACCACCCAAAACAGACTTGGACAAATTTCACAAAGGAAAGGAAGATACAAAAATTGAAAAACAAAAGAATAGACTAGAAATGAAATAAGAATGCAGTACATCTTATTTTAAGCCTGCTGTGATCCAAGTTGTTCTTTGCCAAGGTCAACCCCAGAAAAATCAAGACATTCTATATTAAATTGCAAGTCGAAAGTGGGCTTGCCATCTTATCTTCAATGTGAAATTACATTACATTACATGATTATTGCTTTAGGTCCAGCGGACTCTTCCAAGCCAAATCAGGACCGGAGACAACCCCTGATCCGCATAAAAGATCTGCTGAAACAACCCTAGTGGTAAAACTGAAAGCTCTCCACCAGCCAGTCTCTTTACAATAAAGACATCCCATGCAGCAGACGCTGAGGCTGTACTCTAATTTATCGACCGACCCCCCCCCCCCTGCCCCTCCCGTTTACAAAAACAATATAGAATACAATCATAAATTATCAAGAAAACACACATTGCTAAATAATAGCATCATAGGAAGCCATAGTGACCACCTGGTTGAAAGCGTCCAATATTCCCAAGCTGATCCAACAGACCTCATACACAAATAAGGAGTCTTGTCCCGGAAGAGTTTTCAAGAAAAAAGGCAGGTGACTGGTCTAGCGAAGAAGAAGACAGTACAGCAGGTTGATAGAACAGAGCAGGAATGAGAAAGAGCAAATGAGAAATACAGTGACAGTGGGTATTTAACACTAAATTTCCAGAAAGTGGGGATACTATTTATACTGAAACCCCTGGCACCCCAACGGGGGTCAAGGTGAAATTCCCACTGCATCAAACTGGCAAGTGCACGATACAAAAACAGTTCATTTTTGTTCAATTCGATCCTCTCAAGTCCAAACTGCTTATAATTATCAAACATGTAGGCTACTGTAAACAAAACGCCAGACAAATAAAAGCACGCACCAGAAACGTTGTTTTCATTGTCCTTTTATTCGATAGCCCACTACCAAATGTCAATGCTAGTCAACATTCAGGGTAGCTGAGACTAGAGGCCTCCCCACTAGGCAGGAAGACACAGCAAGCTGGGGCATCCAAGTTTCCCCTTTTCAAGGCGGGATTGGCAATGTTGATGATACGTCACCTTAATTTCAAAATATATCTGCAATTCCTTTACATAATTTGTGATTTATGGAATAACGAAAGCAGCGGTCGACCAAAAAACAGGAAAATAAGGTAGTCATTGTTTATAGGGTCCAGCAGACTGGACAGGAAAGTGAGATGTGGGGGAGGGAGAGGTGTCCTCTAGTCTCAATTACACTACATATGCTAATCAAGTCTTTTCAGGCTTCAAACCCATCAGCAGTGGGGGAATTGTAACCTCCCCAAAAGTGGCTAGGGGAGAGGGGGGGGGAGATTAAAACCCACCACCACCCCCAGAAAAGGGGGGGAGGGTAGGGAATGGGGACTTGTTTACAAAAAAGAAAGACACTGGATGAAGCTGGCTTTAGTGTTGCTTTCGCCTGAAGGAGCAACCTGCAACAGACAAAAAATTCTGGGTTAATAATTAGTTGGAAATTAGTGATAAAATAGGTAGCGACTCTGCTCTCCATGTGCAGGGTTCATAACGTGTACTTTACCCATATATTATGTACAGAATTGTAAAACAAATCACGGAATTTAAGTTGACTGAAAATAGTGTCAACATGTAAAAAGACCATAAACGAAGCATCATGGTTTCATCATTATCTGAAGAAGCGGGGCTCACTGTACATAAGTGCGTATTCCTAAAAAACATCATTGTTCATTTCTAACTTTTTAATTATGGTAACAAACTAAAGCAAAATCTTGAACGCTGAAACATTGGTGGCATTTCGTTAACTACAGTTTACAGACAATCTTGTCTTCAAATCCTAAATTTCATTTCTGTTACAAAAACAAGGCAAGTTGTGATTATTATTTGACTGTTGATTGGTAGAAGCAAGCCTATTTACATTAGGCAGTTTGATTCACTTCCAGTGCTTTGATTTGAACTATATTTTGATTTCAAAACGAGAATAAATCTTAATTTTTGTAACTAAACTAGTGGAAAAAGATTGCTTCAACAAAATCCAATCATTTTGGGTATCATACAACCAACATAATAAACCAAATATATTCACAAACTGAATTCCGTTGACAAAGTCCCTCTCTTTAAGTGGTCAATACATTTCTGATGTCATCTTTGGGTGGAAAAGGGTGCGCATTAACTGTTGATGTGGTTGAGGAATGTACTCCACTACCCACCCATCCCCACCCCTCCACAAAATAAAACAAAAACCATGTGCTTTGGAAAGCACCTATATGTTATAATCATGGGTTACATACCTTCCGTCAAGCGGGCTTTACCACCGGTGGGCTGGCACAGGACGGTGGAACATCCAACACACAGCACCACTGTCTGTGCATGGCTGAACACTGTGGTGATCTTGTAGCAGCCTGCAACACCATACAATTGAAATTATCCTACATTACAACGCTACACAATAAACTACACTTCTCCTGCACTCCACAGCTGCCCCATATTAGATCCTGCTGATGTCGCAAAGATGACAAAGTTGTCTTGTAGTTGTACTCCCAAGTTTAAAACTAGCCATCCACCTAAGCTGAAGACACCAGCCATTGATCGCAGAGAAAAAGCGGGCATCTACATATCCTACATCATCTAATTATTTGCAGACACATTTAACTTTTTTTTGCCTCAAAGTTGTTTAAACAGGCAAATGAGAATTGAGTTGGATTACTGAATTTGTCTGGGTCACTGGTCCAGCAGGTAAATAGACCCACTGGTGTGGATTCCTATAGAGGCAAAGAGCGCAAACATTAAACCGACCCGAATCTACACTTAGCCTACATCTGACAGATCTCTGGCAGTCAGCTAGGGCAGGCACTGTTTTTGTATCTAATTATTTTTACATAATTATTTTGCATTAGTTTATACATTATTTTACTGATAATATTTTATTTCTGCAACAGGGATGAGGCGGGTCTCGTCTTTTTTTAAAAATCTGATTATTGTAGTAATTAATTATTGTTAGAGGTAACAAATTTTTTGTTACAACTTACATTTTTAAATTTGCAAGGTGAATTCTCAGATTATGTTATCTTATTATTATCTAATATGCCATTTGTATTTTAAAATTAATATTTTTTATCATGCATGTGAAGTGTATTGTATATTATGCTTTTGCAAGTACTGTTGGTGTGAATGCTTGCATCAGACCTGTTCACCCCTACCAATGCCAGTCAGGAGTAAGCAGACTGTCTGTCAGGAGTACAGTACTGGAATACATTTTTTGAGAGATTGAGAAAACAGAAAACAAAAAGACAGTTAAATTCACTGCAAAACACACCAAAAAGTAAATTTGAAAAAGCATTCACTTATTTATTGCTTTAGCAATAAACGAGCTTATTGTGCGTTGGTTAGCCTGCTCTTGTTGCAAATGCTTGTGTCTACCACAGTTCACGTGCCTTTCAATGTAATTTCTACCGCCGTGCGCAACGCTGAAGTCAAGTTTGCAAATTTTGCAGAGTAAGCATAGTTTTCAGACCTTTCGGAGCTCGTTTAGCACTTATGCAGTTCTGAATAAGAAGCATTCCACTTCTGCGTATGAAGCATCTTCTTTTTGGGTGGTGTTTGTCCACCATCTTCTGCGTTTTTTCTTTTCGGCATCGCGAACAGACTGGTCACTTCGAAAACATGCACAAATGCTCGATCACACACGAAACAAAGTGCAAGAGCCGGAAATCGAAACTTGTACAGGAAATTCCAGTTTTTGTCTTATTACGGAAAACTTACGAAACGGAAGAAAGAGCGTCTTACTACCGAAAAAAAAAATTTCATCGCTCGCGTTTGAAACCGGAGTTTTTGTTCTCAAAACGGATAAGCGGATTTTTACAGTCAAAACGGAGAAAATCCGGTCAAACCGGAGGAGTGAACAGCTCTGTTGCATACTTTGTTTTTATTGTTCATATGTCTGTTCTGATCGGTGTACTATCTTATCTAATATATAACCGATGTTGAGCGGTGAGCCCAGTCCTGGGCGAGGGTGGGGGTGGGAGGGTGGGGTACTGCGCTATACAAGCCTTCTTTATTAGCTCACTAAGGTCGCCTGGTTTAGTGGACTCCCCATTCAACAAATCTTCAGTACCTCTTAGAAAGCCGTCCCCTATATGCGAAAGTGTCCGGGGACGTTATACTACACAACGAAATGAACGATCTAACAAAGAACCGACTTAATTTAACACTCCTACTGCGGGTAACTTAAATGCATGCGTGCTATGTGCGTGTGTGTGACCCGACTTTCACACACAACAGTGAAAATTTGAAGTACAGTGCTTTTTAGAACACACTAGCTCACCAGGGCACTTGACATCCATGAAGAAAGAGTTGGGACTCTGTACTAAGCGCTTCTTCTTGTGCTTCTGCTTCTCCTCCTCTAAGGTAGGGTGCAGCAAATCTACAGCAAGCTGAAATTGCAATATTTGTGTTTAGTATTTCACACGTGCCCAATTATGTAAATATTAATTCAAGTATTATTCAGTAAAGAAACTGCCTCCCATCTGAAGTTTGAAAAGAGGCCTTTTCTCACCCCACCTCCTTTAAACATTTTTCACTTTTGGTTATAAATATAAATCAACAACTTCGTTGTGGCTTCTGATCTGTGATTCCCAATTCCACATGTAACTTCACAGAGTGAACAAAAACGTAGAGTATAGAGTCGTGCCAATTTACCATTTAATGTAACAATACTTAGCATGGACCAAATGCAAGACTGCCAAGAGTTAAACGTCATTGTGCCTAGTTATCCCAAAAGGTGGCGCTTGCAACATTCGCCAAGTTGTGCCAAGATAGCTGCTTTTCTGTTAGTTGATAAGCTGGAAAGGTTACCAATAATTTAATGGAAGATATTAAAGTACAGTTGTATGCTAGCTCGACAGGAAGTTTTCAAACAATTAGTAAACAACCTCGATGCTCGATACATCGTTATTTACTATTTAAAATAGACAAGTAGTGATGACATTTTTTTGATTGTTTAAAATTTACTTTATAAAACCAGGTAAAGAAATATTTACAGAATTCAGCAACACATGTGAAAAAAAAAGCAATTTTGGTAATAAGACAGTTCGCACTTCAAACTGTGTATTGTGTAAACTTGTCATAAATATGCTTCGTTAGTCTTTTTTCCAGATGAAAATAAAATAAATATTAAATGAAGTGGTGATGAGATTCTCCCTTGTTTAAAAGATAGCTCAAAACTAACTTTTTTCACCTCACCAAAGATAGCTTGATCCAATCCAGAGTTATTCAATGCAAAGAAGAGAGTATACCACACATTCTGGAATAAACCAGCACGGCAGCAGTTTCCTTTGGTTTAGTTGTGCCATCAGAAGGACGCAATCGCATTTTAAGACAAACTTAAACGTATGGCCATTTTAATTTTTGTAACAAAAATTATATTAAATTTATTCGATTATATATTATTTCAATTGATATAATATTTGAACATCAAAAAGTAGTTGTTTCCCAAAAAAAATTAATTTTTTTTTTTATTATTGCCACTTTAGACATTGGTTTATGTTGCGTCACAGCAAGTGCAAATTTGAAACGTAAAAATCTAAAATGAATAAGATTAATTTATTCATTATTGGTTTAACATGCACACACACTAATCATCAGTTATTTATGATTAACTTTATATGTCTTTAATAACTTAGTATGCAACATGATAAATGACAAATTTCCCCAAAAAAATCCACGTGGAACCGGTGTCCGTTGGTCCTGAGGATTGCACAACGGAACTGCAACTTCCAATTTTACTAATTAAAAGGAGAATAAAAATGCTAAACAATTCAGGGAAAACTTTAATATCATAAAAATTTAGAATTCTCTATCTCATGTTAAAGAACAGTCCACGTAAATTTAGGGTTCTGTTTTGCGCATGTTGCCGACAACCGGGACCGCGACAACCCACTTCTGACTCCAGCCTGTGCTCGATTAAGTTTTAAGATCATGCCTTTCAAAAAGTCGTTTTGCGGAAAATATCTGTGTTGAGAACAAGTATGGTAAGGTTTGGAACCGTTCTGTGCAATAAAATTGGTACAACTTACTGGCATCCTGATGAATTGTTGAGTTTACAGCAGCTGGTAATCGCTCGACGTCTATCTACGCACGCCGTGTTAAAGAAAAGTGAACGAACCAGAAAGAACATGTGGCTAAAGTACGCATGCGCAGTTATTTCACCATTCGTCGCAACGCAGGTTCGAATTTCTCACACTAGCGTAACACATTATTTATAGAATCCTTAGAATTCAATCAATGGCTTTATATATCAGCTGCCAAAAGCGTGAAACTTATGTATTTGTTATTTACGTCGATTATAATTTGATTTATTACTAAATAGTAAATGATCTGTCGTCTGGAAGCTAATGCAGAGCTATGCTGTAATCTCATTATTATTATTATTTGTAAATGTATACTGTAGACCGAAATGATGTTTCTTGTTTGCATTATAGTAACGGGCGACTATGGTGAACCGTACAACATTGACTTTTATAGAATAGGACGACATAGGCTTTTACAGAATAGAACGTTTGAAGTAGAGCCACAATGCGTAGATTCTGACTGTTTCGTATTTGAATTGACGTGCAGTTTCGGTTTCACTTTAAATTGTAAGCCTCTTAATTGGTGGGTGGGTGGGTGTCGTTTGTGTTGTTTTATGCGTGTGTGTTATTGTCTGCGTGTGTGTCTGAATACGTTGTTATACATGTCTTCATAATAAAGCGGGGGCACAGTTAGCTCAGTGAGGCTCGCAGAGTACTCGCTTGTTTGACGATAACATATTGCAGCCTGTACATGCAGTAGTTTAAACCCCGTTGAAGGCATCGACACCAAAAAAAAAAAAAATAAATAAATAAATAAAAAGAGAAAAGAAAAAAAGAGACACCTAGGTCTAGTTGTACATGTACACACTCCATCGCATAGACTTTAAAGATCCTGATGCTCAATCACGTCCTAGACGGATGAGTGCCGGCTACACAAAACACCCAGCACGCACTATAGGTCCCTACCCCCCCCCCCCCCCACCTCCCCCATCTAGCGTGCACATGTACTTCAGTTCATTGAAGTTGGTCACCGTCTCATTGAAGTTGGTCACCGTCCAGACGAAGAATAATAATAATAATAATAATAATAATAATAATAATAATAATAATAATAATAATAATAATAATAATAATAATAATAAAGTAGGCTTATATAGTGCGATACCCCAGCTCAGGGCTGGGCTCACCGCTCTTAACATAGGATATATCTTTAGAACAAACATAAACAATAAAACAGGGTATGCAAGCATTCACACCAACCGTACTCACAAAGGCATACAAGAGAACAACATATGCAATACACTACACATGCAAAATACACAAACAAACAAACAAAAAATATTAATACAATGGCATATCAAATAATAATAATAAGATTCACCATACAGATTTAAAATATAACTTAAAATGTGTTACATCTAACAATGGTTAATTAATACAATGATCGGATAAAAAAGATAAGACCCGCCTCTCCTCACTATTGCAGAAATAAAATATTATCAAAAACATAATGTACAAACTAATGCAAAAATAATTATGCAAAAATAATTATATAAAAATAATTAGATACTCAGATATAAATGTACAGACTATTTATATGTCAAGCCATGGACGGCACCCCACCGGCATCCGTCATCAGTCGGAGGGTGAGTCAATCAGGATAATACAGTTTGAACAGATGGGTCTTGAGTGCGTTATTGAAGGCCTGGGTGGTCGGTATGTTGCGGATGTGTGGTGGAAGAGAATTCCATTGCTTGGGAGCGCAGAAAGAGAAAGATCGTTCACCGTATGCCTTAGTGCGTGTCTTGGGAACAGAAAGAATGCGCGCGTCTGCAGAGGAGCGAAGCGGTCGAGAGGGTGAGTAGACAGTTAGAAGATCAGTAAGATAGGAAGTGCAGGAGTCAGAGAAGAAGTTGTGGCAGAGAGTGGACAGTTTGTAGTCGATGCGGGCTTGAACAGGGAGCCAGTGAAGAGAGTGGAGAAGTGATGTGATGTGATCGCGCTTTTTTGCCTTAAGAACTAACCTAGCAGCAGAGTTTTGGACCCTTTGCAGTTTATCGATAAAGTGTTTAGGTGAACCTGACAAAAGAGAGTTGCAATAGTCTAGACGAGAGAGAACGATGGCACAGACTAATGTTTTTGTAGCACTAATAGTGAGGTAATGGCGGATGGAGCTGAGCTGACGAATGGCGGTGTAAGCAGAGCGACAGATGTGAGAGATGTGATTGTTGAGGGACATGTCATCGGAGAGAATGTAGCCAAGATTCCTAGCAGAGGGAGAGAACTGTATGTCAGAGCAGCCTACTTGAAGAGAAGTGGGGAGAGACGAGGCAAAGGATGATTTGTGATTGTGGATAAGAAGTGCTTCTGTCTTGTCGTCATTCAACCTCAGCCTACTGAGGGCCATCCATGACTTGACCTCACCAATGCACTCTTGCATGGACTGGACAGCGAAGTTAACAAGAGAAGGATGGGTGGGTTTGTACAGCTGCGTGTCATCTGCAAACGACTGGCTCTCAACAGCATGCTTTTCTAGCAAGATGAGCAGTGGCTTGGTGTACATTATGAACAAAACAGGACCTAAAACGGACCCATGTGGAACCCCGCACACCAAGTCAGCTCTGCTGGAGAAACAGCCATCCACAGCGACCGCCTGAGTTCTATCGGAAAGGTAAGTAAGATCGAAACCAATCCAAAACTGATCCAGAGATTCCAAAGTAATCCCGAAGGGTCTTGAATAGGGTGTGATGGTCGACGGTGTCAAAGGCCGCACTAAGATCTAAGAGGGTTAGGATGGAGACGTTACCGCTGTCCAGAGCGAGCAAGAGGTCATTGGTGACTTTCAGGAGAGCTGTCTCTGTGCTGTGAAAAGGTCGATAAGCTGAATGGTTTGGACTAAGAAGGGAGTTATCATTCAGGTAAGCAAAGAGTTGTTTTAAGACTAGCTTTTCAATGACTTTAGACAAAAATGACAGATTAGATAACGGTCTATAGTTTTTTAGGTCATTCTTATCTAGACTGGGCTTCTTAAGCAAGGGTTTGATGACAGCTGACTTGCATGAAGAAGGAAATGTGCCAGAAGACAAGCATACAAGACAAGAATAAGAGAGAGCCAAAGTGATAGAGTATTCAAGATCACTTTATTATCTCAAACAAGCACTGTTACAATCTTATTTCAAAAACTCAATTTTGACACTCAAGTCGTCAAGATATAGTATTCATAGACTTCCATCACTGCCAGCTAATTCATTTACCTCTCAAACACACATACATACATATATATACATACATACATACACACATATATACATACATACATACATACATACATACATACATACATACATACATACATGCATACATACATACATAATTATATGATCATGAAAATGTCTCCTGTTTGAGAGCAGCCCCTTTCAACATCACCATCATCCAGGCCTATGCCCCAACATCAGACTATGAGGATAGCGAAGTGGAGGATTTCTATGAAAATTTACAGGCTGTCCTTGACCAAGTGCCGAAGAAGGACATAGTCATAGTGCAAGGCGACTGGAATACCAAGGTTGGCCAAGATGCGCACCACAACTGGGCAGACACTTGTGTGGACCCCACTGCAACGACGAAACAAATGACAGGGGTCTGAAACTGTTGGAGTTTGCCAGCTACAACAATCTGATACTGGCAAACACGCTTGGTCTCCACAAAAAATCTAGACGATGGACATTGCACAGTCCCGGCGGGGAGCATCACAACCAGATAGACTACATCATGGTCAAGAAACGCTTCAGATCAAGCATCAACATTGGCAGGACACGCACTTTTCCAGGAGCAGACATCGGAAGTGACCACGATCTTGTGATGATGTCTTTCCGGCTTCACTTGAAGAGAGTAAACACAGCAAAGTGCACTAGACTGAAGTTCGATCTAGACAAACTGCAAGACTCGGAGGTGGCAGAAATATTTCAGGCCACAATTGGAAGGAAATTTTCACCACTGCTCATTTTGGGAGCTGGTGAAGTAGATGTCAACACCATGACCACCACCTTCAACTTAGCTGTGACAGATGCCGCCACGGAGATCCTTGGAAAGCACCGGTCAAAGAAGAAGCTGTGGATCACACCTGAACATTTGGACCTGTGTGATAAACGAAGAGTGATGAAAAAGAAAAAAGAACACCTCACAGGGAGCTGATGCCTACCGAAAAATCAACAATGAAATCCGAAATGGCATGCGCACAGCAAGAGAACTGGATAGAAGATCAATGCCAGAAAATAGAGAACAGTCTGAACAAGAACAACAGCAAGAAGGCTTAACAGACTGTGAAGCGGCTGACAAGTGTTAAACAGCCCAAGGTCTCCACGATCCAAAGCAAGTTTGGCATATGCCTTACAGAAGAACAAGAGTCTTTGACAGATGGACAGAGTACTGCTCTGACCTTTACAACCACAAACCAAACGAATACCCCTCAGTTCTAGCATGTCCAGAGAACAAAGAAGAAGAAGAAATCCTCCCAATTCTCAGAGAAGAAGTTGAGGCAGCAGTGCAATCGCTAAAGAAGGGGAAGTCAGCGGGAGTGGACAACATACCCGCGGAACTGCTTCAAGCAGGAGGAGAAGCGATGATCGATGCACTCACCATTATCTGTAACAAGATCTGGCAGAGTGGGGAGTGGCCTACACCATGGACCCAGTCGCTTGTCATCACTCTTCCAAAAAAAGGTAACCTTCGGGAATGTGAAAATTACCGCACCATCAGCCTCATCAGCCATCCCAGCAAGGTCCTCCTGAAAATAATACTCAACAGGTTGAAACATCAAGCTGAACAAATCATAGCTGAAGAGCATGCAGAATTTAGGGCAGGGCGAAGTACCATTGAACAGATTTTCAACCTCAGAATAATCTGCGAGAAATACCTACAGAACCTATCCTATCCTATCCTGTCCCGTAACCCGGAGGTCGTAGGGGCACCACAGATGATCGTTTAACCAGCATACTCCATCTTTCTCTGTCCTCAGCAGCCCTCATGGCTTCACTCAGTGTCAACCCAGTCCATTCTCGAATGTTGTCCTCCCATCTCTTTTTCGGTCTCCCTCTTCTTCTACCTCCTTGCACTGTGCCTTGCAGAATAGTCTTTGCAAGGCCTGATGATCTGGTGACATGGCCATACCTTCGGAGTTTACGTTTCTTCACCACTGTGAGCAGGTCATCGTGTTGTCCAATGGCTTGTGTGATGGTCTGTCGGACTTCGTCGTTAGTGATGTGTTGGGTATACGAAATGCTCAGAAGTGTTCTGTAGCACCTCATCTCCATGCTTTGTATTCTTCATTGGAGATCTGCTGTGAGGGTCCATGCTTCGCAAGCATATAGGAAGATGGAGATGACAAGGGAGCGCAGAGTCTTACTTTGGAATGTAGACTGATGGTCCTGTCTTTCCAAATGGGCTTCAACCTTGTCAGGGCAGCAGTTGTTTGTGCGATCCTGGAGGGGACTTCCTGTCGGGACCTATTGTCTGATACAATGGCTCCTAAATATTTGAAGCTATGCACTTTGTTGAGGGATTGGCCTTAGACTTTGATGTCCGTGTTGATGCCATTGGTGTTGTTGGTCATCATTTTGGTCTTCTCTGCACTTATTTCCATTCAATAGGCTCTGGAGGTGGTGTCAAGCCTCTGTACCCGGTGTTCAAGTTTTTGTTCCTCTCCAGCCAATCCATCAATGTCATCCGCAAAACGAAGATTGGAAATTGCTCTACCCCCTATGCTGACTGTGACTTTATGATCTGCAATAGCATCTGACATGATGCGCTCTAGGAAGATGTTGAAGAGTGTTGGAGAGAGTAGGCATCCTTGACGCACGCCGATTGTTGTTCTGAACCAGTTCCAGATGGCGCTGTTGTGGAGGACTGCACTGGTAGCCTTGTCATACAGGCTTTTGATGACTTCAATAATTTTAGGACTGATGTTGTACACTTTCATTGTTGCCTATAGAGCTGCATGCCAGACTCGGTCAAACGCCTTCTTGAAGTCTATGAACACATGATATAGATGTTGTTGGTGCTGTAGGTATTTCTCACAGATTATTATGAGGTTGAAAATCTGTTCAGTGGTACTTCGCCCTGCCCTGAATCCTGCTTGTTCTTCAGCTATGATTTGTTCAGCTTGGGGTTTCAACCTGTTGCGTATTATTTTCAGGAGGACCTTGCTGGGATGGCTGATGAGGCTGATGGTGCGGTAATTTTCACACTCCTGAAGGTTACCTTTTTTTGGGAATGTCGGGCGGTCCTTGACCATGTGCCGAAGAAGGACATAGTCATAGTGCAAGGCAACTGGAATGCCAAGGTTGGCCAAGATTCGCACCACAACTGGGCAGACACTTGTGGACCCCACTGCAACGAGACAAATGACAGGGGTCTGAGACTGTTGGAGTTTGCCAGATACAAAAATCTGGTACTGGCAAACACGCTTGGTCTCCACAAAAACTCCAGGCGATGAACATTGCACAGTCCCGGCGGGGAGCATCACAACCAGATAGACTACGTCATGGTCAAGAAACGCTTCAGATCAAGCATCAACATTGGCAGGACACGCACTTTTCCAGGAGCAGACATCGGAAGTGACCACGATCTCGTGATGATGTCTTTCCGGCTCCACTTGAAGAGAGTAAATACAGCTAAGTGCACAACACTGAAGTTCGACCTGGACAAATTGCAAAACCCGGAGGTGGCAGAACTATTTCAGGCCACAATTGGAGGGAAATTTGCACCACTGCTCATTTTGGGGGCTGGTGAAGTAGATGTCAACACCATGACCACCACCTTCAACTCAGCTGTGACAGATGCCGCCACTGAGATCCTTGGCAAGCACCGACCAAAGAAGAAGCCGTGGATCACACCTCACAGGGAGCTGATGTCTACCGAAAAATAAACAATGACATCCGAAAAGGCATGCTCACAGCAAAGGAGAACTGGATATAAGATCAATGCCAGGAAATAGAGAACAGTCTGAACAAGAACAACAGCAAGAAGGCCTACCAGACTGTGAAGCGGCTGACAAGTGTCAAACAGCCCAAAGTCTCCACGATCCAAAGCAAGTCTGGCATATGCCTTACAGAAGAACAAGAAGTCTTGGACAGATGGACAGAGTACTGCTTTGACCTTTACAACCATACACCAAATGGAGACCCATCAGTTCTAGCATGTCCCGAGAACAGAGAAGAAGAAGAAGAAATCCTCCCAATTTTCCGGGAAGAAGTTGAGGCAGCAGTGCAATCGCTAAAGAAAGGGAAGTCAGCGGGAGTGGACAACATAATCGCGGAACTGCTACAAGCAGGAGGAGAAGCGATGATTGATGCCCTGACCATTATCTGTAACAAGATCTGGCAGAGTGGGGAGTGGCCTATATCATGGACCCAGTCGCTTGTCATCACTCTTCCCCAAAATGTAACCGTCAGGAGTGTGAAAATTACCTACAGCACCAAAACATCTATATCATGTGTTCGTAGACTTCAAAAAGGCGTTTGACCGAGTCTGGCATGCAGCTCTGTGGGCAACCATGAGAGTGTACAACATCAGCCCTAAAATTATTGAAGTCATCAAAAGCCTGTATGACAAGGCTACCAGTGCAGTCCTCCACAACAGCGCCATCGGGAACTGGTTCAGAACAACAATCGGTGTGCGTCAGGGATGCCTACTCTCTCCAACACTCTTCAACATCTTCCTAGAGCGCATCATGTCAGATGCCCTTGCAGATCATGAAGGCACAGTCAGATTAGGGGGAAGAGCAATCTCCAACCTTCGTTTTGCGGATGACATTGATGGATTGGCTGGAGAGGAACAAGAACTTGAACAGCTGGTACAGAGGCTTGACACCACCTCCAGAGCCTATGGAGTGGAAATAAGTGCAGAGAAGACTAAAATTATGACCAACAACACCAATGGCATCAACACGGACATCAAAGTCCAAGGCCAATCCCTCAACACAGTGCATAGCTTCAAACATTTAGGAGCCATATTATCAGACAATGGGTCCCGACAGGAAGTCTGTAGATATGACAACAAGCGCTCAACAAACTGCTTTGGCGTTTCGTCTGCTTTGGCGTTCCGGCACTCACGAAAGTGTTTACGGTAGCCCTTCTCCAAATCTTTACACTGCAATAAGGTCTCTTTCAAGACGTCGTAGTCTTCGGTCTCAGCGTTCGACGTAGACGTCGAGCGCTTGTCCCGTCAGGAGTGCACCGAGTCGAATCGCCCAATCTTGACGTTGCCATTTAGCACTTCCGGCGAATCTTTCAAACCTCGCCAGATAACTGTCGATGAGGGGTGGTATTCATGACCCGTTAAATTATAAGCGATGGTTAACGTTACCAACATTGGTTTTGTAACCAACAATGGTATCGTTAACCATCGTTTAGCAGATCGCTATTCATGAGCGAGTGTCCAACCATTGGTACGTAACCAAGGCTATTTTTGGGCTGTGCGGGAATATCCGTAAGGGGGCATAATTCAAGCAGCTGTTTTCCTTCTTTCGTCAACAAAATAGGCCTATAAAAATGGCTGTGGCAATGGCAAAGAGAAAAGCAATTTTTTCGTACACTGAAACTAATGTTCTCCTTGAGAACGTTATAGAATTTAAACATATACTGATGGCAAGTTTATCAACTGATGTCACGAACCGCCTAAAAAACGACTGCTGGAAAAAAATCGCCGAAAGCAAAAGTCTGGCAATGGTGGCGTGATTAGCAAGCCTACCGACAGCATGCTGGATATCATAGTGAGCAAGGAGAGCGAGCTTTTTGTTGGGGTGAAAGGAGAGAAATCACTTTTGATCACTTGTAGTTTGTAATGTTAGGCCTACATTTTGTTTTTAGACTGAGGTGTCAAGTTCTGCCGTTTCTGGGTAGTTTGGAACTTGAAATGTTGTCTTTATTTCGTAGGGTTGCATTACCCTACGAGTATAAACTATACAGATACACAATAAGCCTACACATCACCAGTCAAAATCCAACAACAATATTTTAATAATAATAATATTAACCCGTTTTATTAATATGACAGATTATTAAAGGTGCCAGAGGCATAAAAACAAAGAGTGAGACACACATGTAAAAGTGGTGACAAAACGCCTTGCCGATCACACAGTTTCAGTCTGTCTACCGCGTTCGTTAACGTGATGATATCATGCCGACGAAAACGAAATTTTGATACCAGTTCCACATCATCAAATTTGTCAAGTGGATTACTTCTGTCGCGAAATACTCTCTCTCTACTCGGAGCTCGTCTCTGTCGAAGTTGCCACCAAACGATGGCCGCCATTTTTAACCAGTGTTCCATTGGTTATCGGGTGGTCCCCCCTCCGTTAAAATAACCATGGTTAGCAACCGTCGTTAACTCTGCTAAGGCCTCATGAATTAAAAATTTCCAGCTTAACCAACGTCGTTAATTTTACCAACATTGGTTAAGCCTTAACCAACGGTCATGAATACCACCCGTGGTCCTTCCCGTCGACAAACGCTGGCAAGTTTGGAGCCTAGAAGTCGCTCCTGAAGCGTGGCGCGTCACGCTTCTCGTGTTGGATACCCGCCAACTCTAGCTGAAACAGGCGCTCGGCTTCCCTTTCCTCTGTTTTCGCGCATGCGCTACCATTCTAGTGCTCCTTTTTCTCGGAGACGCTGCTCTTCTAGTTCTCTTTCTTCACGCCTATGCTTCTCAATTCTCTTTCTTGACGCAGATGTTCATTTTTGCCGTACTTCTTTGTCTTCACACCGACGCTGCTCTTCGAGTAGGCCTACTGTTTCCGGGTCTCCTCTTAGCGTCGATCCTCTTAGCCTCTTAGCCTCTTTCGGTCCTCTTAGCCTCTTTCGGTATTTCCCCACACCGCTGTTTCCTGTATTCTTAGCTTGACGCCAGCTGCTTAAATTGTTTTTCAGACTCAGTTCAAGTCCTTTCTGCCTGAAGCCAACCATCTTGATGCTTTTCTGGAAAGTTATTGACTGTGCTGCACCTTTTAGACTGTTCTAGAACAAACACCAAGATTTCTCTAGTAGCGCTGATGTTGTCACTAGACTATGTCGCCTTCGCTGACGCAGGCCCAGCTGACCTCGTATGCGACGCTGCACCACGCCAGTGTTTATGTCTACAGTACTCTTGTGCTGATGTAGACGGGACGTCCGTTCGTCGCTCTATGACTCTGTATCTATGCTCTATGTAATACTGGCGATGTAGCTCCAAGACTGTTCCTCGACGTAGTCTCGCGGCAGCCACTTTTTAGTCCCGGTCTGTTGTTCGCTCACGATCGAATCAGCTCTTCGGCGACTACACGCCCTTGCAGTCAATCCGAAGTCCCAGTATGTTGGTCCCTCCCGACGCAACTCGCTGGCGGCTACCCTCGATGACTGCCTCTCGTAACGTTGACTCGCTTGTTGTCGCAGTTGAAACCTTGGCTGTTGCGTAGATCGCGGCTTGACCCCCAAAATGTTACAGCAAATATATCTGTTCTGCGCTTTTTTGTAATCTGGGCAATTCTAGAATTGGCCTGCATAATTCTAGAATTGGCGTGCCGATATTTGGAATTCCAACATTGGTTAGGGTTCGGGTTAGGGTTACAGAAAGGTTTAGGGTTAGGTCCTAACCCTAACTCTAACCCTAACCCTAGCGGGCCAATGTTGGAATTCCAAAAATCGGCAGCCCCTTCTATAATACTACTAATTCCCAAAATGCGCAGATTCCAAAAACGCGCAGAACATATCCAAGTTGAAACGTAGTAAGGGTGGTTGCCTGAAAGTTCTTTCGTAACTTCAGCTTCATTAACTACTGCACTAGATCTTAATCACTTCCGATGTTCGTTCCGAGTCCTTACTGATGCTCAACTTGAAACGGCATGGCGCCAGAGTGTAGTCGATCTGGTTATGGATCTGACCGTTCAAAATGCTAAAAGGAATTGGACATTGAAATCAGTCATTGTACAAAGTTCAGTTCAGTTCAGTTCAGTTCAAGGGACTATGTTAAGCTTCGCAGCTTTTTTGTGTCCCTGTATTTATACAACTTTAAATTTTCCGGTTATTTTTGCAATTGTTCAGAGAATTAGAATTTAATGAAAATCATTCATCGAAATCAAATTTGGATTCCACAATGAAACTTACCTTTTCCAGAAGGTTTTTAAAAGTATTTAAGTTGTTAGCTTTTTTTAACATGTAATGGTAGTTTGTTCCACAGTGGTGCAATTCTATGGCTAAAACAGTGCTTTCGTTTGTTAGTACGACAGTGCTGGATAAAAATTTTATCTTCTGAGTTTCTAGTTTTGCCTCCATCATAAAACTTAAAGAATGTATTAGCATTGACTTTGTCGATGTTATTTAATATTTTGTATGTTTGTATAAGATCACCTCTAACTCTTCTAAATTTCAAACTCGGAAGGCCTAGTTTCTTTAGTCTTTTTTTTTGTAAGGCAGATTTTTCAAGGATTTTACCAATTTTGTTGCTCTTCGCTGCACTTTTTCAATCACTGACGATTGTCTTTTCAGTAGCGGTGACCAAACAGCATTTGCATATTCCACATGAGGTCGGACAAGAGTCTTATACAGACATGTTAACGTATCTTTATCAAGGCAGGTGAAAGATCTTCGGATAATCCCCAGCATTTTATTTGCCTTTGCAATTGCATTATTAATATGTTTATCAAATTTTAACTCTTTATCAAAAGTGACCCCCAGATCCTTCTCTTCGGTACAGCTGTCAATTGACACACTCTGTCCATCAGCGGTCATATAATATTCATGGCAAGAATTTTTCTTACCAAATTTTAGTACCTTGCATTTGGAAGTATTAAAATGAAGTTGCTACTTATCAGACCATTTACCAAGATTATTTATATCGGACTGTAGCTTAAGACTCTCACTGGACAAGTTATATAGTTTTGTGTCATCAGCAAAAATTTTACAACTGCTGGACACCTCATCTGGTAAATCATTTATGAAAATAGTGAATAAAACAGGACCCAAAATGCTACCTTGAGGTATACCACTTAACACAGGAGCTTCTGAAGAGATACTATCACCAACTCTCACCCTCTGGTTTCTCTCAGACAAAAAGTTCCCAATCCATTGGCACACCTTTCCAGTGATACCATATGATTTGATTTTTGTTAAAAGTCTAGCCTTTGGGACAGAGTCAAATGCCTTTTTAAAATCCAGATACAGTACATCAAACCCCTCACGATCATCTAACATTCCCGTAAAATCTTCCATGACTTCTAATAGCTGAGTCACACATGACCTACTATTCCTGAAACCATGCTGACAATCTGTATACAAGGAGCATAGATTCATATGGTCCACCACCGCATCTCGCACAAAAGACTCCAGGACTTTGCAAATGATGCATGTGAGACTCACAGGCCTATAGTTACCCGCTTCTACCCGACTGCCCTTTTTAAAAAGAGCAGTGACATTGGCTTTTTTCCAGTCTGCCGGAACAGTGCCTTCATCTAAGGATTTATTAAAAAGTAGGCACAAAGGAACTGACAACTCGTCACTTGCCTCTTTTAACACTCTGGGCGGGATACCATCAGGGCCAAATGCTTTACATGGGTCTAGTTTAGCTAGTTTTTCCTGCACAGCTTTAGGTGTTATAAGGATCTCAGTTAGACTTACACCATCTGATCTAGATCCAGGATCTAATTTAGGTATGTTTTTTAAATCTTCTTTTGTAAAAACACTGGAAAAAAAGTCATTTAAAATATTTGCCTTTTCCTCCTCACTGACTGCCATACCTCCATCCTCTTTCCTCAAAGAGCTGATGCCAGAAGACACTTTCGTCTTGGATTGAATGTATTTCCAAAAAAACTTTGGGTTTTCTTTACATGTACTAGCAATTTTAAATTCATGATTCATTTTTGCCTTTTTCACCTCTCTTGTGCATTTATTTCTTGCTTTTATATACCGTTGATAATCGACACCATCTTGAGTTTCTAAATATTTTTTGTATAAAGTATGCTTTTTCTTTACCTTTTTTAAACACGATTTCTTAAACCATGCAGGCACTAAAGTAGACTTTGACTTTCCTCTTGACCTTGGTACATGTTTTTCCATTGCTAATAAAATGTTATTTTTTATATATAACCAACTTTCTTCCACATTTTGTTCTTTTATTTTATTCCAATCAACTGCTCTTAAAGTTTGCCTTAAATCATTATAGTTTCCTTTCTTATAATTAAAATGTTCATTATTTTTCCTTTTCTGTACTATTTCAAAAACATTTAAATCAAATACAAGCACATCATGATCACTTTTTCCCAGTGGACATAAATGTTCAATATCGGAAATAACTTCTGCATCATTTACTAAAACCAGGTCTAAAAGACTTGGTTTCTGCCCTTCTCTCCTCCGTGTTGGTTTACTCACCATTTGAAACAAATACGCATCCCTAATACATTCAACAAACTGCTGCTCTCTAGTGCTGGCAACCCCATTTTCCCAGTCAATTGTGGGAAAATTGAAGTCTCCCATAATGCATATATGGTCAAAATGTTTGATTTGATCAGATACTAATAGATCCATTAATTTACCAATATTCTCCTCAGATGAGTTTGGATGTCTGTACACACATCCCAACAGCACGCTGTGACCATTTTTATTTTTAAAATGGCACCAAGTGCTTTCATCAACGTTAGCCTTATTTAATTCTTCACATGCCTGAGGATACAGGTCTTCTCTAATATATATTACAACACCCAGTTTTGGATTTTCATTCATGAAGCACTCAAATCCTGGTATATTATATTCTGCTTCACAAACTCCTGATTGATTTTTAGCAATTATTTCAGTGAGAGCAATAACACTAACATTCCTTTTCTCTATAAGCTGTAATAATTCAATTTTCTTGTTTAAAAAACTGTCAAGATTTGAATACAGAACAGTGCAGTTTTGAACACCTTTGAGCTTAATACTACAATTAAAATCCTTACAATCTATGCAGTCTTTGTGTTGTGTAAAACTATGTACAGTGTGACTGTCAGGTCAATGTTCTGTATTTGCATCCCCCCTCCCCTTCTCTTCTTTTACCCTTCCATGCCCTATGTCTTTGTCCTGCAGCTGATTCCTCTTCACTATCCTTCCATTTCTAATAATCCAGTCATGTTCCCCTGTGTCTTTTTTTTCTGTTCAAGCTGTTCTTTCAGTTCTCTATGTTTTTGTCTTTGTTTTGGAGTGAAGTCTTGATTAAAGAAAACCCTCTTGTTATGTTCAACCCCTTTGTTCAGGTTGAAGGAACCTCTCAAAATGCTTGATTTTGCTGCCTCATTTCTTACTTTAAACTTTAACAGGCGTGGCCTGCCAGGAGCGTTTGAGCGCAGACGGACTACGTCTACAAGCGTCTCCTCCGCGAGACTTTAATCCATCTTCGCTATTATGCTTTTCAGTCTGATCAGATCATATTTCAACTTATTTTCTTCCTCCTCCTTGTCGCTTTCTGGCAACCCCACCACCATCACGTTGAGCTTTCTTTTCTCTACCTCAGCGCGCTCATCCAGTGCGTCCGCCAGTTTGAAGTAAATTGATGTAGCATTTTAAAAAGATACCAAGCTCAAATTCACGACAGCAACCAATTATAAATATAGATTTTTTTTTTCAATGTCTTCATTTTTTTCTTGGGGAGTGGGGGGGGGGTGGTGGAGGGAGGGAGGGGGTGGGGTGAAGGGAATTGAAAGGAAATACGAAACTAATACCACAGCCTACTGGTACACCATAAATTCCTTCGTTTTCGTCCAGTGTTGCGCAGTGACCGGAAGTGGTATGCAAACTGTTTAGTGGTATGCAAACTGTTTATTTAAACGGCACATTTCTGGGTTATTTTTACCTGTCACATTCGCGACAGAATTCGAAGATTAAATTATTTTACTTTGTCAGTAAATTGGATACTTATCAAATTAGTTTAGTTTAATTTGTCTCAGAATGTGCATGTTTGGCCTCCGCTCTTGACCTTCACCGAGGAATAGCTTCCCGCTTCGGGCAATATCCGCCTTTAGTAAGATTTAGATTGTTGCTCAAGCACTCAGGGGTGGGGGGAAAACCCACACCATGGTAAACAAGAATTGTTGCTACGGAGCTTGCAGAAGCGACTCACGATATAAAGATCGACCTCACATGCAAGGGGTTGAGTTTATTTACTTTCCTCAACCTACCGTGGACTTTTTAAAATGCCAAAGATGGGTTGAAGCGTGTGGTCGACCGAGCGAAGGAGATCAAGCCTTCACGGTGCAAAGCGTAAACAGACACACTTACATCTGTACCAAACATTTCTTGGGTGGTAAAGGACCTACGCCCGAAAATCCAGATCCAGTGAAAAGTGAAGAGCTGGATTTAGAAGTTTGCAAGCGTAGGAGAAATAGAAAACCATATAAAAATCTACAATCTACAGCCACCGACAGAAAGAAGTCTAAGCCAAAGGCAACACCATCACGTTTAAAAATGGTGTCATCTAAAACCAAAAATGGTTCATGTTCTGTGACACCAACCATTGTAATTGGTAAGCTGCTATGATATGATCTATATATAGATCTACCTGCCTACTGATCTAGCCTGTTATTGTAGGTGTTTTCTTGTCTTTTTTTCCTGACATCATAATACATGTTTAGTTTAGTTTAGTTGAGAGGGACTTGTATAGGCCTTGCGGCTTTTTGAATGTCCCTTTTGTTTTGGGCATTTTTACTTGTCCGGTTCCGTTTGCGGTTGTTCGGGGAATACTAAAGATAGTATGCTAATTAGTCATCATACTCAAATTTGGATTCATGTATGGAAATTACCTTTTCCAGAAGATTTTTAACGGTGTTCAGGTTGTTAGCTCTTTTAATATAAACTGGCAATTT
The DNA here is from genome assembly GCA_036898135.1 of Oncomelania hupensis. Lineage (NCBI taxonomy): Eukaryota > Metazoa > Mollusca > Gastropoda > Littorinimorpha > Pomatiopsidae > Oncomelania > Oncomelania hupensis. Next base: position 23,691,328 of record CM072522.1, on the reverse strand, counting down.
ATTCCACACAGGCGCAACTCTGTAGGAGAATGAATATTTTCTTTTGTTTGTGCGGCAATGTCTTATAAGAATGTTGTCCTGTGAATTTCTTGTTCTAGAGTTAGTATTCAACTGAAACAAAGTGTTAACATCGATGTTGTCAATCCCATTAAAAATCTTGTACGTTTGGATCAGGTCACCTTTAATCTTCTAAATTTCAGAGAGGGCAAATCCAAAACTCTCACGCTGAGTCTGAGTGTGGTAAATGTCTCAGCGATTTAATCATCCGAGTCGCTCTTCTTTGTACTCTCTCCAAGGCAGGCCAGAGGTCTTTCAGATACACTGCACCGGTTTGGTGGAATGCTCTTCCAGAAGGCATAAATAGAGCAGACTCTGTCGATGCATTTCGCAGAAATTTGAAAACACATTTCTTCTCTTCTTGCTAATCTGGATGTATAACTATCTGATCTCGTCCCAATTTCATAAGTCACTGCGTGAAAGTATTGCATAAATGTTAATTGTCTGGTCTGCCTGCTAGAATGTGTTGAGCGATAGTGAAGAAGTTAAAATGTTAAGTTATGATCTATGCACCCTTTCTGCCACTGTGTTCGTGTGTGTGTGTGTGTTTATCCACCTCCCTCCTACCAGCGCTGCGATCATGCCTGTCGGCGTGGAAATATTTACGCGCTTTATAAATTATTCATTCATTCAGATGACTGCTTTTTAAGATATATATAATATATGGAAACCAAATCGCATTCTCATACTCAAGATGTGGCCTTATATGCGATTTATACAGGCGGGTTAAGGTATCACTATCCAAGTAAGTAAAAGATTGGCATATGATACCGAGCATTTTATTAGCCTTGGAAATTGCATTGATTATGTGTTTATCAAAGTTTATCAAGGTTCATATCAAAAGTAACCCCCAAATCATTTTCCTCACTATTATGGTCAATCGTCACTTTGTTGTCACCTGTCATCATCAAATATTCATATCCAGGATTTTTCTTACCCATATGGAGAACCTTACATTTTGATGCATTAAAATACAATTGCCAGGTATCTGACCAAATCAGAAGACTATCTTAGTATCTATATCTTTTTGTAATTTATCACACTTTGACGTCACATATAGTTTAGTGTCATCTGCAAAAATGCTACAATTATTAGATACTTTGTCAGGTAAGTCATTTATAAAAATTGTAAAAAGAATAGGATCCAAATTACTGCCTTGTGGTATACCACTCAGAACTGGCTGATCACCTGACTATGTCTATAAAGTATAATCTCTATGTTCCCATGCAAGCAATGTCTTTGGTCCCAAGTGGTTGTTGTTAAGGGGTTTATGATTTACTTTTAGTGATAAATTTAAGGGTATATCTAACCCTTTACTGTTTATAATGACTTATCTCGTCATACAACAGTGTCTTTTTTCTATTTTTAGTTTTAAAAATGCGTAAGTGTTACCCAGTGATTTCCATTGCTGTTCAAGCTAAGACGTTTTTTGTAAATTTTTATAATCGTGAGCCAGATTTAATAATAATAATGGACATTTATATAGCGCTATTACTTGTCTTTTTTATAGACAAGCGCATAGCGCTTTACATGAAAGGAAAGAAACAAACATGAAACAACTTACAATATTGCATTAGAAATTATACAATGAGAAAAAAAAATAATAAAATAAAACCAAACACACAAAATCAAACAAAATACATAAAGTTAACTTTCTGCAAACAAGTCATCACAATCACAGCAAATCCACAAGCATAGCCAAAAGCAGAACAAATATGAGCTGCGGCTAGGGTCTATAGAATGAAGGATTTAGTCAGGATAGTAGAGTTTGAAGAGGTGAGATTTTAGAGCTTTCTTGAATGAGGGTGTGGTCTGCTTGTGTCTGATGTTGGCTGGAAGAGTGTTCCATTGTCTGGGTGCACAATAGGTGAATGCCCGTTCTCCGTACATTTTGGTGTTGGTTTTTTGAATGCAGAGTGTGCGAGAGTCATAAGAAGAGCGAAGAGTGCGAGAAGGGACATAGACTGACAGCAGATCTGACAGATATGAAGGGCAGGTTCCAGAGAAGAAATTGTGGCACAGTACGGACAGTTTGTATTTAATGCGGGCCTCTATGGGTAGCCAATGAAGCTTACGGAGTAGTAAAGTGATGTGATCGCGCTTTTTTGCCCTAAAGACTAGCCTAGCAGCACAATTCTGGACTTTTTGAAGTTTGTCTATGAGATGACTCGGGCAGGAAGCCAGGAGGGCATTACAATAGTCTAGCCTAGACAAGACTAAAGCACAGACTAAGGTGATGGTTGCCTGGTTGCCAGATTTGCCTGGCAAATGGTTATAACTTAGTGCAATTCCCCTTTGGCAGCTAGGGTTAATACCTTCAACCATCCTGTTTCATCCCAGGGTTCTTTGCTCCAAAATATAGTCTGTAAGTGTAACTGTAAGCAGTGTAATATTTAAAAGTGAAAGATGTTTCACTGCATCAGTGCATGCATGTTCAATATTGGTATGTCTGTCTAGTGTTTCAATAAAATTTTAACTCTTATAATTATATCTGTGTCATTTTTTTTATTTACCTTTTAAAAAACATTTTATGAGATGGGATATGGGGAAACAAAATGTACAAATATTATATAAGATGTTCACAATTTATTAGCATCTCAATTGCAAAATGTAACCAGTCTCCAAAATGTAGAGATTCATGATCATTATAAAATTTCGACTGCTTTGATTTATAGTCCGATTGGACAGTCTCTTTAAAAATCAGAACTATGTAGTACTTTTATCTTAAGATTAATTCTTTATATTATCTGGAGAGAGAAGAAAGAGACTAAAGAGAGAGAGAGAGAGAGAGAGAGATTTAATTAAGACTGAAATTAACAAAATTTATTGCTGCTGATGTTGATATGGGACTCTGTGACAAAAGACAGTGACGACGACATGTGACAACAGATGACTTAAATAGTTGGTGTGTATGCAGAGGTGCCAACCAGTACGGTTTGACCGTATTTAATTCCGGCGAAGTGAATTAAATACGGAAATACGGTAGCTTTTATAAAAATACGGAGGAGAAGTTGCCGATCGTTTATCTTTGCCAGCGGTGCTTCTGTACTGGTTTCTGGTCTCTGAATAGTACTCCTGCACTCACTGGGTTCAACAAGCTGATTTTTATGGTGATTGTAGAGTAAAACAAGTGTGGTGTTCAACAAGCTGATTTTCATCGTGATTTTAGAGGACTGAAAATAGCCTGCTGTTTCAGAGAGAAGCCTGTCGTTACTTTATAGTGTCATAGGCTGGTTTTTGCAAGAAAAAAAATACTGACAAGTGTTAAAAAATACTGACAAACAGGTCCGGAAATACTGACAAGAAGTTTAGGGGGTTGGCACCTCTGTGTATGTGATACGGCTGTGTGGAGAGTGACATTTGTTAGTGACTATGACAAAAGTCAATGAACTGATCACTTCAACATAAGTGGTGTTTTGTCCTGAATTTGTGTTGTCGTAGCTTCTGATGGGTAGGTGGCAGTTTTGCCGATTTAATTTTATTTTTGGTGGCAGCAGGGTTGATTCTTTGGAATCCTAAATTGCTTAAATCTGGTATGATCTGCACTTTGAAGACAGTGAAAGATTGACTGTGATATGGATTCTGTGAAACTGACTAGGATTTTTTTAAATTTCTTTAAATTGTTATGTTGTGAATAATTTAATTGTTTAAAGTTTGTGTGTGTGTGTGTGTGTTTATGGTCTAAAATCACCAGTGGGTTGGATGTGTGTGTGTGTGTGTGTGTGTTTATAATCAAAAATCACAATGTGTACAGATCTTAAATGAAATAAAAATGATAACAAAATTTGCTTTTCTAGAGCGTGACAATGACACGATGGAGCCATATGACTCAGTATTTTCTGAGGTGAAAACGGAGCCTGACAATGACATGATGGAGCCACATGACCCAGTGTTGTCTAACGTGAAGACAGAACCTGATAGTGACATGATAGAGCCACATGACCCAGTGTTGTCTAACGTGAATACAGAACCTGATAGTGACATGATAGAGCCACATGACCCAGTGTGTTCTGAAGTGAAAACTGAGCCTGACAATGACATGATGGACCTGCCGCACTACCCAGTGTTGCCTAAAGTGCAGACAGAGCCTGACAGTGACATGATGGAGCCACATTGTGACCCAGTGTTGTTCAAAGTGAAGACAGAGCCTGACAATGACATAGAGGGAGGATTGGTAGTGTTCTTCGGGAGATCAGATACTTTTAGACAAGGTAAGTGTCTTACGTAAATGCAATTGCAATAGATGAGGAAAAGGTCTTATAAGTGTCTTAGCACTCTCCTTGTTTACATGAATTTTCCTGCCTGTGTTGATGTTCTCTTGTGTAACCGTGCCTCAGTCTTTCAGTGCACATGTTTAAGTCTAAGTAGTTGCGGTTTGTGTTTGTTTTTTCTGCTCTACAACTGTGTGACGGTGGGTCTATTGTTACTTGGCTCTGCACAATGGAATGCTATTACCAACTCGTCTTTGTCTGCGGGGATCGGCTAGTGTAATCACCCTATGACTAATCTTAATAAATTTATAAGTTTAGCTCGGTCTGTGTGCGGATAGGGTTATAGAGATAGGGAGAAAATGGTAAAAGATTCACTGGCACACTAGCTCTCACACGGCTATGAAACATAGGTAGTCCAGCCACTTGTTAACAGTAAATATCACACATTTATTTCCTCTACTCTATACATAATTCTCTAAACACTCTCTTAACTTTAATGTCCAAATTCACTTCGAGTAGTTCGTTCCTTGATGGGTCTATGCTGCTACTGTTCTTGATATTTGCTAATATCTCGTCATTGGGCTATTTGTTCTGGTTGGCCTAATGTTGGTTTCAGGAGAGTGGACCTCTGCACAGTCCTTCTATGTCAGTGTGGGTGCACACTTTCGGTGTCACTTCACTGCAGTTTGAGGTGTGGTGATGGTGTCTCCTCCTTGGTGGTAGACTATTGGGCTATCGTAGCTCAGTGCTAGATGCTCCACTGCAGGCTGAATGTCAGGGTTGACGCTTAGTGGTCTTCCTCCTGCCTCGGGCCAACGATGCCTGCTCGTCTGCAAAATATGAGATGAATTTCTGCAACACCGTGTTTACTAAGGGTATGCAGAGCGTCTCACTGATGGCAGAAACAGCCCTCAGTGATAGCTCCACTTATATATAAGCGACGAACAATCTTCTATGTCCGTGGTCCCCTGGCATCTCCACTCTAAATCCTATACATATACACATTATGGTTAAACTAAACACTTGGAGAAGTAATTAACAATATACACATTCTTCGGTACAGCCACTGGTCTGCAAGAATACACATAGGAGAAACAACAGTGGGTCCGTAGGGGATACCTCATGGTGGCGAAACCGGTCGCGTGTTCACCACGTGGTCAAGCAAAGTTTGACTAACATTCACAATTCTCAACATGACAAAACTTCACAAACATAATACAGCAATAATATCAATAAAGCAAGATGAAACAAAAGATAGATCATTTACCTTTTTGACAATGTCAGGTTGTGGCTATACTATGTTGAATTGAATTTCAGCCGTCCCTGCTTTAGTCTTCTGCTAGCGATCTTTCAGAGCGTTGCTCCATTTCGTGTGAGAGTTAGGCACAGAATGACTGCCTAGCCTTGCGGTCAGCAAAAGCCCACGAAAACTAGTACTACAAGTGGCGCCTTTAGTGGGTGTCTCTGGCCATACGTCAGCTGGAAGAGGTCACTCCCTAATTGAGCCAGCGTTAGCGTACACATGCTTAGCACACAAACTGACTTGCGTCGTCTGCTTGGCATCGACTTTATTTACAAAGGCTACAGCAGGCTGAACTATTTAAGGCGAGAAGTCTTAGTGCAGGGTCTAAATAGCCTTCTGTGACAAACTGTACAAGAGTAGTAAGCCACCAAACCCCCTTTCAAACTACTCCTCTGGATCTGGATTCCTGCAGTAGTTGTTGCTTTTGTTGGTACTTCACAGAAGCCCTAGTCAACTTTCTTCACGATGGAACATGTGTGCACATGGCGTAACAAATATTAAACACTGGTTTATAATTTACAGTTCTTGATTAAAAGGTGGTTGAAAACACTGGTTGGGCTGCTGGTTTAATCCATACTGAAGAAATGATATTTTATTGTTTGAACGTTTTACATTTTTAACTATTTTTTTATAGTTTGTGGTCCACCTGCACCAGGCTTTAATGTCAGTGAATGCCCACCAGCACGAAGTGGCACTGCAGGAAAATTGAATAAAGTTGACCACCAACATGGTATGTATCAAACATATTAGTTCAATAATAGTAGTCATAATTACATTTCCAGAATGACAATATTTGAAACAGCAACTAGTAAGAAATGTATATGACATTAAACAATAGTAGTATTGTTTAAAACTATAATCTTAACAACAATACTAGAAAGGTCAAAAGGTTAAAGGAGACAAAACAAAGCACATTAACATTTTCTCTATTCATGTATATTTTGCTAAAACGCTTCATCAGGAGTTACACGCCCTTATAGTTTTGTTTTGTAGTTTCCTGCTTTAGCTTAGCATCTGTTTTTGATTGAAAATTAGCGTTTATTTTTAACTCTCTTCATTTGGCAAGATCCTTAGGAAATGTAAATTAGTCACAGAATAACAGTTTATTGAAGTATCTTGACATGGTTAATGTTTGAGGATAATTAATGAAATGGTCTGTTAAATATTTTACAACTGTCAAACTGTGGGCAAAAACAGAATACAGGATTTATTCCATCAAGGGACATTACACACGGATTTTGCTCCGATGTTGGTAAACACACACTCTATAGACACACAATCCATTCATCATTCCTTTCATACATGCACCATTCCATTATAAAATACATCCTATCCTGTCCTGTCCTATCCTATCCCGTAACTCGAAGGTCGTTGGGACACCACAAATGATCGTTTAACTAGTGTACTCCATCTTTCAGTGTCCTCAGCAACCCTCATGGCTTCACTCAGTGTCAAGCCAGTCCATTCTCGAATGTTGTCCTCCCACCTCTTTTTCTGTCTCCCTCTTCTTCTACCTCCTTGCACCGTGCCTTGCCGGATGGTCTTTGGAAGACCTGATGCTCTGGTGATGTGGCCATACCATCGGAGTTTCTGTTTCTTCACCACTGTGAGCATGTCATCATGTTGTCCAATGGCTTGTGTAATGGTCGGTCGGACTTCGTCATTGGTGATGTACTGAGTATCTGAAATGCCCAGAAGTCTTCTGTAGCACCTCATCTCCATGCTTTGTAGTCTTCGTTGTAGGTCTGCTGTGAGGGTCCACGTTTTGCAAGCGTATAGGAAGATACATAGCTTTTGGTTAAAAGCTTGCAGTGACATGCTATCAAACCTCTCGCATGCATACCTACATTCAATTCACCGCCCTCACACACACACACACACACATACACACTCGGCAATACACTCACACAATCAACGCCAAACTGATTATGAACAGTACAAAAAATTTATATTTTAGAAGAAGTATAAACTACTAAGTATAGGAGCACAAGTTAAGAAATAACACAACTTAAACCAAACACTAGTAAATACATCGCTTAAAATGGCATTCATGCACAAACAAATTCACATAAACGACAGGGTTGTTGAAGTCAGTGCCGATACACAGGGCTGTACAAAGATGGTCTAAGAGTCTAACTTACTCTTGAAAGCTTTCACTGAGGGAGCAATCACTACAGCATTGACCTCCATTCCAAATGGGGGCAGTGCTGAGTGGGTATGGAGACAAAACTCTGAAAGTTCAGTTTTATAGATCTGTAGTTTTCCAGCTTTAAATAATTACCTGCAAGCGCTGCTTTCATTTATAGGTTAAACTCTGGCTTCTGAAGGTTGTTGTAGCCATGCAGATCTGTACTTATAGACCTCTGTTGCGCCTCTGTGCCTCTTGAGTGTGAAAGGATGTTTGAATATTTAAGAGTGACAGGATTTTTTTTTTTTTTTTTTTTTTTTAAAGATTTGATTAGTTTTATAATTTTTTAAGATAACAACTATCTGGTTCTGATTTGGCTCAGAATAATCCGCTGGACCTAAAACAATAACCGTGTAATTTAATGTTTTCCTGTGCTCGGGCTGTCAGTATTTTGCATACTCCACCACATTATCTGAAATCAGTCATGATTAAAGAAGTGCATTTTATTTTTTAACTTTTTTTTCTTCCTCTTTCAGTTCCTCATCCACTTTCAATTTCTCATCCACCTGTATCTGGATTTAATATTACGGGGAATGCACCGGCACAAAACGAAACTGCAGCAAGGCTGAATACCGATAACTTTCAGAAGGGTATGTAGTAGTAGTTTAGTATGACTTCATTGAACTGACTTGTTCATAATGTAGGGTTTTCCTAACTCAAAGATGCAAGAAAAATGTATTCTTACTCTGAAAAATTGCCTTCAGAATTTCGTTTGCACCAGTTTCGACGTTCTTAGTGTACGGCAGCAGTTACTCCTCACGGTTGAAAACTTGATTTTGTGATATTAGTAAAAAGATATATTTAGAGAAGATGATTTCATTGATTTATTTATCCATTTTTGTTGGGGTTGTGCTATTTAATGTGTGTTCCATTAATACTAATGTTTATTGTTTTGTTTTTTTTAAAACTACAGTCCAAGGTCAGTCAACTGAGCCATTGCCCAACTGTGCATCACACACCCCAAAGTTGTTGCGGTTAGCCCTTAACGTGGAGCTTGCAGAGCTGAAGAAACAAACGATGACATCAGCCAGCACTCAAACAGATCTGATGGGTAAGTCAGAGTCAAATGATTATCATATGAAATATACTTATCTTGGAACTCATTATTGTTATAAACTTATTCTACTCGGCTTGAGTTAGATCCTGTATCTGTCAGAACCTTCAGCAGCTCTGAAGCTGGAGAAGCGCTATATTAGAGTGATAAATACAGAAATAAGTACATTTAATATTTTACGTGCCTAACGTAAGGGAGTATTGCTCAGTGTCAAGCAAACTCACTGTTTTGGTTTTCGTCATATTTTATTCTATTTTGGTTTTGTCAACGGGGATTCGATAAATTAGAGTATAGCCTCAGCGTCCCCTGCGTGGGATGCCTTTATTGTAAAGTGACCGGCTGGTGGAGTGCCTTCAGTGTGTTACCACTAGGGTTGTTTCAGCAGATCTTTTGTGCGGATCAGGGGTGAGTCCTCTTTCAGCCAAGTTGTGGGCTTGATTTTGTGGTCCTGATTTGGCTCTTTGCAGTCCGCTGGACCCTGTAAGCAATGAATAACTAACTCATATTTTATTTTTCATTTCCAGCCTTGCAACCCAAAATGGCTTTCTGGGTACTAACAGATGAAGATCTCAGCCAAAACATGGAAGGCCTGAAGCGGCGCATCTTCAACTCCATTGTCTTCAATGATGATGATTATGAAACTTACAACGGTGAGTTCATGGATTCTCCTCTTATTAGTTTATGTGTTTGTAGAGAGGGAGGGAGGGAGGGGGTGGGGTGTTGTAGTTCAGTGTATGTGAAGGCTTGCAATGTTTGGATATGATTATGGTAGTAGTAGCACTAATACTAGAGGAGGTTTTTTCTTCTGTCATTCTTAGAAGTAGTCGTATATGGTGGGTTTTTAAAAAAATATAGTTATTTTCTTCTTTTTCTTCATTATTATTATTATTAGTAGTAGTAGTAATGTTGTTTTGTTACAAAATTATATTGCTGCTAAACGTTTTATGAATGTACCTTGTCCTTGTGTAAGAAAAGTTGTTTTGCAAGTTGGTGTTGTTGTTGTTGACTCACAAAAAGTCACGTGCATAGTGTAGTCACCCCAAAATGAAAAATTTCCAGATTTTTTGCAAATCTCCATGACATGAGTCCCTAAATAGTCCAGATATAACATTCAAAAAATGTTTGTCCGTCCATCGGTTTGTGCAAAACTTTAACGTTGATAATAACTCAGAACCTCTTTTATCTGTAACAATGAAACTTGGTAGGATGGTGTATAGCTGTTTGAGCTTGAAAATTATCAGTGATTAAATGACCTCACAAATGTTAGACATGTTAGACAAAAATGACAAATTTTCACCAGATTTCACAATTTTTTTCAAGCTATTGAATGTGTTTGTTTGATGCATGACAGCTATTCAATTCAATTCAATTCAATTATTTTATTTAACGTCTCTTCACTTGCTGAGTGATATTAGACCAAAACACTTTCTCTCGCACAGACAAACAAACACAAAGGTCCATAAACAATAAAATAAATAAATAAAAATAAATAAAAAAATTAATAAAAAAATAACATAGCATGACAGCTATCAAGATAATAATATAATAAGATAGCATGACAGCTATCAAGGAGACACAGCAACCATGCAAGGTCACTGGAGTTGTTCAAAGTCAGTTGAGATGGGGACTTTGAAGTGACCCTAAACTATGAGAGATACAAAGTCCAAACGTGTTGTATGTAGAGATCATAGATTGATCTTTCATATATGGTCTGTTTTTGTGTTGATCTTGAAGGTCAATGTAATTGTAGGCCTTATGAAAAATGTCAACATTTGTCATTTTACATTGGAATGGTTCTCACACCAGCTCAATTCCTATGTGAGCAGCACTGTTTAGTGCCTCCGCATTTTGCATGCTGCAGGCTATTTATAGCTTGCCTGCACCCCCCCTTCCAGTGAAAGGAAGCATCGACGAAGCTATTTATAGCTAGCCTGGCTGACCTAACCTCAAAATATGAAAAGCTTTGGTTGAATCTCTGTGTTCTGTATCTTACGCACATTATGCATCAATAATGGATTATTTGATCATACATGTGAAGGTCAGGGTTATCCCAGTGTCAAGATCATTGCAAGGTAACTTATCTTTTTTTATATAATAGAACTTCTGCTCTAGATTATTTGTTCATAAAAAAGAGTGTTCATGTGAAACCAGAGGTTAAGGTCATTTCACGGCCATGTTTTGATGCAGATGTTTCATTTCATTAATAAAATATAATCCACACTGGACAATCATTTTCAAAGGGCATGTGAGTCATGTGGGCTTTGCCATCCAAATTATTATTATTTTTGTTGTTGTTGAAATGTTGTGTTATTTTTTTGCGTGTTTCTGTATGGCTAGATATTGTAATTGATAACAAACTGGGTATTTGTTGATGCAATTTCTCAGTTATGGAGGATGAAGACCTTCCATGGCAGTCTGGTGTGGCTTTGGAGATGGACATTGTTGATGAGCCAGTTGAAAACTGGATGATGAAACAAGCAAGGCATGCGCAAGGTATTTTTTTTTAGCTGGAATGACCTAGGTTTCTGTTTGTAGGTTGCATGATTTTGTTGTTGTACTTTTCTGTGGGGGTTTGATATTTTTGTGAGCATTAGAACTGGATACAGGACTTTGTAAGAGTCAGAGCTTATTCTAGGGCGCAGGATCACGCACAAAAAGTTTTTTTCCCGCAAACAAATTCGATGAGCGCGTTCGCGATCCCGCGGAGATTGGAAATATCCCGCTACATGTCTTGATCGAAGCGGGCTTTACTGTGACGTTTCTGTCGTCTGCTAGGGTGTAGCGGAAACTGGAGTTAAACGGAAGTTGCTCTTGTATATGCGATGTGTCTCAAATTTTCATTGGCCGATGCTATTCTTTTTGACCAATCACCTTTCTTCTGAGTGTGGCATCGATGAACCTGACCGGTTGGAACTGGTTTACAATCAGAATCAGAATGGCTTCGAAAAAGCGCACGCTTTTTGACTTCGAATTCAGTGGAGGAACTGTGAAGAAAACAGTCACACTGTTTTCCCATGACTGATCTTCTAAAATAGCAGAGCTTTTATGCAACAGTTGTGAAAGCAAGGTTACAGATACCAGTTTGTGATATATTTTGTCTGCGATTTGTATGTACTTACTGTTTGGAGAGAATGCGACACTTGACTGTTTCACAGTTTATTTATTTATTTATTTATTTAATCGTTCTTATATAGCGCTTTTCCAGCTCAAGAGCTGCTCAAGGCGCTGGCCGATACAGGACAGTTTATCCGGGAACATCACGGGAGAAAACAGATATGGATATTTGTTTGTGTGTACACCCTATATATGCCGAGAAGACGCCCCCACTGTTTTGGTCAGAGGGGGGCCTAATCCCCCCCCCTTTTTTTCAAGGAAGGGGGGCCTGCCCCCACTTCTTCAAAATCCTAGAATAAGCTCTGAGAGTGTGAAATTAGCACAGTGAGGATAGAATATTGGTGAAGTTATGCCAAAGTGAAGCAAATGTCTGTCAGTCCTGCCATTTTGAAACAAATGGGATCAAGAGTTTCGGCTCCTACTCTACCTCTACTTTCTATAACAAGAAATTCCCAAATTAAGATATTTAATATTTGATTTGAAGCTTATCAGGGGTTAAGCATTGAGATATTTCACATTTTAAATCTACTTATTATTATTAATTATTATATTCCTTCTAGTGTAAGTTGGGCCAAGCATCAGAGGATCACATATTACTTAACAACTGAAATCTGCTTTTTTTCATCCCTTTAATCTTCTGATTGGTTTAGTTGCCAGTGACTTATGCCGTCATGGGTTATTGTTGGAAACTGGTTATTATTTTGAGTAGTTTGCCATAAAATTGTTTTATGCTTGCAGCAATTGCAGGGATGAAAAGTCCACACCCTGCTTCCACCAGCATTGAACAGACTGTCAAAACTGTGACACAAGTCCAGCAAAAGGCAGGGTGCCAGATAGCCAAAGATTCTGACAGTGACCTTATAGAGGCACGTGAGCCTGCTGGTTTCAGAAGCCTGGAGAGTCAGGCATCGCTAGAGTCCGACAGCATAGAGTCCGACAGCGACATGACAGAACCACATGAGCGTGACAAGGAGGGAGAACTGCCCAAGCAAGATGGAGGAACACAGAGAGAAGAGAGCAGGCAACAGAAATATCCTGCTGGTGACCAACAGTCCACGCTGGACACAAACTCCAACAAGACTTTTAAATGTCATACCTGTAACGAAGAATTGGCAAAGAGTGGTCACTTGCAACAACACAAGTTGAAACACGCAAAGGAGTGCAACCATGTTTGTACTACTTGTAACAGGGCTTTCGCTGAGGCTATGGCTCTGTGGGAACACATGCTGCGCCACCCAGCAGAAAGCTACCAGTGTCCAGTTTGCCATCGTGCGTTCCCGTTTGCGTATTCCTTGCAACAACACATGAGAAGAAGTCATAGGTGTCCTATTTGTGGCCAAGGACTCGCTTCAGCTGTAGAAGCCAGACAACACAAGTTGATACACGTGGAAGAAGTGCATTATGTGTGTCATCTTTGCGGTGAAACGTTTGCCTTTGAATCTCCCTATAAGAAACACGTTTATGGACATAACGTTTTGAGTGAAAAGTACGAGTGTGACATTTGTCACAAAATCTTAGTTAGTCTGGAGAGCTTGAAGCAACATCTTACCATGCATACGGGGAAACAATTCAAATGCCGAGTTTGCAGTAGAACTTTCACTCGGAAAGGAGATTTGAGGGTACACATGCAGCAACATGCAAAGGACAAGCCTATTTGTGAAGTTTGTGGCTGTGTTTTCACTCGTGTTAGAGATATGCATGCGCACAAGAAAAAGAACAAATGTGTATGACATTGTTGGTAAATATTTCATTTGGCCTTCTAACGTAAACAAACTGAGTTGCTCCACATAGGAAACAAAAACCCTGTGTGTAATAAATGTAACAAAGCTGGAGCTGTTAAAAAAAGAATTTAAAAAAGACACATTTATGGCATTCAAAGGATTTATGGCAGTGAAAGAAGGATTGATTGTGCAATAGCTTACAAACACTTTCGAGTTCCTCAGGAGTGCTGATAGCCAGAATTTCTACCATGCCCTTAGGTATTGTGACCCAGCTAAAATCAATTATTATTGGGCAGAATTCTCACTAGCCGATTAGCGCATTGGTCTTGTGCCAACTCCAGAGATTTGGCATTGTGCGTTCAGAAGGTGAGGAGAGAGAGGGTTTGAGACAAAATTGATCAAGGGGTGGAATGCTGGTGAGTTGGAGCAGCTAAGAGATGTTAACTGTACAGACTGGAAGGTATTGACAGATGATGTTACAGATGTAAGCCATGCCCACTGATGTTGTCTCAAGTTACATGTTGTTTTGTGAAGACATGATCATGGCAAAAAAAAAGAAAGATTAAAATATATCCGAATAACAAACCATGGAAAACAAAGAAACCTAGATTGTAGAAAAGAACAAGCTGTTTCGTGAAAACAAAAAGTCTGAGGGAAAATTGGTACAGAAAGAAATAAACAAACTGATCAAAGAAGAGAAATTGAGAGACAAAAGATAAAGTAGAAGAGAAGTTTGTTTCAGGTTCTGTCAGGGATGCATGGAAGGGATTAACAGAGCTAGCAGGGAGGGGGGGGGGGGGAGTGGAGTTAGGGAGAGGGATGATAGAACGCGTGAGGAGGAGAGGGTGGATTGTGCTGAGAGGCTAAACACTTTTTACTTTCATACACATGACTTCTCTCACGAAAAGAAAGAGATCTGTGTTACTTTGAGTTTTTTTTTTCTCCTTATTCATTTTCTTATTCTTTATTATTTATTTATTTCATTTTATTGTTCTTATGTAGCACTTTTCCAGCTCCAGAACTGCTCAAGGCACTGACGTATACAGGATCTGTTCAACAATGGTTGTGTAAACAAGCTGTATGGCAAAGCTACCTTCCAGCTCCGAAGAAAATAATAATTATAAGACGGAAGTTTGAAAACGCAGTACCGAAATGAAACCCCTCCAATGGACTTGCTGTCTCTGCCCCTGATGAAACCAAAGAAAGAAATTCAAGTATGCTTTAACAGACATCTTAAATCCCTCTAAATCGCCAGGTCCTGACTGCACTCACATCTGTGTTTTAAAAGAATGTGGCAAAGAGTGAACTTATGTGACTTAGGTACGAGACTATTAAGGTCACCGAGGGTTTTCTCCGGGTACTCCAGTTTCCTCCCCCACCGTCAATAATGGTATTGGATGCAATCTAAAATTTCAGAAATAAAATTTGTATTTACTTTCCGTCTTCTAATAGTGACCTTCATGCCTTTACACCTCATGGTTGCGTGATAGATGTGTGTTTGCTGTTTGTGTGATTGAGTGTATAAAACATGTGAGCGAGTATGTTGGTACAGATCACTGCGCTTTGAGCCCTATTGGTGACTTGGGGGAAAAGCGCATATATGGCATCTATTATTATTATTATTAATATTATCATTTATTTATTTATTATTAAACAATTATTTAGCTAGTTAGATAGTTTATAGGGTCCAGCAGACTGCAAAGAGCCAAATCAGGACCACAACTTGGTTAAAATAAGACTCACCCTTGATCCGTATAAAAGATCTGCTGAAACAACCCTAATGGTAACACTGAAGGCACTCCACCAGCCAGTCACTTTACAATAAAGGCATCCAATGCAGGGGACGCTGAGGCTGTACTCTAATTTATCAAACCCCCATTTACAAAAACAAACTAGAATATAAACAGCATTATAAACTATTAACAAAACACATACATATAAAATGCCTACATTGCTAAATAATAATACCATAGAAAGCCATAATGACCATTTGGCAGAAAGCGTCCAATATTCCCAAACTGACCCAACAGACCTCATACACAAGTGAGGATTTTTGGGAGAGTTTTCAAGAAAAAAGGTAGGTGACTGGTCTAGCGAAGAAGATAGTAGATAGAATAGATTAGGAACGAGAAAGAACAAATGATGATGATGATGATGATGTCCACTTGTATGGCGCACATATCCATGCTGGCAGCATGCTCAGGGCGCAGGAGGTTGGGGAAAAAGGGTGAAAAAAAAAAGAAAAAAAGAAGAACTTCTCTATGTATACACTCAAAAATAGTCAAAAAAGATACGTCTTCAGACGCCTCATGAAAGAGTCCAGTGACTCTACGACTCTCAAGTCCTGGGGGAGAGTGTTCCACAATGCTGGGCCACAGTGGGAGAAGGAGCGGTGACCCAAGCGCCTCTTCCTGTGACCATCCACACTTGGAACGGACAACATAAACTGGGAAGAGGAGCGAAGGCGCCTTGAGGGTTTGTGGGTAGGGACAATGTCTCTCAAGTACCGGGGAGAGGTTGATTGATTGATTGATTTATTGTTGCTTTAGGTCCAGCGGACTCTTCCGAGCCAAATCAGGACCGGACAACCCCCGATCCGCATAAAAGATCTGTTGAAACAACCCCAGTGGGAAAATTGAAAGCCCTCCACCGGCCAGTCACTTTACAATAAAGACATCCCACGCGAGGGACGGCTGAGGGTTGACCTCAACTACGCGAACCCCCGGTTACAAAAACAAAATAGAATACAAACATCATTATAAATCATCAACAAAACGCATACATATAAAATGCCTATAGTGCTAAATAGTACAATCATAGGAAGCCATAGTGACCACCCGGCTGAAAGCGTCCAACACTCCCAAGCTGATCCAACAGACCTCATACACAAACAAGGAGTCTTGTCCAGGAAGAGTTTTTAAGAAAAAAGGTAGGTCATTGATCTAGCGAAGAAGAAGATAGTATAGCAGAGTGAAGGACAGAGCAGGAATAGGAAAGAGTAAATGAGGAAGACAGCGACAGTGGGAATTTAAAGCACTAAATTTCCATAAAGTGGGGATACTATTTATACTGAAAACCCCCGGCACTCCAACGGGGGTACTGTTGCCGCAGTGAATCTGTCTTGCCTATAAAGGAAAGACAGGTTTTCAACTGTGGCTTTCACTTTTCCATTTATAGGTTTGAACAATCTACAGTGGCAAGATTGCTCATGACCCCAAGGGGTCCGGGGAGAGGTGGGGTCATGGACACACTTGTAGCACAAGGAGAGGACTTTGTGGTCAATTCTCTTGACTGGTAGCAAATGAGAAAGACAGTGACAGTGGGACTTTAAAGCACTAAATTTCCACAATGTGGGGATACTATTTATACACAAACCCACAGGCACCTCCACTGGGTTATTAAACAATGAATTGCCAGGTCCACTAAGTTTTGTTCTTGTAATAAAGCATAAAAGAGGGCATGATACCCCAGTCATGGAAGGTAGTAGAGGTTAGACTTTTTTTTTTAAAAGGGGATAAAAAGTTGCCTGCCAGCTATAAGATATAACAATTTTATTTAACAAGGGTAAAAGAGTAAGCACTGGGTGTGGCTTTTTTATGTCTTGCCCTTGGGACTAGTAACAATAACAATTAGCATAACAAACAGTAACATCATAATGCAACAATATAAACAAAATCTGTGCGCACCACACACACACAAATTACGTAGAACTCTGCTAAGTAGCTAATTAACTAATTTTAATGTGCTGTAAAAGATGGTCACTAAAGGATGTCTATTTAGTGACTGCACTGCGGAGAATTTCTGGAAAGCTATTCTATAAAGTGGAACCTGAATATGACAGACTGGTTTTAAACAGATTAATTATCCAGCAAATATCGACCCATACGCCTAACCTCTGTGGTCTGCAAGCTCTTAGAGGGCTTTGTTCGGGATGACTTGGCAAAACACCTTTCGGAGCACAACCTGTTCTCCAAAGATAGTATGTTTTCACCAGTGGCAAATAATGTGCAACTCAAATACTCAACAACAGTTAACAACTGGATGATTGACCTTGATGAGGGTAAACCTGTAGATGCAATTTAGATCTTCAGAAGGCCTTCGAGACTGAACGTAATCGGAGGCTTATAAACAAATTAGAGGGTTATGGGATAGGTGGATCACTCCGTGGGTATATTTTGTCGATTACATCGCTTATTGTATGACATCCAAAAGCATGTGGTTTTGTGTAAGGGACCTTACCCAACCATTTTAGATGTGAAAATGGGAATCTACACGTTTTGAGACTTGGAACATAGTATAAAGTAAAGCACTGGAAGCAGGTCGTTCATATCACAATCACAAAAAACGCTGGAGTTTCTACAAAGGCCTAATAACTTGGCAGGAGAGAACTTCATTAACACTTGACTTTGTTTACTTTATCAATTGAGCACCAATATAAAAAGTGTGTGTCTAGTAATGTTTCTAGCCTGGGGCTCTCTCTGTATGTGTGGTTTGAGAACATTTTTTTTAAACAAAATTCTGAAAATGTATGTATAATAAACTCAAAATGATTGAATTTACATAATTAAAACAAAAAAATGATGTACAAAAAACAACCATCTCCCATCTCAAAAAAATTGATTACTCTCTCTAAACATGCTCACACCACTGACTTTTTGTTGTTGAGTTAAACATTAATGTTACCCTGTATTCTGTACTTTACACTTCTTGTTTCCTCTGTGGCAATCCCCCAAGGAGGATTCCGGGGGTTTCTGTATAAATAGAATCCCCACTTTCTGGAAATTTAGTGCTTTAAATTCCCACTGTCGCTGTCTTTCTCGTTTGTTATTTTTCATTCCTACTCTGTTCTATCAATCTATTATACTATCTTCTTCTTCGCTAGACCAGTCACCTATCTTTTTTCTTGAAAACTCCTCCGGGACAAAACTTTGTGTGTGAGGTCTGCTGTATCAGCTTGGGAATATTGGACGCTTTCTGCCAAATGGTCACTAGGGCTTCCTATTATATTATTATTTAGCAATGTAGGCATTTTATATGTATGTGTTTTGTTATTTTATAATGATGTTAGTATTCTATTTGTTTTTGCAAATGGGAGTTTGATAATTTAGAGTATAGCCTCAGCATCCCCAGCATGGGATGCCTTTATTGTACAGCTAGTTCGTTAATCATTGCTTACAGGATCCAGTGGACTGCAAAGAGCTGAATCAGGACCAAAAAATCAAGACCACAACTTGGCTGAAAGAGGACTCAACCCTGATCCGTATAAAAGATCTGATGAAACAACCCTAGTGGTAACACTGAATGCACTCCACCAACCGGTCACTTTACAATAAAGGCATCCCATGCAGGGGACACTGAGGCTATACTCTAATTTATGGAATTCCCATTTACAAAAACAAAATAGAATACAAACATCATTATAAAATATTAACAAAACACGTACATATAAAATGCATACATTGCTAAATAATAATATCATAGGAAGCCCCAGTGACCATTTGGCAGAAAGTGTCCAATATATTCCTATGCTGATCCAACAGACCTCACATACAAATGAGGAATTTTGTCCCGGAAGAGTCTTCAAGAAAAAAGGTAGGCCACTAGTCTAGCGAAGAAGATAGTATAGCAGATTGAAAGAACAGAGTAGGAAGGAGAAAGACAGCGACAGTGGGAATTTAAAGCACTATATTTCTAGAAAGTGGGGATACTATTTAAACAGAAACCCCTGGCATCCCCATGGGGGGATTATTGTTCAGTTATTGTACAGTGACCAGCTGGTGAAGTGCCTTCAGTGTTACCACTGGGGTTGTTTCATCAGATCTTTTATACCGATCAGGGGGTGAGTCCTCTTTCAGCCAAGTTGTGGTCTTGATTCTGAGGTCCTGATTCGGCACTTTGCAGTCCGCTGGACACTTAAGGAATGAATAATTAACTAACTTACTTAGTGACAATGTATAACCCAAACACAGGATATAATAATAACAATAATTTTATTTGTAAAGCGCGCATATCAAACAACATATCTGCTCAAATTGCATAAAATATCAAGACGGACAATGCACATGAACGCAACCATAAACAAAGGAAATTAACAATAAATAATAACAATAACAATGAATGGAATAAAACAAAAATGAACTCAGGTTTAAAAGAATTAAATTAAAACTAGAAGGGCACAGCCCATATGACTCGCATGCTCCTTAAGGAACGCAAAATGAATGCCCACAAAAAAACTGTTCGCATTAAAATGCAAATACTGACTTTCATCTTTCTATGCTCTTGACATTACATTGACCTCCGGGCTCCAAATACACTCATGTACTATCAAATAGAATACAGCAAATGTATTATGCCCCGCCCGCACCCCCCCCCCCCCCTTTAAAAAAAAAAGGTGACCTTTTGATGATCTTGACCTTGGGATGACTTTGAACCTCATGCGATCTCTCATGCATGTTTGATCAAATAACCCAATGTTGTTGCATACTTTGGGTAAATAAATGAACTAAAAACGTCACATAGCAAATATATGTGTATTGAGTGACTGCTTTAGAGTGGATGGGAATGATGATGTTGATTTAGTACAGAGAGATCCCTAAAAAAACAAAAAAAAATGAATCTCTGTATTCAGGAAAAACGTTTGATTGATTGATTGATTTATTGTTGCTTTAGGTCCAGCGGACTCTTCCGAGCCAAATCAGGACCGGACAACCCCCGATCCGCATAAAAGATCTGCTGAAACAACCCCAGTGGGAAAATTGAATGCCCTCCACCGGCCAGTCACTTTACAATAAAGACATCCCACGCGGGGGACGGCTGAGGGTTGACCTCAACTACGCGAACACCCCGGTTACAAAAACAAAATAGAATACAAACATCATTATAAATCATCAACCAAACACATACATATAAAATGCCTATAGTGCTAAATAGTACATTCATAGGAAGCCCTAGTGACCACCCGGCAGAAAGCGTCCAACACTCCCAAGCTGATCCAACAGACCCCATACACAAACAAGGAGTCTTGTCCAGGAAGAGTTTTCAAGAAAAAAGGTAGGTCATTGATCTAGCGAAGAAGAAGATAGTATAGCAGAGTGAAGGACAGAGCAAGAATAGGAAAGAGTAAATGAGGAAGACAGCGACAGTGGGAATTTAAAGCACTAAATTTCCATAAAGTGGGGATACTATTTATACTGAAAACCCCCGGCACTCCAACGGGGGTACTGTTGCCGCAGTGAAGCGTCTTGCCTATAAAGGAAAGACAGGTTTTCAACTGTGGCTTTCACTGTTCCCTTTATAGGTTTGAACAATCTACAGTGGCAAGATTGCTCATGACCCCAAGGGGTAGGAAAAACGTTAGTTCGTTAGTTATTCATTGCTTACAGAACCCAGCGGACTGCAAAGAGCCGAATCAGTACAACAAAATCAAGACCACAACTTCACTGAAAGAGGACTCGCCCCTGATCCGCATAAAAGATCTGCTGAAACAACCCTAGTGGTAAAACTGAAGGCACTCCACCAGCCGGTCACTTTACAATACATTACATTACATTACATGATTATTGCTTTAGATCCAGCGGACTCTTCTGAGCCAAATCAGGACCGGACAACCCCTGATCCACATGATTGATTGATTGTTGCTTTAGGTCCAGCGGACTCCACCGAGCCAAATCAGGACCGGACAACCCCCGATCCGCATAATTGATTGATTGATTGATTAATTGTTGCTTTAGGTCCAGCGGACTCTTCCGAGCCAAATCAGGACCGACAACCCCCGATCCGCATAAAAGATCTGCTGAAACAACCCTAGTGGGAAAACTGAATGCCCTCCACCGGCCAGTCACTTTACAATAAAGACATCCCACACAGGGGACGGCTGAGCAACTACTCGAACCCCCGGTTACAAAAACAAAATAGAATACAAACATCATTATAAATTATCAACAAAACACATACATATAAAATGCCTATATTGCTAACTAATAACATCATGGGAAGCCCTTGTGACCACCTGGCAGAAAGCGTCCAATACTCCCAAGATGATCCAACAGACCTCATACGCAAACAAGGAGTCTTGTCCAGGAAGAGTTTTCAAGAAAAAAGGTAGGTCATTGATCTAGCGAAAAAGAAGATAGTATAGCAGAGTGATAGGACAGAGCAGGAATGGGAAAGAGCAAATGAGGAAGACAGCGACAGTGGGAATTTAAAGCACTAAATTTCCAGAAAGTGGGGATACTATATTTATACTGAAACCCCCGGCACTCCAACGGGGGTACTGTTGCCGCAGTGAATCGGTCATGCCTATAAAGGAAAGACAGGTTTTCCCTTTATAGGTTAGAACAATCTACAAGATTGCTCATGACCCCAAGGGGTGTGATCCACATAAAAGATCTGCTGAAACAACCCTAGTGGTAAAACTGAAAGCTCTCCACCAGCCAGTCACTTTACAATAAAGACATCCCACGCAGGGGACGCTGAGGCTGTACGACTCTAATTTATCGAAACCCCGTTTACAAAAACAAAATAGAATACAAACATCATTATAAATTATCAACAAAACACATACATATAAAATGCCTACATTGCTAAATAATAAGATCATAGGAAGCCCTAGGGTCACTTTACAATAAAGATATCCCACGCAGGGGACGCTGAGGCTATACTCTAATTTATCGAATCCCCGTTTGATTGATTGATTTATTGTTGCTTTAGGTCCAGCGGACTCTTCCGAGCCAAATCAGGACCGGACAACCCCCGATCCGCATAAAAGATCTGCTGAAACAACCCCAGTGGGAAAATTGAATGCCCTCCACCGGCCAGTCACTTTACAATAAAGACATCCCACGCGGGGGACGGCTGAGGGTTGACCTCAACTACGCGAACACCCCGGTTACAAAAACAAAATAGGAATCCCCGTTTACAAAAACAAAATAGAATATAAACATTATAAAATATCAACAAAACACATACATATAAAATGCCTACATTGCCAAATAATATCATAGGAAGCCCCAGTGACCACCTGGCAGAAAGCGTCCAATATTCCCAAGATGATCCAACAGACCTCGCACACAAATGAGGAGTTTTGTCCCGGAAGAATTGTCAAGAAAAAAGGTAGGTTACTGGTCTAGCGAAGAAGAAGATAGTATAGTAGATTGATAAAACAGAGTAGGAATAAGAAAGAACAAAGGAGAAAGACAGCGACAGTACATTACATTACATGATTATTGCATTAGGTCCAGTGGAGACAACGACAGTGGGAATTTAAAGCACTAAATTTCCAGAAAGTGGGAATACTATTAATATTGAAATCGCCGGCACTCATTACATTACATTACATTAATCATTATTATTGCTTTAGGTCCAGCGGACTCTTCCGAGCCAAATCAGGACCGGACAACCCCCGATCCGCATAAAAGATCTGCTGAAACAACCCTAGTGGTAAAACCGAAAGCTCTCCACCAGCCAGTCACTTTACAATAAAGACATCCCACGCAGGGGACGGCTGAGGCTTCACCCCAACTTATCGAACCCCCGTTTACAAAAACAAAATAGAATACAAACATCATTATAAATTATCAACAAAACACATACATATGAAATGCCTACATTGCTAAATAATAACATCATAGGAAGCCCTAGTGACCACCTGGCAGAAAGCGTCCAATATTCCCAAGCCGATCCAACAGACCTCATACACAAACAAGGAGTCTTGTCCCGGGAGAGTTTTCAAGAAAAAAGGTAGGAGACTGGTCTAGCGAAGAAGACGATAGTATAGCAGATTGATAGAAGAGAGCAGGAATGAGAAAGAGCAAATGAGAAAGACAGCGACAGTGGGAATTTAAAGCACTAAATTTCCAGAAAGTGGGGATACTATTTATACTGAAACCCCCGGCACCCCAACGGGGGTCGCCGGCACTCCAACTGATTGATTGATTGATTTATTGTTGCTTTAGGTCCAGCGGACTCTTCCGAGCCAAATCAGGACCGGACAACCCCCGATCCGCATAAAAGATCTGCTGAAACAACCCCAGTGGTAAAATTGAATGCCCTCCACCGGTCAGTCACTTTACAATAAAGACATCCCACGCGGGGGACGGCTGAGGGTTGACCTCAACTACGCGAACCCCCGGTTACAAAAACAAAATAGAATACAAACATCATTATAAATCATCAACAAAACACATACATATAAAATGCCTATATTGCGAACTAATACAATCATAGGAAGCCCTAGTGACCACCCGGCAGAAAGCGTCCAACACTCCCAAGCTGATCCAACAGACCTCATACACAAACAAGGAGTCTTGTCCAGGAAGAGTTTTCAAGAAAAAAGGTAGGTCATTGATCTAGCGAAGAAGAAGATAGTATAGCAGAGTGATAGGACAGAGCAGGAATGAGAAAGAGTAAATGAGGAAGACAGCGACAGTGGGAATTTAAAGCACTAAATTTCCATAAAGTGGGGATACTATTTATACTGAAAACCCCCGGCACTCCAACGGGGGTACTGTTGCCGCAGTGAATTTGTCTTGCCTACAAAGGAAAGACAGGTTTTCAACTGTGGCTTTCACTTTTCCCTTTATAGGTTTGAACAATCTACAGTGGCAAGATTGCTCATGACCCCAAGGGGTGGCACTCCAACGGGGGATACTAACTAACTTTGTGACAATGTACAACCTAAACACAGGATATAATAATAATTTTATTTGTAAAGCGTACATATCAGACAATATATCTTTTCAAAATGCATAAAACATCAAGACGGACAATGGACATGAACGCAACCATAAACAAAGGAAATTAACAATAAATAATAACAATAACAATGAATGGGAAAAAACAAAAATGCACTCAGGTTTAAAATAATTAAATTAAAACTAGAAGGGCATAGCCCATATGACTCACATGCTCCTTATGGAACGCTCAAAATGAGCCCACAAAAAAAAAAAAAAAAAAAAAACACATTAAAATGCAAAGTAATACTGACTTTCATTTTTCTATGCTCTTGACCTTGACATTACATTGATCTCCAGGCTTCAAATACACTCATGTACTATCAATAAAGTACAGCAAATGTATTAGGTTAAAAAAAAGGTGACCTTTTGATGACCTTGACCTTCAGTGACCTTGACCTTGGGATGACTTTGACCCTCACGCAATCTCTCATGCATGTTTGATCAAATAACCCAATGTTGTTGCATACTTTGGGTAAATAAATGAACTAAAAACGTCACATAGCAAATATATGTGTATTGAGTGACTGCTTTAGAGTGGATGGGAATGAGGATGTTGATTTAGTACAGAGAGATCCCTAAAAAAAAAAAAAAAAAAAGAATCTCTGTATGCCCCTGATCCGCATAAAAGATCTGCCAAAACAACCCTAGCGGTAACACTGAAGGCACTCCACCAGCCAGTCACTTTACAATAAAGACATCCCACACAGTATATAAACATTATAAATTATCAACAAAACACATACATATAAAATGCCTACATTGCCAAATAATAACATCATAGGAAGCCCCAGTGACCACCTGGCAGAAAGCATCCAATATTCCCAAGCTGATCCAACAGACCTCACACACAAATGATGAGTTTTGTCCCGGAAGAGTTTAAAAAAAAACGATAGGTGACTGGTCTAGCGAAGAAGAAGATAGTATAGTAGATTGATAGAACAGAGTAGGAATGAGAAAGAACAAAGCAGAAAGATAGCGACAGTGGGAATTTAAAGCACTACATTTCCAGAAAGTGGGGATACTATTTATACCTAAAACCCCGGCACCCCCACGGGGGACAGGAAAAATGTGCTGCAGTGGTTTGCTGCACCCCTTACCACACATGGCAGGTTGGAAGATGGTGTACAGAACACTTTAGTCATTTATTATTATTATTTATTATTATCGAGGATTTTTATAGCGCACATATCTCGCCGTACTTGGCGACTCAAGGCGCTGGCCAATACAGGATCTAACTCAAGCCGCCCGAGGCGCCAACTTGCAGCCTTTGGGTGCATCATAATAACGCTCCAGACAACTGAGCACAATTCTGGGCAGCCAGGGATGGGGGAGACGGACCTAGGTGCATGCAGGGTGTGTTCTTGTCACCGGCACTCACCCGTCTAGGACATGGGTGTCAGGATCTTTAAAGTCCGTTATGATGGAATGTATGCGACACAGACTAGACCTCGGTTTATACTCTCATCCAAAGGAGTAGGAAACGGGAATAAAGTGTCTTTCCCAAGAACACAACACAATGCCCCGGCCTGGGCTCGAACCCGGGACCTTCAGATCCGCAAGCCAAAGCTCTACCATTAGGCCATCGTGCCTCCCATTTCATTGTGAGTAAAGGTTCTCAGTTTTTGTATCTCCAATTTTTCTAAGTCTAAACAAAGCTTCATGAATATATGAACAGGTACAGTACATCTATTTGCTGGGGGTGGATGCAGCTGGGTGGATGGGTGGGTGCATCTGCCTGAGATTGTGTGTATGTGCCTGACGGTAGCCAACATATGTGTATCATGTCTTCATGTTGATGTGAGAAGGCAGATCCCGTGCACAAATTGCAGTTGTCGCAATATGAATGCTTGGTTATGGTTCATCGAGAAGATGGAACCCCTACAGATCCTGGTCTTCCCCACTCGGAAATGCTGTCCAGGAGAACCACCTTGACGATGATGCAGGGTACAACAATAAATTGGCTGGACAGGCAAGTTTAGGCATATTAATTTGGTCATTTTGGTGTACTGCACATGCATGTTCACAGGCGGCAGAAGCTGCTCAGTATTGGGGGGGGGGGGGCACACACACATTATATTCACTGACATCAGGCCCAGACCTGGGAAAAGTCGAGGGTGGGGGTGGGGGTTACAGATTCAGCGAAGGCGCGAAGCGCCAAGCCTTCTAGGGGGGTCCGGCGGAATTTTTTTTTTTTCAAGGATGCAAAATGGTGCAATCTGGTGCAATCTGAACCTTGAAAAAGCCATCTGTGATGGTCTGGGACTTTGAGCTTTTTGAACAATTGAACTGACAAACTCTGGGGTACAAAAATTATCTTCTGCCCCTCCCTTAAAAAAAACACACACACACACATTTATTTATCAGCAGAGATGTTTTGTATACTATTATTATTCACTATTGTTTGTTGATCGTTAACGGTATAAAGCTTTACCTTGTAGTTTATGAACATCACCGCCCTGCTTTCACTTAATTCAGTCTTGCTGCACTAGGTTCCTCGGCATTAGTACCATTTGTGAATTGTATCTTCTGGCAAAACAGTTCACTGCCTCTTTGAAGTCAATATCAACATCCCTGTGCACTTGCAGTAAAGCAAGTCCATTTAGTCTCTGTTGCCCCATTGTAGAGCGCAGGTAGTTTTTCAGGTTGCACAACTGACTGTTTGAACGCTCACACTCGGCAGTAGTGACAGGTAGGGTGCAAAGGTTCTAAAGCATGATGAACAGGTTGGGATAAAAAAATCCCTGTCACAATGTTTCAGTGCTTCTGATGCAGTGGATGGGATGATAGCTGTCGCATTCTCAGCAGCACTTCGCCATTTGCAAACCCACCGTTGGTATTCTGCATCAAGGGTAGCGTTGTCTGGTAGGTCAGACTCCCACAACATTGCCAGCATAACCCCTTCTGGAACCTGCATGAAACCATCCTGGTTGTCTATTAAAGTGCTTGGCACCAGACATAGACCATCAACTGCTAGACCAGCATTTTTGAACCTCGAGTCCAAGTCGGTTGACAGGTGTTCCAAGAAAGGAATGGCAATGCTAATCTTGAAATATTCTTCTGGAGTGGCCGCAGGTTGGTTGTCACGGAGAGTCTGTCAGGATGCTTGACGAGGAACAATAACACCAGTTGTCAAAGCATTTGCCATTTTGCTGACTTCTTCACTTGAAGTCGAGAAAATTGCTGATATTGAAAACGGTAGACTGTAAAAACTGACAGCAAATTAAAGTTTTCAAAACGCGACTGTGACGTGCACGATGTCGAAAACTGTCGGTCACTTTGATCTACGCTAAGGCTAACGATTATGACGCGTCGACAGGAAACGATGACGAAGGGACGAACTTCTCTCACTGATCAGAGGGTGATGATGATGATTATGATGATAAACACTTGTATTGCTTGATTCCATTTGGAAAAAAAAATCTTTTGATGCCTTGGCAAAAAAAAAAAAAAAAAAAAAAAGAACACTACTCATTATTGGAGGGGGCAATATATAAGGCTGCCCCCTCCAACATTTTTCTAGGGGGGGGGGGGGCATGGCCCCCCTGACCCCCCTGCTTCCGCCGCCTGTGATGTTTTAATAAATATCCAAAATCAAGATGGTGGGGTGAACATATATCTAGAAGCTGGAGCCGACATTGCTTCGTTTCTTTATTTTAGTATGTGGTAGTTATGTTGGGTGCTCTTTCCTGACTGGGAAATGCAATATATCGTTTGCTGCTTTCCGACAGTGTCACGGTCACCTGCTTACTGCTGAACACCATTGTCTGTGGTGTAAAACACATTCTTCGGCAACTGTCCTGACTGTGCAGATGCATTTACTACAAATGGCTATAAAGTCGCTGTAATAATTATAGTTGTGTATGGTGGTAGCTACTCACATGCATGTGAGATATTATTGATAATTTCTCTTATTTCCTTTTTTCGGTGTTACCAGCATCAAAGGTGATAGCAGGAAAATAACGAGAATCTTCAGAAGTCCTGCAAAAGATATCCTTAAAATAAATAATTATATCCTTGAAATAAAGTGAATAAAAATGACACCAACTGGAATTGTATGCCTTCAGCCTAATGCATGTAGTCTACCAGGCAACATCTCTCTCTCTTCACACACATACACACATTTTTGTAAAAACGACATTCTGATGACTGTTGCGAAAAAAACCAGGGATTTTTTGACACACTTTTTATTTTCGTGACATTATTTTGACATTTTCAAATTTTTGAACCTATCCCTAACCCTAAACCTAACCCTAAGCCTAAAACAGCTGTAACTCTACCGGAACCCTATTTTGACGTCAAAATAGGGCAGCCTTCCCAAAAAGTCAAAAGAAACCATGTGGAGTTCCATGAGTGTGTCACTGTAACGTCGTTTCTACATGGCCACACACACACGCACGCACACACACACCTAACCGTGTAGATACGCCGTTGTGATGACTGTCATGAAACTCTACATACATTATTTTGACACTTTAAACATTATTTTGACATTTTTCCAGTTGCTGAAGCTATCCCTAAAGGTGCCAACCAGTACGAATTGACCGTATTTAATTCCGGCGAAGTGAATTAAATACGGAAATATGGTAGCTTTTATAAAAATACGGAGGAGAAGTTGCCGATCGTTTATCTTTGCCAGCGGTGCTTCTGTACCGGTTTCTGGTCTCATAATAGTACTCTTGCACTCACTGAACGTCGCTGTGTTCAACCAACTGATTTTCATGGTGATTTTAGAGTAAAACAAGTGTGGTGTTCAACAAGCTGATTTTCATCCTGATTTTAGAGGACTGAAAATAGCCTGCTGTTTCAGAGGGAAGCCTGTCGTTACTTTATAGTGTCAAAGGCTGGGTTTTGCTTGAAAAAAAATACTGACAAGTGTTAAAAAATAGAAGATTAGGGGGTTGGCACCTCTGTATCCCTAACCCTAACTATAACCCCAACCCTTAACCTAACCCTAAGCCTAACACATCCCTAACCCTAACAGAACATTGTTTTGACATTAAAATAACGGGGCCGTCAAAAGAAAGTACGTAGAGGTTCAAGTGTATATCAGAATAACGGCGTTTCTACCTAGCCACACACACACACACACACACACACACACACACACACACACACACACACACACACACACACACGTACACAAAACACCAAAACTGGGTTTTACTAAGAATGTAAGAATCGGAAAGTGATTTTTGACAGAAAAGGGTTAGGGCAAGGGTTAGTTGTAGCGCTGCAACTAGCCCTTACCCTAACCCTTTTCTAGAAAGTTGACCTATTTCGTCTCCTATAGGCGACGAAATAGGTCGAATTCTGTTTAAAAATTCTTCGGAAATTCACTGTATTTTCTCCGTCCCGGATAGAGCACTCCTGTGTACTAAAAACACTCTCATGCACTACAACTGCACTCCCATGCACTAAAAGAGCACTCCCGCGCACTTAGAAAAAAGTGGGTGGCTGGAAAACTCTGGGTGACTAATACACTCACCCATTTTCTGCATAAAAAGCAAGGTCAGTCACCCATTTCAAGGCTTATGTGTACGCACACACACACACACACACACACACACACACACACACACACACACACACACACACACACACACACACACACACACACACACACACACACACACACACACACACACACACACACACACACACACACACACACACACCCACATCCACACAAAGAAATGACAGAGAGACTGCTGCACAGTTTGTTGGATGCCCTCGTTTACATTTTCACTATGGGTAGTTTTCTTCACATGACATGTTAATAGGAATATTCTCTTCTTTGTGTAACATGGGTAATTTTCTTCACACAATGGGTGAATAAAATGCAAAAAAAAGTGACGTGTAGTGAAGGTTAAGAACATACAAATAGATCTTCCAGAAAACAACAATCAAAAACACGCATTTCTAAGCATAACAATGGTAAATGGATAAATAAGCATGTTAAAAAAATTCAACCAAAGTGCATTACATCTTTACATCCCCTCTCTAGGCCTGTACATTTCCTCTCTCGCCACGATTGTTGGGACATTTTATTTCAATTTGTGTTTACTGAGTATTCACTGAGCGCATACAAATTCAGATTCATATTCTTCATTCATTGCCAAGCAGCATACAATTGATTGATTGATCGATTGTTGCTTTAGGTCCAGCGGACTCTTCCAAGCCAAATCAGGACCGGACAACCCCCAATCCGCATAGAAGATCTGCCGAAACAACCCTAGTGGGAAAATTGAATGCCCTCCACTGGCCAGTCACTTTACAATAAAGACATCCCACGCAGGGGACGGCTGAGGCTTTACCCCAACTACTTGAACCCCTGGTTAAAAAAACAAAATAGAATACAAACATCATTATAAATCATCAACAAAACACATACATATAAAATGCCTATATGCTAAATAATAACATCATAGGAAGCCCTAGTGACCACCCGGCAGAAAGCATCCAACACTCCCAAGCTGATCCAACAGACCTCATACACAAACAAGGAGTCTTGTCCAGGAAGAGTTTTCAAGAAAAAAGGTAGGTCATTGATCTAGCGAAGAAGAAGATAGTATAGCAGAGTGATAGGACAGATCAGGAATGGGAAAGAGCAGCGACAGTGGGAATTTAAAGCACTAAATTTCCAGAAAGTGGGGATACTATTTATACTGAAACCCCCGGCACTCCAACGGGGGTACTGTTGCCGCGGTGAATCAGTCATGCCTACAAAGGCAAGACAGGTTTTCAACTGGGGCTTTCACTTTTCCCTTTATAGGTTAGAACAATCTACAGTGGCAAGATTGCTCATGACCACAAGGGGTAGCAGCATACAATGTACAAGGAAAAAAAAAAAAGAGCAATGCCATGTATTTCCACAAACAAAACTTGTTTATCTCTTTTCATACTCTTGTTATACCCGTTTCACAATAACTGTATGTTAATGTACATTTGTATTCTTCAACAACAACCAAATCATGCTAGACGTCAAATGCAGAAACACAAACCAACGATAATATCACTGCTACCATTGTAGCATTAAAACACTTGTTAAATTTATTAGAAAGGATAGTACCATTGTTACCCGTGTTAGAGGCTATACTTCAGAGAATAACTTCAAAAATATTAAACAGAGGTAAAATATGGTGACAGCACAACAGTATAAACTCCACAAGTTCTATCAAGGATGAAATACAGCAAATGTTTGTAAAACTTGTCCTTTGACAAATTTTCTTTAAAGAGTTTTGTCCAAAGGCACAGAATTGTTACATTGTTCCCAGCCATTGAGTTTTAACAGTGTTATTAATCCATGAAAGAGGGGGGATAATTATAATAATTGTATTTATGTACACTTAAATGACGCTTTTCCCCAAGTATAAATCAGGGCTTTGGAAGCAGCAGGTTTGGAGGGTAAGAGGAGAGGGGGTGGGGGGGGGGGGTGGAGCTAGGGAGGTCTTGCTCAGCAAAAGAGGGATGATAATGAAGATGGGAAACAGGACCAAGTGCTTTTACAGAAAAAATTGAGTTGCCTGCAGGTTAATATAATATAGTTGCTGGTCTCTTTTTGTGGCCTCTCTTAACTTTCAAAGATGAAACGTCTGACATGACAAACATTGGCGACAGTCAAATGCAAACATTGCATGCCATGTCTCTCCTACACATCTTACTCTAGGCTTTTTCAAATACTAAAGTGTTAATACAAATCTGTCTGGTCTGTACACCTACCACATGCTCTTCATCACATAGCCAACATTAGCGACAGCTTTAATATTACAAATAATTGTTCTGATCTGTAGGTTTCAAATCACCGGACAAAGTCAAACGTTAATTACAAATGTTTCACCCATGGTTTTACTCTCCTGTATGTGTCAGCTGATGTTTCTTCAAATACACATTCCGACTGAAAGTATTATTACAAACATTACACATGTGCTTTTTCAATTTTTTCTCTTCTAAATGCGTCAGCTTATGCTTCTGTAAATATCCTGCAAGACTGAAAGTTTTATTACATACATCACATGCATGGTTTTTCTCTCCAGTATGTAAAAGCTTATGGAGCTTCAAACTGCCAGCCTGAGTGAAAGCTTTACCACAAACATCACACACATGGTTTTTCTCTCCAGTATGGGTAAGCTTATGTATTTTCAAACTACCAGCCGTGCTGAAAGCTTTATTACAAACATCGCACAGGTAGCTTTTTTCTCCCGAGTGTAAAAGCTTATGTTTTCTCAAACTGCTAGAACAACTGAAAGCTTTATCACAAACATCACACACATGCTTTTTCTCTCGTGTCAACATGTGTTCCTTCAAACTGCCAGTCACAGCACAAATGGTTTTCTCTTCTGTATGTGCAAGCTTATGGACCTTCAAACTGCTAGCCCGAGAGAAAGCTTTTCTGCAAACATCACACACATGATTTTTCTCTCCTGTGTGTGTCAACTTGTGTTCCTTCATATGGTGAGCCCAAGTGAAAGCTCGATGACAAACATCGCACACATGATTTTTCTCTCTTGTGAGTCCCTTCAAACTGCCAGCCACCGTCAAAGCTTTATTGCAACCATCATCCCTAGGATTTTCCTCTCCTGCATGATTAAGCTTATGGAACCTCAAACTGCTCAACCATGTAAAAGCTTTATTACAAACATCACACACATGATTTTTCTCTCCCGTGTGTCTGAGTTTATGGAACCTCAAACTGCTAGCCCGTGCAAAAGCTTTTTTACAAACATCACATTCATGATTTTTCTCTCCTGTGTGTGTCAACTTATGTTCCATCAAGTGGTGAGCCCAAGTGAAAGCTCTATTACAAATATCACACACATTTTTACTCTCTCCCAAATGTATAAGTTTGTGGAACTTCAAACTCCTAGCCCGAGTGAAAGCTTTATTACAAACATCACACACATGGTGTTTCTCTCCTGTGTGTGTCAACTTATGTTCCTTCAAATGGTGAGCCCAAGTGAAAGCCCTATTACAAACATCACAAACATGAGTTTTCTTTCCTGAATGCCTAAGCTTATGTACCTTCAAATGATAAACCTGAATGAAAGCTTTATTACAAACATGCTTTTTCTCTCTCGTGTGTGTCAATGTGTGTTTCTTCAAACTGCCAGCTACAGTAAAAGCTTCAATGCAAACATCACCCACATGACTTTTCTTTCCTGCATGTGTAAGCTCCCTGAACTTCAAACTGCTAGAACAAGTGAAAGTTTTATTACAAACATCACCCGCAGGAGTTTTCTCTCCTGTATGTGTAAGCTCATTGAATTTAAAGCTGCTAGAACAAGTGAAAGCTTTATTACAAACATCACCCACACGATTGTTCTCTCTTGTATGTGTAAGCTCGTGGAGCTTCAAACTGCTAGCCCAAGTGAAAGCTTTATTACAAACATCACACACGTAAGTTTTCTCTCCTGTGTGATTAAGCTTATGGATCTTCAAACCACCAGCTCGAGTGAAAGCTTTATTACAAACATCACACACATAGTTTTTCTGTCCTGTGTGTGTCAACATATGTGCTTTCAAACGGTAAGCCTGCGTGAAAGCTTTATTACAAACATCACAAACATGCTTTTTCTTTCCTGAATGTGTAAGCTTGTGTAACTTCAAACGGTGAACTCGAGTAAAAGCTTTATTACAAAGATCACATGCATACTTTTTGTCTCCTGTATGTGTCAAGGTGTGTTCCTTCAAATTGCCAGCCACAGTGAAAGCTCCATTACGAAAACCACCCGCAGGATTTTTCTCGCCTGTATGTGTAAGCTTGTGGAACCTCAAACTGTTCACCCAAGTGAAAGCTTTATTACAAACATCACACACATGATTTTTTTCTCCTGTGTGTGTACGCTTATGCAAGTTCAAACTACTACCCCAAGTGAAAGCTTTATTACAAACATTGCACACATGATTTTTTTCTCCTGTGTGGGTCAATTTATGTGCCTTCAAACTGCTAGCCCGAGTGAAAGTTTTATTACAAAGTTCACACACATGGTTTTTCTCTCCGGTGTGCCTAAGGTTATGTACCTTCAAATCATTAGCCCGAGTGAAAGTTTTATTACAAAGTGTACACATGTGTTTTTTCTCTCCTGTGTGCGTCAACTTATGTGCCTTCAAGTGGTAAGCCTGCGTGAAAGTCTTATGACAAACATCACACTCATGATTTCTCTCTCTTGTATGAAGCAACTTGTGTGTTTTCAATTTGGAAGGGTAAGTAAATGTCTTCTGACAAACATCACAGGAATGTCTCTGTTGCTCTCTAATCTTGAGCTGACGTGTTCTATTTGTTCCCGTCACTTCATCTCTGACACTGTGGGAAGTGTGTGAGGCAGAAGAGAACCTGACAGCTGATGACTGTGAGGCTAAGGTTGTGTGGTTGACAGCACGTAATGGACTCGCTAGTTGTGCACCATCTGTAGAAAGAATCTGCAGAAACACCATTCACTTACAGAAAAAGAGAAGAAATGGTTCCCACAAAATAAACGACTACATTACAATTTACATTGATAAAACTATGGCTGTCTGAAACCAAGTGGGTGGGAAAAGTTCAAATAAAATTAAATAAACTAGTCCTGAAATTATACAACTTGAAGTATCTCAAAATCAATAGAGGCACTTAAGCTGAAAGGCCTTGCCAACACTCACCCTTAGGAGTGTATCTCCTTTGCAGTAAAAAGAAATGCTAACCTAGTAATCTACCATAACACTTTTCCTGTAATCTCAACGTTCAGTACAGTACAAAATCAAATACTTTTTCAAAATGTAAATATGAAATATTAACAGATTTGGGAATGGGTGGTGAGTGGGAGGTGGATGATGTGGGTGGTAGGTTTGAGGAACAATTTAATTATTCCCCATGAGGGTCAAAATGAAGATTCCAGTCTCAGCGAAAACAGCACTACCCAGGACAGGGGGGAACAGGACCTAGGGTGCATGCTGGGCGTGTTGATGTATCTGGCACTCACCCGCCTAGCGCATGAGCATCAGGATCTTGAAAGTCTGTGCAATGGAATGAATGTGTGCACAAACCAGACCTCAATTTGTATTTTCATCCAAAGGTATAGGGGCACTGTGTCGCTTGAGCATCAGTGTGATGTTATTGGTACACTAGGTTGTTGTAACTCTCAGTCAAACTAACCCCCCATCACTTTCACCATACAGTTGGCTTGCCGTTTCTAAATCCACACTTGTAACATTGTAGTAAAGATGTAACAAAGATATGCTTATCAATTACCTCAGACTTCATTTGATGTGTACCCATGTTCCTCCACGGCTTCCCTCCCAATGCCAATGGCTCACAGCTTTCTGAAATGCACCAAATAGAACATTACAAATGTGAGAAGACAATTTTGCTTGTTTGTAACAAAAGCTGAGCTGAGGCTAAGTATGATAATTTGGTTTGTTACAATGCTAATTAATAAAATGAAATACAAACTAGAAGGGCAAAGCCCATATGACTCACATTCTCCTTACAGAACTTGCATATTCTACATGAAAATGAGTGCCCAGAAAACGGTGGCATTAACAAGCAAAAGTAATACTAATTTTGGTCTTGCAATGATCTTGACCTTGACCTCTTGGCTCTGAATGGACACTATTATATGATCAAATAAACGACAGCAAAAGTTGTATTACGCCAAAACAGTGACTTTGGGATGATCGTGACCTTCAATGCCCTTGACTTGACCTTGACCTGACCTCTGACACGCATGTATGATCAAATAACCTAATGTTGATGCCTATTATGAGTCAATATAGAACCCTGCCTGCATGTTTTTGAGAGTGAGTACATAGACTCATACTGCTATGCATGCGAGTCAAAAGACTTAGTAAAATAAGTTGCTGAAATAAGAATTATGCCCATTTCAATTGTTGATTCTGCCAGGCAAGGTTTCTTATTTATTGACTGTTTTGGCGCAGTCATTTTAATGAAATTTGTGTTAAAACTGATAACCAGCCAGCAAAATTATCAATGTATTTTTTTTTCTAAACTGCATAACGTCTAATGAGATAAACATAATGCCTTAATTTTACATTTCAGTTGTATAATATTATGTATACAGTCTCACACACATAGGTGAACATGCATATAATGATCAACATTTCTTTTAAAGGGGGAAAATCCCCTGCCAGAGTGGTTCTTACGTATTACTTAGAAGTGTAATTACAACAAATACAGTTACAATGTAGGAATGCAAGATTGTAGGCAGAAATCTCCCCCGTCTCTGTGATCTGTTCCAAACAAGGGCCCTGAGCAAGGCCATGTGCATCATTAAAGACCCCACCCACCCCCTGTGCCCCCTCTTCCAGTGTCTTCCGTCCGGGGTTCGACTCAGGACAATGCAATGCCGAACAGTTCGCTTCAGTTCCACTTTCATCCCTACTGCAATTACCCTTTTCAATTCAACCAACAAACGCTGATGGCTCTGCTCAGGACACCTCACCACCCTCAAATTAATAACCCCATCATTTATTTTTATCTGATTAATTGCTTTTACAATCAAACTTGACTGTTTTACTTTACTACCCACATGTCCATTGATAATTATTGTGTTTGTAAGTGTGAGTGTATTACCTTATTTGTCAAGGACTGCTTGGTATTTTTTATCTCGTTGTTATAGTTGTTTATGATGTGTTTTGTGTGAATGAGTGCACGGCTGCAGTGATGAGTGGGCAAATGTAGTGCGTGAGTGTGTTGTAACTGCGCGAGGCTTTTATGACTGAAATAATAGTGCCTATTCTTTAGTCCTACTTCTTACCTGTAATATTTTTACCTGCAAGAGGCGTTCGCTCAATCAATGCATAGTTAAATTATGTACGGATGATGTGCG
The DNA here is from genome assembly GCA_036898135.1 of Oncomelania hupensis. Taxonomy (NCBI): domain Eukaryota; kingdom Metazoa; phylum Mollusca; class Gastropoda; order Littorinimorpha; family Pomatiopsidae; genus Oncomelania; species Oncomelania hupensis. Next base: position 23,654,126 of record CM072522.1, on the reverse strand, counting down.
TACGGATCCTATGCTTTCTGAACCTCTTATATCAGTCTGTGTCTTATTATTGTTCACTATAACTGTCTTGTTGTGTGGAGCCATAATATAATATAATGTGATGAGACTTGTACAATATTTCCATTCCTGTGGTAATAAAGATGTGTTGAATTGAATTGAATTGAATTGGAAAGTCAAAATAGGATTTCCTTTACCTCTTTTAATAGCAACTTGCCTTTACTGTTTACATTACGTATTATAGCGATGAATGTGTGCTTGTTGTGTACGTGGGAGTGTCTGTAACATATGAGCCGGTATGCTGGTTACAGATCACCATGCTTCGAGTCCCATTAAGATAAAGAAATAAATATAAAATAAGTTATGTTATTAGTTATGTACCAAGCTGGCAAGCGACAACACAATAAAATGCAACACACCCTCCATGTGTGCATCATAATATGCAGTCTTTTCAGAAATACAGGGTTGTTGGTTTCTTTTGTTTGTTTTATTGCGTTCTTCATTAAAATAATATTTAAAAAAACACACACGAAAGTGATCTTACAAAATTAGAAAATGCAGTACATGAATAAATAAATACATTTTGGCGATCAGAGGTAATAATTATGCATCATATGAAACGGCCAACTGAAGAGGATATAAACACTTTTGCCAATTGAATACAAATTTCAAAGCTAATGTCTAATATTTTTGCTAAATTTCTAGGCAATGTGTCATTCACAGTGTTGCACTGATATAATGCATGTTTCAAAGAAATATTTTCTTTGCACACGCACACAACATTTTTACAATACTTGGTTCTCATAGAATTCATATAAATTCTGTAGGTCATGCAAGTAACAGGTCTTGAGATTCCACAATGTTTATCATACTGTTGTTTAAAATGACAACCTTTCTTGATTTCTTGAACTATCAAATTATAAACTTCTTTGACAGTTAATGGTAATGACAAAGAGACCGCGTTTATACGTAAAGCACAGTTTCTCGCAGCTCGATCTGCCCAATCATTGTATCGAAAACCACAATGAGAGGGGATCCAACAAAAGTCTACATTTGTACCATTTACAATTAAATTATTAATGAGGCGTTTAATTTTAATGATAATGTCTTTTCTTTCTTTATAGGAATTGGAATTTAACGCCTGAAGTACGGATTTAGAATCTACAAATATTACAATACTTAATAAATGAAATGTTATGCTCATGATTTTACTTAATGCCATTAAAATTGCCAGAAGTTCAGCTGTGAAAACTGATTTTCCCTTACCTAGTTAATATGATTAGGAATTTTTTTAATAAATCATCAGGTGTAACAAATGCCAAGCCTGTATCACCTGTCTTTAAAACAGAACCATCAGTGTATATTGTTAAAGAAGATGAATATTTTCTGCTAGATACATATTAACGTCAGATATGAGTAAGCTGGTATTTTCATCTTTTTTTTTCTTCAGTGGAGTAGTTTATATCATAACTTGCATTTTCAAGCTCCCAAGAAAGATGAGTGATATCAATTCTCTATTATACATAAATCATTAATTATAAGTTAAATTATAAATATATAATAAATGATAAATTAAACAAAAAGACAGGGTTGTGGTTCTATAGAGATAATTTATTTTTAAATCAACTGAAACTTTATATATATATATATACACTTTATTGTAAATGTACACATTTCCTACATTACCTGTCTTTTCAAAGAACACTGGCACCTCTTCTCCTACATCACTATTGGGCTCTGTTTTCACTGTAAACAAAGCGGGGTCATGTGGCTCCAATATCTCAGGCTTTGTCTTCAATGTAGATAACACTGGGCCACTGACTGGGTCATGTGGCTCCATCATGTCACTGTCAGGCTCTGTCTTCACTTTCCACAACATTGGGTCATTTGGCTCCATCTTGTCACTGTCAGTCACATAGGCTGTGCCTTGGACAATGTGTTCACCGTTGGTATGAAAAACATGTTGGCTTTCTCCTGCAATTAAAAAAAAATTGAATTAAACAAATTATAACAACAACAATAATAATAATAACTAATGTATATTTTTAAACTAAATACTTTGGGTCAGAGTGAAAACTAAATGGCAAGTTTGCTGCATAGTGGAGGTCCAAATGCCACTGTTCTTTTGGATATTATTATATTACTTAACAGAAACTGAATAAAACTTGGAGGAAAGTACTGAGTAAGACAGTGAAAATGAAGAATAAGATATGACAAACTTTATTATCACAAGAAATTACATCGTGGTGAATAAACAAAACAGTCAGCACAAATTATATATAAACATCACACTAACAATATTAATTGACATTGAGAATAAAACTTGTTTATTGTTACAAATCTATCCAACTATTTTGCACCATACAACTGGACATTGGATTGGATATGAATAAGAATATGACAACTGTGGTGTACATAATACACAAAAAAAAAACTACCAAAAAAACGCAAGATTATAATTTGCATGATCTATAGTATATATATCATACATACACACACACATACATACAGTGGAGTCCACCTATAACGAACCTTGGAATAACGAACACCCGCGATTAGCGTACTACCATCCATTTCCCGACACACTCCCTTCTTTGTCTTACTATTTAATCCCTTCCTATAACGAACAAATGCAGCTAGGCAAATAACGAATCTCCGCTTGTAACGAACACTTTATGTATTCCCTTGGCCTACTTTGCCTCAATTGGCTCATCGCCAATAACGAACAGCAGCAGAAGCATGCCAGTTCGTACATAGGTCAACCAGGCCTTGAAGTCATAACTGTCATTGGCTGCTATAAATAGCCTGGAATGAAGTTATTGTTGATAAACTTCGTAGGCCTAGATCGATCTACGTACTGTATGCTGTGATGTGTACTCATCACTGGTGTGTACTTCCGTTTACAGTACAAATCTCTACAGCGAATCCCGCTTGTAACGAACCCGAAATTCCCCCCCTTGAGATTCGTTATACCCGGACTCCACTGTATTGTGCAACTGGTTGAATTTATTGTCTGTTAATCGGATGTAGAGAATCCCACGTGAATGTAGTGAAGTATTAGGTGAAGAAGAATTGGATTAAGAAGATTGCATTACTTTAAACTTGTGAGGGGATGCGTGCGTGTGTTTGTGTTGTGTTGTGTGTTTGCATACATGTGTGTGTTTCTGTAAGTGAGTTTGTCTTGCTCCAACCCTCCATTTTCCCATCCCATGTAGTTCATGTACCTCTTTCCACACTCTACAGTCTCCTTTTCCTTTCCAAGCACTCCTTTCTTGTCCATTTTTTCTCTTCTTATCTGTTATCTCCCCTTTAACTTATTATTTTAATTGAAATTTAAAATATCTAATTTCTTAATTAAAAAAAAATTACTTCAAATAATAATACAAAATATATTAGTTGAATTTTTTTTAAAAAGTCATTTCTTTTCAGTAACAAATTTTAATAATAGATAGATAATCAGTGTTTATAGGGTCCAGCGGATTGCCAAGAGCAATTTTATTAACAGTTGATACAAAATATTATTGTTTGCATTGAATTGTAAAGCTAAATTCTATTGAGTGTATGTATTTCAAACTTCCAATTTGTAATATTTTGACCTTCACTCACTGATTATTATTGCTTCTTCTCTTTGCCTCCTTTCTAAGTATTATTTCACTCTTTCTTGGACTTCTTTTGGGAAGTGTTGTTATTGTTGTTGTGTCTGCTTAGCTTCAAAATGTGCACTGTGTTGTTTTGATATTATTTTGGTCCACACTACCATTCTATTGCTTTATGTGTGAATGCGTGAGGGAGTGCTTTGAACTGTTCCTTACTAGGAAAAGCATCTTATAAATATCCTTATTATTATACCTCTTTATATAGCGTCTACCCTCAGACTGTTGTTGCTCTAAACTGCGCTGGCCCTTCTGGACTGTCCTCAGCAGATGTCATCCGCCTGTCTTCATGTGATTCCATAGAATGTGACACTGTTTTCAGTATTATTTTTATGTATATCCATTTGTTTTTGTAAATATTAATTCTGGTTTTATGCAGGCGGAGTGAGGTACGCTGCATGTGTGAAAATGCAATATTATTATTAATATTATTATTATTATTGAGGATTTTAATAGCGCACTTATCTCGCCATACTTGACCAGACTCTAGGCGCTGGCCGATACAGGATCTAACTCAAACCGCCCGAGATGCCCACCCGCAGCCTTTGGGCGCATAGTCTGACGACCGGACAACTGAGCACTATCCTGGCCAGCCAGGGATGGGGGAGAAGGACCAAGTGCATGCTGGGTGTTGTCTTGTTACCAGCACTCACCCGTCTAGGACATGAGCGTCAGGATCTTTAAAAATTAAAGTCCGTTATGATGGAAGGTATGCGACACACAAACTAGACCTTGGTTTATACTCTCATCCGAAGGAGTAGGAAACGGGAGTAAAGTGTCTTTCCTAGGGACACAACACAATGGCCCGAACAGGGCTCGAACCCGGAACCTTCAGATCCGCAAGCCAAAGCACTACCATTACACCACCGTGGGCATGCATACAATAATTCTTGTGCTTGTTTTATGCCTGCCAACTTCTTGTATACTATATATGTTTTCGAAAGTTTAATTTTTCTAGTTGAAATTTTTATCTATGGCAGTGCATATGTGGTGTGTGTGTCAGTATGTGTGTGTGTGCAGGTATGCAAACATCGGGGCAATTTCAAGAAGCAATGTATATTGTCATTTGGATGAATACATTCTGTATTCTGCATTTTATTGTTTCTAATTATTGTAAAGTTGGAATGCTAGGAGTTGTCTGTTTTATTCCATCCACCTGCCAATATCAATCATGAACATGGCAGCCACAATACACCCACATTGCAGACAATATAAATACCATCTTTCCGTCGGAAATATGCAACTAATGACATCGAGGGGAGTATATATCTGGATATTATTATTAGTAGTAGTAGTAGTAGGACTAGAATAGGCCATGAAGCCTTTATACGTCCCATCGTAGTTATCATTTGATATCGATTACAGGTCAGGTTTTTAAGCGTGTAATAAATTTACCTAAGTTATTCATCAAAGCTTCTAAATAATACTTAAAAGTTTGGTAGTTTATTCAATTCAATTCAATTCAATTCAAGATTTATTTACCAAGTGACATACATACAGTTATAGTATACATGACACAAAGAATGCTTTAGATCAGCGGCAGGCATGCACAAGATACATAACACTTAACAGACAAATAAAGCATAGATCTAGTGCGACCTATGTAACCACCATTATACTAGACAGCAGACCCACGCCTGACTAGAACACTCATGTAGAACATAGAAATACAGACATCAACAAACACAACCGAATTACAGATAACAAAACAGGTGCATGATTTTTAGTGTACATCATCAGACACATCAAATATACAGATGACTAAAATAGATTCGCAAGCAAAAACAGCCTCCCGCAATTCATGACTAATATGACTATACAAGTGCACGCAATAAGGAGCAGCCTAAATAATTCTTATAATTGATTTAAGTGTCTGATAGACCACGGGAAGAAGCCATTCAGTGAGCGTGTGGTTTTGCAGGGGAGGGAACTATCATTATCTATTTGATTTTTGAATGAATTAGTACTGTTAAGGTATTTTAAATTAGTAGGAAGATTGTTTTAAAGATTTGCAACTCTGTTACTAAAAACATTTTTTTGAAGGTTAGTTCTTGCATACTGGATAAGAATTTTGCCCTCACTAAGTCGTGTTATATTACAGTCAGGTGATGTAAAGAAATAGCTCCATGAGAGGTCATTTATATGGTTAAATATTTTATGTTTCAATTAAATCTCCTCTTAAACGTCTTCCCTTGAGAGAATGTAAGTTTAAATATAATAACCTAATAACATAATATTCACAGTATGATAACTCTTTACATTCATTAGAATCTTTGTAGCTCTTCGCTGCACCTTTTCTATGGATACTGACTGCCTCTTTAATAGTGGTGACCAAATAATATTCCCATACTCTAAATGGGGTCTCACTAAGGTCTTATATAGTTGTATTTATAAACATATATCTTTATCAATGAATACAAATGTCCTTTTTATTAATCCAATCATTCTATTAGCTTTATTAATACAATATTCTATGTGAGGATTGAACGACAATTATGTATCAAATATAACCCCTAAATCTTTCTCCTCTGTACTAGTTTTAATTAGTATGCTTTCTGCTCCTATTTTCATGTAATAGTTTGGTTTTTTTAATTATTTTTTCCAATATACTTTACATTTTTCTACGTTAAAATAAAGATTCAATTTGTCAGTCCAGAGTTGTAACTTATTAATATCGTTCTGTATTACATCACTGTCATCTGCCCCCCCCTCCACCCCTCCACCCCCCCCCCCCCCCCCCCCCGTCCCCACAGATCTTTGTATCATCCGCAAATAGTTTACATAGTAATGATTGAATGTCCTCTCGTAATCATTAATAAAAAATTTTAAAAAAGTATTGTCGCAAGCTCAAATAAATGTTGATGAAATTATAAACAATTATAACTGAACAACTGTAATGCAAATAATGTTTAGATTACAAATTTTACAAGTGTGAAAAAGGAGAACAACCGTAAATTTTAGGTAGGCCTAATCCTGTCGCAGTTGGACCCTTCTGCCACGCTTGGAATCTTTTCCAGTCTTCCACTGGTTCTTCAGCAATGTCAATCTCCAACTTTACCTCAGGCATTGAATTGTCTTTGTCCTCCATCACGGAGAAGTGAAATCAACGACGATCAACTTGACTTGACTTGTGTAGATTAACGTCCCCGGACACGTTGCGTATAGGGGACTTGGACAACAATCATCATTTTGTGTATACCCAACTATTTCTACCAACAAAAACAAGGGAAGTAATAACCCATATTCCTACCGGAAGCTTGTTGAGTACTTCCGGAGCATATAAAGAAAACAAAATTATTATAAATATAATCGTGCCTAATCTGAAATGATTTACAGGAACGTCAAAGGCAACAAGCAACTATTTATTTAAAAAATATATATCTCAATGGAATTGGGGTTATACTAGTGGAAAGAAGCGTAGGCTATTCTGAGAAGACACAAAAAGACCCGGGAAGTTCACTTTCACTTTTCAGTATCATACGAGTGAGTGCTCTAGGCCTAAAAAGACGAAAGAAAAAACTTCAGAGCCTGTAGCCTAATCTGGAAGCGCATAATACAAATCCTACGCCTTTGATTCTGCCATGTGCCAAACTATCTACTCAAGTACCAACAGAAAACAGGAACCAGTGTTGTCAAAAGTGAAGAACAGCCTGACACTACAGTGACGTGATGGAACCATATCACCCCTGGCCTTGTTGTCTAAGTGAAGACAGAGCCTGACACCCACTGATGGAGCTATTTGACCCAGCGTTGTCAAAAGTGAAGACAGAGCCTGACAGTGACTGATGAACCACATGTTGTTTAAACAAAGTGAAGACAGCCTGACAGTAAAATGATGGAGCCACACGACCCAATTTTGTCTGAAGTGAAGACAGAGCCTGTCGGTGTCAGTGACACAGAGGGAGAACTGCCTGTGTTCTTTGGGACATCAGATATTCTTAGACAAGGTAAATCACATGGAAGGACTTTTATAATTTTTATATAACATATATCATAGTACGTAAATGGTTTGTTCCTAAGCGGTCAAGAAGCAACAAAAACACTAGTTAGCGCATGCATTCTGTCTAGATTGGATTACTGTAATTCACTCCTTGTAGGTTGCACACAGAAAGTCCTTAGACCTCTTCAGCAAGTCCAAAACTCTGCAGCTAAACTCATCTTCAAAGCACGGAAATCACATCATTGCACGCCTCTCTTTCAAGAGCTACACTGGCTCCCAATTGAACAACGAATTAAATATAAAACCTCATGTCTCTGCTACCACATCATCTCTGGAACTGCTCCTAGCTATCTTTCTGAACTTTTGACTGTCTATGTTCCTTCTCGGTCTCTCCGCTCCTCTGCAGATGAAAGGGTGTTCCGTGTACCAGAATACCACAGGGTGAGACACGGTGGTAGAGCTTTCAGTTTCTTCTCCGTTCAGACCTGGAACTCGCTACCTCGGTCCGTCCGTCACAATCCTTCACTAGCGTCTTTTAAAACGAACTTGAAGACGCATCTTTTTAGAGAGGCCTTTTCTTAGGCGCCATGAGTGAGTGTTGTTAGTTATTTTTGGTGTTGAGATGATGTGGTTGCGTGTTATTGACCAATGTATGCATGTTGTGTTTACATTTGTTTGTGTAAAGCGCTTTGTGATTTTGGAAAGCGCTGTATAAATTGCCTGTTATTTATTTTTATATTTATAATGACCGCTGCTCAAGTCGGCATTCCATTTTGGAAATCCCGACTGAGTCAGTATGCATACCTACGGAAAAGTAGGGGAGCATTTCCCTACTATTATTATATCCAGAAATCTGGACTAATATAGAAGACAGTTGACTAGGTTACATCCTATATAATAATCCAGAAATAGTCCCCTTTCAGTCATAGATGGGGGCTATATCTGGACTATTTTACAAGACAGTTGACTAGATTACACACTATGTCCAGAAATAGTCCCCTTTCAGTCATAGGTAAAGAACGAAAGGGGACTATATCTGGACTATTATATAAGACAGTTGACTAGGTTACACACTATATATTAGTCCAGAAATAGTACCCTTTCAGTCATAGCTAAAGAACGAAAGGGGACTATATCTGGACTATTATATAAGACAGTTGACTAGGTTACATACTATATATTAGTCCAGAACTAGTCCCCTTTCAGTCATAGCTACAGAACGAAAGGGGACTATATCTGGACTATTATATAAGACAGTTGACTAGGTTACATACTGAAATGTCTCTGTCGTGAACATCATGCAAGGTAAAAAGGGTCCTCTTTTGGGGACTCTGCAGGAGAGAGAAGGAGCATGGAATGATGGGGGGGTTAGTGTACGTAAAGTGGGTTGAATTCAACTATTTCAATCACATTGTATAGATTTTTCGATTGGAGGGTACCATATCCCCCCTATTATTATATCCAGAAATAGTCCCCTTTCTTGTCAAACTATGAGTAAGAGGCGAGTATAATGCTGCCAGACAATAAAGGCACCTTCTTTCCGTCAGAAATATGCCACTAATGGTTACATAACGAAATACAGGCAATATTATGGAATATATTTATAGCATAATTAGTAACATATTTCCGACGGAATGAACGTATTTGTATTGTCTGGCAACGTTGTTGAACAATGTGGGTGCTCATGCTTGTTTTGTCCTTCTTTCCGGTAATAGAATGTGAAGAAGTACAAAATATTACATTCTGAATTTTTTCAGAACATTTTGTTAATTTTGACTGTTGGACCCATTCAATGAGATATATCAACCTGAAGAATTTTATTAATGACTGCGCGAAATGCTGAACACTTGATGTTGTCTATTTCTCTGTATGTAAAGCCTGCTCATAGCTTCCCCTAATTCCTTGTAGGCAAGGTACCCAGCCCCACCTCTCTCCAATTAATGATATGATTGCTTTTACCCTTTTACAAGGGGTGAAACGTTTAATTACACTATTTGTGCTAGTACGCCTACAGAATTGTTTCACATGCATTATTAATCCATTTATATATATATATATATATATATATATATATATATATATATATATATATATATATATATATATATATATATATATATATAGTGTACAAGGGGTCATTTCTTTATTTCGTTTTACGTCTCTGCCATGTGCTAGGCGCTCACTTTTCCTCTTTGAGTTTATTGTGATTGCGGTGGCGTAGTGGATTTCACTTGCAGTGATTGTATGCTGCCTGTAGATTTTGACATCAAACGAATGTAAATTGTTTGATTGTTAATTTCAAATTGTTCCAAACATAGAAACACGAAGACAAGAAGTGCTTAGTGCCTTTTCTCTCATTCTTATTTTTCAGTATTTGAACACTACAACAGTAGAACATACAAAATGACGACTGCGTCTCATGTCATTCTGCAAATAAATGATCTGACCGAGATTATTGATGGCGTGTTTGTATGATGTGTTCGGTGACACTCTCTGCACTCTCATCCTGTTGAGAACACGGCAGAACAGTATATTTCTCCCTAAAGTCATTTTACAGTTATAGAAAAAGAAACCAGCACTAGAAGCCGTAACAGTAGTAAATGACACATGCAGAAACACAGCTCCAAACGTTTATTTTCTATGTGTAATTATGATTTTAAAAGGAATGCATGTACATATTTTCAACTTTTTAATTTGTGAGGCATGTGCTTGTAACGTGTAAGCATTGGTCACTAGGGTGTTACGCAGCTTCCCTTTAATATTTCCATTTATTCACTACTAACACTCAACCATCCGTTCACAGTATTACCAGTTGTAATAGTTACACTCTGTTCTTTTGTTGACAATGTCGTTTGCTTGCTTACTGACAAGAATGTATGCATTTATATGATGTGATACTGATAGTATTCCTTTTCTATATTTTGTTATATGTTACAGATAACAGAAAGAAGAATCGTATTGGAATTATACGACAGTTAACAGGTACCTTCCTCGGAATAATTTGGTAAAACCACAGACTGATCCAGATTAGGTTCAGCACTCCAAGTATCAAATAGAGGCGTGGAATACCAGTATTGTGCGGGATTCACCAAGGTGTACACACAGACCTCAACAGATTGAAGAACGCCACGTATTTGTTTTGCTGTTGACATTGGTTGCGCCAGATTATTTCTGCCAAATGTGCTTCGAATTGAGGGAGTTTGGTTCCATGAATCTTGCGAAAATGCATTTTGGCATGAGCCCAGGCTCCCTCGATCCGGTTAGTGTTGATTGTGATCTCCTCTCCTGAGGAAATAAAATGTTACATTATAAGTATATTTTAAGATGTTGCGGCAATTTGCAGATATATTCCCCTGCAGACTATATTTTATATGTGGATATTGTCGGACTACTTTGTATTATACTAACCTTTAAGCCGATGTAGGTTAAACGAATGAGTTTGCATTCGTTGCTCCCTGCAGACATAATAACGCACCGATCCGTCAATATAATTATATCGACCACTCGTTACGTTATAGGCATACAAAGATTTTCCGTACTTTCCTTGTTCGAAAGCATTCAATAATCCCTTTACTTCATCTTTAGCACTTTTGTCGCGGCAAAGTTGCATCAAATCACACCATTCATAAAAAATGATAGGATTCAGACCGTTGATATACACAAAGGCACACAGTATCATTCTTTGAAAATGAGTAATATTTTTAGTCCAAAATAATTTCCTAATTATTTTAGGCCATTTCTTTGCATCACCAACAATGTCTTGGATAGTACACCACATGTCATATATAGTTCTACTGCGATTTGACGAATTAGTAGCCATCACAGAACCCATTTGGAAATTGGGCCGAACACAACACCACAAAATAACATCAATAATAATGAGTGCTGCATGTATTGCACGTGAATATTGTCAGTGTAGGTCAAAGCATGCTTTCGAATGGTTTGGGGGAAAAAACTAGTGTAAAAAACAAAAATTACAGCGTAAACGGATAGAAAGTGAAGCAACTTATATTTTGATGTATTAAATTATTGAATACGATAGTATAATTCACAATATGTACAATTACTACCGTCCCGCATATAATTATTGACGGAAATACGGTATTTGGAGATTGGTTTGTGCTGTAAAGTCCTTGCCAATATCCATATTTATTAACAATATAATGGTAAACACATTTACACCACGAAGATGTTATTTCCTTCAATAATTATCATGGAGCCGGGGAGAGGATTATATCTGAATATTTGCATTCGCCTTACACTGGCATTTATAGTTTATTTGGAATCATAATGTATCCTTACATTAAAAAATGCATTGATATGTACTTTAAACCTCATAATATGTCCTAATTAAGTAACTGTTTTTATAATTAGACATAAAGCAAATAAAGAAGGAACTCACCTGTTTTGGATTTTCAAAGGTCCGACAAAAACTATGCTTGTGTACGACATTAAAGTGGCGAAATCCCAGACTGTTCAGGCGGTTATATCCTGTCCAAGCATCAGTGTAGATTGTTGATCCAATGTTTACGTGACGAAGAATTATTTTTTCAAGCGTGTCTTGGTTTCTTTGTTCTACAGGGTACAACAATATGCGATTACTTTGACATTCCACAAGGCCAACAATCCAAACACTGGTCATACTGGACATGGCCCCACGATTGTATTTGCGCCTGCGTCCAAATTTACTTTCATCAATTTAAATTGTTCCACTGAACTTCATGTTGCCCATGGTAACCTCCACATACTCTTTGAAGAGTTCTCGTACATAACAAGTCCAATCAATGGCAGCATCAGAATAGGACATTCCACACTGTGTTGAAATATGGTGAAGACTATTTCCGTCCACGAACAATCTTACAAACAATAAAATGTCAGGAATTGTGAAATGCGATTTCTCAAAGAAAGAATGTTTTCGAATCCCAAACTCGTGGTTGCGGCTTATTGTACATCGCCATGTGTAGCAATCAATGGATTTTCCCCGTTTGCTTAATGTACAGAGAGCGTTGCAGTGGGAGCAAAGACACTGCCCAGGCAACAAACCTTCTTTTTGGAGCCATTGTATCAGCTGTAACGGATGAAGGTCTACCAACCTGAAGAAAGTGAATGGGTTTTTGAAATCCTTCAAAGTTGCTGTTGTCAAATTGTGTTTATTTAATGCCTGCCTATAGCTTCCCCTACTTCCTTTTGGGCGAGGCATTATGATATAGTTCTGAACATGATGTACATGTAACCTGTAAGGTGGTACTGTTGTTGATCGGTCTCTGTTCATGCATTTGTAGAGAACACAGTTGATACATTTTCCGTGTATTTCGTGCAATAAAAAAATGACAACATTGAGAAATGTGTGAGTTACTGACTTAGCGATGTGTGTCAGCTATGGCGGTGTGTGGTGTTTGTGAGTGAAATCAATAGTACCCACACAAATTATGCACAAATGCTAACATTGACAATGTCTTGTAACATCCCTTATTTACTTACTGTTTTAATGTACATCTAGTAGGAGTGAAATAATTACTGAAACCCATACAATCCCCCCCACCCAATGCCCCCCCCCCCCCCCCCCCCCCATCGGACCGGGGAGATTAAAATAGTTTATTTTTAAAAGAAGCAAAATATTCTAACTTTAACAAACGGTGACAATGTCATCAATTCCGTTATTTTGTTCCATTCTGTTAAATACTATATACTTGTATTGACATCTTTTATTTTTAGTGCCAATGATATGGAGAACGGATTTGCATCGTACCGAAGGAAATGTGGTAGAGGTGCTAGGCAAAAGTCCTATTGGATTCAGTCAATCTAAATAGTAATAGGCCTACTTATTGCTGCACTGGATAGGCTTAGATAACTTCAACCGCACGTGTGAATGTTTGTGTTCATTTCATTTCTGTACAAGTCAGGTGCCTATGATGTGAGAAAAAAAAAGAAAACGTGCTGACGCATCGTACTGAATGGAATATGGGAGTGGATGGCTGAAGTGGTAGCCGCAAAAGAGGTGGACATGGGCTACGCATTCTTCATTCTAACCTATATATGTGTACCAGCTTGGCCACCCCTTATTGGTAACGGTATATTCTCAGACGGCTTACTCTTATGATAATGTGCTGAAGTCAAATGTAGGACCGGCTGTCAGTGGCCTATCGCAATGTAAACATTGGATGTACACTGGAATTATATACAACGGAATTTATGATGTGGTGAAATGACAACATGCATATTTCATGAAATTTTAACCTGGATTGCTTATGGAAACGTGCCAAATTACTTTGGAGCCGTGTTTGTGGTGTAAGCTGGTGTGGAAAAGTTGAGGGGGCTATTTCTGGATATTGCCCATAGTACACAGTTATATATAATCTGCCATGCTGCACACACACAATCATAGTGCCTCTATAGTCTATGTTCAGCAAGCAAAATGAGGCCTATATTTGCACACCTCTTAAGTCTGCATTTCTCTGCCACCAATGTCTGGAATTCTTTGTAATCGGACCTCAGAAATGTTGCTATCTCATTTTAAAATGTACTGATTCATAAATAATTTCTTTGATCTGAATCTCATTGACTATCTGTTGTAGTATGAAATTGCATCATCATTTTTGCTCCTTCAACTTCCCTTCTCCCACTCCCTCACCCACCCCACCCCAATAATTATACTGTATAATTATTACCTTGCTATGTTTATGCATGTTGTTACAAATAATGTTTGTGTGAAACTGCACTTGAATACAGAATGTGTTTCTGTTTAACTGCATGTTAGGCACATTGATCAGTTTTTAAAGCTATGCAATATATATAATAAATATATTATATGTATGTATGTATGTATAAGTGAGTACGTCATTGTGCATTGCATGAGAGTGAATGATTGTTGCACTTTGAGTAGACTTCATGTTTGGTATTGCGCGTTATAAAATAAAATAGTATAATTATTATTATTATTATTATTATTATTATTATTATTATTATATATTTTACTTTTTTTTTACAGAAAGCAGTGATTCATTGGCAAGAGAGACAACTTGGGTGAATGTACCAACTTCAGCATTTGTCTCTCAAATGAAACGTGAGGTAAGGACTAAGCACACAATTAGCGCATTATATAGTAACTAAGCTACAGACAGGGTAGATACAATTAATCTGTTGTTATACTCACAAAAATACATGTTCACTTTGATGCTAACACTAACCGCTACCCGTATTTTAAAAGTGTAATAATAATAATAATAATAACAGGCAATTTATACTGCACTTTTCAAAATCACAAAGCGCTTTGAGCCTTTACACAAACAAATGTAAACACAACATGCGTACATACTACATTGGTCAATAACGTGCAACCACACACACATTCTAACACCCAAAAACACTCACTCAGGGTGCCAAAGAAAAGGCCTATATAAAACGATGCATCTTCAAGTTGATTTTAAAAGACACTAGTGAAGGACTGTGACGGACGGACCGAGGTAGTGAATTCCAGGTCTGAACGGAGAAGAAACTGAAGGCTCGACCACCGTGTCTCACCCTGTGGTATTCTGGTACACGGAACATCCTTTCATCTGTTGACGAGCGTAGAGAGCGAGAAGGAACATAGACAGTCAAAAATTCAGAAAGATAGCTAGAAGCAGTTCCAGAGATGATGTGGTAGCTAAGACATGAGGTTTTATATTTAATTCGTTGTTCAACTGGGAGCCAGTGTAGTTATTGAAAGAGAGGTGTGCAATACTGTGATTTCAGTGCTTTGAAGATGAGTTTAGCTGCAGAGTTTTGGACTTGCTGAAGAGGTCTAAGGACTTTCTGTGTGCAACCCTCAAGGAGTAAATTACAATAATCCAATCCAGACAGAATGCATGCGCTAACTAGTGTTTTTGTTACTTCTTGTGTGAGATACTGTTGAATGGAGCTTATGCGTCTAAGTTCAATGTATACAATCTGACAAGTTTTTGCAATGTGTTACTGCATGGAGAAATCCTGATCGAGAAAAAACCCAAGGTCGCGAACAGTGTCAGAAAAAGAAATAGAAGTAGTTCCAACTGTGATAGTTGAGGGAAGAGAAGAGGGGTCTGCAGATGACGGAGAAACACAAAAGGCCTCAGTTTTGTTATCATTTAGCTTGAGGCGGTTGTTTGACATCCACGATTTTACCTCAGTGACACAATCTTGAAGGGTCTGAACTAAATGATTGTAGTTAGAAGGAGAGTCAGAGTGATTAAGTGGCGGACAGAGTGTGAATTTATGATGGTTAGACTGGTAAAGACCAGTCTGTAGTGTCTGTAGTGTCACACAAGCCTCTAGTGAATTTGGTGTGATCAGTTAACACGCAGCAAGGTCAATAAAAAAAAATGATTTAAAGAAACATTCGTTTGTCTTCATGTATGGGTTCCAATAACATAGTAAGATATTTTTTAAATTGGCATATAACATTTTTTTTTTGTGTGACAGTAACAGTGTATGGAGTTATTTTGCCTCAAGTTTGAAGAATACCATATTGTAGCAACTACAAGGCAATATACATTATAAGACACACACCTCTCCTACCCCCTTCCCCCTTCTTTAACCCCAAATTTAAGTTTTAAAAATCCAATTTCAACAATACGTAAGGTGTGACATATAAGATGCACAAGAAAAGTGATAAACAAAGGCAAAAAAATATTAAAATTTAAATTAAAGCTAAAGAAACCAACTTTCATTCCTGGAGAAAAGTACAGAAGAGACAAAATTTGCTAAAAAAATATCAAAATACTTGAAGTTGAGTTTAGATCCATACACACACATTCACATGATACTTTCCGAAAAGCATGGATTATCTTGTATTTGGAGCGTTTATTTGGTTTTTAGACATTTACTACTAACATAGTTGATGAAAATTGTCTTAAAGTACTTTAATTCTATCTGATCTTAAATCAACTTCAAAACGATTCTGAATGTTGACTTTGGTCAGATAGATTTTCAAAACACGTTAAACGTAGTATATAAGATGCATGGGTCAAAGTCAAGGGAGATTGCATCATCTTGTAGTCCTTTCTAGGAGGTACTGTGGTACTTGAACCTGATCATTATTGCTTTTCGATTTTTGTGTCTGCAGTTCTCATCGACCCTTTCTACAGCACCAGAAAGTCCATCGCTGGCTGTCAGCTACACAGCCCCACAGTCATCAGCTGTCAAGTTCTCTTCTGCCTCACACACTTCCCCCTACAGTGATGTCAGCGTTAGAGATGAAGAGAGGGAAACCTATACAGAAAAGCAGCGGCAGATTGAACAACAAAAGTGTCATGTCTGTGATGTTTGTGATAAAGCATTTAGTCGACCTTTCGATTTGAAAAGACACAAGCTGTTACACACTGGGGCGAAAAATCATGTGTGTGACGTTTGCAACAAAGCTTTCACAGACACTAGTGGGTTGAAGCAACATATGATGACACATAGAGAGGAGACAAACTATGTTTGTGATGTTTGTTCTAAGGCCTTCGTTCGGGCAGAACACTTAAGAAAACACAAACTGACACACATGGCTTCCAGAGAGAAGAATCATGTGTGTGATGTTTGTAACAAAGCTTTTGCTGACGTCTTGAAGAAGCACAGGTTGATTCACACAGGAGAAAAGAATCATATTTGTGATGTTTGTACCACAGCCTTCACTACGTCCGGGACCTTAAAGCAACACAAACTGACACATCCACAAACTAGAGAGAAGAATTATGTATGTAATGTCTGTACTAAAACCTTCACTCAGGCTGGACACTTGAGCAAACACAAACTGACCCATGCAGAAGCAAGAGAGAGGATTTTCGTGTGTGATGTGTGTTCCAGAGCTTTCCTTGATGCTTGGACATTAAATCGACACAAACTGACCCACATGGAAACCACAGAGAAAAACCATGTGTGTGATTTTTGCGATAAAGCTTTTTCTTTCGCCGAAGACTTAAAAAAACACAGGCTGATACACACAGGAGAAAAGAATCATGTTTGTGGTGTTTGTACCAGAGCCTTCACTCAGGCTGGAACTTTAAAGCAACATTTGCTGACCCACGCAAAAAAAGCAAGTTGTGTTGATGACATTGGAGAGAAACACCATGTATGTGATGTTTGCTCTAAGGCTTTTAGTCGTGCGGAAAACTTGAGAAAACACAAACTGACACACATGGCTACCAGAGAGAAGAGTTTTGCATGTGATGTTTGTGATAAAGCATTTGTCTTTCCCAGTGATGTGAAAAAACACAGATTGACACACACAGGACAAAAGAATCATGTGTGTGAGGTCTGTTCCAAAGCATTCCTTGGGGCTTGGAACTTAAAACGGCACAAACTCACCCATGCAAAAACTGCAGGTTGTGTTGCCCCTGGTGTACATTAGTTGCATTCCTTGTGTTTTATTTTTCACAGGTTGTAATATGAACTGACATTGTACCTGGCCAAGGCGTGCAGTGGGTTAAAGGATGAAATTTATACTTTAAGAGAACGTAGGGTGGCGCAGGAGGTATAGATCAATGGCGTCACTCTACAAACTCGACTGAGGCATAATTGTACAAACTCAAAAACTGCGTCACTCTACAAACTCGATCGAGGCATAGTTGTACAAACTCAAAAACTGGCAGCAGAAAAGGAGAGATAGATATTTCCCAATTATTCCCTTACTTCCAGGAGGATAGCATCTGATCAGGATTTGACCCTACATGTTTTAACTTTAGTTTCATCTCGTTAGGACTTTTCATCTCCTTCCAGAATAGCTTTTGATCATGTCTCTCATTGTCTTCATCATAATAGTAATAATTACAATAATAATAATAATAATAATAATAAAACTGGATACTATACTGCATTACTCCTAAATCAGACTCAAAGTAACAACACATGTTGCATGTTACAGTTATTTATCAATAGTCGATTCAGCCCTGATGCTTGAATCTTGATAAATGTAACTCAGATTGATTAATCCAAACAGCCTGTTCACTCAACAACAAGGCATGAGTCGTCTTATACAGTTTTCCAACTTTATTCAGCAAACATCAACAACTGCATTTAAGATATTGCTTTCCAAAAATCACTTCACAATCATCCTCAGACAGTGCATTACTTATATAGCCTCTCTACGATCGAGAAAAAGTTAGAACGTTCCAGCATGACGCAATAACACCCAATCAAAATGAAACTCGTCAACGGAACTATGCACTGCCTTACGTCATATAATGTTTAGATTCGACCAGTTTTTACCAATAAGGTCTAGAAGCTTCCATCGATAATAAACAAGTAATTCCAGAAAATTCCCAACAATATCGACCGACGAAAATTATCATCATTATAAAAAGATTCTTGTAGCAGCAATGCAAAATCAAATCAAAGGTAAATACACTCTATTATTGCATGCTTTGCAAAATAAAATGATCAGATCTATCGTGCGCGTCACATACACAACACATGCACATTTATCACCCAGACAATAGTGTCATTGGATTTTTTTTCCCAAGAACATTGACTGCATCCAATACCATTATTAAGGGAGGGAAGACACCGGAGTACCCAGAGAAACTTTTGGTGACCTGATATGAGCATCATAGCTCATTTATTATTATTATTATTATTACATAACAAATGCTACCTAAATATCCTATTATTATTATTATTATTGAAGTACAATAAAATTTGAGTCTCTTGTTATAGGGAAACCAAAATTTGAGTCACCAGTCTTCACATTTCTTCTTCTGTTTGCATACGACACTACTACTACTACTACTAGTACTACTACTCCTCCTCCTCCTCTACTACCACTCCTCTACTACTTCTACTACTACTCCTCCTCTACTACCACTCCTCTACTACTTCTACTACTACTACTATTAATAATAATAATTCACACAAATACATGCAATCGCTCTACACACAATGTAAGAACTATAAGTAATAAATCCAAAGACATAATGGTCCCCCTCTTTAAGACTCTTATACGTCCCATCTTGGAGTACGCTACACCCGTCTGGCGCCCATACTTAGGAGGCATGTTGACTTGATTGAGGGTGTCCAGCGCAGATTCACTAGGAAGATATGTGGAATGTCAGTACTCGCCTATGAGGAGAGACTGAAATCACTGAGGTTGCCCAGTTTAGAGTATAGAAGAGAGCGGGGTGATTTAATCAAAATTTTTTAAATCGTGCACAATTTGTATGATCCTTTAACCACTTGTTCTCTTATAAATTTTAATGACGTTGGTTTAACATGAGGTCACAAATTTAAACTTACTAAAACTTTTAATAATTTTCGCAAATTTAATAAGTATTTTACTAGTAATAGAGTTGTAACCCCTTGGAATAATCTAACTGCCGAGGCTGTGGATGTTAATCACTCAATGTGTTCAAAAATAGTCTGGACAAGTTATTTTAGGATATAGCATCTACTCCACCACATTGGAGTCTAAAAAAAATCTAAATTGGTAGGCACTGAGGCAAGGGGTTTGGGTCTTTGGACCCTCATCAAGATCGATTATGAGGGCCAAAGGCTTTTTAGCCTGCATGCCGAACTATGCTATGCTATGCTATGGTCCTGTCTTTCCAAATGGGCTTCAACCTTGTCACGGTAGCAGTTGTTTGTACGATCCTGAAGAGGACTTCATGTCGGAACCCATTGTCTGATACAATGGCTCCTAAATATTTGAAGCTATGCACTGTGTTGAGGGATTGACCTAGGACTTTGATGTCCGTATTGATGCCATTGGTGTTGTTGGTCATCATTTTGGTCTTCTCTGCACTTATTTTCATTCCATATGCTCGATCTGGAGGTGGGGGCAAGTCTCTGTACCAGCAGTTCAAGTTCTTCCAGCCAATCCATCAATGTCATCTGCAAAACGAATGTTGGAGATTATTATACCCCCTATGCTGACTGTGCCATGGTGATCTGCAAGGGCATCTAACATGATGCGCTCTAGGAAGATGTTGAAAGAGTGTTGGAGAGAGTAGGCATCCTTGACGCACACCGATTGTTGTTCTGAACCATTTCCTGCTGCCGCTGTTGTGGAGGACTGCACTGGTAGCCTTGTCATACAGGCTTTTGATAATTTAGGGCTGATGTTGTACACTCTCATGGTTGCCCACAGAGCTGCATGCCAGACTCGGTCAAACACTTTCTTGAAGTCTACAAACACATGATATAGATGTTGTTGGTGTCTTCTGGCACCAGCTCCTTGAGGAAAGAGGATGGAGATATGGCGGTCAGTGAGGAGGAAAAAGCAAATATTTTAAATGACTTTTTTCCAGTGTTTTTACAAAAGAAGATTTAAAAAACATACCTAAATTAGATCCTGGATCTAGATCAGATGGTGCAAGTCTAAATTAAATTGTCAGTTCCTTTGTGTCTACATTTTAATAAATCCGTAGACTGTTCAGGCAGACTGGAAAAAAGCCAATGTTACTGCTCTTTTTAAAAATGGCAGTCGGGTAGAAGTGTGTAACTATAGGCCAGTGAGTCTCGCATGCATCATTTGCAAAGTCCTGGAGTCTTTTGTGCGAGATGCTGTGGTGGACCATATGAATCTATGCTCACTGTATACAGTTTGTCAGCATGGTTTCAGGAATGGTAGGTCTTGTGTGACTCAGCTATTAGAAGTCATGGAAGATTTTACGGGAATGTTGGATGATTGTGAGGGGTTTGATGTGCTGTATCTGGACTTTAAAAAGGCGTTTGATTCTGTCCCACATGCTAGACTTTTAACAAAAACCGAATCATATGGTATCACTGGAAAGGTGTGCCAATGGATTGGAAACTTTTTGTAAGAGAGAAACCAGCGGGTGAGAGTTGGTGACAGTTTCTCTTCAGAAGCTCCTGTGTTAATTGGTATACCGCAAGGTAGCATTTTGGGTCCAGTTTTATTTACAATTTTCATAAATGATTTGCCAGATGAGGTGTCCAGCAGTTGTAAAATTTTTGCTGATGACACAAAACTATATAACTTGTCCAGTGAGGGTCTTAATCTACAGTCCGATATAAATAATCTAGGTAAATGGTCTGATAAGTGGCAACTTCATTTTAATACTTTCAAATGCAAGGTACTAAATTTTGGTAGGAAAAATTCTGCCATGAATATTATATGACCGCTGACGGACAGAGAGCGTCATTTGACAGCTGCACCGAAGAGAAGGATCTGGGGGTCACTTTTGATTAAGAGTTAAAATTTGATAAACATATTAATACTGCAATTGCAATGGCAAATAAAATGCTGGGGATTATCCTGAGATCTTTCACCTGCCTAGATAAAGATACATTAACATATGTCTGTATAAGACACTTGTCCGACCTCATGTGGAATATGCAATGCTGTATGGTCACCGCACTTGAAAAGACAATCGTCAGTGATTGAAAAAGTGCAGCAAATAGTGACAAAATTGGTAAAATCCTTGAAAAATCTGCCTTACGGAAAAAGACTAAAGAAACTATAAGGCCCTCCGAGCTTGAATTTTCGAAGAGTTAGAGGTGATCTTATACAAAATATTAAATAACATCGACAAAGTCAATGCTAATACATTCTTTAAGTTTCATGATGGAGGCAATACTAGAAACTCAGAAGACAAAATCTTTATCCAGCACTGTCGTACTAACAAAAGAAAGCACTGTTTTAGCCATAGAATTACACCACTCTGGAACAAACTACCATTACATGTTAAAAAAGCTAACAACTTAAATACTTTTAAAAACCTTCTGGAAAAGGTAAGTTTCATTGTGGAATCCAAATTTGATTTTGATGAATGATTTTCAGTTAAATTCTAATTCCCAGAATAACTGCAAAACTAACCGGAAAATTTAATGTTGTATAAAAACAGGGACATAAAAAAGCTGCGAAGCTTAACATAGTCCCTTGAACTGAACTGATCTGTGTGTGCAGGCTCTACGAGTGCCTAATCATCCGCCAAAACTATCTATCCTATCCTATCCTATCCTATACTCACAGATGCTGGAACACAAAGGCCAGAGGCCTATAGTGTATGCTATACCAAAAGAATAAAACATCCGTTGCATGTAAGCTATTGGAACACATCATCTGTCGACATCTACATACCCACTTAGAAAAACACACCATCCTCGCCAGTAGAAACCATGGATTCAGAACAGGCCACTCTTGCGAAACCCAACTACTCACTACTATGCAAGACATTCTCTCTTTACATGACACAGGCCATCGGACCGACATCATCATCCTGGATTTCAGCAAGGCATTTGACACTGTGCCCCACAACAAATTACTACACAAGCTGGATCATTACGGCATACAAGGCACCATCCACACCTGGCTTACAACCTTCCTGACCAAGCGCCAGATGAGAGTGGTCCTGGATGGAGAGGCATCAGAGGAAGTAGCTGTCGAATCCGGAGTCCCCCAAGGCACAGTGATGGGTCCTTTACTCTTCCTCTGCCACATCAACGACCTGCCGGACACAGTAAAATCAACAGTGCGACTCTTCGCAGATGACTGCCTACTCTACAGAGAGATCCGCTCCTTCCGGGATCTCACCTCACACTCCAATCAGACCTCAAAGACGTAGAGAGATGGGCTGAGCAGTGGAGAATGTGATTTAATGCGCAGAAGTGCTACGTTCTCTCCACCAAACACAAGTTACAACACTTCTACAGCCTTGGAAACACCATACTCCAACAGACTGATTACTACCCCCTACCTAGGCGACCAAATTTCTGCAGACCTGAAATGGGCTAACCACATCACAAGGGGTGTCGGATAGTGCAGTGGTTGGAGCACTCGCTACTGTGTCGAAAGTGAAGCACCGTCCGGTGCGGTTAGCACTTGGATGGGTGACCGCTAAGGTGTGAAGCGACAAACAACAACGCCCCCAGTTGACTCAACTGTGATTGAGTACCTACTCTCTTGAGGGTGGGGAAGGTAAAGCAGCGAGGGAGAGAGTTGGGCATCACCCTCATTACGCTGGCCCAAGATAAGTGTGATCTCCAACATCACGCTCCCCTACGGCCACAAGGCTATGGGACTACCTTTACCTTTACCTTTTACATCACAAGCGCCTGCAAGAAAGCTGGATCCACACTGGGCTTCCTACGCCAAAGTCTCCGGTACTGTCCACAAGCTAGAGTGCCGACGCCTAGCCTATATCGCTCTTGTTAGATCCACTCTCGAGTATGCCGCGCGCAGTGGTGTGGGATCCTTACCTCCAACAAGACATCGACAAGCTGGAACGCATCCAACGCCAGGCTGCAAGGTTCATTATGAGAGACTACAGATCCCGGGACCCTGGATGCATTGGCAGGATGCTTCACGAGCTCCACCTCCCACTACTTGCAAAACGTCGCCAACAACTCAGGCTGACCATGCTCTACAAGATAACCAGAGGACTAGTTCCTGCTCTCCCTCCCAACACCTTCCTTACTGCTGCCAAGAACAGACGAAAAATCTGCCCCACCACCTTTAAAGGATATGACACACAGAACATCATAGAGAGGCAGATAATCAACAACACATGCTTTATTTTACCACCATCATCATCAGATCTCTACAGAAACTCCTTCGTAAAAACAGTAGTGGAATGGAATAGCCTTCCCGATGACATCATCATCCTGTCCTCACCTAGCTCCTTCTCCTCTGCAATCGGGAGGTACAGGGATGCTGACAAGATCTTCTAGAGTCAACATAATAGAATAGTGATTTTAAACTTTTATTTGTACATACATATTACCAGGCTTCCACAAGAGGAGCCCTCTTAAGATTATAATTAAATAAAATCAGAACTAGCATAGGCAATATGAAGTTAGTATAAAAAGAACTATGAGCATAATTTTATTTTATTTTAAATCAAATTAGCGCGCGCACACCACCACCATGTTAATAGCCACCTATGGCTCCTGTGGTGCTTTCTGCCAACAACATCGTCGGCAGTATCCAGATCCAGATCCAGATCCAGATTGTGCGGGAAAGGAAGTACGAAACCATTATTATGAATAAAGAACTAAAGCTAGCATTTATGTCTTCGTTTCCGGTTGTGAAGAGGAAAAATAGACTAGTTATAACAGGGATGTTGAGGAGACATAATTATAATAAAATACCTATACGTTAGTATATGATCTGCCTATTTGGCGCGCTTATACTTCCACTGCGCATATCGTATTTACCACTTCCGTTATCGTCTCATGGTACTTTTACGTGCATGCTGTTGAGGAAAGTTATCCACAGCTCAGCCTCAGGAGCGCGTACTCGTAGGCAAAGACGAAAGAAGAGACTTCCGAGCTTGTGATTTACCATGCCTGGTGCAAATGGTGCTATCGTCAACTGTGGAACCCATCGAGGAAGGATCAAATGTTTATCGTTTTCCTAAATTTGACAACCAACCATCCCGATTTGGCGATTATTGGGGGCCAGAACTGATCAATAGAGCGATTCGAGTTTCAACAAATACCGAACCACTATTTGCTCCAGTCCAGGCATTTCACACCAGACTGCATCAGAGAGTCCAGTAAGTAACTGCAAACAGAACTAACTAAATAGAGTATTCTACCGTTCCTATCCACTAACTGACTAAGCCACCCTTGAGTAGAATGAACCAATCAGTCCAATGATTTGAAAAAAAAAAAATCAAATAGTCTTTGGAAACTACTTTTTTATGTTCAAATTCATTTCAGACTACATTAGTACATAACTTGAAACTTCTGAAATTTCCTCTCCTTAGGTTGAGATATAATATTTATTTGGAACTAAGCATCATAGATGCACTTTTGTGTGTGTTGCTGTTGACTTTAGTACTTGTAGTTTAATTAATTTAGAGTTCTACTTCTAGAAGCATGTATTGAGTATTTGAGATTCTGTGACCCCAAAGACCGAATGTGTCATGGTGGCTCAGCTGGTTTCCTATGGCGAAGGTCATGGGTTAAGTTCATGCAATGGGTGAACTTATGTGACTAGATAAGCGACTATTCAGATCACCAAGATAAAAATACAATAAATTATGATGTGTTGATGAGATTGTCTCCCATGTCTTAATAACTTATTAACTAGCACAAAAAAAACTTCTTTTTTTTTTTTACCACAGAAGGATAACTTGATTCAATTCAGAGTTATTCAATGCAAAGAGTAGAGTATACCACACATTCTGGAATAATTAAACCAGCATAGTTGCCTTTGCTTTAGACTAGTCAGTAGTTGTGCCTTCGGAGTGACACGTTTTCTCTGAGTACTTTGGTTTCCTCCTTCTAGACAATAATGGTATTGGATGCTTCCCAGCGAAAATTTCTAAAAAAAATTTGTTTTTGTTGTAAATGTGAGAGTGTCATACATGTGAGCATGTCAGTTGGTGTAGATAACCGAGCTTGGAGCCTGATTGGGAATTTGGGGAAAATCGCATAGATCTATAGCACCAAGTATCATTATTATTATATATCTGCACCCACCATTGGCGATATGGCAGACGGGGATAACCATCCCAGGGAAAGAGGGATAGGGACCTGAATCAACACTGAACCACCAGAGCAATCATACTGCTAAAATGGACAGTGAAAATAGTCACATTTTATATCGCCCACCACGGGATTCAAACCTGGGTCATCGGTGTGCCAGGCGAACGCTCTACCACTTGAGCTATGGCGGTGGGACAACTTTAGTGCATATTACTGTTAGTATATGATTGATATTATTATTACACTATCACTCCCCCCATACAGCTCAGCACAATCTTTTTTTGCTTATAATATTGGGTGAAGAAAGTTAAAGGTCGGCAACAAAATCAAAGTAGAATTGAAAAAAACCAAAAACAACTATATAGGATTTGAAAGTTCTGTTGATGTTTTTAGCCTTTTTTTTCAGCAGGAGAACGCTGTTCCCTTGTGTTGGGTAGTGTTCCAATCTTGTGGATGCCATCCGAAAGTGGAGACTCTTAAGACACCAATAAGGAAACCTTCAGTAAGTTTGTGTTAAAGTGATTGAAATGTGATTAAAAATGGAAGCAGATTCAATTTAAAAACAAACAAAACAAAATACCAAAGTAGCAACACTAACATTGCTATAAATTGTATGATTGCATGAGTGCAACCTTTTGGTAAACTTAAAGTGTGAGTCCTATGAAAGACTTCCAGCCTAAGAGTAAGAATGCAGGTTTCAGGGGTGGGAATTGTCCGCCATTTGGCGGATTTCCGCCATAAAAAAAATCCCATCCGCCAAAAACAATAATGCTTCCGCCAAAAAATTTAAAAAAAAAAAAAAATTTTACACTCTTGCGGTGTTTAGACACAGCGCAACAGAAGTCTCACCGGAAGTGAGAGGTCGAGGTCGTTGTACTTAATCACCGCCATCATGTCTTTAAAGGCTATGATTGTACAGCGTGGTGAAACTTTTCAAGAAGGTTTTGGCGTAAAAAACAAATGGAGGTGGGATTGGTTGAAAATATGTTTTTCTTTTTCTTTGGTTGTTTTAGCTGAATAGCAAGTTGGAATGTCATTGCTTGCCATATTGATGTTGGAGCTATGTTTAGTTTTGACAGCTGATATTCAGATGTTGAATATACAGCTGTGTACATGTTCAGCTACTATGTACAAATTTTGTGTGTGTTTGTACAGCTCTCTCTCTCTCTCTCTCTCTCTCTCTCTCTCTCTCTCTCTCTCTCTCTCTCTCTCTCTCTCTCTCTCTCTCTCTCTCTCTCACATATTCATTGTACATGTATACAGTTATATACAAAAATCCTTTTTGAATTTATGTTATTTTCTTTATGCAACGTGTCTGTTAGTTGTACATTGTTTATCAACACTACATCACAGCATTATATTTTTTGGTCATTCAAACAAAAAGCACAAGAAAAAAAAGACAAAAAAGAATGTTTTTCATACTTCAAAACTACTTACATTTTGCAATCAGAATACGCCAGATTGCACAGATTTTGTTCTTGATTTTGAAAATTTTCCGGGGGGGCATGCCCCCGGACCCCCCCTAGTTTCCTTTATTTTTCACTTCAGCAATTCCCACCCCTGAGGTTTGTATGTGGCTGGTTTATATATAATTATAAAAGAAAAAGCAACGAGACTTATCCTGTCCCCTCTATATCTGTGATGCAACGTTCTGTGTTATTTTTGTGTGTCACAATGGTTTACAGAACATTGAGAGGGAGGTTGCTTCATTTATCAACTACTTGGAAATATTTTAAAATTAAATTTTCTTCTCTTCTGCGAGTTTATGCTGCGGTTTCAAAATTGTTCAAGAGGGACTATGTACTGCATGTGACTATATGCATTAATATGTGCTTGTGTATCGTATGAGTTAGGGTGCTGAAAGCACTGTAAGTGGTCCATTCAGCAAAGGCAATTTAAACAAGATGGCAAGCCATGAAAACTTATGTCCAGACATTCACAAATTTAGCTAAAAGATACCCATTTTCAAAAGTGTTAATTTTTATTTAATTAATTAATTTATTTAATTTTCTTGGCGGCATTGTGACTCGGCATTATTCAAGTGAAGCAAAAGGAAAATATGCAACGGTAGGTCATAGCGCAGTGGTTGGAGCACTCGCTACTGTGTCGCAAGTTAAGCATCGTCCAGTGCGGTTAGCACTTGGATGGGTGACCGCAAAACGTGAAGCAACAAATAACAACGCCCCCAGTTGACTCAACTGTGACTGAGTACTTGCTCTCTTAAAGGTGGGGAAGGTAAAGCAGCGAGGGAGAGAGACGGGCATCACCCTCATTACACTGGCCCAAGATAAGTGTGATCTCCAACATCACGCTCCCCTACGGCCACAAGGCTATGGGACCACCTTTCTTTACCTTTTTTTAGGTCATGACTTAAACTACCTGCAAGCAAAACAATTATCCAAATCGGATTGATCAGTCCGTTTTTAGATACAGAGCAAAACGTGTTTAGAAAACGGTGAAGCACAATTATCTAGACCTTTTAGAAAAAACAAAAAAATATGAATTATCTAACATGGTTAGCAATAGTTAAAGCATCCGCAAAGTAAAAATGATGAATTTCAATGAAGTTTTTCTTGAGATAAGGCAAAAAAGAATGTGTTTAACAAAAAAGTGAAACAAGTAGCGACGGACTGACCGATTTGCTTCTGAAGGATGGCCCACACACACATACACTTAAGTCTCTTGCAGGTCTCTCATGCACACGTTACCATGCACAAACACACGTATAACAAATTTATATAAAATTTGACTCTCACGCATACACAATAAAAACAACTTTTCCATTCATTGTAATAGTACTGAGGGGATAAGAATCAAAATAATAGAATATTAAAGTACACAGAGGCTACATAAAATGGACGGTTTATGCTTGTATACGGAGTTAATAGAAATAATTCTTATTTATTTCACGCACCATACATAATACAATTCTACCATTTCAGATAATCTCATCACAGACCAGCAGTTTTCATCAAGGGAAGCAACTTGTTACCACAGAATGGTTATGCATTAAAAATAAAACAGAAAAGAGGTAGTCTGTTTATGATTACAAATAGAAAAGTTAACAGTAAGAAAATCAGATGGAATCGAGTTAGTCATATCAGAATATTAATACTGCAATTAATAATAATACCAATCATAATAATAACAAAAGTAATAATAAGAGTCATAGACTAGGCTGATTGCAGTTTTGTACAAAAGAAATCCACTCACACACACATGACAAACACATACACACACTGTCCATTCAGCGAGTGGACAATTCTGGCTCGCAGCACCACTGAGCTGCATGTTGTTGTTGCAACCGGCACTCAGTATTATTCATGCTTTTTCCCCAAAGATGGAGGACAAAGACCATCCAGGGCAGTCTGAGGTGAAGTTGGAGATTGACATTGCTGAAGAAGCAGAGGGAAAATGGAGGACAACACAAGGTACAGTTAGCCTGTATGTCCATCAGCCTTCATTATGACTTGCTGTATGCTCTTCGTTTTGGATGACCAGCCGCAATCTGTATGGTGATTCATTTGCTGCTGGTAGAAAACAAAATATAAAACATGTTATTTTTTATGCATTCTTGGTTTTTGTCTTTTGAGTTTTATTTATTTTGTGCTTTTTATATTATAGTTGTATTTATGGTGCTTAAACAACCAGACACTTCAAAGTTAGTAGTTTATTTCCTGTACTGGGAGATCTATGTACAGTATTTCCAATGATAGCTTTCCAGTTTCTGAGATAGCAAAATATATTTCCAAAGGTTATGAAAAAAAAAAATTCAAAATTTTTAGAAAATACAATTTTGAATTTTGTTCTATCAGTCTATTGCTTTATCTATCTTTTATTTAGCTGTCATTTTTTATTTGCCTAGTTCACTGAATAATACTTATCACATTTTAAAGTACGTATAACGAGATGTCTCTACGGAATCTATTATTTGTCAGTGTATACATTATTCGTACTTTAAAATGTAATAAATTTATATTGTTTCATGTTATATTTTATTTGTGCTGTAGTTTTGATGATTAAACATACAAACTCACAAGTGGGTATCTTATTTTCTGTACTTGTTTTTAGCAATTACAGGAGTGGAAAGTCCTCGCCTTGCTTACTCCAGCAATGAACAGATCAGTAGAAGAACAACAGACATGGTGCATGTAAAGTCAGACGTGATGCAAGAACCAGAGAGCTGGGTATCGGCAGGATCTCACAAGTTCACGATGGAGCCTGACAATGACAAGATAGAGCCACATGACCCAGTGTTGTCTAAAGTGAAGACAGAGCCTGATAGTGACACAGAGGGAGACCTGCCTGTGTTCTTTGGGACATCAGAACATTTTAGACAAGGTAAGTGCCGCCTTTATGCATCAGGGATCGCATTTTACGTTCACCGGACTAGCCTTTGGACTACACAGAAATGCTGATGTGGGTCGTTTATGACCCATACTTTTTACAGAAGGATTTTGGTGATTATTCCTATTCCGACAATGTGGGTCGTTACGGTTTAGGGGCGAACGTATGTGACTTAGATACGAGACTATTGAGGTCACCAAGGGTTTTCTCCGGGCACTCCAGTTTCCTCCCTCCCTTCAGTAATGGTACAGGACACAGTCAATATAAAAATTTCAAAAATAAAAATTCGATTATCTTTCTTTCTTCTAATAGTAGGTACTCCAAACATTTTTTAAGAACATTGACTATTAAAAAGAAAATGCATTTAAATGAAAGGAAATGTCATGCTGATTCCAATGGTGTATTTGCTTTTTCTGTATGTGCATTAGTTTTCGAGCTATGAATTTTTGTTTATTTATTTTACGTTTGTTTTTTTCCCCCAAACTTGAAATTGCATATTTTGACATTTTCTGACCACTGCCAGACATTAAATATGAAAGTGAATGGTCACTAAATCATTTTTCCAGAGCTTCTATATTCCATACAACAAAAATAATTTATGTTTAGTCCATGAAGAAACATAATTATTCTTTAAGCACACCTTTAAAATCATGAAAAATGCAAAAAACTATATAACAAATGCGATGAAACGACAACGCTAAATTTGTAAAACGCCAATATTTCACAACTCTGCTTCTAATTGACCTACAGAAAAGTATAATATACCAATGGAATCAGCAGGCTGAGAGAAATTTAATTAAATACCTTGTAAATGCTTTTCACAGCATAGAAAACATTTTAAATGTTCTTTACTTTTGTAACAATTGCATGTATGCTGCACTAATATCATCCACATCACGAGCACCCCATATTCTTAAGTCATTTGTCACTGGCAGGCACTCAAAATCCCATCTAAACACAAAATGGGAGCTGACATCAAAATCTATGTCCTCTTTTTTGGGCCAACGAAACAAGTCTTAAATGCGATGAAACGACAATGCTGAATTTGTAAAACGCCAATATTTCACAACTCGGCTTCTAATTGACCTACAGAAAAGTATAATATACTGATGGAATCAGCAGGCTGAGAGAAATGTAATTAAATACCATGTAAATGCTCTTCACAGCATAGAAAATATTTTAAATTCACTTTACTTTTTTAACAATTGCATGTACGCTGCACTAATGTCATCCACATCACGAACACGCCATAGTCTAAAGTCATTTGTCACTGGCAGGCACTCAAAATCCCATCTAAACACAAAATGGAAGCTGACATCAAAATCTATGTCTTCTTTTTTTGGCCAACGAAACAAGTCTTCTTCTGAGAGAGCGACCAGCTGGAGGAGTAGTCGATTCGTACACAAGTCTGATGGGGGGCGTGGTGGAGCATCTCGCTTGGTTGGCAGGAAACTCGGTTTCAGTTTGTTGTATGTTTCATCAGCTACAACAAAAAAAAAAAAAAAAAAAAAAAAAAAAAAAAGCAGCATTGCATTAATATGACACAGGAGGCAAAATATAAAACAAAACAAAAAGAAAGAAAAATAAAACTTCAAGAAAAAAAAGCAGTGGGGTGGTGAGTGAATAGAGGAAAGGACAAATCAAAATAGTATGACAAGAACTATGGATCATCAATATAATAATATTAATAATAATAAATCTTTACAATGGCGACCATAAACATTAATACTATACAACATAGTTTTTCATATCAAACAACTGTTAAACTTAAATTTAAATAACATACAAATGAACAACAATGGCATAAAAGTAAAGATAAAACCAAAGTAAAATGTAATCACTATTGCTTTTTTTTTATCGCATATATCAGTAAAATTAATGTACACAAAAAAAAATCCTCAATCCTGGCTAAGTAAAAGTACTAAAACTAAAAGATAAGTTAAAATTATATTTGGCTGCAATTTAATTTATGTTTAAAAACATTGGGTCTTGTAGTAATTGGGAGAGATTTGGATGCTTGCAGAACAGCTCAAATAAAAAATCAATAACAAAAATAGCTTCAACACAAATTGCCCTAATAGGCCTAACCACTGCCACAAGTTTCTAGCTCACTAGCTGTAAATGAAAACGAAAGTAAACAGTGCTGAAGTCACGTGACTTAGCAAGATCGTTTTTTCTTAAGTCCCTGTGCATATTTTACCCCAATGGAATATATGCTAAGAATCTTTAATATATGCAGATAAAATATGTTACCAGTTAAATCTGATGGAAAAGGTGTATCTTAATTAATTTCACATATTTTTGACCATACCATTCAACCTACATCGATTCTCGATTGTCAACTTCCGGTCTTCAAATAATTGCTAAACAATTGGCCTATCATTTGAAAAAATATATTTATCGACAATACAAATGTTATTAACAAGTATTTAAAGGCTAAACTTACCAACAGGTGCCTTTAGATTGACTTGTGACGACGTGCAAGAAGATACACTGACGATCGACTGAAGCGGTTCAGTCTCCTTGTTTACATCGTACTCCGCCATTACCGACGCTCTCGCGCTCAACACCACTCTCCATTTATAAATAATCTCAGCTAGTGTGAACTCACAAATCCTAAACTGATTACATATTATTGTAGAAAAAAGATTTGCCTTTCCAACGAGCTACTTTTTAAACAGATCGATTCAGTAGAAGCTATCTAAAAGAAGCAACAAAAAGTTCCACAACAGATCACAAAATGAATTTCCCACTGAATTTTAAAAAAAATTGCACCGGAAGAAAGCCAAAATAGTACAGATTCTTTCATTGGTCGATTTTTTTGTTGGAGATTAATTCCCTAACTGAGATTTCATTTTGTATGGAGGTGGGGTTGAGAGCGCCCTGTGAAGATGGCGTCTGTCACAACCGAGGCAGTGCATCGCAAAACACGTTTCGTACTTTGAAACTTGGATATCTTTCACTCAAAGAAACACACGCATAAAAGATAAAAGGCTCAGGGATTTATTTGGTATGTTTTTATTCAACATCAGGCAAAACAATCAAGAGAACAACTGCAGTGAAAGTGGCCCTTTTGGCCCATAGGGCCATAATGGCGACATTTGGAGTACCTACTAATAGCGATCTCCCTGCCTTTACACCACCTGTTTGAGTGATGGATGTGTATTAGGTGTGTGTGAGGGTGGATGAAACAGGTGAGCGTGTATGTTGGTATAGATCGCCGCGCTTTGAGCCTGATTGATTTGGGGAAAGGCGCGTATATAGCATGCTGTATTATTATTATTATTATTCTTATTATTATTATTATATTAGGACCCACGTTTTTTGTACACACTGTGTAACACATTTTGGCATGTCTCCATACCCTGACCTCCACCAAAAGCTAATGAACATCATCAATGATCATGTCTTCGAGCAGATGGGGATGATTTTTCTATAAGGCTTGCCAACACGCTCGACTTGTTGTTAACCAATACAACAGTTCATACGTATCAAGCCAGTACATTGAATCTCAGACCACACCATCGTGTACGCGGGGTTCAACATCCATGTGCAGAAGAAAAAGCCAGTGTCCAGACCAGTCCCTCTATACAACAAAGCCGATTGGGAAGATCTCAGAGTAGCAGTCGGCAACATCCCCTCTCACATTAGCAGACTTGCCTACCGTACGGTCGTTCGCCGTATTAGTACGTTATTTAGCCTTGAAGTACGGTCGTATGGTCAGTTCGCAAAAAATACGGTCAATAGGTTTCATAAAATATGGTCAACGGGTTTTATATGTGTGTGTGGTTAAAAGACGCGCAGTGTAGTTACTTCCCTTACCTAGGTTCCGGTTCCGGTTTATAGCAAGTTTCTGGAGCAAAAACAATGTCAAAACGAAGCCATTCACCTGATAGATTAGAGCCTAAAGCCAAACAGCCAGCCCGTAAGCAAGACTTTTTAAAAGTTTATAGCGAAAAATGGCCTTGTTTGACGAAGTCTGCGAAGGGTCAGGAGTTTGCGCGCTGCACATTATGCAAAATCGACTTCACTGTAGCACATGGCGGCCGACATGATTGTGAGAGACACATTTCCTCCAAAGCCCACGAGAAGTGTGAAGGCGCTGCAAAAGGGTCCGCATCAATCAAAAGCCTGTTCACAGCTCGGGCTATGACAACTGCTAGTGAGCCATTGAAAGTCATACGTGCCGAAGCCATGCTCTGCGACTACGTTGCCTCGGGAAAATATCTCTATCAGCCAGGCGGAAAAGTTGGCGCACCTGATGAAGGAAATGTTTTCCGACAGCCAGATAGCACAAGGTTGGTTGGAACAGATTTTTAGCCCTTAAAAATAATTTGTTGTTTGTTTATTTTCTGTGTTGAATTCTAAAATATTTGTTTCTCTTCTGTTGTTTTTTAAATTTAATGTTGACTCTAGTCTAGGCTCTTACATAACTTTAAAATAATTTAAAGAGACCTCTGTGAAAAATAAGCTTTTGTATTCATGATAAGTATAATTTATTGTTCCAAACTTTGACTTTCACTTGTCTACGTGTAAATTATTATACAACTTGAACTATACAGATTGTGTTAGTTGTACAGTGCACTGTAGCCTAATTATTGCTGTGTAGTGAATGTATTATTATTCTGTATTGTGTGCTCATTACTGTCACACAGGTCTTCAGTGTGGAAGAAGCAAAGCCACAGCAATCATTAAGGAAATGTCTGCTATGACCATGGCCGACTTGAGGGAAAAGCCATTTAGCCTAGCCACAGATGGCAGTAATGAAGCTGATGCCAAGCTGTTTCCCTTAGTGGTTAGGACATTTGACGTCACTAATGGCCAGCTGGGATGTGTGACCACACAGCTGTTGGCTCTTAGAGACTGTGAAGAATCGGCCACAGGTTGATTGATTGATTGATTTATTGTTGCTTTAGGTCCAGCGGACTCTTCCGAGCCAAATCAGGACCGGACAACCCCCGATCCGCATAAAAGATCTGCTGAAACAACCCCAGTGGGAAAATTGAATGCCCTCCACCGGCCAGTCACTTTACAATAAAGACATCCCACGCGGGGGACGGCTAAGGGTTGACCTCAACTACGCGAACACCCCGGTTACAAAAACAAAATAGAATACAAACATCATTATAAATCATCAATGAAACACATACATATAAAATGCCTATAGTGCTAAATAGTACAATCATAGGAAGCCCTAGTGACCACCCGGCAGAAAGCGTCCAACACTCCCAAGCTGATCCAACAGACCTCATACACAAACAAGGAGTCTTGTCCAGGAAGAGTTTTCAAGAAAAAAGGTAGGTCATTGATCTAGCGAAGAAGAAGATAGTATAGCAGAGTGAAGGACAGAGCAGGAATAGGAAAGAGTAAATGAGGAAGACAGCGACAGTGGGAATTTAAAGCACTAAATTTCCATAAAGTGGGGATATTATTTATACTGAAAACCCCCGGCACTCCAACGGGGGTACTGTTGCCGCAGTGAAACTGTCTTGCCTATAAAGGAAAGACAGGTTTTCAACTGTGGCTTTCACTGTTCCCTTTATAGGTTTGAACAATCTACAGTGGCAAGATTGCTCATGACCCCAAGGGGTGATCGGCCACAGGTGAGCTGCAGGCAACATGTTTTATGTTACATGTTAAGATTATTTCCTGTATGTGAGAATTTTTGTTGATGACAAATTATGTTACATGTTCGGAGTTGTGTGTCAAATTGTACACCTGATTTTTAGAGTGCTCTGTATGTTCATTTCAATCATTCAGCTTTGCTAATGATACTTCTTTGTGCTTTGTTTAGGCGAAAATATCTTCAACCTTGTTGACAAAGAGTTACACAACCATGGCATCACATGGAAAAACTGCCTTGCTTTTGGGTGTGACAACGCTGCAGTGATGACTGGGCGCCACAAAGGTGTTTTTGCCTTCATAACCCAGAAGAACCCTAGTGTGTACCTGGCAGCTTGTACACTGCACTTAGTCCACATTGGTGCAAAGAAAGGTTTGTTAGTGTTACTGTAATTTTATTAACTGGACTAACTTTTAGTTCTGAGTTAGTTTTCTGTTATGTGCATTTGATTTTGTAATTGTGGACAGGGTATCACAAAACCTGTATTATGTTTTAAGGCTGTATCATGTATTTAATGTTTCTCGGGGTATTTTGTTATTAGACTTATTATTCCCTTCATCTTAAAAGTCTTTCTCCAACATGACTCATGCGGGCATTCAAAGTGATGTGCACATGTTTGCGTGATTGCAGGTGCTGCATGTCTCCCATCCATTGAAGAGCAGATCATTGACATATACTACTTCTTCAAAAAGAGCACCCTACGCCAGAGCACACTGAAACAACTCCAGGAACTGTATGATGTGGAGCAGCAGAGGATGCTCAAGCATGGATGCACACGTTGGCTGAGCATTTCAAGGTGACAATTTCTAGGTTTTTAAAGTGTACATGCAGAATATGTTTGGTGGGGAGGGGGTAATAAGTTGGAGTATTTTACTTCTCACAAATCAAGCCATAGTAGATATTTGAGTAACTGTGTTTGTATGTTGCAGGTGTATCAAACGCCTTCTTGATAACTGGGAGCCACTGCGGCACCTCTTCCTTGAAGCAAGCAAGAAAAATAAAGATGATGCTAAGAAGAGGAGTGCAGAAGAGTACATTGGTGTATCAAAGCAAAAGGTTGAGAGCATCAACAACTTCCTGCGTTCCCCAACCAACAGGCTGTTCACACATTTTCTCAGCTACACTCTGAAAGTCTACGATGAGGTGCTTGTAAAACTTCAGGCAGAGGAGCCATTGATCCATCAGTTGCAGCCAGCCCTGGAACAGCTGATCAGACGACTTTTCAGCAGGTTTTTGAAACCGTCTGCAGTTAAAGACCAGTTGTTGACTGATGTCAAGTTCAACAAGGAAAATCAGAAAGCAGATGAGGACTTGATGGTGGGGGAGGAGGCCAGGAAGATGCTGGACAGCCCTAAAGACCACAACTTAAAGCCTGAGCGTGTAGCCGAGTTTTACACTTCTGTGCGTGCCTACTTTGAAGCCACATGCCAGTATTTAATTCAGAAACTCCCCCTCACAGACCCCTTGCTTCAGCACACAGCAATCATTAATCCTTCAGCACAGTTGACTGCTGGCTCCCAAGATGTGCGTTTTTTCATCAAGAGATTCCCTGCTCTGATGCCACCAGATGCCACAGCTGAGCAGATTGAAGAAGAATTTGCTGAATACCAAACAACTGATGTCAAGGCAATTGTGGGTCCAAATACAAGGGTAGATGAGTTCTGGGTTGAGCTCAGCAAGAGGCACCCACAGTTCCTGCACTTGTGCCAATTTATGCTGGGAATTTGCACCATTCCTCATAGCAGTGCTGCCTGTGAGAGGGTGTTCAGTTGTGTGCGGAAAACCTGCACTGACAGCAGGTCCCTGATGTCTAAAGACACAGTAGAAGCGCTATTGGTTGTAAAATCAAAACCTCCGAAGCCTCACTCCAACGAGGAACTGCAGCAGCTAAAAAAGTGCATATGCACAGTCACTGCTAAAGTACAAGTAGACATGAACAGAACATCTCCTGATCTATGTAATGTTTACAGTTTGCAGTCATGTTTGTTTGTCAGTGTTGAATTTAGGTTTAGCAACAAGAAACAATTATCTGTATTCTGCCAACAAAAATGTTGTGTGTACTTTACGTGACAATACATTATACACCGTAACTTGAAGTTTGTGTGATCTGCTGCCTTTGAGTAGGCCTATGCGAGAGAAATTTTGTTGTGCCCTCTTCTTCAAAACGTTGACATGAACACATGTCCTTTCATCAACTTGTAATATCTGTGGCTTACTAAATATGCATTTGTACATATATTTTACTACACTTAGTGCACAATGTCAATATTAATTATATTAGTGTGGTACATAAAGAAAATATGTCCATCAAAAATATGGTCCGAGCTTGCAAAATATGGTTTTGAGCTGCCTGGAGTACTGACGACAGTTTTTGCAGGTAGGCAAGTCTGCATTAGCAACCTTCGTGCCCAGGGTGAGTCCTCAGTTAGGTGCTGTGAAACTATTTCCGGACCAAGCTTCTTGAAGCTGTCTGGGCCTACATCATGCACAAACAGACTTCTACCAGCAAAAGTCATCAAACCTAGATAACATCTGCTATATGCCGATTCATTAACAGGCACGAGAGGGCGTACAGGTGATGGAGGAAGACTAGGTCCCCTGAACACCATGATGAAAGGAAGAAGCGCAGTGGAGGAACCCAGCGCCAAATCCGCTGAGCCTACTGGGTTTATGTGAACAGCACCTAGATCTCGGAGGACCCATCAGAGAGCAAGCCACTAAGTACAAGCGCTTCTTGTCCTTTTTTAAGAACCAGAGGTCGGCATCCACTGGAGTGAACATTTTTGAAGATCTGCGGAATCCTGCGTTCAGACCCCAAAGAGAAAGCAGAGGCGCTGAACAGACAGTTTCAGTCGGTGCTTGGGGATAGCAGGACGTACATGGAGGAGGAATTAAATGACGAGTGTAAGATGCCATCCAGAGGCGTTCCTCCGCTTGACAGCACCACCATCTCTGAAGAGGGCGTCAAGAAGATCCTAAAGCTCTGGCCCAGATGGGATCAGTGCTCGCATCCTGAAGGAGCTAACTAACCCAGGAGGTAGCACCAGCCTTGGTCTGCATTTACCAGCAGTCCTTGCGAACCGGATAGTTACCAGCAAACTGGAAGAGTGCCTTTGTGAGACCATTTCCAGTGCCTTTGTGACTCCGATTTACAAGAATGGGAAGCACTACGACCTGGTGAACTATCAGCCTGTTTCCATGACTTGTATAGCCTGCAAAGTGATAGAGCACATCATGGTTTCCTCAACAATGGGACACTTTGAGAGAAACAACATCCTCTGACCACAGCAGCATGTTTTCAGAAGACAGCGCTCCTGCGAGATGCAGCTCATTAAACTAGTGGACAACATGGAAGTGGGCCTTTAAACAGACGTGCTTGTCATGGACCTGGCCAAAGCCTTTGACAGAGTTAACCACAGTCTGCTTCTTCACAAGCTGTGCCATTATGGGGTCCAGGACAGTGTACTGCGCTGGATTGAGAGTTTTCTGTCGGAAAGGCATCAGACAGTGGTGGTTGAAAGGCACCCAGTGGGAATACATCCATGTTAGGTCCGGGGTCACCCAAGGCTCAGTTATTGCCTTTTCTTGGCTTACATCAATGATTTCCTAGACACCCTATCATCACTGTCCAGACTGTTTGCTGACGACACTGCTGCCTATAGAACGATTGCAGGCCAGGAAGACCAAGCTTAGCTACAATACAACCTCGACTGCTTGGCAGAATGGGAGACAAGCTAAGACATGCAGTTCCATATGGGCTATTGCGTCGTTGGCCAGTCTCCAGACACAAAACAACCCTGGAATGCTCCTACCAACTGCGCGGTCACACGCTGGATACAGTGACATCGACAAAGTACCTGGGAGTCACTCCAGAAGGAAATCAACTGGGACCAACATGTTGATGCCATCACAACCAAGGCCAGCAAAACTCTTGGGTTTCTGCGGCGAAACCTGAAGTTAGCTTCCACCGAACTGCAAGAAAGGGGTTTACACGCAAAGCTAGAGGAATATTGAGAAGATTGAGGTAATATAGCGGCAAGCTCCATTCTACACTGCTACCACAACACCATTAGTGTGAGCACCATGAATGGATGTATAGGATTTCTCACTCTCAAGGGATGACGAAAAAAAGCCAGACAGAATTGGCCAAGCTCTGGTGCGACACAGCAAGCTGCAGCCAGTGCCAGCCTGCAGCTGCAGAGGTCATGACCTGCAGTACCGGCTGATCCAGTGCAGGACAGACTACGGGAAGTTCTACTTCTTACCCCTCACAATCAGGAACTGGAACGCCTCTCTATCAAGGAAGTCATCACCTCTGACCCATTTGACAGCACACTGCTGTCAGTCGGTCCTTAACAAACACAACTACTCGTCTGCCCCTACCACCTCCTCACCCCCTCCTTTATCCAACCCCAACTGTTACTAGTACTAGCTTATTACCATTTAAAACAATATGTATATTATTCTTATTTATTTTCCTTATTAAATGTTCAGGTGCAACGATTTGTGGGCCTGGTACAGCATTAGGCTGTGCTGGGGCCGGTACTCAGGCCTCCACTTGCTGTAGCTGGAATGCATTTGCTGAGTACAGCAGCTCCACATATATTTGCACCTACAGCAAGCAGGCCTAGATTATCCTGCACACAATATACTTCTTTTTTTTTTCACAACCGCGGAAAACACGACAACCCACTAGCAACATCCAATAGCCGCAAATGAATCGAAGTACTGATTGTGGCTGCTCAACCTAAGAAGAAGAAGAACAGTCAACAAAGGAATGTAGTTCTTGCTCAAATTGAGTTGAACTCCTCGGTGTTTCCCTGTTGTTATCAAAAGGCAGACATTCCAGAACAATCTCTTTGAAATGTATGGTTCCTAAACGACCCACATCAATCCTGACAGGAATATTCGCTTTTTTTTCTCTTTAAGATATATGGGTCTTAAACGACCCCAGGCATGGGAATTGTACGCCCATTTGCGTATATACGCCCCTACCAAAATCCAAATGCGCTCCTGAATTTTTCAGTACACCCCTGGAAAAACGTAAGCAAATAAACTGATAGCGCATCTTTTAGTCGATTGCCGTTCACTCAGAGAGTTATCGTTCTTGCGCGCTAGCGATTGCCACCATCTTGACTTTATACTGCAGATTACGGTCTCGAACGGCTATGTACAATGGTTGTTTCTAAAATAAATGACCAATAACGAAAGAAGATACTCTAGCGCAGCCCAGCAACTACTTTTTTTGAAAATGCATTTTCAACTTGGTTACAAAAAATGTGGGGGGTGGGGGGTGGGAGCTTTATAAAATTTGCTTGCCTCTAATTTTTGTT
This sequence comes from Oncomelania hupensis, assembly GCA_036898135.1. Lineage (NCBI taxonomy): Eukaryota > Metazoa > Mollusca > Gastropoda > Littorinimorpha > Pomatiopsidae > Oncomelania > Oncomelania hupensis. The sequence continues at coordinate 23,612,843 of CM072522.1, read as the reverse complement.
TTATTAGGTAACCTGATGTGTGTTTTAAATAATACAACAACAAAAAATAAACTTTTTGAGCGTAAAGCCTTTCAAATTATAGAAAATTCAAGACCACACGACGAATGGTTATGCCCTTTCCGAGTCGCCGCCATGTTGTTTTTATTCGTTGTCACGGCTTCGCAAACACGCATTCAGATTAGAACATGCGTTTCACATTAAATTATGAAGTAATGTCAACTCCAGGGGTGAGTTTTGTTTGCAAAACAATATTCTTTCTTCTCTTATGTTTATTTCTGTGAATTTTGCAAGGTCTTCATTTTGCATAATTAGTCTAATTCTCGAGTGAGTTAATAATAATAATAATAATAATGGACATTTATATAGCGCTATTACTTGTCTTTTTACAGACAAGCGCATAGCGCTTTACATGAAAAGAAAGAAACAAACATGAAACAACTTACAATATTGCATTAAAAATTATACAATGAGAACAAAAATAAAACCCCACACACAAAATAAAAAAACAACAACATAAAGTTAGCTTTCTGCAAACAAGTCATCACAATCACAGCAAATCCACAAGCATGGCCAAAAGCAGAACAAATATGAGCTGCGGCTAGGGTCTATAGAATGAAGGATTTAGTCAGGATAGTAGAGTTTGAAGAGGTGAGATTTTAGAGCTTGCTTGAATGAGGGTGTGGTCTGCTTCAATGCTTGTGTCTGATGTTGGCTGGAAGAGTGTTCCATTGTCTGGGTGCACAATAGGTGAATGCCCGTTCTCCGTACATTTTGGTGTTGGTGTTTTGAATGCAGAGTGTGCAAGATTCAGAAGAAGAGCGAAGAGTGCGGAAAGGGACATAGAGAGACAGCAGATCTGACAGGTATGAAGGGCAGGTTCCAGAGAAGAAATTGTGGCACAGAACGGACAGTTTGTATTTAGTGCGGGCCTCTATGGGTAGCCAATGAAGCTTATGGAGTAGTGGAGTGATGTGATCGCGCTTTTTTGCCCTGAAGTCTAGCCTAGCAGCACAATTCTGGACTTTTTGAAGTTTGTCTAGATGACTTGGGCAGGAAGCCAGTAGGGCATTACAATAGTCTAGTCTAGACAAGACTAAAGCACAGACTAAGGTGATGGTTGCTTGAAGGGTTAAGTAGCAGCGAATGGAGCTGATCTGACGCAAGGCAGCATATGCTGATTTACAAACTTGTGCAATATGGAAATCAAGCGTCATGTCACTCGACATAAAAAAGCCAAGATTTCTAGCTGACTGAGAGAACGAGATTTCGAATCAGGGGTTGTCCAGTCCTGATTTGGCTCGGAAGAGTCCGCTGGACCTAAAGCAATAATCATGTAATGTAATGTAATGCATCTTTACTACAGAAAAGAGTGTTGATAACATGTTTATGTAAAGTATGTTTTTATGAGCCAAAAGTAAAGTGATTAAATGTATTTTTAATTCCATTTGTTCACTTATTTCTATGCTGAGAAGTGGTACAAATTGCGTTGAAAACTGCAAAATCTCTCGGCTTTACCGCGGCCCTCTGGACCCCCGGCCATTTGTACTCCCTTCCAAGTCTTGGTCATTCCCATCCCTGGACCCTCATAGCCGTTTGTGTATAGTTGAAAATCAGACGTTGTTTGTTTATTTTGTCACCAATAAGTATTAAAATTTGAGGAAATTAGCTGTGACAGATGCTGCCACTGAGATCATAGGCAAGCATCGCCCAAAGAAGAAACCGTGGATCACACCTGGACTTTTGGACCTGTGTGACAAACGAAGAGAGATGAAAAAGAAAAAGAACACCTCACAAGGAGCTGATACCTACCAACAAAATCAACAATGACATCGGAAAAGACATGCGCACAGCAGAGAACTGGATTGAAGATCAGTGCAAGGAAATAGAGAACAGTCTAAACAAAAACAACAGCAAAAAGACCTACCAGACTGCGAAGCGGCTGACAAGTGTTAAACAGTCCAAGGTCTCCATGATCCAAAGCAGGTCTGGCATATATGCCTTACAGAAGAGCAAAAAGTCTTGGATAGATGGACAGAGTACTGCTCTGACCTTTACAACCAAACACCAAACGGAGACACATCAGTTTTAGTATGTTCCTAGAACAGAGAAAAAGAAGTAATCTTCCCAATTCTCCGAGAAGTTGAGTCAGCAGTGCAATCGCTGAAGAAGGGGAAGTCAGAGGGAGCGGACAACATACCTGGAATATACCTGCAGCATTGTTTCAAGCAGGAGGAGAAGCGATGATTGACACCCTTATGATTATCTGTAACAAGATCTGGCAGAGTGGGGAGTGGCCTACACCATGGATCCAGTCGCTTGTCATCACTCTTCCCAAAAAGGGTAAGATTCAGGAGTGTGAAAATTACCACACCATCAGCCTCATCAGCCATCCCAGCAAGGTCCTCCTGAAAATAATGCTCAACAGGTTGAAACCCCAAGCTGAGCAAATCATAGCTGAAGAACAAGCAGGATTCAGGGCAGGACGAAGTATAATTGAGCAGATTTTCAACCTCAGAATAATCTGCGAAGAATACCTACAGCACCAACATCTATATCAGGTGTTTGTAGACTTCAAGAAAGCGTTTGACCGAGTCTGGCATGCAGCTCTGTGGGCCACCATGACCCGGCATGAGAGTGTACAACATAATAATAATAATAATAATAATAATGAAGTGTTCTTATTAAGCGCAATTCCCCTTGCGGGCTCAACGCGCATGCAAACAGCAGCCGCACGCATTCATACAAAAACACTGCCGTACGGGAATGGAGGGAGGGGGCAGAAAGTACTGGATAAGCATAAAAATGTCAACGGAGTAATGGTTTACAGATTAAAAGCTGCGCGAAAAAAGTATGTCTTGAGCTTTGTCCTAAAGCTCGCCAGCGATGAAACGTTCCTCAGCTCAGTGGGCAACGAATTCCATATCACAGGGGCCAGAGCACTGAAAGAGCATCAGCGTATCATTATTGAAGTCATCAAAAGCCTGTATGACAAGGCTACCAGTGCAGTCCTCCACAACAGCGCCATCGGAAACTGGTTCAGAACAACAATCGGTGTGCGTCCAGGATGCCTACTTTCTCCAACACTCTTCAACATTTTTCTGGAGCGCATCATGTCAGATACTCTTGCAGATCACAAAGGCACAGTCAGCATAGGGGGTAGAGCAATCTCCAACCTCCGTTTTGCGGATCACATTGATGGATTGGCTGGAGAGGAACAAGAACTTGAACAGCTGGTACAGAGGCTTCACCACCTCAACAGCCTATGGAATGGAAATAAGTGCAGAGAAGACCAACATGATGACCATCAACACCAATGGCATCAACACAGACATCAAAGTCCAAGGCCAATTCCTCAATACGGTGCATATCTTCAAATATTTAGGACCCATTGTATCCCGACGGGAAGTCCTCTCCAGGATCACACAAACAACTGCTGCCCTGACAAGGTTGAAGCCCATTTGGAAAGACAGGACCATCGGTCTACACTTCAAGGTAAGGCTGCTGCTCTCCCTTGTCATCTCCATCTTCGTATACACTTGCGAAACATGGACCCTCACAGCAGACCTACAACGAAGAATACAAATGCAGATGAGGTGCTACAGAAGACTTCTGGGCATTTCCTATACCCAGCACATCACCAATGCAAAGTCCGAAAATGATATAGGAAAAAAATGTCAGTCTGCCCGCCGTTTGGCGTCTGTTTGTGCAAAAAACTTTAAAGTGGCTAAGTACTCTGAGCCTATTTCAACTGTCACAACCAAACTTGGTAAGATGGTGTATACCCACGAGACCTCGAATATGAACAGTGAATGAATAACTTCACTTCAAGGCCAAGGTCACAGGGTCATCATATGTTAGTCAAAAAATTACTATTTTCACAAAATTTCAATTCTAGGTTATTAATATTATGATTCTTTGATGCATGATAGATATCAATGAGACACGTACTATGCAAATTTGGTCAACCTCCAAAGTAACATCACTGGAGCTGTCCAACGTTGGTTTGTATAGGTACTTTGAAGTGGCCTTGACCTAAACTATGAAAAATATAAAGTCCAAACTTGTTGTATTTAGAGATGATAGAGTGATCTTTCATAAATTTTCTGTTTTTTTGCGTTGATCTTGAAGGTCAGGGTCATTATAAGCCTGGCAGAAACATACTAAAAATAGGTCATCATGCAGTGGAATGGCTGTTTATTTAACCCACAGTATGCAGCAACATTGGGTTATTTGATCAGACATGCATGAGGGTCAATGACCTCTGAAGGTCAAGAGCATAGAAAGATCAACGTCTGTATTTGCATTTGTTACGATAAAGCCGAGTGTCAACATCGCCAACAAAATGAACACTTTTGAAAACAAAAAATTCGGCTTCCATGCGTGTCTGGAATTACATTTGAATGGCTTGCCATCTTTTTCTTTTGTTTTCAGACTGCAGTGATCCACTGGCAAGAGAGACGACCTCGGTGAATTTAGAAACTGCAGCCTGCATCCGTCAAATCAAACCTCAGGTAAATTCTCATTGCACCTATGATTGTCATTATCAATAGGTAATGGTCTAATGGTAGTGCTTCGGCTTGCGGATCTGAAGGTCCCGGGTTTGAGCCCTGGCCGGGCCATTGTGTTGTGTCCCTGGGAAAGACACTTTACTCCTGTTTTCCTACTCCTTCGGATGAGAGTATAAACCGATGTCTAGTCTGTGTCGCATACATTCCATCATAACGGACTTTAAAGATCCTGACGCTCATGTCCTAGACGGGTGAGTGCCGGTGACAAGAACACACCCAGCATGCACCTAGGTCCTTCTCCCCCCATCCCTGGCTGCCCAGGATTGTGCTCAGTTGTCCGGGCGTCAGACCATGCGCCCAAAGGCTGCAGGTGGGCGTCTCGGGCGGCTTGAGTTAGATCCTGTATCGGCCAGCGCCTTGAGCAGCTCTTGAGCTGGAAAAGCGCTATATAAGAACGATTAAAAAAATAAATAAAACTGCTGATCTGAACTGCGTTACATGAAAGCAATAAATATGTACAACTTGTGGTTCCAATTTGATTTAAATGATCGAAACTATGCATACCAGTCTTTCTCAATAATAGGTGCTTTCCCACTCTTGTCTAAACAGCTTTTCTTCTTTCCATTGTATTGGTCATAGTGGAGATTGTGTAGACTGTAGGGGGGTTTTGCGTTTGTCTTTGAGCATTGGTGGATGTTGCTGTCCAGAAATACAGGGATTACAGGAAGGAAACATTATTATAATCTTCCCTTAAATATTCTGAGAAATTTACTTTGAAGTTGGTATATCTTTCCATTAAGAGTTATTGTCTCAAGACTATCTCAGTAACTGAGGCTCCTCTTATTTCTCAATTTGTTTCCACAGTTCTCATCGATGCAAACTGCAGCACCAGACAGTCCATGGCAGGCTGTCGGCCCCACAGCCCCTGCACAGTCATCAGCTGTCGACTTCTCTTCTGCCTCCCACGCTTCCTCCCACAGTGATGTCGGTGTTAGAGACCAGGAGAGAGCAACATGGAGAAAACAGCAGCACGATATTGGACAGCAACAGAGTCATGTGTGTGATGTTTGCGACAAAGCATTCAGTCGGCCTTCTGGTTTGAAAAGACACAAGCTGTTACACACTGAGCAGAAAAATCAGGGGAGTAGCGCTGGTGATAGGGCTTATGTAGACATTGGTAGCTTAAAGAAACACAGCAAGTTGCATACAGGGGACGAGCAGCAAGGGTGTGGTGTTGGTAGCGAAGTGTTTACCTATGCCAGAAGCTTGCAACTACACAGATGGATACATACAGGAGAGGAAAATCATGTTTGCGAAGTTTGTAGTAAAGCTTTCACCCTGGAAAGCCATTTGAAGGCTCACCTACTGATTCATACAGGAGCTAAAAGCCATGTTTGTCAGGTTTGTGACAAAGCCTTCACTAAAGTTCAGAACTTGAAAAAACACATGCTGACGCACACAGGCGAGAAAAATCATAAATGTGACGTTTGTGATAAAGTTTTCACTCACGCTCAACACTTGCGACGACACTGGGTTAGCCACACTGGAGAGAAAAACCATGCCTGTGACATTTGTAGCAAAACTTTCAGTCGACCCGAAGTCTTGAAGCAACACATGTTAACACACAAACAAAAGAAAAGCCATGTGTGTGATATTTGCTCCAAGGCTTGTAGTCGGGCGGTACACTTGAGAGAACACAAATTGACACACATGGCTACCAGAGAGAAGAATCATGTGTGTGATATTTGTAGCAGAGCATTTGCCTATCCTAACGCCTTGAAGTTACACAGGTTGATACACACAGGAGAGAAGAATCATGTTTGTGATGTCTGTACCAAAGCTTTCCGTACTGCTGGGACTTTAAAGCAACACAGACTGACTCATGAAGAAAAAAGAGAAAGGAATTACATATGCGATCTGTGTACCAGATCCTTCACTGAACCTGGAATCTTAAAGCGCCATAGGATGAGACATCCAGAAGTAAGAGAGAAGAATCATGTGTGCGATGTCTGTACTAAAGCCTTCATTGATGCTTGGACCTTAAAGCGACACAAACAAACACACAAAACAAGAGAGAAGAAGTACGTTTGTGATGTGTGTTCCCTAGCCGTCTTTGATGCTCCCACCTTAAAACGACACAAACAGAATAATTGCAAGTTGCATTGACAATGTTGTAGATTCGTAACATTCAATGTTTTATTTGTCACAGGTTGTAATATTCACTCAAAGTTCTCTGCCAACTGCATGCCCTGGGCACAAAGGTGAACTTTTACTGTCCAATTTAAGAGAACTTAAGGTGGTACAAGAGACTTCGGTTTTCAGAAACTTAACGTCACAGACCGGTTTTATAGTTATTTGGATCTGATGACTTAATATTATTGTTAGTCTGTTTCTTGTGAGAAGATATTGGTAATTTTTTATGAGAGCTAAATTTTAATTTGTTTAGCTAGTCACATGATAGTTCACTAATGTAGAGAATGAAGAAGTGACCGGTCAGTGCACAGAAAGTATATCTTACAGTGTTAATAACTTAAAAAGCACATGAAATGCAAGTGATTACAGAAATTGAAGTCAGACTGCACCAAAAATGTGTTCTTACCATTCACAGTAACAGAGAATCAGTACCATAAACAAGCACAACACACCACATTATATGTCACTTTTCTTCTTAAATACCACAACAGTCAACAAAATATTGTTTAGTCAGTGCTTCAAACACTATAGAAACCAAGTTTAAAAAACAATGGTCAAGAAATATGTAATTCTTCTGAATAAAATAGAAAAAGAGATGAAAATATTTCAAGCACACCACCAGAAATGAGCAAGTTAACACTGACAAAGAAATACCTGCTAAAAGAAAAGGGAAAGAAAGGCTGGCGTCAATGCTAAATGCTGGAAGAAAACTCAAGGATCTCTATGAAGCTCAGCCGTGATGCCATATGTTCCATTCTCAATTCTCCTTCCGGATCCATGAAGATCATTGATAGGTATTCTAAAATCAAACCATAAAGCAAACTTGTTTACAAGATAATCTTCCAGTCTTGTGTCATGTAAATGGAGGTCTTTAGAAATTAAATCAACTGTATCAGTCCTTAAAAGACCCCCACCTAAAATCTTACTAATCTTGTCAAACTGCTGAAACCCCAGCGTTCCATTCGCGAATAATTGATTAGGCTTGCCTTCAATCACAATTGATGCCCTTGTTATATTCGGATTTACAAACTCTTTACTAGTTTACTGTCAAATTTTTATTACATCGATGATAGCGCACGATCCTGTCAAAATAAATTGCTAGTTTGTCATATTGATTTCTGATCATCCTAAATTTAGAGTGTGTGACTAATTCGTATTCAGTGGCTGTCACAGTAAAGCTAATGGTTTTGTCAAAACTAATTATTACTTGCGAAAAATCATTGAAAATAATTTCATAAGGTAAGACAGCCAGTCATTAAATTATTCTTGATAGAATGGCAAATGACAGTGTAACCGTTCAGAATCCAGTGGAAAATAAAACCTTTTTTCTGTGACTAAAGAAAAAAGCTCATTGCAGTCCGCTGGACCCTGAAAGCAATGAATAACTAACTATTAATTCTTTTCTTGACTATTCTAGAGATTGGTGGTCCTGGTCTTCTTGCAGCTGTGTCTGCAGGTATATATTGTTTATTATTTGAGATGTTGTATTATAAATGTAATAGTAGTATTAAATGATGATATAGTATTGTTATATAATAAAATTAATAAAACATAAATGTTGATATTGTTGTGAAGGATGGTGTGAGGAGGAGACGAACATGGTGGTTCACTGTAATATTTGAATAACGAATTCAATTCGGATAATTATTTGACTTGAAACTACAACAATTGCAGTGTAAAGTATTAAGTTCATTTGTATGAATGAAATTAATTGGTGTCATTGACGTAATAATCAGTTGGTATAATTAGTTTTAGAATTTGTTGGGGCCTCAAGTCGAATAGAAGAAGAAGAAGAGTAGAGAAGAGGAAACGAGGAGGAAGCAGCAGCAGCAACAGAAGAAGGAAAAGAAGAAGAAAAGATTAAAGGGGTGAAAGAAGAGATCGCCGAAGAAGCAGAAGAAGAAGAGTAAGAAAAGAGAGAACGCAGCAGGAGAAGACGAAGGAAGGGATGACGAGGAGGAGATAAGTCTAAAGAAGACTGAAGAGAGAAGGCTGAGGAGAGGAGGAGTGGAGAAGAGGAGGGGAGAAGGAGGAAGAGTGAGATTGAGAAGCAGAAAAAGAGGACGACGTAGGCAGAGAACAGACTAGAGAATGGAATAACTACAGTATGGCTATTTATAACTTTTGTTTTCTCTCTCTCTGGCAACGGTGACTGGGAATTGTGTGTTATTTGTGAGTGGTGTGTATATATTTAGTTTTTGAACAAATTTATTCTGCGACATGACATGAGTAGAAACAATTGTATTTATCCCATCTTGATTCTTGTTGATTGTGTACTTGTGCGATTTTGTTGATTTATGTTTATGGTGTAATAGAGGTTGTGACAGCTTAGTTTATTGTTACGAGTTAGTGAAGTTGTGACACTGGAGAACACGCAGATTTCACGCATGCACGCACGCAAATTCTGGAAATACCACTTTCCGTTACAGTGGTGACCCTGAGAGCCGTAGTTAGTTATAGTGGGGGTTTAGATTATTTATTTGTCTGTTAGTTTATTTGTCACAGGTTGTAATATTCACTCAAAGTTCTCTGCCAACTGCATGCCCTGGGCAGAAAGGTGAACTTTTACTGTACAATTTAAGAGAACTTAAGGTGATACAACCCCCGTTGGGGTGCCGGGGGTTTCAGTATAAATAGTATCCCCACTTTCTGGAAATTTAGTGATTTGAATTCCCGATGTCGCTGTCTTTCTCATTTACTCTTTCCCATTCCTGCTCTGTCCTATCACTCTGCTATACTATCCTCTTCTTCGCTAGCCCAGTCTCCTACCTTTTTTCTTGAAAACTCTTCCGGGACAAGACTCTTTATTTGTGTGTGAGGTCTGTTGGATCAGCTTGGGAATATTGGACACTTTCTGCCAGGTGGTCACTAGGGCTTCCGATGATGTTATTATTTAGCAATGTAGGCATTTTATATGTTGATAATTTATAATGATGTTTGTATTCTATTTTGTTTTTGTAAACGGGGGTTCGATAAATTAGAGTATAGCCTCAGCGTTGTTGTTGTTTGTAGATTATAGTCACACGACACTTTCGCATTTAGGTGACTACTGGACCGATTTATACTGACACCAGCGGGCCAGTTGTTGGTAAAGGGGAAAATAATATGATCACACGTTGACCAATCCGGGATTTGAACCAGCGACCTTTCGGTTACTAGCAAGACGCTCTTACCAACTGAGCTACCCGGCCCCATAGCCTCAGCGTCCCCTGCGTGGGATGTCTTTATTGTAAAGTGACTGGCTGGTGGAAGGCATTCAGTTTTACCACTAGGGTTGTTTCAGCAGATCTTTTATGCGGATCGGGGGTTGTCCGGTCCTGATTTGGCTCGGAAGAGTCTGCTGGACCTAAAGCAATAATCATGTAATGTAATGTAAAGTTTATTTGGGGGTTATATTGTTTTGGATTTGATTGAATAGGTTTAAGAGTAAAAGGGTGTTTAATAGATTTGGGCAGTTAATTTTGGTGAGCTAAGAGTATAGGTGTGTATTGTTGTAGTTGACTTGTTCCATTTTTTTTCCCCTTTTGTTGTTATGTTAGTGTTTGTATAGATTGTACCCCGCCTCCAATTCTTTCCTTGTGGTTCTGATTCTTTGTATAGTTCTGAGATCAGAGAGGGCTTAGAGTCATTTTTTCTTCCTGTTGTATATATTGTCTATTTCTAGTTCAGCTCTTCTGTGTTATGTTTTTTCTGTTTATTCTCTTATTAGGATCCTGTTTCATTATTTATAGTCGTCACATCCTTATTTGAGTTGTTGTAGGGGTTTAGGGTTTATTTTCGCATTTTATCGGAATTTCTTGTGTTTTCTAGCCGCAGTAGAACTTCATTATTTTTGTATGGGTTTCTTTTATTCTTTTGTACCAATATTACTTTTGAGTGTTAGTTCTCTCTTTGTTGTGTTATGACTGTATTTGTCATTTTAGTTGTTTACTTGGTGTAGTATTTTGAACTGCTATTTTTAAAAACAAATTATTTATAAATTTTACTTGTACATAATTTGGATTTAAACATGGTTTGTGTTTAGTACTTTGCCTTTAGTTGTTACAGTTAGTAATTGTTTGCATTTAGTGGGGTTTCCTGTTGTACTTAAACTAAATATAATCTAAACATTGTTGTTTTTTCTTCTTTAATTTTATGCTGCTGTGTCAAAACTTGAACTTGCTTTTGATTTTGTAATACTTTTCGTCTTTTTGGAACTCGGAAAATAATTGTTGACTTGTATGACATAAAGTTGTTGTATTGTTCACTAGCCTAGTCTTACTTTTCAGTAAGTTTCGTGATGTTCAACGGATCATGTCTTCTGTTGATGAATATGATGCTCTTTTCAATTCATTTTTGAATCAAGCCCAGAAGTTAGATTTTACTGACCAAAATTTATTGCACTACATTGATCAGTGCTTTCAGAGACATGATGGGGAAAAAAAAAAGAACAGGACATGGTTAAACGGGAACAGGATTCTGAAAGATTGCAGATGGGGAAAAAAGATTAGAACAGGAAAGAGGCAAAACGATTTCAGGTTGAATTGGAAAGAGAAGAAAAAAGATTAAAACAGGAAAGAGGCAAAATGATTTCAGGTTGAACTGGAAAGAGAAGAAAAAAGATTAAAACAGCAAAGAGAGGCAAAATGATTTCAGGTTGAGCTGGAAAGAGAAGAAAAAGGATTAGAACTGGAAAGAGATGAAAAGAGATTGGCACATGAACAAGAGCAGAAGAAATTAGATCATCAGTTAGAACTTGACAGAGAAAGCCTTAAGCTAAAGGAAAAAGAAATTGAACTTTAGTTGAAACAGGTTGAATTGCAAAGTGAGCAAACTGCTCCCAGAACCCGAACTTTTAACCCATCGTTTCCAAAATTGCCCCAACTACCTGTTTTCAAAGAAGATAGAGATGAAATTGATTCATTTTTGTATCGTTTTGAGGCAAAGCTCTCAATTATGATAGTAATGAATGGGTTGTCTACTTAACTGCATTGCTACAAGGCCCGGCTTTAGCTGTTTATCATTCCTTGTCTGCTGCCGAAACAGTTTCATATGATAATCTTAATTAAGCAAGAACTTCTTACCGAAATTTCAGTGCACTGCAGACGGATTCAGAGAAAAATTCAGATCGGTTCGGCCTTAAGTGGGAGAAAGTTTTATAACTTTTTCAAAGCGATTTTCTCACCTTTTGGAAAGGTGGATCCAACTATCGGACTGTGAAAAGACTTTTGAATGTCTGTGGAATCTTATTTTGTGTGAGAAGTGTGTTGCTTATGTTTCGAGAGATCTTGCTCTGTTTTTGAAAGAGAGAAATTTGGCAAAATTTGCAGCTTTGATTGAAAGTGCTGAAGCATTTCACATGGCTCATCCGGAAAAGAAATTGGCACGGAAGTCAAATGACTCCATTTTTGCGTCCATGTCGATTTCTCAGAATGTTCCCACTCACAATAAATTATGTGGGACAGGTCAAAGATGGAATAATTTCCGTGGATCAGGATTTCGTGACTCTTTGCATGGGAACTACTCATCTGCAGGTTCTATTCCAAATAGGGGTTTTTCACATCAAAACATGCATACTCAGCAAGGTGCTCAGAACAATCTGGCTGCTCGTGGACGTGGCAATACATATTCGAGACCTGGTGCTCGTTTCACAGGTAGACCTCCTCTTAACAAAGGACAGAATTGACAGGTCACAGTTTGCTATTGTTGCAGAGATGTAGGTCTCATATCTTCATGGTGTCCTTCTGCTATTGGCAATGCTGATGTTGCCCAAGCTTATCCAGAACCTCAAGATACTGAAAGTGATTTTCAAGGGTACCAAGATCTTTCAGATGACACTCAGGTGCAGTCGCTTTAGTCACTAAAGTCATTTGCTCTGTTTGTAATGAAAACTGTGGTAATCTCAAGCTGGGTTTCGGGTACTGTAAATGGCTTCAAAGCAAGTGTGCTTAGGGACACAGATTCTACAATCTCTGGCATTTGTAAGAGGCTAGTTTCGCACGACCAGTACACTGGCAAAGAGTGTAAATGTTGGTCATTCGGTGGAAACATTGAGGAATTTCCTTTGTTGACACTCCATTCCTCTCTGGCACTGTTTTGTGTTGTGTCATTGATCAACCAGTGGCTGATTTGGTCTTAGGGAATTTGCCAGGTATTTCAGGACTTATCGCGCCTTCCCCAAATCAATCAGGTCAAAGCACGGCGATCTATAGACAACACGCTCACCTGTCTCATCCAACCTCACACACACCAAATACACATCCGGACTCAAACAGGTGGTGTAGAGGCAGATCGCTATTAGAAAGGAAAGATCGTATTTTGAAATTTTTATATTGACGATCCAACCATTATCTGACCCTTTTTCTGGCGCACCACATCCATCCAAGATCAAGGACATATGACTATCCGTGCTCAAGACAAGAGACATGAAATCTTTGAGTTCAGTCACGCAAGATTTGAATGTGTCACCAGCGGAATTTGCTAGGTTGCAGAGGCAGGATGATAGTTTATCATCACCCTTGTTTGGTCTAACAAAGTCAGGTCAAATTCAAACAATAGGATCAGCACCAATTTCCTACTTTGTTCAAAATGAGATTCTGCACAGGCACTACAAAAACAACAAAAAGACATTAAACCAGTTAGTAGTCCCCGCCACTCTAAGATCCTCAGTCCTTGTCACAGCCCACGATACGATCATTGTAGGCCATTGTGGCATCCCCAGAACGACAGACAGAATATTTTCTGAGTTATTTTGGCCAGAGGTGTCCGCTGACACAAAAAGATAGGTTGAAACGTGTGACATTTGCCAGAAAACATCCTCAAAAGGTCGAATCCCACCAGTTCCGTTGGAAAAGATGCCGACTATTTCAGAACCATGTAAACGGATTGCCATTGATCTGGTAGGACCGATTTATCCACTGTCTGAGGAAGATAACAGATACACAATCAGCGTCATTGATATAGCCACACGTTACCCTGAAGCTATTCCACTCAAACACATTGACTCGTTCTCAGTTGGTGAAGCGCTATTTTACATGTTTTTTCGTGTGGGATGTCCACAGGAAATTTTGTCAGACTGTGGAACTCAGTTCAACTCTGATCTCATGCGCGGTATTCACCATTTGTTGTCGATCAAGCTCATACATACGTCGCCATATCATGCACAAGCTAATGGCTGTGTTGAGCGTTTTCATGGGACGTTGAAACCAATGTTGAAGAAACTTGCTAAAAAACAACCAAAAGCATGGCATCAGTATTTGCCCGCTGTTATTTTCGCGTGTCAAGAACTTCCTAGTGAGAGCACTGATTCTCACCATTTGAACTTTTGTTTGGTCATCGCTCTCGCAAAACCATTAAACTCCTTGAAAATACTTAGTCACAAGGTTCTCAAAATGACAATGTAAAGAATGTGTATAGATATGTATTTGAGCTCCAAAACAAGATCCTTGAATTTTTCAAGCTGGCTCAAGAAAATATCACAAATATGGAAGCCAAAAACAAATACTACCATCAGTGAAAGAAGTGTATCCCAAAGAAGAAGTCTGGGAGAAATGAACATGTAATAGCTGTTGTATAGAAGAATGCTGAAGAAGAAGAAGAATGCTGTAAAAGAATTTAAGAAGAGATTTTGAGAAGAAGAAGAATACCTGGATTTGTACTGTACAGAAGTCTAATAACGCTTCGTAGAGAAGGTGTCGGGGACAGAAAATAGTAGCCCCACTTTCTAGAATGTAGTGCTTTAAATCCCACTGTCGCTTTCTCCTTTGTTCTTTCTCATTCCTACTCTGTTCTATCAATCTACTATACTATCTTCTTCTTCGCTAGACAGTCACCTACCTTTTTTCTTGAAAACTCTTTCGGGAAAAAACTCATCATTTGTGTGTGAGGTCTGTTGGATCAGCTTGGGAATATTGGATGCTTTCTGCCAAATGGTCACGGGGGCTTCCTATGAGGTTATTATTTGGCAATGTAGGCATTTTATATGTATGTGTTTTCTTGTTATTGTATCATGATGTTTGTATTCTATTTGGTTTTTGTAAACGGGGGTTCGATAAATTAGAGTATAGCCTCAGTGTCCCATGCGTGGGATATCTTTATTGTAAAGTGACCGGCTGGTAGATTGCCTTCAGTGTTGCCACTAGGGTTGTTTCGGCAGATCTTTTATGCGGATCAGGGGTGAGTCCTCTTTCACTTCTCTGGTCCTGATTTGGCTCGGAAGAGTCCGCTGGACCTAAAGCAATAACCATGTAATGTAATGTAACTCTGTTCTATCAATCTACTATACTATTTTCTTCTTCGCTAGACCAGTCACCTACCTTTTTTTCTTGAATACTCTTCCAGGACAAAATTCATTTGTGTGCGAGGTCTGTTAGATCAGCTTGGGAATATTGGACACTTTCTTCCAAATGGTCACTGGGGCTTCCTATGATGTTATTATATGGCAATGTAGGCATTTTATATGTATGTGTTTTATTGATATTTTATAATGATGTTTGTATTCTATTTTGTTTTTGTAAACGGGGGTTCGATAAATTAGAGTATAGCCTGAGCGTCCCCTGCGTGGGATGTCTTTATTGTAAAATGACCGGCTGGTGGAGTGCCTTCAGTGTTATCACTAGGTTGTTTCAGCAGATCTTTTATGCGACCAGAGTGAGTCCTCTTTCACAAATTGTGGTCTTCATTTTTTGGTCCTGAATCAACTCTTTGCAGTCCGCTGGACCTGTAAGCAATGAATAACTAACTAACTACGCTTTTTGTCCTCCCCCCTCCCATTCTGCCCATAGGGGTGCCGGGGGTTTCTGTATAAATAGTATCCCCACTTTCTGAAAATTTTGTGCTTTAAATTCCCACTGTCGCTGTCTTTCTCCTTTGTTCTTCTCATACTACTATGTTCTATCAATCTACTTTACTATTTTCTTCGCTAGATCAGTCACCTACCTTTTTTCTTGAAAATTCTTCCGGGACAAAACTCCTCGTTTGTGTGTGATGTCTGTTGGATCAGCTTGGGAACATTGGACGCTTTCTGCCAAGTGGTCACTGGGGTTTCCTATGATATTATTATATAGCAATGTAGGCATTTTATATGTATGTGTTTTGTTGATATTTTATAATGATGTTTATATTCTATTTGGTTTTTGTAAATTAGAGTATAGCCTCTGCATCCCCTGCTTGGGATGCCTTTATTGTAAAGTGACCGGTTGGTGGAGTGCCTTCAGGTGTTACCATTAGGGTTCATTCAGCAGATCTTTTATACGGATCAGGGGTAAGTTCTGTTTCAGCTAAGTTGTGGTTTTGATCTTGTGGTCCTTATTGAGCTCTTTGCAAGTCCACTGGACCCTGTAAACAATGAATAACTAACTAATGGATTTATTCTGCAACATGACGTGAGTAGAAACAATTGTATCCCATTTTGATTCTTGTTGATTGTGTACTTGTGCTATTTCGTTGATTTATTTTTATGGTTTAATAGAGGGTGTGACAGCTTAGTTTATTGTTACGAGTTAGTGAAGTTGTGAGACTGGAGAACATGCAGATTTCACGCCTGCACACAAGCCAATTCTGGAAATACCTCTTTCCGTTACACTTAAGCACCGTTGAGCCTGGGGGAGTATCCCCCATGGGGGTGCTGGGAGTATCTGTATAAATAGTATCCCCACTTTCTGGAAATGTAGTGCTTTAAATTCCCACTGTCGCTGTCTACTCTTTCTCCTTTGTTCTTTCTCATTCCTACTCTGTTCTATCAATCTACTATACTGTCTTCTTTTCTAGACCAGTCATCTACCTTTTTTTCTTGAAAACTCTTCTGGGACAAAACTCCTCATTTGTGTGTGAGGTCTGTTGGATCAGCTTGGGAATATTGGACGCTTTCTGCCAGGTGGTCACTGGGGCTTCCTATGATGTTATTATTTAGCAATGTAGGCATTTTATATGTATGTGTTTTATTGATATTTTATAATGATGTTTGTTTTCTATTTTGTTTTTGTAAACGGGGGTTTGATAAATGAGAGTATAGCATCAGCGTCCCTTGCGTGGGATGTCTTTATTGTAAAGTGACTGGCTGGTGGATTGCCTTCAGTGTTACACTAGGGTTGTTTCGGCAGATCTTTTATGCGGAGCAGGGGTGAGTCCTCTTTTCAGCGAAGTTGTGGTCTTGATTTTGTGGTCCTGATTTGGCTCGGAAGAGTCCGCTGGACCTAAAGCAATACGGAAGAGTCCGCTGGACCTAAAGCAATAACCATGTAATGTAATATAGTGTTACCACTGGGGTTGTTTTAGCAGTTCTTTTGTGCGGATCAGGGGTGAGTCCTCTTTCAGCCAAGTTGTGGTTTTGATTTTGTGGTCCCGATTCGGCTCTTTGCAGTCCGCTGGACCCTGTAAGCAATGAATGACTAACTGGGGGAGTACTAGAGTACTATTTGAAAGTAGTTCCACTTAGATCTGGAAATACAAAAATGGAGTGGAGATTGACTGTCATCATGGAACAGATTATTTTTAAGATTGTTCTTCATACTCGGAGGAGGATTGTTGATCTATATCACAATACATATTTTGATTAAGGTTATTAGTGGATTATATGAAACTGTTCAAGGTCTTGTTAAGGTCAAGGACAGTATTTATTCAGTCATATTGCCACTGCCATTTTAGTTTTGTTACGTCTGGTAAGCAATCCAGTAAGCAAGTACAGGAGACCGGAGATGGTCCGCCTACTTCTACACAACCAATGGCTGACACAAAACTTGTACTGTATTTTTTAAGTCTGCAAGTCACTGATGGTACATGTACCAATAAATCAGCAAGGGTCTTACCAAAGTAATTAAAAACAGCTTTTGAAACGAGCAAGAACATTTTCAAAATTTCAATCAAAGAGACCTACCTTCACGTAGTCAAACTTGCTCCTTCAAGGGCAAGTCCGTCTACTCCCCAGGTAGGTCCACCCTACTCACATTCTGGCCAGAACAAGCACCTTTAACATTAAACCTTAGTGGTTTTATTATAGTCCTGTATATATATATAATGATTGAAAAAATTCTGAAAAAAAAAAGATGCCTTCTCTAAACTAAACATGATCATTTTATCTGGTTACAGGTGGGAAAAAATGTGAATTTTGATGTGAAATGCAGCACTACGGCACAAAGCACCGACTCATTCACATGCTTCAGTACTGTGGAGTAAAACTTTCACCTTTTTACTTAGCTCTTACCAGCCTTCTGGAAACCAGACTTTGTTTCCTGGTGTCAGGGAATCACTCCAAGCCAATTTCACAATTTCAGCCTTGTGGTAAATCGACATGCTCTGTCCTGCATGGTTTCTCAGACAGTTCCTTTGAACATCTGCGACCCTCTTCCTCTTTTAATTAGATTTTTAAAGTATGCAATAGTCAACACCTGTTTCAATTTTTACATGATTTTGATTTGTTTTATCGCATATAAATCATATCGTCTTGTTTTGTAATCTTGGTTGGATTTTATTGGTGAGACTGATTTTATTTACATCTTTTATCATATTTTATCATACCAGTGCAGTCCTCCACAACAGCGCCATTGGAAACTGGTTCAGAACAACAAGCGGTGTGCGTCAGGGATGCCTATTCTCTCCAACACTCTTCAACATCTTCCTAGAGCGCATCATGTCAGATGCCCTTGCAGATCACGAAGGCACAGTCAGCATAGGGGGAAGAGCAATCTCTAACCTTCGTTTTGCGGATGACATTGATGGATTGGCTGGAGAGGAACAAGAACTTGAACAGCTGTTACAGAGACTTGACACCACCTCCAGTGCCTATGGAATGGAAATAAGTGCAGAGAAGACCAAAATTATGACCAACAACACCAACGGCATCAACACTGACATCAAAGTCCAAGGCCAATCCCTCAACACAGTGCATAGCGTCAAATATTTAGGAGCCATTGTATCAGACACTGGGTCCCTACAGAAAGCCCTCTCCCGAATCGCACAAACAACTGCTGCCCTGGCGAGGTTGAAGCCAATTTGGAAAGACAGGACCATCAGTCTACATTCCAAGGTAAGACTGCTGCGCTCCCTTGTCATCTCCATCTTCCTATATGCTTGCGAGACATGGACCCTCACAGCAGATCTCCAACGAAGAATACAAAGCATGGAGATGAGTTATTTCCTATACCCAACACATTACCAACGACGAAGTCCGAAAGGTTTAAGGTTTTCTTCACTCCATCTTCTGTGTTAAAATAGTGGTCTACTGCTCTCTTAAACTATAATTGTCCTGAGATTGACCCCAGGTTGTCTTCCCAACATTATTTCTTACCATACTGGACCTTTTGTAAAATTTTGTAAAAGATCACGAAGGCACAGTCAACATAAGGGGAAGAGCAATCTCCAACCTTTGTTTTGTGGATGACATTGATGGATTGTCTGGAGAGGAACAAGAACTTGAACAGCTGGTACAGAGGCTTGACACCACCTCCAGAGCCTATGGAATGGAAATAAGTGCAAAAAAGACCAAAATGATGACCAACAACACCAATGGCATCAACACTGGCATCAAAGTCCAAGGCCAATCCCTCAACACAGTGCATAGCTTCTAATATTTAGGAGCGATTGTATCAGACAAACAACTGCTGCGCTGAAGAATACAAAGCTTGGAGATGAGGTCTACAGAAGACTTCTGGGCATTTCCTATACCCAACACATCACCAACTACGAAGTCCGAAAGACCATCACACAAGCCATTGGACAACACGATGACCTGCTCACAGTGGTGAAGAAACGGAAACTCCGATGGTATGGCCAAGTCACCAGATCATCAGGTCTTGCAAAGACCATCCTGCAAGGCACAGTGCAAGGAGGTAGAAGAAGAGGGAGACCAAAAAAGAGGTGGGAGGACAACATTCGAGAATGGACTGGTTTGACACTGGGCGAAACAACCAGGGTTGCTGAGGACAGGGAAAGATGGAGTATGCTGGTTAAACGATCATCTATGGTGCCCCTACGACCTCCAAGTTACGGGATAGGATAGGATACTGGACCTTCAAATAAAAGCAAACAAAAGCAAAAGTTCATGAAAAAAGGAGAGAATCAGCAGAATTTTTTTCAAACGAGAGGCGATGTCATTTAAATCAGTGAGGTATGTCTGTCCTAATGTGATTTTGAACTCATTGTATAAAACGATTGATTTTTGTCAGATAAAATAAACTCTGAACCTCTTTTTAAGCAAAATACAGTTTGTCTCTCCATTTTAAAAACTTCTTGTTCTTGTTCTTTTTCTTGAGACCATGTTAATTGTCTGGTTTGCCTGCTAGAATATGTTGAGCGATAGTGAAGAAGTTCAAGTGTTTAGTTAAGTTCTAGGCCCATAATCCACCACTGTGTGTGTGTGTGTGTGTGTGTGTGTGTGTGTGTGTGTGTGTGTGTGTCCACCTCCTTTCCAGGCCCCAGTGCTTGGGGTTTCTATATATATAATATCCCCACTTTATGGACGTTTAGTGCTTTAAATTCCCCCTGTCGCTGTCTTTCTCATTTGTTCTTTCTCATTCCTAGTCCGTTCTATCAATCTCCTGTACTGTTTTTTTCACTAGACCAGTCGCCTACATTTTTTCTTGAAAACTTTTCCAAATCTCATCATTTTTGTATGAGGTCTGTTGGGTCAGCTTGGGAATATTGGACACTTTCTGCCCAATGGTGACTAGGGCTTTCTATGATATTATTATTTAGCAATGTAGGCATTTTATATGTATGTGTTTTGTTGATATTTTATAATGATGTTTATATTCTATTTTGTTTTCGTAAACGGGCGTTCGATAAATTGGAGTATAACCTCAGCGTCCCCTGAGTGGGATGCCTTTATTGTAAAGTGATCGGTTGGTGGAATGCCTTCAGTGTTACCACTAGGGTTGTTTCAGCAGATCTTTTATATAAATCGGTGTCGAGTCCTCTTTCAACCAAGTTGTGGTCCTGATTTTTTTATCCTGATTCAGCTCTGTGCAGTTCGCTGGACCTTGTAAACAATGAATAACTAACTTAACATCCTTTCCACCAGCTCTGCGATCATGCCTGTCGACGTAACAGATAACAGATAACAGAACTTTATTTCGCCAGGTGACAAGCACGAGGAATACACTTTGATGTTGGCACACATATTTATACTAAACACAATAACAAAGCCAACCACATCTTCGCGCAACCACCCACTTGCTGACACACTCATACAAGACAAGGAATAATACTGACTGGAATATAGTAGAAACAGAATGATCAAATCAAATAGGCACACACATCCACACACACGTGCGCGCTCTTCTCCGTAATCTCTCGCTCTCTCAATTCTCTTCTCTCATCTTACACAAGCACTCTACATACATCTATAAATTCTCTCTCTATCACTTCCTCTCTTCTCTCTCTCTCTCTCTCTCTCTCTCTCTCTCTCTCTCTCTCTCTCTCTCTCTCTCTCTCTCTCTCTCTCTCTCTCTCTCTCTCTCTCTCTCTCTCTCTCTCTCTCTCTCTCTCTCTCTCTCTCTCTCTCTCTCTCTCTCTCTCTCTCTCTCTCTCTCCTCTCTCTCTCTCTCTCTCTCTCTCTCTCTCTCTCTCTCTCTCTCTCTCTCTCTCTCTCTCTCTCTCTCTCTCTCTCTCTCTCTCTCTCTCTCTCTCTCTCTCTCTCTCTCTCTCTCTCTCTCTCTCTCTCTCTCTCTCTCCTCTCTCTCTCTCTCTCTCTCTCTCTCTCTCTCTCTCTCTCTCTCTCTCTCTCTCTCTCTCTCTCTCTCTCTCTCTCTCTCTCTCTCTCTCTCTCTCTCTCTCTCTCTCTCTCTCTCTCTCTCTCTCTCTCTCTCTCTCTCTCTCTCTCTCTCTCTCTTATGCATAAGTCACTGAGATAGTCCGGTATCATCGGGTGCCAGACAAGGAGTTGCGAGGTTTGTCACTGCTTGTGGAAAAAAAACTGTTCTTGAAGCGGCAGGTACGGGTCTTCATAGTTCTGAGCCTTTTGCCAGATGAAAGCAGCTCGAAGAGGTGGTATCCGGGGTGGGAGGCATCATCCGCTATCTTTCTGGCTCTGCCCGTCATGC
The DNA here is from genome assembly GCA_036898135.1 of Oncomelania hupensis. Classification (NCBI taxonomy): domain Eukaryota; kingdom Metazoa; phylum Mollusca; class Gastropoda; order Littorinimorpha; family Pomatiopsidae; genus Oncomelania; species Oncomelania hupensis. Next base: position 23,591,128 of record CM072522.1, on the reverse strand, counting down.
GTTTGGTATAGATGGAGGCCAGAGAGGGGAGGTCGGTGTCAATGATCTTGCTGGCAGCGGAGACAACATGGTCTGGTTTTTCTTTTTGTTGCTGGGATGCACCCCCATACCAAACACAGATGGAAAATGTTAGAACACTTTCTACCACTGAGTGGTAGAACTGGGTGAGGATTTCTTTCCTCAGGCCAAATTTCTTGAGCTGCCTAAGAAAGTACATTCTCTGCTGTGCTCGCTTGATGATAGAGTCGGTATTGAAATCCCAGGTGAGGTCGCAGGAAATGAGTGCAGAGCCCAGAAACTTGAATGACTCAACTGTCTCGATGGGCTGGCCGTTGATGAAGAGGGGGTCAATGGGAGTGGCGTTCCGGCGAAAGTCGATCACCCTCTCTTTGGTCTTGGAGGCGTTCAACTCGAGACCGTTGTAATTGCACCATGACACCATCAGGTCGACTTCCTGCCTGTAGGCTGACTCATCTCCATTGGATATGATGCCCTCAACGGTGGTGTCATCGGCAAACTTTACGAGTTGAACTGACTCGTGATGGGAGGTGCAGTCGTTGGTGTACAGGCAGTATAGGAAAGGAGACAGGACACACCCCTGGGGTGCGCCTGTGCTCAGGGTCAGGAACTACGAGATGTTGCTGCCAATCTTCACTGACTGGGGGCGGTTGAGGAGGAAGTTCAGAATCCAAAAAGAGATGGAGGGGGAGAGGTTGAAGAGCTGAAGCTTGTCGAACAGGGTCTGGTGGACGATGGTGTTGAAAGAGGATCCGTAGTCTACGAAGAGGAGGCAGGCGTAGCGATTAGGGGTTTCTAGCTGCTGGAGGATGAAGTGAAGGGCCAGGGCGACATTTCTTCTTCTTGTTTTTATACTTCTTCTTAAAAGTAATATAATAATAATAATAATAATAATAATAATATATAGGTGATGGTATGTACACACGCGCAATTATTCATTGCAGATGATAAAAATACATCCATTGGAAAACAGATAATAATAATAATAACAATAATAATAATAATAAACAGCAGGAGCAGCACCATCAACACCAACATCATCATCAACATAATGCTGGATGCAAGACAGTCCTCAGTTGAGCTCAGATGGATTAGATCGCTGTTGCAGAAGATAGAAAATTCCCAGTTAGTTGTAAAGAATAATAATATTAATAATAAGTAGGCCTACAACAAATGAAACATGAAATACAATAATAAATAATCAATCTTTTCTTTTCTTTTAAATCGAAAGTGTTCGTCCTTGAAAATAAAAATATACGAAACCAGGGCTGTGAACTAGCATCGTCTGAACAGGTACATGTCTTCGTTTCCGGATGTGGAGTATAGAGGTAAGCAATTTTGTTCTTCTTATTTCATTTAAGCTGTAACGTTCTTTGTTATCTTTAGAGTTACAGTGGCGGCCTTCAAAGCATTGATGTTAGATCACTAGACGTATCAACTCCACGGAAACTACTTTTGATAACATTATCTCGTCTAGTTGAGGGCAGACAAGATTAATGACACTTGATTACACTGAAGGACGGTGCTCAGGGCTGGCGTGCATGAACGAACTTAAAAGCCGACTTAGACTTAACGCTTCACTGAAACATGCTACTTAAGTCTAAGTCGGCTTTTAAGTTCACTGAAACATGCTACTTAAGTCTAAGTCGGCTTTTAAGTTCGTTCATGCACGCCAGCCCAGGTGTCCTGAAAAAAAGCTGAGACATTGGAAGAAATGTGCGTGTTTGTACAAAAGGACAGCACCTCTATAGAGAGGGCAGAGATGAAGAAGTTGGAGGTGAGAGAGAGAAGGAGAGCGGAAACGAGAGAGATAGGGGGAAGCGAAAAATGGACCATCAATAACGGGAGGGTGGAGAATGCAGCAAGAAGAAGCAGGGAGCAGGTGGAGTAAGGCAGCAAGTAAATGTGAGTGTTTCCAAGAATCATAATTTTTATATGTTTTTAAGGTGCTTTTTACACTAACTGTGAATGATGAATCAGTGATAAACAAGAGATGTGAACTTTTGACTGTGATTGACATTTCGCAACCAGATGTGATATGTGTGACTGACTCACTGAGATTCTACCTAAGTTTTGTGCCACAGATATACAGCTACGTTGAACTGAATCGTGAGGGTTACTGTTGTTTTTCTAATCTGGGTCAAGATCAGTGTCATAAGGGGTGGCTGTTTGGACAAATCTACATTAGGCGCACAGCCGGTGTCGCTTCAAAATAAGTTACAGTCAGCAAGAGAGTCGGTCTGGTGTGAAATACCACTTGATCAGAGAGATAGGCTTTTGGTTGGCATAGTATACAGATCACCTGGCAATGAGGCAGGGAATGATGTTAGAGTGAATGAACTGATGCAAAGTATGACAGAGGGGAGGTCTCATGTGTTGGTGTGCAGCAATTTCAATCATCCAGAAATAGATGGAGTTGGGGAGTTGACATCAAAGTGAAGAATTGCCCAGCCTCATGTTTTGTTTACTTAGTTCAGCATGTGAAGAGCCCAACCCATTACTGAGGATAGCAGACGCCAGATGTCTTGCTTAGTTTTCACAAATGAAGAAGCTGTGATCAAAGGTTTTATAAGAATTTGTTTTACAAGGAAAGATTGGAAAAGATGAGGCTGCCAAGTATGACGTATGAGTTATAGGCGTGTCAGAGGAGACTTGATTGAGATGTATAAGTACAAATACACTCATGGGATGTACAATGTGCAGAGTAAAATGTTTTCATTGGCAAAGGACACCCCCGTTGGGGTGCCGGGGGTTTCAGTATAAATAGTATCCCCACTTTCTGGAAATTTAGTGCTTTAAATTCCCACTGTCGCTGTCTTTCTCATTTGCTCTTTCTCATTCCTGCTCTGTTCTATCAATCTGCTATACTATCTTCTTCTTCGCTAGACCAGTCACCTACCTTTTTTCTTGAAAACTCTTCCGGGACAAGACTCCTTATTAGTGTATGAGATCTGTTGGATCAGCTTGGGAATATTGGACGCTTTCTGCCAGGTGGTCACTATGGGAGTATGGCTTCCTATGATGTTATTATTTAGCAATGTAGGCATTTTATATGTATGTGTTTTGTTGATATTTTATAATGATGTTTGTATTCTATTTTGTTTTTGTAAACGGGGGTTCGATAAATTATAGTACAGCCTCAGCGTCCCCTGCATGGGATGTCTTTATTGTAAAGTGACTTGCTGGCGGAGAGCTTTCAGTTTTACCACTAGGGTTGTTTCAGCAGATCTTTTATGCGGATCAGGGGTTGTCCGGTCCTGATTTGGCTCGGAAGTGTCCGCTGGACCTAAAGCAATAATCATGTAATGTAATGTAATTGGTAAAGGACAGTAGCACAAGGGGCCATGCCTACAAACTTGAAGCCAAGATGTAAAACATCACTATGACAGAACTTCTTCTCGCAGAGAGGAATCGGAAGATGGAACCAGCTACCAGCAAGTGTTGTTGAGGCACCGACCCTGAAAGTATTCAAAAACAGATAAGATGCACATATGCATGCATATCTACAGTGTAGAAGAACCTCCCACTATAGTTAGGGCCTGATCAAAAGATCAGTAGAAAACATACACACACACCACACCCACACACCACACACACACACACCCACACACACACACACACACACACACACACAAGTTCATTAGAATAGGTTGATCAAAAGACCAGTTTATCATGTCAATTTGGACAGGACAAGCGTGGAAACAATTGGCTACAGGCTCTACGAATGCCTAATCATCTGCCGAAACAACTAATACTGTACTACACTATACTATATTGTACTGTACTGTACTATACTGTACTGTACTATACTATACTATACTAATACTAATAATATAATAATGCCATCTATCACAACATTAAGTTGATTAACAGTATACAAGTTAGTCGGAAACATTAACCTTTTCTACATTAACAGTATTGTTGACGTTTAAGCATAATATAATACTTATAACGATTTATTTCGTCATACAATAGTGCATCTGTTTCTGCAGAATACATGCTTGCACCCGCAGATCTGGCATAGACGTAACAATGGGGTGCGCAGCATGAAGCTGATTTATGAACGTCTGGCAGCTGCCAGAGTCGATTTGATAGATTCTGAGCTGACTCAGTAGATTTGCAATTTGATAAATTCTGAGCTGACTCGGTAGATTCACAATTTGATAGATTCTGAGCTGACTCAGTAGATTCGCAATTTGATAGATTCTGAGCTGACTCGGTAGATTCGCAGTTTGATTGAGTCTGAGCTGACTCGGTAGATTCGCAGTTTGATAGATTCTGAGCTGACTCGGTAGATTCGCAGTTTGATAGATTCTGAGCTGACTCGGTAGATTCGCAGTTTGATAGATTCTGAGCTAACTCGGTAGATTCGCAGTTTGATAGATTCTGAGCTGACTCGGTAGATTCGCAGTTTGATCGATTCTGAGCTGACGGTAGATTCGCAGTTTGATAGATTCTGAGCTGACTCAGTAGATGCGCAGTTTGATAGATTCTGAGCTGACTCGGTTGATTTGCAGTTTGATAGATTCTGAGCTGACTCGGCAGATTCACAGTTTGATAGATTCTGAGCTGACTCTGTAGATTCACAGTTTGATAGATTCTGAGCTGACTGTAGAGTCGTCCAAGTGGTTCCAAGCTACAGTTGTTCGGGGGAAGAATGAATTTTTATATTGCGTGACAAAATATGGCAATGACATGTTATCTTGTCTTCATCATTTTGAGGTGGTTTTTTTTCTTGCTATAGTTACATTTTACACACCAATTTGAAAGCTCAAAACATTAGCTGCTTAACATTCATAAGTTAGGTTTGACAACCTTTTTCATTGTCAGGTGGCCACCGATACCTACACCATCCCCTGCCCCAATCCCACCCCACCCACATGCACCAAACAGGGACATAGAAACAAAGGGCTGCAGTACCTGGCACACATACAGAACAAATACCATAAAGTTGATGCTCCCTCTCTGTCATTACTATATCTCTCATTTGGCTCACACAAAACAAAACAAATTTGCATTTAAATTTAAATTTTTTTATTTTCTGTTCCTTAATAGCATAAAGTAGAAAATTACCTTACAGAAAGGTTTAAGTGTTACCTCATTTGTGCTTTCGCTAACAGGGGATGCTACTCCGGGGGGACTACCGACTTTGGATGGGCGAGGTGAAACTTCTAGGTTGCAGCACCTTAGCTACCTATTCATTGTTATTGCAGGAACTCAGTACTTTTATTGCTTTCTTCGCAGGAATGGAGGGCGAAGACCATCCAGGGCAGTCTGAGGTGAAGTTGGAGATTGACGTTGCTGAAGAAGCAGAGATAAACTGGATGACAAAACAAGCACGGCATGCAGAAGGTATGATTACCCCGAGTTCATGCCACAGAACCCTCCTCATATCTACATGGATTTCTCAATAATATTCCAGTTTCTCAGTCTTTGTAAAAGAATCAGTCCAGGGTTGTACTTATCCTATCCTATCCTATCCTATCCCATAACTCGGAGGTCGTAGGGGCACTACAGATGATCATTTAACCAGCGTACTCCATCTTTCCCTGTCCTCAGCAAACCTGCTTGTTTCGCTCAGTGTCAAACCAGTCCATTCTCGAATGTTGTCCTCCCACCTCTTTTTCGGTCTCCTTCTTCTTCTACCTCCTTGCACTGTGCCTTGCAGGATGGTCTTTGCAAGACCTGATGATCTGGTGACGTTGTACTTGTACATTTTAATAAATCGAAAAATTCCTAGCTCTTAACGCAGGTGTTTGTTGTTTTTATCTCTTCATATCTTTTTGAAGGAATGTTTAAGAAAACGAGCATAATATTAATTTATTTAATAGTTTTTATATAGCGTTATTCCAGCTCAAGAGCTGCTCAAGGCCCTGGCCAATACAGGACCTAACTCAAGCCGTACCAGGAGCCCACTTGCATGAGGTATGATTAGCCAAAGTGCAGACTGGAAAAAATTATTTCTGAAGTGTTTACAAGGGGAAAAAATGGCTGAATTTATTCCGTTTGACGCCACTGCTATATCCACTCTTTATTTGGACGTCATTCCTGTTTCTTTTTTTTTTCTCCCCATTTCACGGAATAAATGTATATATCTTGTTATAAAATGAGAGGTCTTAAGAGGAATCTGTCAATTTATCAGGTCAATATATGTTCATCACTGATCACTTTTACTATCAATATCTTCTGGTCCTTGGATTGAGCAGCCACACTCAATATGTGGATTCATTTGCTGCTGTACATTTGTTGTATTTCCAGATTTATCTGTCTGGAATCCGAACAAGGCAAATTGTCAGTTGGCTGGTCATTGGACGCCATATCTCAAGATCAACTGAACGAATTTTGACCAAACTTCATAGAAACATTACTTACATTAGTGACATGCCTCTCATGCAATCAGGCCCACCGACGTAGCTCAAGTGGTAGAGCGTTCGCCTGCCACTCCGATGACCCAGGTTCAAATCCCGTGGTAGGCGAAATAAAAAGTGGTAATTTTTCCCCTGTCCATTTTATCAGTATGATTGCCCTGGTGGATCAGTGTTGATTCAGGTCCCTACCCCTCTTTCCTTGGGATGGTTATCCCCGTCTGCCATATCGCCAAGGGTGGGTGTAGACGTTAAACATGTTCAGTTTATGCAATCATATTTGCTTTGCCACAAAGGCCAAGGTCAGTGGAGTCATTTTGCTCTTATCTCAAAACTGCTGAAGAGATTTGGTTGCGTTTTAGTATACAGGTACTTCAAACCATGGCCCATCCTTCAGTATTATTTCGTCAGTCGGTTAGTCCGTCACTCTGAATTTCTCTTTTTAAACAATTTCAAAATATTTGTTGCATTATCTCAAGAATAATTGAACCGAAATTTATTATTCTTTCTTTGTGGATACATTAAATACTGTTTTAAAAGCATTTTAGATCACTGGTATTTGTACTTTCTCAAAGGTGAAGGTCATTGCGCTTTACAATTTTCTAAACATATTTTGCGCTGTTTCTAAAAATTGGCCAAGCCGATTTTCATATTTTTTTGCTTGCAGACAGTTTACTTAGTGGCCTATCATTCTGTTTTCCTTGTGCTTCGTTAAGATGAAGCTGAGTCACAACGCTACCAAGAAAATTAACACTTTTGAAAATGCTTATATTTTGGCCGTGTGTATGTGTTTAAAAATACATTTGGAATGGCTTACCATCTTGCTTTATCATGTAATGCATTGTTTTTGCTGTTTCTCAATTTTCTTGTAACGAAAGGGAGAATTTCAGAATTGTCGTGCATGCATGCATGAATCTGCGTGTTCTTCTGTCTCTCAACTTCACTAACTCGTAACAGTAAACTAAGCTGTCACACCCTCTGTTAAACGATAACCATAAATCAATACAATAGCACAAAACAAAGAGTCAACAAGTATCAAATGGAATAAATACAACTGCTTCTACTTGTGTCATGTCGCAGAACAAATCCGTTGAAAGAATAAATATTCAATTCAATTCATTTCAATTCAAGATTTATTCGCCAAGTGACATACATACAGTTATAGTATACATGACACAAAGAATGCTTTAGATCAGCGGCAGGCATGCACAAGAAACAGAACAAACAAATAAAGCATAGATCTATATATACACCACTCACAAATAACACACAATTCCCAGTCCACTGTTGACAAAGAGAGAGAAAGCGAAAGTTATAAATAGTCACCTGTAGTTATGTCCGATTCTCTAGTCTCTTCTCTGTCTACGCCATATTCTTTTTTTGCTCCTCAGTCTCACTCTCCTTCTGCTCAGCCTCCCTTCTCTTCTCCTTGCCCTCCTTTTCTTTCTCCGCCTCGTCCGCCTCTCATCAGTTTCTTCTCTCCTCCTCGTTCTCCCTTCCTCCGTCTTCTCCTTCTGCATTCTACTCTTCTTCTTTTGCTTTCTCTTCCTCTTCTGCGTTCTCCTCTGCTCTCTTCCTTTTCTTCTTCCTCTTCTTCTTGTGGTGCTGCTTCTTCTCTCTTCTTCTTCCTCATTTCTTCTTCTTCTCTCTTCTCCTTCTTCTCCTTCCTCTCTATTCTTCTTCTTCTATATTCTTCTTCGTTTGCATCTCTGTCCGCTTTGTCTTCTTCTTCTCCTCCTAGTCTTGAGGACCCGGCAGCATGAGACTTCTGCAGACAAAGGAGTTAACCACAACTAAGTTTCTAGATACCTAAACTTTCTTTGGACCATTGCATATACCTCTCACTCTCTCTTTTGTGATTGAACCAGTGCAGCAATACAATTCAAATTTCATCCATATTGAATACAGTTCACAACATAAACACAAATTCTACATTACATTACATGATTATTGCTTTAGGTCCAGCGGACACTTCCGAGCCAAATGAGGACCGGACAACCCCCGATCTGCATAAAAGATCTGCCGAACCAACCCTAGTGGTAAAACTGAAAGCTCTCCACCAGCCAGTCACTTTACAATAAAGACATCCCATGCAGGGGACGCTGAGGCTGTACTCTAATTTATCGAACTCCTGTTTACAAAAACAAAATAGAATACAAAAATCATTATAAATTATCAACAAAACACATACATATAAAATGCCTACATTGCTAAATAATAACATCATAGGAAGCCCTAGTGACCACCTGGCAGAAAGCGTCCAATATTCCCAAGCTGATCCAACAGACCTCATACACCAATAAGGAGTCTTGTCCCGGAAGAGTTTTCAAGAAAAAAGGTAGATGACTGGTCTAGCGAAGAAGAAGATAGTATAGGAGATTGATAGAACAGAGCAGGAATGAGAAAGAGCAAATGAGAAAGACAGCCACAGTGGGAATTTAAAGCACTAAATTTCCTGAAAGTGGGGATACTATTTATACTGAAACCCCCGGCACCCCAACGGGGGTAATTCTACAACTAATTATAACAACTGATTATTATTATGTCAATGATATCAATTAATTTCATTCAAATAAACTATACACTGCAATTGTAGTTTCAACTTCAAATGAAATAATTATCTGAATTCAATTTGTTATTCAAATATTACAGTGAACCACCATGTTCGTCTCCTCCCCACTCCATCCTTCATACTACTATCAAAAATAAGTTATTATTAATTTTATTACATAACAATACAATATCATCATTTAATTATACTTTTACATTTATATTACAAAATTTCAAATAATAAACAACATATAACTGCAGACACAGCTGCGAGAAGTCCAGGACAAGCAATCTATAGTATAGTCAAGAAAAGAATTAACAGAGTTTTGAATGTACATTAGTGAACTGTCATGTGACCAGCTCAACCAATCAGAATTTAGATCTATAAAAAAAATTACCAATATTTTCTCACAAGAAACAGACTAACAATATTATAATATAAAGTCATCGGACCCAAATAGCTATAAAACCGGTCCGTGACATTTATGTTCTCGTTGCAAGTTGTATATATGGTGATTAAATAGCCATGCAGTTATGATCTGTGTATGTTTTCAGCAATGACAAGAATGGAAAATTATGATGTTGCCTACACCAACAGTCAACAGATTGTCAGAGCTAGCTTGTGTGTAACATCAGAAGTGAAGCAAGAGCCAAAGAGCCAGGAAATGGCAGAGCCTGACAGTGACATGATGGAGCCATGTGACCCAGTGTTGTCTAAAGTGAAGACAGAGCCTGACAATGACATAGTGGAGCCACATGACCCAGTGTTGTCTAAAGTGAATACAGAGCCTGACAGTGACATGATGAAGTCACATGACCCTGTGTTGTTTAAGGTGAAGACAGAGCCTGACAGTGACACTGAGTTCTCATCGACCTATACAGCACCACCAGAAAGGCCATCGCTGGCTGTCAGCCCCTCAGCTGCACAGTCATCAGCTGTCAAGCTCTCTTCTGCCTCACACAGTGATGTCAGTCAGGAGAGAGAAACACAGAGGGGACAGCAGAAGAATATGAAGCAACGTAAGAGTCATGTGTGTGATATTTGTAACAAGGTTTTCGCTCATGCTGGAAACTTGAAGACTCACAAGTTGATACACACAGGAGAAAAACCTCACGCATGTGAAATGTGTAGCAAAACGTTTAGTCGGGCTCAAATCTTGAAACAACACATGTTGACACACAAACCAGAGAAAAGCCACGTGTGTGATGTTTGCTCCAAGGCTTGTAGTCGGGCGGAACACTTGAGAAAACACAAACTGACACACATGGCTACCAGAGAGAAGAATCATGTGTGTGATGTTTGTAACAAAGCTTTTACCTTTGCTGGAGACTTAAAGAAACACCGGTTGATTCATACAGGAGAGAAAAATCATGTGTGTGATGTCTGTTCCAAAGCCTTCACTCTTGGTGCAAATTTGAAGCAACACATGCTAACCCATGCCAAAACTGCAGGTTGCATTGATGATAAAAAGCTTAACCCTCCATGCACCAGCAGTGAACTGATCAGAGCCACAACAGACAGGGGGTGTGTAACATCACAAGTAGGACCAGAGAGCAAAATATCAGTAGAATCTGACATGGAGCCACATGACCCAGTGTTGTCTAAAGTGAAGACAGAGCCTGACAGTGACACAGAGGGGGAACTACCTGTGTTCTTTGGGACATCAGGTAGTCTTAGACAAGGTGAGTGTCACATGAAATAACTTTAATATTGTGAATTTATATTTATACCTTTATTTTACAAAGTAAAGTAAAAGTGTGAAAAAGAAAACAACTGGTGTTTACATTTCTCCTGATAGATCCCAACTTTAATTTTGCAAAGTCTGTGACAAATATGTCAAAGACTTATACAAACTCTTAACCCATTAACTGCTTTACCGCCAAATATTATGTTACAAAGTTGTTTCCGGTGCTGAATATTTTCTGTACCTTTTGAAATTTTTGTTTAAAAATAAAATGCAATATCTCCAAACCAAGGACTACTAAATTTAGTAGTCCTTGCTCCAAGCCTATGGCAGATATTCACTTCAAATCTTATGAGCTCAGAACAAATTGTGACTATCTTACTACCATCCACATGGGCCACACCATGATCTTTTGTACAATAAAAAAAAAAAAGTAATTAAATAGCATTTGAACATAATTTTTTTAAAACCTGTTCTATCGCCTTAAAAAAAATTATGTCAAACGGTCAATTTTGGGTTTTGGGGTTTTGTCACTGCCACAGGCCAATAACAGTCTACATTAAATATTGTACTGTCATAACTGTCTCAGTAAATTACTGGTGTATGTGTGTGAGTGTGTGGGTTTGTATAGGTGGTGAGTGTGTATTGCTATGGATTAGAATGTTGGATACGAGACTTACTTTTTATTTTGCTATGTCATAATGTGATATTCTACTTTCCTGTTGTGTAGAAGTGCTTTTTTGTTACTTGTAGTGTGTTTATTTATTTATTATTTTCCTGGAGTGTCTTTTATTGTTTCTTTCACCGTTGTGTTGTTTATGAGGATAATAAAGATTCTGATTCTGAAATTAAGTTCCATTTCATCGTGAGTCTTAGTCCGTTTGACATGGTCCCTTGAAATTAGTTCCATTTCATCGTGAGTCTTAGTCTGTTTGACATGGTCCCTTGAAATTAAGATCCATTTCATCTTGAGTCTTAGTCCATTTGACATGGTCCCTTGAAATTAAGTTCCATTTCATCGTGAGTCTTAGTCCGTTTGACATGGTCCCTTGAAATTAAGTTCCATTTCATCGTGAGTCTTAGTCCGTTTGACATGGTCCCTTGAAATTAAGTTCAATTTCATCGTGAGTCTTAGTCCGTTTGACATGATCCCTTGAAATTAAGTTCCATTTCATCGTGAGTCTTAGTCCGTTTGACATGATCCCTTGAAATTAAGTTCCATTTCATCGTGAGTCTTAGTCCGTTTGACATGGTCCCTTGAAATTAAGTTCCATTTCATCATGAGTCTTAGTCCGTTTGACATGGTCCCTTGAAATTAAGTTCCGTTTCATCGTGAGTCTTAGTCCGTTTGACATGGTCCCTTGAAATTAAGTTCCATTTCATCGTGAGTCTTAGTCCGTTTGACATGGTCCCTTGAAATTAAGTTCCATTTCATCGTGAGTCTTAGTCCGTTTGACATGATCCCTTGAAATTAAGTTCCATTTTATCGTGAGTCTTAGTCCATTTGACATGATCCCTTAAGGTTGATGAAAGTCGACAAATGGCGGTTCATGTACATGTTGACGAAAGTTGACTGTGGCGATAGAAGAGTTGAGCACTAAAGCTAAAATATACGGCATCTTCTGACATAACGCAGTCTGCATTTCTGGAGTGTTTTCAAGCTATTGTGATTATAGGTGTGTTAGTGTAATGGTGTGTATGCATTCTTTTAACAGTGGTCAGGAATGTTTATGACTGATAAAAGCGCAATGTTCTTGTATACTTGATTACAGTTACAGGGAACCAAAACGAATTGTGCTATCTTTATCCCTGTTTAACCATCCTTACATACTTTTGTTCACAGAAAGCAGCATGGAGAATTTGGCAAGCGAGACCACCTGGGTGAAGTTACAAACAGCAGCTTTTGTCCCTCAAACCAAACTTCAGGTGGGGACCAAGCACACAATCTTTGCATTATATAGTGATATAAACATAGGGTAGATACAACCTGGTGTTATACTGACAGTGATACATTTTTACTTGGGGGCTAATAGTCACCCAAATCATACCTTATTATTGTTTGACAGATCTGCATAAATAATGGTTATGCAGTTTACAGTGTGTTTTCAGAATAGAGATTTTTAAAGGTGTACCCTTTGTATTGCACAAATCGCAACCAGCGAAAAAATGAAGTGTTTTTGAAGTTAGTATATTATATTTCTTGAATGTGAAATAATGTATGGAGAGAGTTACGGCCTCCAGTTTGAGTACCTGGAGCTGATCAGTATTTTTCTACAAATTGTGTGTCCGCAGTTCTCATCGACCCATACTGCAGCACCAGAAAGGACATCGCTGGCTGTCAGCCCCACAGCCCCTGCACAGTCATCAGCTGTCAAGTTCTCTTCTGCCTCACACACTTCCCCCCACAGTGAGGTCAGCGTCAAAGGTCATGAGAGAGCAACACAGAGAGAACAGTTGCACAATATTGGGCAACAGCAGAGTCACGTGTGCGACGTTTGTGATAAAGTTTTCACTCACGCTCAACACTTGCAACGTCACTTTGTTAGCCACACTGGGGAGAAAAACCATGCTTGTGATATTTGTGGCAAAACTTTCAGTCGACCTGAAGTCTTGAAACAACACATGTTAACACACAAACCAGAGAAAAGCCACGTGTGTGATGTTTGTTGGAAGACTTTCAAGCGAGCGGAACACTTGAGAAAACACAAACTGATACACATGGCTACCAGAGAGAAGAACCACGAGTGTGATTTTTGCGATAAAGCTTTTACCTTTGCAGGAGACTTGAAGAAACACAGGCTGATACACACAGGAGAAAAGAATCATGTGTGTGATGTTTGTACCAAAGCCTTCACTCAAGCTGCAACTTTGAAGCAACACATGCTGACCCATGTCAAAACTGCAGGTTGCGTAGATGTGATTAGAAAGAAAAACCATGTGTGTGATGTTTGCTCTAAGGCTTTTAATCGTGGAGAACACTTGAGAAAACACCAGCTGACGCACATGGCTATCAGAGAGAAAAATTATGTGTGTGATGTTTGTGACAAAGCTTTTACCTTCCCCAGTGACGTGAAGAAACACAGGTTGATACACACGGGAGAGAAGAATCATGTTTGTGATGTCTGTTCCAAGGCCTTCATTCACGCTGGCACCTTAAGACGACACAAGCTGATCCATGCAAACAGTGCAAGCTCCATGGATAGCAATCTTCACCTTGCATACACCAGTAGTGAACTGATTGTCAGAGCCACAACAGACAGAGTGTGTGTAACATCAGCAGAGCTCGACAATGACATGATGGAGCCACATGACCCTGTGTCTAAAGTGAAGACAGAGCTTGACAGTGACATAATGGTGCTACATGACCCAGTGTCTAAATTGAAGACAGAGCCTGACCGTGACATGATGGAGCCAAATGTGTTGTCTAAAGTGAAGACAGAGCTTGACAATGACAAGATGGAGCCACATGACCCAGTGTTGTCTAAAGTGAAGACAGAGCCTGACAGTGACACAGAGGGAGAACTGCCTGTGTTCTTTGGGACATCAGAACATTTTAGACAAGGTAAGTGTCGTATTTAAGGATTTTATAGTATACCCAGAAACCATAAATAATTTTATATTATAAAGTTTGTGAGAAACATGTGAAAGGACTCTATACCAGACATTCGTTTGCCATATTCTTACACAATTTTGCCTTGGTGTATGGTCATCTGGTCAGCTCGCTAAAAATAGGATATAGTTTTATCAAGTTATATATATACACACACACACACTTTTTTCTTCTGATTAAAATATGTGCAGTGTAGTTACTCCTCTTACCCGCACATGTGCACATATTTTAAGTTCGCCGCATGTGTGTTCCAGTTTCCTCTATTCTGTTCTGTGCTGTGTACTAGCATAAAAAATGAAGCGAAACTGTGTTCCAGGCCGTTCCTATCCTATCCTATCCTATCATGTCCCATAACCCAGAGGTCGCTCAGTGTGAAACCAGTCCATTCTCGAATGTTGTCCTCCCACCTCTTTTTCGGTCTCCCTCTTCTTCTACCTCCTTGCACTGTGACTTGCAGAATAGTCTTTGCAAGGTCTGATGATCTGGTGACATGGCCATACCATCAGAGTTTTTGTTTCTTCACCACTGTGAGCAGGTCATCATGTTGTCTAATGGCTTGTGTGATGGTCTGTCGGACTTCGTCGTTGGTGATGTGTTGGGTATAGTCTTCTGTAGCAACTCATCTCCATGCTTTGTATTCTTCGTTGGAGATCTGCTGTGAGGGTCCATGCTTCGCAAGCATATAGGAAGATGGAAATGACAAGGGAGCGCAGCAGTCTTACTTTGGAATGTAGACTGATGGTCCTGTCTTTCCAAATAGGCTTCAACCTCGCCAGGGCAGCAGTTGTCTGTGCGATCCTGGAGAGGACTTCCTGTCGGGACCCATTGTCTGATACAATGGCTCCTAAATATTTGAAGTTATGCACTGTGTTGAGGGATTGGCCTTGGACTTTGATCTCCGTGTTGATGCCATTGGTGTTGTTGGTCATCATTTTGGTCTTCTCTGCACTTATTTCCATTCCATAAGCTCTGGAGGTGGTGTCAAGCCTCTGTACCAGCTGTTCAAGTTCTTGTTCCTCTCCAGCCTATCCATCAATGTCATCCGCAAAACGAAGATTGGAGATTGCTCTACCCCCTATGCTGACTCAGTGACTGTGCCTTCATGATCTGCAAGAGCATCTGACATGATGCGCTCTAGGAAGATGTTGAAGAGTGTTGGAGAGAGTAGGCATCCTTGACGCACACCGATTGTTGTTCTGAACCAGTTCCCGATGGCACTGTTGTGGAGGACTGCACTGGTAGCCTTGTCATACAGGCTTTTGATGACTTCAATAATTTTAGGGCTGATGTTGTACACTTTCATTGTTGCCCATAGAGCTGCATGCCAGACTCGGTCAAACGCCTTCTTGAAGTCTATGAACACATGATATAGATGTTGTTGTGCTGTAGGTATTTCTCACAGATTATTCGGAGGTTGAAAATCTGTTCAGTGGTACTTCGCCCTGCCCTGAATCCTGCTTGTTCTTCAGCTATGATTTGTTCAGCTTGGGGTTTCAACCTGTTGAGTATTATTTTCAGGAGGAACTTGCTGGGATGGCTGATGAGGCTGATGGTGCGGTAATTTTTACACTACTGAAGGTTACCTTTTTTGGGAAGAGTGATGACAAGCGACTGGGTCCATGGTATACTAGACCACTCCCCACTCTGCCAGATCTTGTTACAGATAATAAGAGGCCGTTCTCCCGATCCGAATAAAAATGAACCAAAAGCTAAACAGCAGGCCAGGAAAAAAGCTTTTTTGAAAGTCTACAACTAAAAGTGTCCTTGTCTGACGACATCTCTGAAAGGACCAGAGTTTGCCTGTTGCACTGCAAAATCGACTTCACCGTTTTACATGGTGGTCGCAACGACATGACAAGTTTTAAGAAGCTGCTAAAAGCCCTACGTCTATCGACAACTTTTTCCAGGTGCAGACGAAAGCGATAGGTGCCGAATACATGCTTGCATTGTTACATGAAGTATGTGTGATATGTTGCTTATGTGACAGAAAGTTTATTTGCCCTCTTCTGCAAAATATTGAGCTGAACTCTTCACTTGTCCTTTCATTTGTATACTTTGTAATATCATTTGCTTAGTAAACACGCATTTCTATATATGTATTTCAGTACAGTTTGTGCTCATTGTCAATATGAATGTGTTAAAAGAAGACAAAAAGTCTGTTACGCAAAAATCTGGTCAAAGCTTCCCCAGTCTGGTTTTGAGCTGCTTGTAGTACTGTCAAAAATATTTTCAGGTAGGCAAGTCTGCTATACAAGTCAACTTTTAACAAACCCCAATCTTGATGCATTGAACTTTCACAGTATAGGTAGCAAGTGTCCCTTTACCACCAGTTCCCGAAACACTGCTCAACATTTTTCGAGAGCTACAAAACTGCCATCTGCTAGAAGACTTTAAAATTATAGCAGCCAATAAACCTCCACCATTATTATGCCTATGCATGAAAGTAGCAACGTATCCTGCTTTCGATTACATTATTGTGCAAAATTATTCTGCATTAATTTTTGCCCCAAGTTTTGAAGCTAGTGTGATTATACATGTATACAACTAAGTACAATGAACCTTCGTTCATCGCGGTAGATAGGTTCCAAGACTGGCCGCGATAGCTTAAAATCCGCGAAGTATGGACACCATATATTTACAGTATGTATTTAACGTGTATTCGGACTTTTAAAGCCCTCCCTTTATGTACTGTTAACAAACCACCCTTACAGTAATGTACAGATATCTACATACACAGGCACAAATGTTAAGCAATAAAACAGTAGGTGTACATTAAAAAAAAAGAAAGATTGTTACGGTACTGTACAGTTGTACTGTATTTTACTCACCATGAAAATCCGCGAAGTCATGAATCCGAATCACGAAGTAGCGAGGGTTCACTGTGTATATTCATTTCTGTGCATGCATGTTTTTCACTGTGGACTAAGTTGTGACTAAAACAGGTATAGTAATCTTGTATTCCTGCATTCAGAGAACGCAAACAAATCGTGGATAATATTTTACAATAATATTACAATAATATTTTACCTTGCTTACCTACTGTTTTTTCATAGAAAGCAGCGATCCTTTGGCAAGAGAGACAGTCTGGGCAAACTTGGAAACCGGTGCTTTCATACCTCAAAGACAACATCAGGTATGGACCATGGGTATAAACTTTTGGTATTTGCATAAGATAAATACGTGCTTACTTTGATGCTAACAGCCATCTGTATCTTGGGTAATATGAGGGTTTATCACATGAAGACTGGCCTGTCACAGTAGCGCTAGCAGTGAAGTTGACAAGAACAGTAGTGCTAGTACCTCTTCATTGTTTAACAAATCTGGGTAGAAAATTATTATAGAGTTTACAAAGCAGAATGGGAAGGCAGAACAAAGGGTGGCCCGTTAGCGTGGAGATATAGACCTAGTCTCCAGTGCCCGTTAGCGTGGAGATATAGACCTAGTCTCCAGTGCCTGTTAGCGTGGAGATATAGACCTAGTCTCCAGTGCCCGTTAGCGTGGAGATATAGACCTAGTCTCCAGTGCCCGTTAGCGTGGAGGTATAGACCTAGTCTCCAGTGCCCGTTAGCGTGGAGGTATAGACCTAGTCTCCAGTGCCCGTTAGCGTGGAGGTATAGACCTAGTCTCCAGTGCCTGTTAGCGTGGAGGTATAGACCTAGTCTCCAGTGCCCGTTAGCGTGGAGGTATAGACCTAGTCTCCAGTGCCCGTTAGCGTGGAGATATAGACCTAGTCTCCAGTGCCCGTTAGCGTGGAGATATAGACCTAGTCTCCAGTGCCCGTTAGCGTGGAGGTATAGACCTAGTCTCCAGTGCCCGTTAGCGTGGAGGTATAGACCTAGTCTCCAGTGCCCGTTAGCGTGGAGGTATAGACCTAGTCTCCAGTGCCTGTTAGCGTGGAGGTATAGACCTAGTCTCCAGTGCCTGTTAGCGTGGAGGTATAGACCTAGTCTCCAGTGCCCGTTAGCGTGGAGATATAGACCTAGTCTCCAGTGCCTGTTAGCGTGGAGGTATAGACCTAGTCTCCAGTGCCTGTTAGCGTGGAGGTATAGACCTAGTCTCCAGTGCCTGTTAGCGTGGAGGTATAGACCTAGTCTCCAGTGCCCGTTAGCGTGGAGGTATAGACCTAGTCTCCAGTGCCCAAGTTTCCAGGGCCCAAAAAAAGGGCGTGGGCAAGGAAAAGGTTGACTTGGGTACGAGGCTGGTCAGGTTACTTACGTCTTCGATGATAGTATAAACCCAGATTCAGCCTGTCCACATATGAACAAAGAGAGAACAAAAGATTTTTAATCGATATGTTATGTGTAATAATGTATTTCTCTTCAAATTTTGTGTTAGCAGTTCCCGTTGACCCACAATACACCACCAGAAAGTCCATGGCAGGCTGTCAGCCCCGAGGTCTCACAGTCATCAGCTGTCAAGTTCTCTTCTGCCTCATACACTTCCCCCCACAGTGTCATGGATCTAACGAGAGGAACACCGAGAGCTAAGCAACAGAAGTTTGGGCCATCAAGCAACCACGTGTGTGATGTTTGTGATAAAGTTTTCTCCCTTCCCTGCAACTTGAAGGCTCACAAGTTGATACATACAGAAGGGAAAACTCACTCTGGTGGTGTTTGTAACAAAGCTTTCAATGGAGCTTCTGGTTTGAAAAGACACAAATTGTTGCATACCGGGGAGAAAACTGGGGCGTGTATTATTTGTGATAAGACGTTTGTGGACGCTGATGGCCTGAACAAACACATGGTGTTGCATACAGGAAAGAAGACGCATGTGTGTGATGTTTGTAATAAAGGCTTCGCGCGGAGTGGGCACTTAAAACAACACATGTTGATTCATGCCGGACAGAAAAATCATGTTTGCAAAGTTTGTACTAAAGCTTTCACCCTGGCAAGTCATTTGAAGGCTCACATATTGATTCATACAGGAGCTAAAAGCCATGTTTGTCAGGTTTGTGACAAAGCCTTCACTGAAGTTCAGAACTTGAAAAAACACATGCTGACGCACACAGGCGAGAAAAACCATAAATGCGACGTTTGTGATAAAGTTTTCACTCACGCTCAACACTTGCGACGACACTGGGTTAGCCACACTGGAGAGAAAAACCATGCCTGTGACATTTGTGGCAAAACTTTCAGTCGACCCGAAGTCTTGAAGCAACACATGTTGACACACAAACAAGAGAAAAGCCACGTGTGTGATGTTTGCTCCAAGGCTTGTAGTCGGGCAGAACACTTGAGAAAACATAAACTGACACACATGGCCACCAGAGAGAAGAATCATGTGTGTGATGTTTGTAACAAAGCTTTTACCTTCGCCGAGGATTTGAAGAGACACCGGTTGATTCACACAGGAGAGAAGAATCATGTTTGTGATGTCTGTACCAAAGCCTTCACTTTGGCTGGGGTTTTGAAGAGACACAAACTGACTCACGCAAAAACGGCAAGTTGCCCTGACGATGATGTAGGCGAGTAGAGATTTGCTATGAGTAGAGCTATTTCAGTGTTGGCCACTTCTTCAGATACAGTAAGATTGCTGCAAAAATGCTCTCTGGGTTTGGTTAAGTCCCAAATCCACAGCATTTTTTTGTTTGTTTTAAAGTTAAATGTTGTTCTGATTTACAAAATAAATTCTTGTGTATGTATTTTGTATACTGTTATAATTACTGACATATTACTTACATGATTTTGTGTCCTATCCTATCTATCCTGTAACTCGAAAGTCATTGGGGCACCACAGATGATCGTTTAACCAGCGTACTCCATCTTTCTCCTTCCTCAGCATCTCTCAGGGCTTCACTTAGTGTCAAGCCAGTCCATTCTCGAATGTTGTCCTCCCACCTTTTTCCGTCTCTCTTCTTCTGCCTCCTTGCACCGCGCCTTGCAGGATGCTCTGGTTTCTTCACCACTGTGAGCATGTCATCATGTTTTTGATTTTGTGTCACTATGTATTTACTTTGAACTATTTTTCGTATTATTGCTTCGTTGTGTATTGTTAATGTTAATATCTTTAATAAGCATAGACCATTCATATGTGTACTGTCTCAAAGCTCAAGGTCATTGTGCTTCACCATTTTTAAACACATTTTGCGCTGCACCCAAGACTTGGCCGATCCCATTTGGATCATTTTTTCGGTTGCTGCTAGTGGCCTATCATTCCAAGTTTTCCTGTGGCTTCGTTTGGCTATGGTACTCCAATGTTGTGAGCAAAAAGAGAATCTGCTGTTGTGTAGTTTAAATGAAATGGGCGATGAGTTCCACTATATTTTTTCTTGTAATATTCCGTCATTAAAAGACAACTTTAAAATCTTGCTTGCAAATTATTATAACCACTACCCAAATGTACATAAACGTAATGATCTAATGAACACAAATTCTTCTAAGAAGAGAAAATCAATTATGTTGATTTATTGATATTATTCTGTCAGTGTTCAAATAGTATGATTGGCTTGAAGAACCGTTTTTTTTTTCCTCATTTGTATAATAAGTTGTGTGCGTTTATGATTGCCAGAATTTCCAGATTGTTGATATTTTAGTTATTGTATCAAGTGCATGGAATGATGTGATCACAGTTTTATTTTCTTTTATTTCCCACTTATTTTGCTATGCCCCTGAAGTTGTTTGAATTGGCTGAAAGCCCCTGGGAGGCTAGAGTCTTCAATAAACTTCAAGATTGAAACATAAAGCTGAGACACAACATTGCCAAGAAAATTAACACGGTTCAAAATGCTGATTTTCAGCTCGGGCGCCAGTGTCTGGTAATACATTTGAATGGCTTACCATCTTGTTTATACTTCGAGGTGATGTCTGTTATTATTTCTTACGATGTTTAACATGTTTTATAACCCCCGTTGGGGTGCCGGGGGTTTCAGTATAAATAGTATCCCCACTTTCTGGAAATTTAATGCTTTAAATTCCCACTGTCGCTGTCTTTCTCATTTGCTCTTTCTCATTCCTGCTCTGTTCTATCAATCTGCTATACTATCGTCTTCTTCGCTAGACCAGTCTCCTACCTTTTTTCTTGAAAACTCTTCCGGGGACAAGACTCCTTATACCCCTTGGGGTCATGAGCAATCTTGCCACTGTAGATTGTTCTAACCTAAAAAGGGAAAAGTGAAAGCCCCAGTTGAAAACCTGTCTTTCCTTTATAGGCAAGACCGATTCACTGCGGCAACAGTTCCCCCCGTTGGAGTGCCGGGGGTTTCAGTATAAATAGTATCTCCACTTTCTGGAAATTTAGTGCTTTAAATTCCCACTGTCGCTGTCTTCCTCATTTGCTCTTCTTCGCTAGATCAATAACCTACCTTTTTTCTTGAAAACTCTTCCTGGACAAGACTCCTTGTTTGTGTATGAGGTCTGTTGGATCAGCTTGGGAGTGTTGGACGCTTTCTGCCGGGTGGTCACTAGGACTTCCTATGATGTTATTATTTGGTAATGTAGGCATTTTATATGTATGTGTTTTGTTGATAATTTATAATGATGTTTGTATTCTATTTTGTTTTTGTAACCGGGGGTTCGAGTAGTTGGGGTAAAGCCTCAGCCATCCCCTGCGTGGGATGTCTTTATTGTAAAGTGACTGGCCGGTGGAGGGCATTCAATTTTCCCACTAGGGTTGTTTCAGCAGATCTTTTATGCGGATCGGGGGTTGTCCGGTCCTGATTTGGCTCGGAAGAGTCCGCTGGACCTAAAGCAATAATCAATCAATCAATCAAGACTCCTTATTTGTGTATGAGGTCTGTTGGATCAGCTTGGGAATATTGGACGCTTTCTGCCAGGTGGTCACTAGGGCTTCCTATGATGTTATTATTTAGCAATGTAGGCATTTTATATGTATGTGTTTTGTTGATAATTTATAATGATGTTTGTATTCTATTTTGTTTTTGTAAACGGGGGTTCGATAAGTTGGGGTGAAGCCTCAGCCGTCCCCTGCGTGGAATGTCTTTATTGTAAAGTGACTGGCTGGTGGAGAGCTTTCGGTTTTACCACTAGGGTTGTTTCAGCAGATCTTTTATGCGGATCGGGGGTTGTCCGGTCCTGATTTGGCTCGGAAGAGCCCGCTGGACCTAAAGCAATATTAATGTAATGTAATGTAACATGTTTTATCTCATAATGTGGTATGATATTGTTCAAATATTTATCCTTGCCAATATAAACGAGTAGATCTATGTGTTTGTGTGTCTGTGGTTGCGCTTAGAGCAAGCTTTTAGTTTGATTTTTCATCTTTTAAAAAGTAAATTATTAGTATTATTATTAAGAGCAAATGCAGCAGCTGGCATTGTCAACTGAACACAGAGATCAGCAAGATACACACACAAATGTTACACAATATAAAAAAAACCGCATTTTCACTTTTTTCTTTTAAAGATTATTTTATTGTCCCTGCACAAGCACAAGTGGACAAAACATGTTAAAATGAAACCTTCAGCAATTGCAACAAACACAAATGTCCAACTTCGGTTCTTTGTACAACGGGTGACCAACTGTATCGGTTGTTTCAAAATGTACAAATTTTGTGTACATGCAATAGAACGGTCAGCATTATACAGCGAGCTACATGACAGAAATCAGAATCTCGCCCATCCATGCACTCTTAGAAAAGAATGGCAAGTAATTCAAATGTACGTCCAGACACATATGGGTGAAAAAAAGCATTTTCAAAATTAATTGTTGTAAAACCTGTTCTGTTTCAGTTTTCTCCTACTGAAGCAAAATGAACACGTGGAACAACTGATCATTCTTGACAAAATGTATCAAAATCGGTTTAGCCAATTTTCACCGACGGCTCAAAGCATGTTTAGACTAGAAGGACAAAGCTTCTACGATTCATGCTCATTATAGAACTAGGAATATTCTACATGAAAATGAATGCCAGAAAAACAAACGATGGCATTCACAACATGCAAAGTAACACTATCTTTGATCTTGCGATGATCTTGATCTTCGCATGGCTCTGAATGGACACTATTGTACGATTAAATAAAGTACAGCAAAAGTTGTATTATGCCAAAAAACGGTGACCTTCAATGCCACTGACCTTGGGAGGGCCTAGACCTTCACGTGACCTCTGATGCTCCTGTATAATCAAATAACCCAAAGTTGATGCATACTGTGGGTCAAATATCTGGCCATTCCACTGTACAATGACCAATGTTTTAATGTTTTTGTAAGGTCTGAAATTTGTTAGTCATTGATTATATGGTCCAGAGGACTGCAAAGAGCCGAATCAGGACCACCACTTGGTTGAAAAAGATATAAAAGATCTGCTGAAACAACCCTCACGGTAACACTGAAGGCACTCCACCAGCTGGTCACTTTACAATAAAGGCATCCCACACAGGGGACACCGAGGCTATGCTCTAATTTATTGAACCCCCATTTACAAAAACAAATAGAATATAAACATCATTATATAATTTGAGTTATGACAATATTTATATATTGTGCATTCCTTTTTGTCTTCGTTTGTGAACCATGCAATGCTGTACATTTTTTTTTCCCATGTTCAACCAAGGTAAAACTGAAAACGGGCGTTTGATATTTCAGAGGTTTGTCTTGTGATGCCTATGGAGCAGCTTTTTTTGTGTTTTTTAATGTCTGTAATTCCCCACCCCACCCCCCCACCCCTTTCCCCTATTTTTGGCTGAAATGCCCCCCTGGGCTATGAGCCTTGTTTCATGCTTGAATTATATGTGGTTTTGCTAATAAAAGAACAAAGTTCCAAAGTTATAAAATGACAACTAAACACATACATCAGACATGAGATTCCGAAAAGTTGAAAAAGTCTGAAATGTTGGCAGGGGTCTGGGGGCCGCCGTAGGCCCCCAGTGGGGTCAAGGGGCAACGCCCTTGGTGGGGGTGAGGGGTCGAAGCCCCCTCGAGCTGAAGGTTTTTCAATTATGTGTCGATCATAGTTGGCTTAAAACACAACTTCTATTGAGCTTTTGACATAGAAACTAAAGGGGACATTTTTGTTTACCTTTTATCAGTTGACTGTTGTTAAAACCCACCCACATTCCACGGATATGGGGATAATTTATGAGAGTCTTAGTCTTTTGGAGCTGGCACTCCCTTCTTGCTTATCAGCTTTCCTCTTTATGGCCAGTTCCATTAACCGCTCATTCATTAGTCGTCTGTGGGCCTGACGGGCTAACTTTTCTGCTTCTGCCTGCTTTTGTTTCGCTTTTTGTTTACTGTGATGTCTTTCTTCTTTTTGGAAAGTGCCACTCGCTTGGCCTCTTTTTCTTCCTGCTGCTTCTGCTGCTGCATATGTTTGGCATGTGATCCTCTAAGCAGCCTGCACAAGTTGGTGTTGACAGGTGTGTGCAACTTACTAGCCCGGGAGAAAGACTGGACAGCTGACTTTTTGGTGGCTGTGATGGCATATTTTACAGTTTGTATGGAGGCTAATCTGTCAACATTAAGCCTTGATGACTTCTTATCCATTATGTCCCCCATCAGGTTGAAAGAAGACTCCACTTTAGGGCCATGGAAACATGTCAACATTGCAGATGCCATGTCATACAGGAGCTGGTACTTTTTTGCTTCGTTGACTGCAGCCCACCACTGGTCCACTTCAACAGGTTTGTCTTTTATTTTCCCGGGTGGCAGAGTGTGTGATGAACAGAATAGATCAACTTGTTGGTTGTAGAGGTCCTTCTTCTTCATCTTTTTATCTTCTACCTCATCAGCATTGGAGCACTCTTGTTCCTCTTGCGGCGACAACGTTAAGATGTTGCTGACAATGCTTGGTAGTGCTTTCAAGCACCAACGTTGTTTTAACTGTAGCCTCAAGCCACAAAGGACTCCACTTGTTTTTCAGTCCTTTATCAATCTCCACCGCAAGGGCAAATTCTTCTTTTTTCAACTTTCTGATCATTTTGACATGTGCTTTGCCACTGATCAAAATGGCGTCGATCGGCGAGTCTCGGAAACTATCGGCAATCTTCGACGCGACAAACAGTGGAATTTTCCATATTAGTGAGGCACTGTAAGGGATACAATTATAATCATCGTTTGAAGCTTTGAAGCATCTTTCTCAATCGACCCTTATAGGGCCTCACAAAAGTTTTCTCTTTCCCGGTCAGGGTTACATTCAAACTAAAACTATGCCCGTCTCAGTAATCACTTTCATGCAGTTTTGTCATCGTTGACGCCGTGATTCAGTGGAGTGAATGCCCGCTTGTGTTAATGGTTTTGTCTTCCATTGAGTTTGAGACTCAGCGATGTCAGCCCTAAATCTTTTAACTCTTACCCCCCCCCCCCCCCCCCCCCTCCCCCCCCCCCCCCCCCCCCCCCCCTCCCCCCCCAAATTTTCTCACCGGATTTGGATCGATCTTAAAAATGACCCTGGCGACCTCTGAAAAATCGGATTTCCGCCAAAAGTCGGAAGAATCTCATGTCTGATACATAAAATGCCTATATTGCTAAGTTACATTACATTACATTATTATTGCTTTAGGTCCAGCTGACTCTTCCGAGCCAAATCAGGACCGGACAACCCCCGATCCGCATAAAAGATCTGCTAGTGGTAAAACCGAAAGCTCTCCACCAGATAGTCACTTTACAATAAAGACATCCCATGCAGGGGACGGCTGAGGCTTCACCCCAACTTATCGAACCCCCGTTTACAAAAACAAAATAGAATACAAACATCATTATAAATTATCAACAAAACACATACATATAAAATGCCTACATTGCTAAATAATAACATCATAGGAAGCCCTAGTGACCACCTGGCAGAAAGCGTCCAATATTCCCAAGCTGATCCAACAGACCTCATACACAAACAACAACAACAAGATTATTGCTTTAGGTCCAGCGGACTCTTCCGAGCCATACACAAACAAGGAGTCTTGTCCCGGAAGAGTTTTCAAGAAAAAAGGTGGGTGACTGGTCTAGCGAAGAAGAAGATAGTATAGCAGATTGATAGAAAAGAGCAGGAATGAGAAAAAGCAAATGAGAAAGACAGCGACAGTGGGAATTTAAAGCACTAAATTTCCAGAAAGTGGGGATACTATTTATACTGAAACCCCCGGTACCCCAACGGGGGTATATTGCTAAGTAATAACACCACAGCCCTAGTGACAATTTGGTAGAAAGCGTCCAATATCCCAAAGCTGACCCAACAGACCCAAATGAGGAGTTTTGGGAGCGTTTTCAAGAAAAGCGGTAGGTGACTGGGTTAGCGAAGAAGATAGTAAATTGATAGAACAGATTATGAATGAGAAAGAACACATGATAATGACAGAAACTGTGATATTTAAAGAACTAAATTTCCACAAAGTGGGGATACTATTTATACTGAAAAACCCTGGCACCTCAACGGGATAAGGCTAAAATGACCTTGACCTTCAGGACCAAGGCAAAAATGGAATATATAAATAAAAGATCAATCTATTAGCTCTACATACAAGTTTGGACTTTTATCTCTCATAGTTTAGGGTCAAGGGTCAATTCAAAGTGCCCATATGAACCAACTTTGGACAGCTCCAGTGGCCTTGGAGCAAGGTTGACCAATTTTGTGTGGCATGTGCGTCTCATTACTATCTATCATGCCTCAGGGGGGTTTAATACACAAACCCACATTGCTATGCATGGGAAGTCAAAAAGGATGAATCTCAGCATCCCTGACCAACAGACAGTTAGTTATTCATTGCTTACAAGGTCCAGCAAACTGCAAAGAACGGAATCAGGACCACAAAATCAAGACAATTTGGCTGAAAGAGGAATCACCACTGATCCTCATAAACGATTTGCTGAAACAACCCCAGTGGTAACACTGAAGGCACTCCACCGGCTGGTCACTTTACAATAAAGACCTCCCACGCAGGGGACGCTGAGGAGGGGCCGTTGGTAAGAGCGTCTTGCTAGTAACCGGAAGGTCGCTGGTTCGAATCCCGGATTGGTCAACGTGTGATCATATTATTTTCCCCTTTACCAACAACTGGCCCGCTGGTGTCAGTATAAATCGGTCCAGTAGTCATCTATATGCGAAAGTGTCGTGTGACTATAATCTACAAACAACAACAACGCTGAGGATATACTCTAATTTATCAAACCCCTGTTTACAAAAACAAAATAGAATACAAACATTATTACATTACATTACATTATTGTTGCTTTAGGTCCAGCGGACTCTTCCAAGCCAAATCAGGACCGGACAACCCCCAATTCGCATAAAAGATCTGCCGAAACCGAAAGGTCTCCACCAGCCAGTCACTTTACAATAAAGACATCCCACGCAGGGGACGGCTGAGGCTTCACCCCAACTTATCGAACCCCTGTTTACAAAAACTAAATAGAATACAAACATCATTATAAATTATGAACAAAATACATACATATAAAATGCCTACATTGCTAAATAATAACATCATAGGAAGCCCTAGTGACCACCTGGCAGAAAGCATCCAATATTCCCAAGCTGATCCAACAGACCTCATACACAAATAAGGAGTCTTGTCCCGGAAGAGTTTTCAAGAAAAAAGGTAGGTGACTGGTCTAGCGAAGAAGACGATAGTATAGCAGATTGATAGAACAGAGCAGGAATGAGAAAGAGCAAATGAGAAAGACAGCGACAGTGGGAATTTAAAGCACTAAATTTCCAGAAAGTGGGGATACTATTTATACTGAAACCCCCGGCACCCCAACGGGGGATACAAACATTATAAAATAACAAAACACATACATATAAAATGCCTACATTGCCAAATAATAATATCATAGCAAGCCCCAGTGACCACCTGGCAGAAAGCGTCTAATATTCCCAAGCTGATCCAAAAGACCTCACACACAAATGAAGAGTTGTGTCCCAGAAGAGTTTCCAAGAAAAAAGGTAGGTGACTGGTCTAGCGAAGAAGATAGTATAGTAGATTGATAGAACAGAATAGGAATGAGAAAGAACAAAGGAGAAAGACAGTGACAGTGGGAATTTAAAGCACAAATTTCCAGAAAGCGGGGATACTATTTATACTGAAACCCCCCGGTATTCCCACTGGGGGTCCTCGTAAACAAATGAGGAGTTTTGTCACGGAAGAGTTTTCAAGAAAAAAGGTAGGGGGGTACAAGAAGCGTTGTGGACATGAAAATGTACAGAACAAATCCAGGTATGGTACAGTGACACAACAAAATCCAAATCCAGTAAAGTACATTAGATGGGGGGGAGGGGGGGGGGAGGGGGGGGGAAGGGCCAACAGACAAACATTTGGCTCGTTCGGATTCCTGACTATTTAAAAGCATTTCCAGATATTTATTAAGAAATCCAAAACAGATGGGCATTAAAATATATTAATAAAACAGAACAAAAATACAAAACCTAAAGCTACTGTATGATAAAGTCATTTATTATTTACTGCCGTGTTTATATATGGCCGCACAATCATGCCATTTAAATAAACACTTTTTGGGGCAATTGGGAGGTGCAGGAATGCAGGGTGGGAAATGCGTCAGTGAACAGATCTAGGACAGAGGTGATGCTGACACACACAGACAAAGCATACAAGACTGGCTGATTTGTGTTAAATACACTGATGTCTTTACCGATTGTGGTCAAGAACTATCATCGTCATAGGTCAGGCTAACTGCAATCAACCTTTAATTAGCGCCGCCTCCCCATAAAAGTACAGACTTGCCCTGCCCATGAAGAAAGTGATTTTTATTGCCACTTTACCATTCTTTGCAACATACAGGTAGGTAGGTGAAGCAAGAGCGAGCACTTTGCCAATGATTGGTGGCTTGCTCAAAGTAACAACCTTCCAGCTGTAAGCTGCTCTGTCAGCGCTGTAAAGCAACCTCCAACCAAGCACTTACAGACAGTGGTTCATTGCTGCCACAAAGCGGAGCAAGCGCGTTGCAGCTCTTTCCTGGATCAACACAGCAAATGGCCACATTGTCAGTTCCAAATCCACGCACTTGTAAGGCAAGCTGACCAGTGCTGGTGCAAATGACCAATCTGGTGCTGTATGCTGTGTCCCCACACTGCACACTCCAGCACATGCGACACAAACACGTCCAAACAACGATCGATAACAGCATTCACTCACGACATACCCAACACGCACCAAAGAAAATGTTTAGCACAAAAACCAGCATTTGATCCATGCATTTCTACATCAACAAGGGATAGGACATTCACTAAACACACAAAACTTTCACCTTCATTGTCAAATTTACACACGCATGCAAACCTTTTGCCCACAAACATGTATTCAACATAACAGTTCCAAATCAACAATGCTAACGTTAACTCCAACATGTGAACCATTGGTGTAAAATTCATTTATAAATGCAACTAGAAGGGCAAAGGCCATGTGACTCAAATGCTACTTATAAAACTTCTACATCAAAAAGTGTCAACAAAAACTGAAACGATGGCATTAACACACAAAGTAATGCTAACTTTGTTCTCGAGATGATCTAGACATGTACGATCAAATAAACTACAGCAAAAGTTGTATTATGCCAAAAAACAGTGACCTTGGGATGAATTTTACCTTCAATGACCTTGACACGACCGTTGATGCTCACATATGACCAAATAACCCAATGTTGATGCATACTATGGGTTAAATATAGAGCCATTCCACTGTATGATGACCAATTTTTTTATGTTTTTGTAATGCTTAATATGATCTTGATCTTCAAGATCAACGCCAAAATATAACATATAAATGATCAATCCATTTTCTTTACATATAACAAGTTTAAACTGTTTAATCTCTCATAGTTTAGGGTCAAGGTCACTTTAAAGTACCAATACAAACCAACAGCTCCAGTGACCTTGACCTAGAAGCAAGGTTGACCAAATGTGTGTGGCATGTGTGTCTCCTTAATATCTATCATGCCTCAAAGAATAATAAGTTCAATATCAAAACTGAAATTTTGTGAAATTTTAACATTTGTTTATTAACATTTGTTGATCCTGTGACCTTAACCTTGAAGTGGAGTCATTAATTCACTGATCATTTTCAAGGTCTCGTGGAAATATACCGCCTACCAAGTTTGCTTGTGATACATAAATAGATTCAAGTACTTCGCCACTTAGTTTTGCACAGACTGACGGACAGCAGACGAACAGAATATAACTTTTTTGTTTTAGCTGTCATTTTGGGACTATTTAGGACTCTTGCACAGATTTGTAAAAAAAAAATTTTTTTAAATGTTGGGGAGTGAATACACAGAAACGGTGCTATGCATGCGAGTCAAAAATTGTGCACCAACACTGAAGACAAGAGTTTAAAATCAACGTATTGAAAAATTCCACTGTGATCATTCTTCTATTCTCTAAAATGTCATGAATACGTGTCACGAGTTTTACACATTTCTCTAGGGTGTATGCATTTATAAGCCGATTCTTGTTTCAGTGTATAATTATGGTTACTAACATTACCTGAACATGCAACTAACAACACACAACCAACTTAAAACGCCATATAAAAAACATCCAAAATGAGTTGCTAACAAGACAACAAACTCAACGTTTACAACTCTTTCTGGCCATAATATAACAAAATCCGCTGCTGGGAGGTCTGATCTGCCACTTAGATGTTGAAGTCTGCTGTTGTGACGTCTTGATCTTCAGTTCGTCACTGAAATTTCCAATTTCATTGTTATGTCCCAGTCCACTTTTATGACTGCCTGATCCAAGGTCGGTGGCAATACCAGTTTTCTGGTGACAGAGGCCACCCTCTCCCGCCCTCCCTCCCAAGTCACTGTTGATGATAAAGGTTTGTAAGATGCACAAATCTACTCTAGAAGCATGCTTAGTGCGCGCTTCACTATCACATTGTGCACACATCATCAAACCCTATATTGTTAATCAAGTTCTTAGAACACATCTACAGCGCTTCCGATAACGCACATATGTGCGTCCCTGACCCTTTAAAGCCTTACAGGACGCACTAAAACTTCTAACTGGAAGTCCGTGGGACGCACTAACCCACACCGATCAAAATCAGACTATAGCCTCGCGAGCAGCCAGTGCCAGCTGCTGTATTGATGTTGAGTTGTTGTTTTGTGAAATTTGCTGTTTTTGAAAGTGGCTGTGTGCTCTGTTTATCAGAGATGCGTGCAAATAAAAATGATGATGATGATTATTATTATTATTGATTACTATTGATGTTTTAGAAATAATTAAGAGTCAGGAAACACTGTCTTTTGTCATTTTTCAACTTCAACCTCAATGTGATTGTTACACTGCAAACTTTTATACCCCTCACTCTTTCTCTAGTGAGACCCTCTGACATCACTTGGGGACCCCCTACAATTCTCAAGAGGGAGTCCCTGAGACCCTCTATGTTAGAAAGCTATAGGAAGCCCTGCATCTATCCCACTTTCCGCAGGATTCAGATTCTTTTTTTTTTTCCTCCATAAGTCGTTACCTCAGGGTGATTTCATTCAAATAAATAACTGAAAATTAGTGAAGAAATATAGAAAATAAGTTTTACTGACTTCTTAACCCTTTAGTGACTTTTGTGATTAAAAATTACTGTTGGAATGAAACTGCCTTATCAGCCTACAAAGGGGTCTTTCTGCTTGCCCACAACAAATCACCTACACTAGTTCGCAGCACGCTCGCCTCCCTCTTTTTTCTAACTGATTTTCATTGGCGTTTGGAAAGTTTTACCTCCAGAGTTTACAGCATTTTATCTTCTATAAGGACTGGCTACTTTTAACAGCAAGGCCAGTTTAAACTTCATTCACTGTGGAAGTCACTTCTGTTTTGGAAGAGACATCACTGATTGCAGCATTCAACATAAAACTGGCTGTGTCAAGAGTTTCTCTTTATTCTAAAAAAAAAGCTCTAGCTCTGTCCGTCTGTTTCTCTCTCTGTGTTTAGCAGTTATTATCTGGCGGTATCTTTATCACTATCTGGCCTCTGTCACTGTCACGTGTCTCTCAGACACCCAGTAAACTGTGCAGCTCGTCATCATCAATGATGGGCTCTTCTTCATGGTCGCTGTTGTCTGGCACCACGGTCACTTCGGGGACGCTGTTGTCAGCGTTGTTGGTGGTGTTGGTGGCGGTGGTGGGGGAGGATTCCGGTTTGGGTTCCTCTTCCGTCTCAATCAGCTCCTTGATCCGCGCGTCCAGATCTTGACGAACCTTTGAACCACGCAAACAATAAAATAAATCAGTAACAAAACGCAGAGATTCAAACAATAATAAATAAAAAAAAGCCCTTGAGAATTAAAAAAAAAACATGTCTTTCACATGTTTGTCATTTGGTAAATCAAAAATCATGTTTCAGAAGAAAAACAGAGAAAGATAGTTGAAGAAATCAAAGAGATTCAACAAGTAGGACTTCAAATAGATTTGTAGTAGATTTGTACTCTTTATCTATTATCAAACAATTTACTCAACTCTATGTGCTTGCACCTTTGTGCATTTCAATGCAATATAAATTTGTATTACAGGTTGACCTATAACTTAGCATAAAAAACGTTCATTTTTACTGTATGTACATGTTTTTTAACAGCGTACACACATTTTCCTGATAAAGGACGTAATTTACCATAAGCAGCTGTGCAGGAAAGCCAAGGAAACTCAAAGTGCTAAAACTTCTAAACAGGAAATGAGGTCTTTTATTCTGTACTGTACACTTGCACCCCACACTGAGCAACCATTTCATGTATTGTTTTTTTGTCAAATATATCATTTCACTTTTTATTTATTTTATCTTCCTTTTCCTCTCAAGATGGAAATGTTAACGTCAGCTTACCTCAATCTCATCATCATCATCGTCCTCTTCTTCCCGTCTCTGCTGCTGTGAGGCAGGCCGTTCCTCACTGCCTGACAGAGCTGCTGTAAGATCAGCTGCCATGGAGCTCCCCATGAAAGACGCCATCAACCCACTTCCCGGAAAACCCAACTCTGGGGCGGAGGCGAGAAATCCTGGCTCCAGCGCGGAGCTGTTATCCTGGGATGGTTGCTCTCTCTCCTGAACTCCCATTTCCGGTTCTTCAGGCTTGGCGTTGGGTGCTCGGCGGTCATCGTCGTCTGCTACGGGGCTGGAAGCTTCAGGAGTGTCCATGGTATCTTCAGTCATAGGGGGGAGAGGAAGGCTGAGGGGGTGGATGACGGTGACGGGGGCTGGTAGGTGGGTGGCTGTGTCACCGTCTCCCTCACCACCTTCACCTACAGACTGTCCACCAACATTGTTTTCTGGGGTGTCTCTCTGTTCATTTGTCCATGTTTCAGGTTCGGGGAAATTGTCAAAGCTCTCTTCAGAAACGCCAGGCGGTAGAGCCACAGAGTCTTTCTCGCGATCACCCTCGCCGGTGGGGGACAAGAGAGGCGGCTGGGGGATATCGTCAGTCACTCCGTTTGATTCTGACATGAATGCTACGCCAGCATCTCCAGACCCCTGAGCTGAGGTAGCATCGTTGATGGGGTTGGTGCTGCTGTCGACGTTGTTGTTGTCTGGGTTCTCACTGCTGCTAGTATTAGCAGGAGCTCCATTTGTAGCAGCAGCAACACCATCAGCAGCAGCAGCAACACCATCAGCGGCAGCAGCAGCAGGGGCCGAGTCAGTCTGGTCTGTGCCGACTACTGGTTCACCTTGGGGACAAACGATAAACAATGTATTACTTCTTACCTATCACACATGCACCCGCACACTCTAAAGACATAAAATCACATTAATAATATTTAAAAATGTACCATAAACACACACAAAAATATATTCCAACAATATAACCAGGGGGCATGCTCTTTGCAAATATTGAGCGCCCATCAATCACTGACTGGCCATTATATTAACCAATTTCACTGCTACCTGACAGTGACATACTTTAGTAGCATTTCACAACCGCAATAGACATATACTGTACACCATTTATGGTGACTGTGGACTCCATTTCCAGCATCAAATTGAAAGTGCTAACGTGAACCCCTCTACATAATTTATGCAATTTAAACAAAAAGAGTAAGTGGCTAACCAGAGGCCTGTGGTACATCGCTTTGAGTGGCAGAGCTGTTGTTTTCTTTGTTGGCTTCCGACGTGGTCCTGATCTTCTCCTTCTTCCTTTGTTCCAGCTTTTTCTGCAGGCACAACACAAAGCTTCATCTTACACAGCCCAAAGCAGCATGGTACAGCTTCTTACAGAGGGAACAACCCTCTTCAATCTCCCTACATCCACTTTTCCGCAAAGTGTTAAACCTTAGGCTCAAAACAGGTGTAAAGAAGTTCCCCGTAACCTTTTGGACATTGGGGGAAGAGGCGTTTTGGGACCTCCCTTTCCTCCGAGCTAGTTTAATAGAGAGCGGCACCCCTCTCCTCTCCTGCATGGCCTTACCTTCTCCGGTTCTAACCAGAGCCAGGCACATGTTCACAGTTGGAGGGACTGGGGAGTGGTGTGTGCCCGTTTCATTGTTTGTGTGGTTTAGTGTTGCCTTCCAAGTATGGTCACCCATCCCAGTACTAACATCGCTGGATGTTGCTTTATTAAATATTGTTATCCTGTGCCAAAAGCGCTACACTACTCTTCGCCCTTAACCCTACTTGTAAGCATTATCTTGACCAAGATCACAAGTGATGCAATAAAACCAACAACGCATCATCAGTTCATTTTGTTGATAACCGTATGGCCATGTCACCAGCCAACGGCCTGTAACCTTGGAGCAACAACCTTTAACCTGGGACCTACTTTGACATGCTTGTCATGAACTTTAACACAACGACCTATAACGTGAGTGCAATGGCCTTTTAGCCTGTGACCTACCTCGACGTGCTTGTCCAACATGAAGATGTCCTTGTATCGGTTGTAGATGAAGTCCGACTTCTTCATGATCTTGTCGCTGTCCTTGAACTTCCGACACTGAAAATGATGGGAGCAAATGAGGGAGACAAAAAGTGTCAGGAAGTAGTTTTCTGGCCTAAAGATGTAGATATGGAGTCTAACAGCAGCAATATCAAGTACACTTACCCCGTCTCTCTTTAGGAAGGACAGAAAGAAAAAGTGAAATGAGGGAGAGAAAGAAGACAAGACTGAAAAACAACACCTGTTTCAAAGTGATCATGATCTGTGGATTCTTCTTCAGCAGAGCCAGGGTGATGGGAAGCTGATCCAGATCTTCCAACACAGCAATTGCCTTATCCACATCCTGCGAAATGTAGTTAAATGTATATAAAACGCTCATCTTCATCCTACAATATGGGATGCACAATATAGTATAGTTCACAAGTCTATTCCTCTTTAGCCTCAGCAGACTAAAAATGAGGCCTTCTGCAGATTTGCATGGAGTTAAGTTATGTGGTATCTGCGGCATACATCTGGCTCTCCCTCCCTCATAACAAAACTACAGAAAGGGAAAGGGCAGTAGACCGGAAGAGACGGCGTGTTGCAGCCTAAGCATGGCGTCTCTCACTGCAGACAGCAGTGATCAAGAACAACAACTAGAAGGGAAAAGCCCATAAAACTCACAAGCTCCTTGCAGAACTCCATTATTTAACATGAAAATGAGTGCCAACAAAACCAAAAAAATAAACGGTGGCATTAAAATGCGAAGTAATACCAACTTTGATCTTTCTATGCTCTTGACCTTGAGATGACATTGACCTACAGCTCAATAATATCAAATAAACTATAGCGAAAGTTGTATTATGCACACAAAAATGATGACCTTGGGATTACCTTGACCTTCAATGACCTTGACATGAACTTGACCTTCACGTAGCTTCTCATGCATGTATACTCAAATAACCCAATGTCGTTGCATACTATGGGTTCAATAAACAGCCATTCCACTGTATGATTACATTTTCTTTTTTAATGTTTTTGCAAGGCCTAAAATGACCTTGCCCTTCAAGATCAACGCAAAAACGGAAAATATATGAAAGATCAATCTACCATCTCTAAATACAAGTTTGCACTTTATCTCTCAGTTTAGGGTCAAGGTCACTTCAAAGTACCTATACTGACTTTGGACAGCTTCAGTGACCTTAATTTCTCAGTGAGGTTGACCAAATTTGTATAGTATGTGTATCTCACTGATATCTATCATGCATCAAAGAATCACAAGTTCAATATTAATAACTAGAAAAAAGTAAAATTTTGAGAAAACTTCTTTTTTTTTTTACTAACATTTGTTGACCCTGTGACCTTGACGGGAAGTCATTCATTCACTGATCATTTATGAGGTCTCATGGGTGTACACCAAGTTTGGTTGTGACAGTTGAACTAGGTTCTGAGATATTAATCCACTGGTACGTTTTGCACACACAGATGGGGGACTGCAGACAGACGGACGACTGAAAGCGCAGGCAAGAACTAATGCTGTTGGCATCTTTGGTACAAGATTGGGTAGGAAGAAGGCACACATTAATCTTAATATCTTCCATGTTTAATGGGTAGGCCTGTTCAGTAGCTACAGAGACTTGCAAGAGGTAAGCCTTGGCAAGTCTCAAATACGCTGTGTGATGGGTCTCGCTACAATCTGCACAGATGCCAACCTGCAGACAAATCTGTCAGTGAGAAATTTATAAATTGTCAGTAGATTTAAAATTTTTGTCAGTAGACAAGAGGGAGCAAAGGTCCAGGATTGAGATTTCTTATTAAAAATCATATCGGAAAAATCAAAAGATGACTGTGCTCCTCAAAAGAACTCTATAATAATCTGTGGTAAAACTTGACCCCGACCGAAGTCAGAAGGATAAGCGATGTCAGTTCGCAAAATCTTTAACATCAACCTGCTACGAATCATAATCATGTACAGCACAATGTTAGAGTTAATTAAAATAAATCACTTTGAGGTTGTGTATCGGCATAAAATTTTTAAAGAAAGGTAAGAGTTAATTAAAATAAATTGCTTTGAAGTTGTGTATCGGCATAAAATTTTTAAAAAAAGGTAAATCTCATTGATTTCTTTGCATTGTTTTGTCTGCTGCTGCTGCTTCAGCGCAGCTAACAAGGTTGTGAACTAAGATATGCAACAAGTTAAACTGATCAAATAGATTTATTACCTTTTAAGGTCGTTATATAATACGCTGCATTATTTTATACTGTGACAGTGCCTAAGTGTAATCAGTCTGAAACGTGTAACAGTCCTTTTGCCATAATCATCAGCTGGAAATATATATTCTTGTAAAAATTATTCTCGCCGTAAGAAACACGACTTCAGCGTAAATCCGTAAAAAACTATTTAGCCACCGAAAAATAATACGGCGAAACCGTGAGGGTTGGCATCTCTGAATCTGCTGTCACTGAACAATAGGCCCAGCCTGCATGACTAATCTAGCCCAAACCCTCGCCCTGACAACCATAACAAAAACTGCTCACATACAAATAAAATTTTAAATAATTAAAAAAATGTGTTGCCTCAACTTTATTATGATTTGGAACCTCCATAGAAGCAATAATTAAACACAAGTTTCCACAAGGTTTGACACAAGAGAATGTCAACATCACGCTCGGTGTGACCACATCTCATATTGTTGAAAAATGGCTGGCGAGCAAGCCCCATAACCTTGACTTAAAAGAGTTTGCTGCAGAACCCATTGTTTGTCAAACGTGTCTTAGGCAATTCATTTTCTCAAAGATTTCAACTCTGGTTACATTAAAGACTGAAAATAAAGAGAAGAAAAAAAAAAACGGGCTGTTTTTACCATGTTGGTTTTGGACAAAGAGTTTTTGATCTCATGGTCCATCTGGGTCAGCTTGTTCTCCACCTGTTCAACTGTAAACCAAAACACCAAAATCTTAACATTCAAATACAACCCAGTACAGAACTGTACACAAGAAAAGATGGAAGGAAGGAAGAGAGGAAGACAGGAAATGAAAAGAAAAGACCAAACAAAAGAAGAGCGGAAAAGAAGACATATAAAAAAACCAAAGAAAGGCAAAAAGGAAGAAAAGAAACAAACAAACTAAAGTAAGGAAAGAAAATACAAAATGATGACAGAAAAAAAAAACAAAAAAAAAAACTAGAAGGGCAAAGCCCATAAGACTCATATGCTCCTTATGGAACTTCCAATATTTAAGATGAAAATCTGTACCAAAAAAAAAAACAGGTTGAAACCCCAAGCTGAACAAATCATAGCTGAAGAACAAGCAGGATTCAGGGCAGGGCGAAGTACCACTGAACAGATTTTCAACTTCAGAATAATTTGCGAGAAATACCTACAGCACCAACAACATCTATATCATGTGTTTGTAGACTTTAAGAAAGCATTTGACCGAGTCTGGCATGCACTCTGTGAGCAACCATGAGAGTGTACAACATCAGCTCTAAAATTATTGAAGTCATCAAAAGCCTGTATGACAAGGCTACCAGTGTAGTCCTCCACAACAGCGCCATCAGGAACTGGTTCAGAACAACAAGGATGCCTACTCTCTCCAACACTCTTCAACATCTCCCTAGAGCGCATCATGACAGATGCCTTTTCAGATCACGAAGGCACAGTCAGCATAGGGGGTAAAGCAATCTCCAACCTTCGTTTTACGGATGACATTGATGGATTGATGGGAGAGAACAAGAACTTGAACAGCTGGTACAGAGGCTTGACAACCACCTCCAGAGCCTATGAAATGGAAATAAGTGCAGAGAAGAACAAGATGATCTACAACACCAAAGGCATCAACATGGACATCAAAGTCCAAGGCCAACAATCCCTCAACACTGTGCAAAGCTTCAAATATTTAGGAGCCATTGTATCAGACAATGACAGGAAGTCCTCTCCAGGATCGCACAAACAACTGCTGCCCTGACAAGGTTGAAGCCCATTTGAAAAGACAGGACCATCAGTCTACATTCCAAGGTAAAGCTGCTGCGCTCCCTTGTCATCTCCATCTTCCTATATGCTTGCGAAACAAGGACCCTCACAGCAGATCTACAACTAAGAATACCAAGCATGGTGATGAGGTGATACAGAAGAATTCTGGGCATTTCCTATACCCAGCACATCACCAACAACGAAGTCCGAAAGACCATCACACAAGCCATTGGACAACATGATGACATGCTCACAGTGGTGAAGAAACGGAAACTCCGATGGTATGGGCACGTCACCAGAGCATCAGGCCTTGCAAAAAAACATCCTGCAAGGCAAGGTGCAAGGAGGCAGAAGAAGAGGGAGACAGAAAAGAAGTGGGAGGACGACACTCGAGAATGGACTGGTTTGACACTGAACAAAGCCATGAGGGTTGCTGAGAACAGAGAAAGATGGAGTACGCTGGTTAAACGACCATCTGTGGTGCCCCAACAACCTTTGGGTTATTGGATGGAATGGGATAGAATAAGATAGGATAGAGTACCCAGAAAAAAAAGAAAGAAAAAGAAATGGTGGGATTAAAATGCAAAGTAATACCGAGTTTGATAATTCTATGCTCTTGACCTTGAGGCGAGCTTGACCTCCGGCTCCAAATACAATCATGTACGATCAAATAAACTACAGCAAAAGTTGTGTTATGCTAAAAAACAACAACAGTGACCTGGGCATGACCTTGACCTTCAATGACCTTGACCTTCACATGACCTCTCATGCTCATGCATGATCAAATAACACAATTTTGTTGCATACTATGGGTTAAATATACAATCGATTCATTACATTACATTATTATTGCTTTAGGTCCAGCGGACTCTTCCGAGCCAAATCAGGACCGGACAACCCCCAATCCGCATAAAAGATCTGCTGAAACAACCCCACGCAGGGGACACCGAGGCTGTACTCTAATTTATCGAACACCCGTTTACAAAAACAAAAACAGAATACAAACATCATTATAAAATATCAACAAAACACATACATATAAAATGCCTACATTGGTAAATAATAACATCATAGGAAGCCATAGTGACCACCTGGCAGAAAGCGTCCAATATTCCCAAGCTGATCCAACAGACCTCATACACAAATAAGGAATCTTGTCCCGGAAGAGTTTTCAAGAAAAAAGGTAGGAGACTGGTCTAGCGAAGAAGAAGATAGTATAGCAGATTGATAGAACAGAGCAGGAATGAGAAAGAGCAAATGAGAAAGACAGCGACAGTGGGAATTTAAAGCACTAAATTTCCAGAAAGTGGGGATACTATTTACACTGAAACCCCCGGCACCCCAACGGGGGTTACAATCGATTGCACTGTAGGATGACCCGTTTTGTAAAATGTTTTTGCAAGGATTAAAATGACCTTGACCTTCAAGATCAACCCAAAAATGGAACATTTGTGAAGTTTTGCACAGACAGTGGACACAGGTTGGACTAAATCATTTTAGTTAAAGAGTACTTTTGTACTATTTAACACTCATCTCCAACACAGATTTGCAAAAATCTTCAACAAAAAAAACCAACTTTTTTGTGGGAGGGTGGGGGGGAAGATGGGGAGGATGGGTGGGTGATTACATAGGAAAGAAAGGATGAAATGAAGAAAAAAATATACAGAGAAAAGAAAGAAAAGAAAGAAATCCAATAAGAAATAAATTTAAAACTGGAACAGAAAGACAAGAGAGAAATTAACCTACACTGAATCTTTTCGATCTTCTCTCTTTTCTTCTGCTCATACTTTTCTTTCTTCTTCCTCTCCTTCTCTTCTTCCCTCTCCTTCCTGAAATCAACGAGAACAACTATATCCAGAAATTTAATAAAACCAACCAATAATTTCAATAAGGCCAATAATCTTTGAAAAACAAAATCAAAAGAACTGAATACTTTGGGAAAACTAGACAGAGAATTCTGACAAGGAAAGAAAAATGACATTTATTCTATGACACGAGGCAAAAACCCAACTAAGGTAAACAAATCTTCAAATTCGTGGGTGAAATCGCAACCAATTTAATTGCTTTAACAAACAAACTCATTTGCAAGTTTTAAACTGCAACATTAATGTATTTATAGTTTTCTCATCATTCTGAGCAAGTCTCATTTGTTTATTCTATTCAGTGAAGTGAGCAAACTCAGCCCAAGAGATCCATTGCCAGTTTGTCCATGGCGTCAACACCAACGTTCAACAAAAGGAAAGCTGAAGTTCCACCAATACTGCTTAAAAGCGTTCTGATTTGTTACAGCTGTTTTGTTTGACTATGTAGACATTTGCTGTGAATTTCCACGTGCTGATTTCAGACCCATCGCCTAGGATTTATGACTGACAAGTAATAAGCCCCCACTTACAATTTTCGGTCTTTTTCTTCTTTCTTCTTCCTTTCCTCCTTGTCCTTCCTCTTCTCTCCTTCCTTCTTCGACCCTTCGTCCTTCCTTCTGTCGCTGTGTGATGATTTCTTGGCGCTGGAGGACGACGGTTTCAAAGACTTTTTATCGCTGGAGGCTTTTTTGTCGGTGGCTGCGGAGGGTGAAGAGTTTTCTCCCTTGGTCTCGGAGATGGGTGGAGATTGTGATTCCAACTTGGATTCCTCTGCTGCGCCTTCTGTAGGCAGGGAGTCTAATTTCTGCAACATGACAATCAGGGTCTGTTGCCTCTTTACTGCTTTATTCTTTTCACAGCTTTGCCTCCGTATCTTGTGGTTTACAAATACAGAATAAAAGCTTTCTAGAATTCAGCATCTCTGCTGGTAAAGAACACCTCAGTGAAAAGGCTACAGGGCCTCGGTGTAACATGCACACACATCTAACAAGACGAACAACACCAAACAGCCATTAGATTAAATGTTCAATGTTTGTAGGGTCCAGCGGACTGCTAAGAGCCAAATCAGTACCACACAAAACTATTCAAAATCAGACTAGACTGCAAACATTAAAATATGATAAAAGATGGATATAAAACTAGCTTTACTGATGAAAATAAAACCAAGCATACC
This sequence comes from Oncomelania hupensis, assembly GCA_036898135.1. Classification (NCBI taxonomy): domain Eukaryota; kingdom Metazoa; phylum Mollusca; class Gastropoda; order Littorinimorpha; family Pomatiopsidae; genus Oncomelania; species Oncomelania hupensis. Next base: position 23,549,156 of record CM072522.1, on the reverse strand, counting down.
AAAAAGTTGACATGACCTATATGCAATAAAACAAACCAACATCACGTAAAAATGTGAACAGGTTTTTGACCATTGCAAACTTTTAAAATCTCATCAAAAAGTATCAAACTAAATTATCTTTCTCTCTCATCAACTAGATCAGCACATTCATACATAAAATGGTGGATGGAAAAGTACTTGTCACATGCAAAGCACCATGGTGGGTCTTCACCTTTGAAAAAAAAAAACTATGGGTGACATAACCATGTCCAATATGCAGGCGAGTCAACACAGTTTCCTCTTTGCGGGTGGAAGCAAAGTTAGGCAAAAAAGCAGGCAGATCTGACAAAATTTGAAACAGCTTGTTATTGATTTGATTAGACCATTCGGTCTGCCTGAGCCGTTTACAGTAAGAGAAATCATACAACGCAGGTCACAGTAAGGAACAAACTGGAAAATCTTTTCAGGGAAATCAAAATGCAGAGCTTCTTTTGCGGCTTTGTCCACTGCAATACTGCCACAGATGCCCATGTGACTAGGTATCCACATACAAACTATCCTATCTTTTTAACTTTCAGATTCAAGTTGTGTGTGGAGATCATGGATTTCTGCCAGAAAATGGTGCGATACATTTCTTGTGGAAAGAGCCTGCAGTTCTGACAGTGAATCAGATACGATTAAAAACAAGGGTCCTTTGGCCTGATAAACCTGTTTCAGAGATAGATGAATTGCCTTGAGCTCAGCTCTATAAACAGAACAACTATCGGGTATACGCTGTTCAAAGGCTGGTGGAGGTGTTTCCCAGAGACCAAAGAACACCACCAACAGAGCAAGAACAACAACAATGATTGCAACAACTCCACATCAAAAGTGATTTTCATTGGGGACAAAATGTGCTGTGATAAAATGACAGTAGCTTCGACCAATCACTTCTACCATATCTGTCTGAGGTACTCACTACCTACACTTCAACCCGTTCTTTGCGCTCATCAGATAAAATTTTTTTGAAAACGCCCAAGCGTCGGCTTAAAACAGTTGGCGAGTGGTGTTTTAGTTTTCAAGCACCCAAGGTTTGGAATGCGCTGCCTGCCGGTTTAAGACATTGTACAGACCTTGTTTCCCTCAAGAGCTGCTTAAAAACGCACATGTTCCGCAAGGCGTTTTCTGTGTAAATAGTATGAACAGTAATAATACTTTCTGAATTATGCTGTACATGATGTAATGTGAATGTTGTGATGATGCGTACGAATGATGTGTGTAAGCGCATTGAGTTGTTATTCTAATGAAAAATGCATTGTATTCACACTTTTCTGCTATCCTATGCACCAACGGGAATCCCCTCTATGAAAAATAGTTCCGTTTTTTTTTCTCCGCGTGTTTTAGTGAGTTATTTCCAAATATTCAAGAATAATAACATGTGTCACTGGCCACCTGTATCGTACCCTCACATATTTTTATTTTTTTTGCTGCAGTTTATTATCCCTTTCTATCGCCAGTGGCGCGCCTAAACCCTACCTACCTAACATTATTTGTGAATTTTTGAAAAATATTCGGAAAAACATAACGCCCAGATGCTGGCTCGAACCCACACCTGTCAGGCGCCATTGGTTTCTGGCTTGTGGACAAGGCAAGTTAGTCCCGCCTTAGCCCACTTGGCCACAACGCTAGCCTAACATAGTCAGTTACTTCGTGTTTTGTGAAGGTTGCGACGGCGAAGCTATGGAAAACTACAAGAGTTTTTAGGTCCTGTTTCACTTTCTGTCGATGATCGACGCACCTCCGAAGTCGCCACAAATACAGGCCTCTACGATTGTTTTTTGCATTCTTTCACTGAGCATGTACTTCCTCCACCGTTTTTATACTTATCCCACTCGTTTTCTGGCTCTAACAATCGTCGTTTTCGGCAATTTGCCATATTTAAAAGTCACGCATCAAGCTTTGATAAAAGAAAAACAAGCCAAACCGGAACTTGGTTTCATATAACCTCGTTTTAATTTATAATGGCGATACACACAAGTTTTTATGAGAGGTGCCGGAAAGTTGTGAATAAATGCAATTTATTATTATTATTATTATTATTATTATTATTATTATTATTATTATTATTATTATTAAGTACTGATTGTGGCTGCTAGAAGAAAAATGTAAGAAAGAACAATAACAAATCCAGATATAAATTTCAAGCGGAACACTTTAGCGTCTCACAAAAATTCCATGTTAAATTTGACTTTCATTGGGCTACTATGGTGAAACAAAAAATTAAAATCAAAATTTGCTCTAATCAATTTAACCAATTTAATCAATTTAACATCTACTGTGTTACGATTGAGACGCGCACGATAGAGCTGATCATTTTGTTTTGCAAAGCATGCAATAATAGCGTGGATTTGATTCGATTTTGCATTGTTGCTAGAAGATTTGTATAATGCTGATAATTTTTGTCGGTCGATATTGTTGAGAATTTTCTGGAATTACTTGTTTACTATCGATCGAAGCTTCTAAACATTACAAGTAAAAGCTGGTTGAATCATGTAGATTCGTAAACATTATGTGACATAAGGCAGCGCATAGCTCCAGTGACGAGTTTTATTTTGATTGTGTGTTAGTGCGTCATGTTGGAATTTTTACATTTTTTCTCGATTGCAGAGAGGCTATATAAGTAATGCACTGTCTGCTTGTAGGATAATCTTTGTAGTGATTTTCGGAAAGCAATATTGTATGCAGTTGTTGAGGTTTGCTGAATAAAGTTGGAAAACTTTATAAGACGACTCCTGCCTTGTTGCTGAGTGAACAGGCTGCGTGGATAAACGAATTCAAGTTACACATATCAAGATTCAAGCATCGGGGCTGAATCAACTATTGATAGATATTATCCTTTTTTATTTAATTTTTACTAACAAACTGTGCTCCAATTTGCATCTGTGAATTGTCAGCTTCAGACTACAACAAGGAAAAGAGCAAGATGATGTTCACAGACTTGAAAAGTAACAAACGCCTGACATGTTACATTACATTATTATTGCTTTAGGTCCAGCGGACTCTTCCGAGCCAAATCAGGACCGGACAATCCCTGATCCGCATAAAAGATGTGCTGAAACAACCCTAGTGGTGAAACTGAAAGCTCTCCACCAGCCAGTCACTTTACAATAAAGACATCCCACGCAGGGGACGCTGAGGCTGTACTCAAATTTATCGCTTACAAAAACAAAATAGAATACAAACATCATTATAAATTATCAACAAAACACATACATATGAAATGCCTACATTGCTAAATAATAACATCATAGGAAGCCCTAGTGACCACCTGGCAGAAAGCGTCCAATATTCCCAAGCTGATCCAACAGACCTCATACACAAATAAGGAGTCTTGTCCCGGAAGAGTTTTCAAGAAAAACGGTAGGTGACTGGTCTAGCGAAGAAGAAGATAGTATAGCAGATTGATAGAACAGAGCAGGACTGAGAAAGAGCAAATGAGAAAGACAGTGACAGTGGGAATTTAAAGCACTAAATTTCCAGAAAGTGGGGATACTATTTATACTGAAAACCCAGGCACCCCAACGGGAGTCGCCTGACATGTATTAACAAAGCGAGAAAGATACACAAAATGTAAATAAATATTTCAAATCTACACAAAATGTAAATAGATATTTTAAATCCACACATCGTAGGATAATCAGCTTAGCAAACAGAGAAATAAGTCATCAATGGACACTGGAGTTTTTATCTATACCCACCATGGCTGATACTGCAGACAGGCATAACCGTCCCAGAGAAGACAGGGGAGTAACCTAAATCAACACTTAACCACCAAAGCAATCTAAGACCAACAGGGAAAGGGGCCACATTATCTTGTACACCACAGGATTTGAACCTGGGCCATCAGTGTGCCAGGCACGGAAATAAAAAAACGTGAATCTAAATAGAATTTTTAAAAAAAAAAATGTAAATGGAAATAAAGGTCACCACCCAACAATCACTGACCTTGACCTCCTTCCCTTTTCCTTCTTCCTCCTTTCCAGACGCTCCATCATCTTCATCGCTAGACACAAACTTCTTCTTCTTTGGGGACGGTTCCTTGGTTTTCTCTTTCCTGCTTTCCGGTTTCTGGTGGTGCGATTTCTCTGCCGCGTCCTGCTTGCTCTCTTTGAGTTTCTTGCTGCTGTCGTCTTTCTTGGGTTTGTCCGTGCTCTCGTGTTTCTTATTTTTGCTGCTGCCGTCAGGCTCCTAAACAAAAAAAAAGGCAACAAAATCTAAACTGTCAGATGCTTTAACCTTTAGGCTACCGAGTTTCTTTACTACTATTGTCCACTCTATCCCTGAGTCTTTCACATCAAAATATGTCAAATAATGGTGTATATTTAACAAAAATCATAACTCCGTTGTTTGTACTTCAAGTCCAATAATATTTTTGGTACCTGTTACAAGACGACTAAAATGTATGACAACATCGATTCTGATTTTACCATCATGCGTGTACAATCTTCATTGTGTGTACCTGTAAAATGTGATTTTTTTTTTAACCTGTGATTTAGAAGTAAACAGGAACAGAACAGAAACAACATAGTTTCTTACCTTCAAGCTGTAAAAATTATTATTTTGTATCCACTTAAACACTCTTTCGTACTGGTGCAGCATGCGTTCAGATGGAACTAAACAAACATGCAGGTAAGCAACTACAAACAGTCAAATCAGAGATGAGAATCCTAAAATGACAAAAAGGAGGAAAAATTCCAAAGTCTGTCGAGTGGCGAAGCCACGAGTGCGCGTACCTGCAAAGCAGGTACGCGATGCTAGGGGGGTCCGGGGGCATGCTCCCCCGGAAAATTTTTGAAAAGATGGTTAAAATCTATGCATTCTGAGCCTTATTTTATGGGGTCAGATCAGTTGTTTTTGTGGTACTAAAATGCTGTTGTTAGCTCTCCACAGTTCAACACATAGGCCTAATGAATTTATTTAAAACATCAGTTAAGCCTTGTATTAAACAAACATTCCTTTTGACTGCAGACAAGAATGGTTTAAATACCAATGACAAGACAAGGCTTTACCAATGCACATAATTACTGTCCAAAACAGAGTTGTACATTTATACATAGAATCAGTATGAAGCCTCACTGACACTCTTACGGTCACACCAAACAATAAAATCATAAATACCTCGATTGACTGTTCGAACAAGGTTTACAATTTCAAGATAATGTCTTGGAAAAACCACAAAAAGGAAAGCAGAAATACGGATGGTTTCAGGCAGTCGTTCCTAAAACAGTTCTGATGCTATAATCATATATACATTATGAACAACTTCAGCCTTGAAGTCGTAGTCAGGCACTGAAGTCAGGCTGAAGTTTACAATTACGTCATGCACTAGGATTACAGTTCTTTGTGTATACAACATTCTCATGTTTTTTTGAAGAATTGTTAAAAGTATACATAAAAACTGGCAGGTACCAACATGCTATACAGTCTGCACACACACAATTATTGAATGAACTATGTACATGTACATGTGCATGTATTTTATAACTGAAGCCAGGCAACTATCCAGTTCTTGCTTTCTTGGCTGGTGGCTTTTGACTTCTAATCTCACTTCTCTTCCTCACCAACACCTGAAGTCGGGCAGTCAGAGCTTTCTTATGAGCCAGTCTGGCTTGTTTCTCTGCCTCTGCATTCAATTCCACATTTCTTTCTATCTTTTTGTCCTTCAAACGAATTAAGACTGTTGTGTTCAACTTTTCTTCTAACCACTTAAAAAAGTTCCACTTGATTTTTACACCACTGTAGATGTGGGTAGCAAGAGCCTTTTCTCCAGGATTTAGTTTTTGAAGCATTTTACAAGTCGCGCTTTGTTCTAGACAATGGCTGATCAACCACGTGATGTTTTGGCTGTTCTATCGTTCGCACTACAACTCAGCGCATGAGAAAGGGCTTCAAGCGCCTATTTGAGTGACGTCACTATCAGCGGGAGTGTCTGGGAACAGCCGGAATCAGAAAAACGGGAGGCTTAGATACGCAACGTCACTTCCGTAATGCGATGGCTAGTATCTAAGAGAGCCCCACGTACGTTTACCAGGACACACGGAAGAAAGAAATCGGGTTATCTCGGCTTTTTACGGCAGCTTGGTGGAACGACGAAAACGAAGTGAGAGCGAACCAAATGACAACAATCCGCATGGGAATAACGAGTGGGAATAAGCTGCGAGATCGAAAATCAACAACTCACCCTAATCATATACACTACAATTTTCTCACCGGATTTAAACCGATCTCAAAAATGACCCTGGGACCTCCCGAAAGAGCGGATTTCCGCTAAAACGCGGAAGATTCTCATCTCTGTCAAATGTTTATCATCCGTTCTTCAAATATGCAAACATATTATGTAGTGAAAATGAACTGAGAAAACACATCCAAGGTGTATTCCAAGTGTCAGATTGACTGTGCTAGCTGAACAAACACTTGTGTCAAATTCTGGGTCATTTCCAGATTGATAAGCGGCAACATTTTCTAGAAAGTTGGTAAACTCAGGATCAGAGTAAGACTCCCCTAAACACAAAATTGCACAGAAAATGCTTTTCAAACCTTTGAACTATGTTTAAATTTAGACACAAATGTATACCCCAGAAGAGGAAGCGTCTTATACTATTTCCAGTTGTCCAAGAACAGAAAACAACCGCAATATGCCACATGTTACTGAAACCTACAGTACTCAAAACTCTGGCTATAAGGGGTGATTCATGGATAAGCAGGCATGGTGTTGTGTCCCTGGGAAAGACACTTTACTCCTGTTTTCCTACTCCTTCGGATGAGAGTATAAACCGAGGTCTAGTCTGTGTCGCATACATTCCATCATAACGGACTTTAAAGATCCTGACGCTCATGTCCTAGACGGGTGAGTGCCGGTGACAAGAAAACACCCAGCATGCACCTAGGTCCTTCTCCCCCATCCCTGGCTGCCCAGGATTGTGCTCAGTTGTCCCGGCGTCAGACCATGCGCCCAAAGGCTGCGGGTGGGCGTCTCGGGCGGCTTGAGTTAGATCCTGTATTGGCCAGCGCCTTGAGCAGCTCTTGAGCTGGAAAAGCGCTATATAAGAACGATTAAATAAATAAATAAATGGTTTTGAATGGCAGAATAGTGCAGTATGGAAGCCCAAAGGTTAAAAAGGAACAACTGCAAACGGTCCGATTCTTAACAAGGCAAAATTCCAAATGATTTGACTTCTAATAAGTCAAAAAACTCAACTGTCAGACTCCTAAAACGCAAACAACACACTGTGAAGAATTCCTAAATGGCACAATAGGGTATTCATAATATTCAATAGGGAGAAAATAACTTGCACTGGGAAATAAATACTCCATGTGCTAAAATGATCGGCAGTATGAACAGGTTGTTTCAAACAGGGAAGTGGCCACACACTACCTCCCACCTTCTTTTGTGATTTCAACATTTGTAGTGAAAGTCACACTTGGTCAATCACTAGTCATATTGGATACAGTGACAGGCCTTTTACCTACTTGTGCAAAGCTACTGTTACACTCCACATCTGAGAACAGTTCCTATCCTATCCCGTAACTCGAAAGTGGTTGGGGCACCACAGATGATCGTTTAACCAGAGTACTCCATCTTTCTCTGTCCTCATGGCTTCACTCGGTGTCAAGCCAGTCCATTTTCGAATGTTGTGCTCACACCTCTTTTTCTGTCTTCCTCTTCTTCTGCCTCTCTGCACCGGGCTTTGCAGGAAGGCCTGATGCTCTGGTGATGTGCCCATACCATCGGAGTTTCTTTTTCTTCACCACTGTGAGCATGTCATCGTGTTGTCCAATGGCTTGTGTGATGGTCTGCCGGACTTCGTCGTTGGTGATGTGCTGGGTATAGGAAATACCCAGAAGTCTTCTGTAGCACCTCATCTCCTCGCTTTGTAATTTTCGTTGTAGGTCTGCAGTGAGAGTCCATGTTTCGCAAACGTATAGGAAGATGGAGATGACAGAGGAGCGCAGCAGCCTTACCTTGGAGTGTAGACTGATGGTCCTGTCTTTCCAAATGGGCTTCAACCTTGCCAGGGCCGCAGTTGCTTGTGCGATCCTGGAGAGGACTTCCTGTCGGGACCCATTGTCTGATACAATGGCTCCTAAATATTTGAAGCTATGCACTGTCTTGAGGGATTGAGAACAGTTGCTGGTTGCAATTTACAAATAGTCGCTTTTGCAAACTGCAAACTTGGAATTTAATTTTTTTAAATTTCATTGTTCTTATATAGCTCTTTTCCAGTTCAAAAGAACTCATCAAGGCGTTGGCTGATACATCATCTAACTCAAGCCGCCTGAATACCACCGCAACGAATGCACAGGGAAAGATACATGTACGTTTGCTGTAGCTTACCGCAATTTCCTCCCCTAACTTCTTTTTCTTGCGTGGTCGTTTTGTGGCGGATTTGTCCTCGTCATCGCTACCGCTCTCCTCCATGCCTGCCTCTGCTCTCTCTTTCTTCAGTTCTTCCTTGGCCTTCTTCACTCTCTCCATCTCCTCCAGCTCCCTTCTACACAGCACAAGGCACGGTTATAATTAGGCATGAAAACACATTTTCTTAAAAAGAGGAGATTTATCCTAAAATTGGGCAGAGGTCTGGGGCCACCCAGGCCCCAGTGGGATCCAACTATAACAAATGGAGGTCTAGGGAGCAAAGCCCCCCAGCCAAAAGTGAATTTGTGCAATTTTGACAGGAATTTGGCGACATCTGAGAGATAACAATCAGTAGAAGCCTGGAAAACCAATACTTAATATTGCATTTTAAGACATAAATCCAGTCTCCTTTAACATTACAACTGTTTACAAGAGATGCAACTTGATCATTTCACAATGTTGTTGTCATAACTTCACTTCAAATTTTGACTGCATACACAAGTGATTACAGTAAACTTTTGCGTTCACTAATACTATGTCACACAAACCATCTTTCAAGTGAAGCCATTTACTCTCTAGAATGTACATGTAGTCACAGAGTAAATGTAATGATGTTTTGTTTACTTTACGTTGCCAATGTATTGCCCATGGTAGGAAACTGTTGCACAAATAATTGTATAAAATGCATAGATCTTAATTTAGTTTCCATGAATGACTGGTAGCATAAAACTCAAATGTGTAGTTTTTTTACCCCTTAAGTATAGTATAAACAGGTCTGTAACAATATTTGCACGTATACCGGGCTAACAAGGCTTATATGCAGAGCATACTTAAAGCTAACATTTTTGCCATGAATCTTAACGTTGTTCCCTTTTATTCAATCAATCTTTGTTATTTATCATGCTATACCTTTACATTTTAAACACAGATACATGTAAATAAAACTAAATGTTAGTAACGCTATACATTATCTTTTAGGGTCCAATTCCCCTTCAATGATACAGCACTACTTAGGTGGCCTATGCGCTCAATCTGGTGGCAAATCGTGATGAAGCCACGTTTTCCAAATTGTACAGGTTTTTGGCAAGGTTCGCAGAACGCTTGGTATTCATTCTTTTTCTCGTTTTCCAATGCCCCTTACCCTTTGATCACACACCACTTTTTCAAGCCACTTAAGTCTTCCAGTGGTTTGCATATTTCTTCTTTTGAACTATCCAAAGTCGCGATTGAGGTCTTGAGGACGTTTCCTACGGCAGAGCGAAGTGTCATGAATAGCAGAATGAAGCACGAAAGCAAATTTAAAGAAACTCAATGAGACAAATTTGTTAAGGATCGGTAGCAATTTCTCAGAAGTAGTAACCAATGTAACAATGGCGACCCGTTTGCGAATCATACAAAATGAGATAAGCCGTTGGCGAATACTTTTGCCAAACACGGACTAGGCACATAATCGGTTTAAACTTTTTTTCTGTTTTTCTTGGCAGACGTTTTGGCAACGGCGGAGACGCAAAAAAATATTGATGGAGAAGGCCGAGGTGTTTTCATGCCTGTTTAACAGAGCAAAAACGGCCGACAAGTCACAACATCACTGAAAAGTAGCAAGAGCATTCAATGCAATGTCCCAGGTAAAACTGATTGTCACAACTTCGTTGTACCTCATCATGTATTGGATTTGAACTTTTTTCATGGTGTTAACAACATAACCATTTTGGCTGAATTGATACATCATACAGGCAACCTTAGAAAATCCTGGTCAACAATCAAGTTTTTGAGGATACTAACTTTTCAAAAGCTCTGAGGTAGTTTCAAATCCTCTTCCCTTCAATGCCAATTATAACCATGTTATAAATAGTCCTACTTCTTGCAGACTGACTTTTCTTTATCTTTCAAACAACATTCCATCAAAACCACACACACACAAACTTGACTTCCCTTAGTAAAAAGGTTTTCAAACTGAGAATGTTCATCTCATCTTGAGATGCTAAGCATTTTCATTAATTTTATGTGTTAAATTTCAGTATCAAAGTAGTTTTACGTCTCTTAAACCTTCGTTTACGTACCTTTCCTCGTCCTCTTTCAGTTTTCTCTCCATCTCCTTCTTTCTCTCCGCATCTTTCTTTTTCCAGCTGCTCTCCTCCTCAGAATCCTCCCCATCGCTACAAAACAAACACGCACAGCTCAATCAGCAAAAATAAAATTAACACAAAGCATTGAAAATGTCCCTTCACCCCCCCAAAAAAAAATCTGCACGCAAACTCAAAATGCAACAAATGATGCGAGTGTGTTTATGCCAATTACTTACCTGTCGCTCAAAGAGCTCAGACTGTCATCAGCAATGTCCGCCTTGAGCTTCCGACCTTTGCCTCCAGCCTTTCCGCCACCCCCTAATAAGACAAAACAAAACAAACCGTCAAAAACAGAAACGTTAGTACGCATACAAAGAAAATCATCTAACAAACTCCAAATTGCATCTTTCTTCTTGTTTGTCATCTCGTAAGCCAGTTGTTACTTTTGATATTTGCTGTATGTAAAAAAAAACGTTATCCGAACGTCAAATGCAAAAATGAATTGCTTTCTAGATGTATTTCATCAACCATGCAAACTACTACTAGCTTGTGAAATTTTCTCTTTCAAATTTCTTTTTAAGATTTGACAGATCTGTCGTTGATCTAAGTGATGTAGAAAGGGACATTAAACATAAAGACATAAGAAATTTATTCGTCCATAGGTTTGAACAATCACACATTCTGAAGCTCAGCCTAACTAAAGGCACCCGCATCCCCTTAACCTCAGCACGCTACCGTCGATATACATCGCCACGCCCTCTCTCTCCTCATTCACTGCCGGTGAAATAACTTGAAATTGTATACCATTAACTATCCATTCGCAACCATGCTTATGTACATAGGAAATCCTCACTACTTCCCTTCCTTTTTGCGAAGGGCTGCAGAATATTTCAGTGCATGCATCATAATATTGGGCTTACGTTTTGCCAAGAAATATTTTTTTTTATTCTGAGAAGACTGCGATCAGATTTTGTAAAATGGCAGACGAGGATGTTATCTTTGAAATCATTATGGTTTCAGGCTCTGAAGGACAGTATTTAGGCTTTGACCAAGTTTAAATTGGGCCTAGGGGGGAAGGGGGGATGCCTCAGCTAATGTGAAGTTAAATGATGTTGAAGTGAGTGATGTTTCTTCCGATTTGCAAGGCACCCGATGCATGCGACTACAAGTGGCTATAAGATTTTTTCTTCAACATTTTATTTATTTTCCCCCCACAAAATATATTCGACATTGGCAAATCATAGGAAATGATACACAAAACAGTCCTCCACCCACACACCAAATTTCATGAAGATAAGATTTGTCTGCCTGAGCAATAGTGCATCAAATGAAGCGAGTCATGCTAACAATAGACATCATTAGAAATAAGCCAGTGGCAGGGTAAAGAAACATTACAGTTCCGAGCGTTTGCACAGGCAAATGAAGTAGTTGTACTCACGTAACATTTATATTATCCTTATTATTATCAAAATCATCCCCATCCTCATGCTCTCCCTGTCGACACCAAATCCCTTACTTTTCTTGGCTCCAGATGCTGGCGTTTTGGGGGGCGTCCTTTTAGCCTTGGGTTTCTTCTTATTGCCGTCCCTCACCTCCTCACTTCCTCCTCCACCCTCCTCTTCTTCTTCGCTGCCAGAGATTTTGGTATTCTTCTTGTTGGCGGCAGGCTTGCGTCCCGCTTTCTTCTTCTTGGACGCATCCTCATCCAGCCGGAAGGTCTGACAATGCAACAGGCAAAGAGGAATCTATAGTGCAGGATTTTGCCCCAATGGTTCAGACATTATTATGATTATATTAATAATAATTGTTGTTATTAAGATCTTTGAAATGATGCAAGTGTAGGTTATTGTATTTATCATCATCAGGGTAGCACTGCCACTACTACCATCATCATCACCATTACACCACCGCCTCACCACTTTCCCCATTCCACCACCATCATCCTCATCACCGCCATCATCACCATCCTCCTCATCCTTGTCACCAACCTCATCCTCCGAGTCGTCGCTAGGTGGAGGAGTACCTTCGTCGTAATCCTCATCCTCCTCCTCTCTAGCTGTGGATGCCTTTGCCTTGGGCCCTTGTCTGGCTCGCTTGGCTGCCGGCTTCTGTACACACATAGATAGATATTCAGTGCTTATAGGGTCCAGCGGATTGCCAAGAGCCGAATTAGGACCACACAAAACTAAGCAAAATCAGACAAAACGGTTAACATTTAAATATGAGAAAAAATACAAATAAACTCAGTCTCACCAATAAAATCCAACCAAGAATACAAAACAAGATGATATGATTTATATGCGATAAAACAAACCACCATTATGTAAAAATGTAAACAGGTGTTGACTATAGCATACTTTAAATAAAAATCTCATTAAAAGCAGAGGTGCCTACCCCCAGTCTGACCATTTGTGTACTGGCTGCATGAAAAATGTGTATTTTGTGTAATGTCAGATTTCGCGCAACTCGCAACATTTGATCAAAGAATTATTGTCATGAAAACTGCCACATTCACAAAACATCAATTCATACTAATTCCAGCTCACCATTTTAATCCTCTCATGAAACAAAATACAGTGGAGTCCGGGTATAACGAATCTCAAGGGGGGGAATTTCGGGTTCGTTACAAGCGGGATTCGCTGTAGAGATTTGTACTGCAAACGGAAGTACACATCGGTGATGAGTACACATCACAACATACAGTACGTAGATCGATCTAGGCCTACGAAGTTTATCAACAATGACTTCATTCAAGGCTATTTATAGCAGCCAATGACAGTTATGACTTCAATGCCTGGTTGACCTATGTACGAACTGGCCTGCTTCTGCTGCTGTTCGTTATTGGCGATGAGCCAATTGAGGCAACGTAGGCCAAGGGAATACACAAAGGGTTCGTTACAAGCGGAGATTTGTTATTTGCCTAGCTGGATTTGTTCGTTATAGGAAGGGATTAAATAGTAAGACAAAGAAGGGAGTGTGTCGGGAAATGGATGGTAGTACGCTAATCGCGGGTGTTCGTTATTCCAAGGTTCGTTATAGGTGGACTCCACTGTAATATAGAACTCAACAAGTTATGGTCACAAATGCACACTAATATATTATTTTTGTGTTGTATTTTACTCCATACCCCTCCACCCCCTCCTCCTCCAAATGATCGTCATATTGTCCAATAATTAATTAATATGAATTATGAATATATATAAATGCATCATTATTTTCGTATATTCTGCTGAAACTGGCAACACTTTTTGTTTTCTGAGCATACTAGAGTGTTCTGCATTTTGTTGTGTAAATACAGTGCCTTTTTATCCACTTTGTATTAATTTTAGACACCTGAGGCTGAGCCACTTTTGGGAAAAACGCGTTTTATTTTATGTGAGGGTTACCTACTTTGAACAGTTGTATGAGTGCCTTAATATTGACATATTTTAACAATTTAAATTTTTTTTTAATCTTCTAAAGGTTTGTACTATATAATAAAAACAAAATAAAACATCCTGAACCAAAATAAAATGTTTGTCCGTAATACCTAATCTAAGTGTCGCTGAATGTCGTATGCATAGCAATGCTGAACACTTTGTTGCAGTGAGCATAATGAACTCCTTTTGAAGATTCGATTATTCCTCAAAAACGTTCACGGTATTCGCGTAAGAAATGTTGTGGCGCTTTTTGCTTACTTGCAACCTTATCCCGCTTTTCTTCAGACTCGCTCTCTTCGTCACTCTCGTGTAAACGCTTTCGCGACACCATGTTTAGCACAATGGCGGATACAAAGTCTCGCACTACCTCTCACGCACGAGATTTCACTTTTGCGCATGCGCTCTAGGGTCAGCAAGTAAATAAAATAGCAGATCGAAACATAAAATCAGTGTGAATTTTTAATTTTTTTTTTTTACACCACGAAAATGCGTATTTTCAAGGAATTGCTTGTATTGTCGTATTTTATGTTGAAAATTCGTAAAAATACGCGCCAGAGCGTACGGTAGGCACCTCTGTAAAAGGTATCAAACCAAGATATCTTTCTCTTTCATCAACCAGATCAGCACATTCAGACATAAAATGGCAGACGGAAAAGGATTTGTCCCAGGCAAAGCACCATGGTGGTTCTTCTCCTGTTAAAAGGAAACTATGGGTGATATAAGTATGCCCAATATGAAGCCGAGCCAAAACAGTTTCTTCTTTACAGGTGGAAGCAAAGTTAGGCAAAGCAGACAAACCTGGAAGAATTTGAAATAATTTGTTATTGATTTGATTAGACCATTCGGTCTGCCACAGCCGTTTACAATAAGAGCCAGTCATACAACACAGGTCAGAGTAAGGAACAAACTGGAAAATCTTCTTTAGCCACTTTGTCCACTGCAAAATATTGCCGCAGATGCCCATGTGACTAGGTACCCGCATGAAAACTATCTGACTAGGTACCCGCATGAAAACTATCTTTTTACCCTCAGAAACAAGTTGTACTGCACACACACACACACACACACACACACAGACAGGGCAGGTCACCGTACAGAGTTACTATACACCATTCCAGCTTTCCCACATACTGCACTTCGTTTTAACCACTTACAAGTTTCTAAAATGATCAAACACAAAGCCTTGCTCAAAACCTTGTAAAAACGACATCATCATCATCATAGTTTTCTTTATTATTATGAATATTATCATCATTGAATTATACTCACTGCACCGATGCTGCTCGCTCTCTTTCGTTTCTGCCCAGATGCTTTCTTAGGTTTTGTCTCCTCTTCTTCCTCCTCCTCCTTCTCCTCTTCTTCTCCTTGAGCTTCCTCTTCCGCCTCTCCTTGTCCCTCCTCCTCTGGCGCTTCCGCCATAGCTTCTTCCTCTCTTTCTTCCCTTACTACAGGGACTGCCGACTCGCCTTCCTCTGTTTTCTGTTACAGGCAAACATTGATTTCATATAGCGCTTTACAAGCTCAAGAGCTGCTCATTTTGACATTTAAAATCACAATGACACGTTTTACCATATTTTGGTTTGGAGACAGGTTGCAAGATTAGAGCAAGTTGTATCCCTTCACATGCATCCATGGACAATTTGGTCAGTTAGTGCAGAATAAAAAGACAAAAAAGCCTTAATTTGAATGATTTTAAATGAATGTTGAGTTTGTGAGATGCATTTTTGTGATTGCGGTCAATGCGAGGTGGAAACCATTTCCCTCTTCACTGATGGCATTATCGAAGTTTACTAATGAACTTGGTCTACCTCTAAATTATAGCATCTTTTCCTGGCAGTCACAACAAGAAATATACATTATATTTTAAGTGTTAAACACCAAATGAAAGACCTTTACTTTGTTCCACGTGGGGTGGAAATTTTGAATCAGTCTAGCTACTTGCCTTGTATAGAGAGAGAACAGAGTACGGAACCTTGAGGGACGCCATACAAGAGAGCAGATTCTTCGTTACAAGAGAGCAGATTCTTCGTACAACGAGGTAAGGTAAAGGTAAAGGTAGTCCCATAGCCTTGTGGCCGTAGGGGAGCGTGATGTTGGAGGTCACACTTATCTTGGGCCAGCGTAATGAGGGTGATGCCCAACTCTCTCCCTCGCTGCTTTACCTTCCCCACCCTCAAGAGAGTAGGTACTCAATCACAGTTGAGTCAACTGGGGGCGTTGTTGTTTGTCGTTTCGCGGTCACCCATCCAAGTGCTAACCGCACCGGACGGTGCTTCACTTTCGACACAGTAGCGAGTGCTCCAACCACTGCACTATCCGACACCCCAACGAGGAGCCAATGAGAACTTTTTGTGTCCTTTCAGACAGGTATAATGAAAACCGAGAGCTGTGTTTTCCAAGCCAATTTCCAAATTGCAAGAGAAGGAAATGGTCAATTGTATAATAAAATCTAGAAGGACCAGGATGGTTTTGTCTCCACAGTCAAGCATTGAAACGATTTCATTTGTTATACGCAGAAGAGCGGTTTCGGTGCTGTGCCCACCTTTGGCGGACTGAAATTTAACCTGTAAGTTACTGACTTCCAGATGCGCCTGATCGGCAACAGCTTGTTCGAGAATTTTTGAGAGGAAATGCAAGTTTGAAACAGGACCAGGCTTTTTCAATAGAAGATTGACTACAGCCTGTTTAAATGCTTTCAGAACAGTACCAGAAAAGACCGAGATTAATAACTTTTAGGAAAACAGGAGTCAGTGTCTGTGAACTCTAGCAAAAGGTGTGTAGGGATAGGATCTACAGCTTCAGTTGTAGGCTTTGACTTTGAAAGTAGTTTGAGAACTGATTCTTCATTTAGAGGTTCAAAGCAGGAAAAATGAGAGCTACCTGATCAAGACTGCACGGAGGTGCACTAGTGAACTTCTGCATGATTTTTTTTTATTTTGTCATGGAAGAACTCAGAGAAGAGGGTGGTGGCTTCGTCTGACGGCATATCGGGAAGCTTGTCTGACCTATCACCTTTATTCATGATTCTATTCAATATCTGAAACATTTTCTTTGAATCAGAGTATATATCACCGAGTGGACACTAGAAATGTGCAAATTTCGCTTTCTTGATTGTGTGATTTGATTTTGTGCCTTTGTGTATATTTCTCTGTGGACGGTAGGATCATTTTGGGGCATTTTCCTGTTGGCATGACGCCTAGTCAGCTGTGCTTGGATGACCTCTTTGTTAAACCAAGGGGACATGGGACGGTCAGGGAAACGTTTTGCTTTTTCTGGAGCATGCCTGTCCAAGAGACCAGACAGCACAGTGGTATAACAGTCAACCAAATCCTCAACACTGCTGAAATCATCAGTTACCAGAACAGAGTTGGACAGATCAACCCGAAATTCGATCAATATCAATGGCCTTAACATTCCTCCTACAAAGGATGACTTCCTGTGGTCCAGGTCTGGAAAAATTTGTTTCAACAGTGATAAAAAAAGTGGTCAGACAAATTAATATTTTCAACAGCAACAGAAGTGATAAAATCAGGCTTCCTAACCAAAACAATATCTAAGGTATGCTACCCTATTTACTGTGTTGGTCCATCAACTAAATGTGAAAACCCCAAAGAAGAATATAAATGCACAAAACGTTTTGCTTTGGAACAGTCAGGATTGTCTACATGAAAATTCAAATCTCCCACAACCAAAATATCCTGAGAAGGGAGTGCATCATGAGATAAAAATGTATTGAATTCTGAAAAAAAGTCAGCAAAGGTGAAATGATTCTTAGGTGAGGGAGGACGATAAACACAAACCAGCCAAACAGTCTCCCTTGCCCCTCGATACGCACACTTCAATGTTGTCAAAAGTTGGAAAAGAATGCAGTTTGCACTGGCAAACTTTGAGATGCTGGCGTTAAAGAACTGCTATGCCCCCACAATGTGGTCGTGGACTATGAAGAAATGCATAACCAGGGGATGTCACTTAACCAACTGCAGGGTTCGTACTGAATCAACAAAACAAAATTCCCAACCTTTTCCCAACCTTTTCCCAACCCATGAGTAAAATTTCCCAACCATAGTCGGCATATAATAAAGATCAGATATCGAAACAAATTAATTTAAAAAAAAAAAGCTTTAGGAAAATTCTTTTTTTATTTGCAGTAAGCTTAAAATACACCAAACTTTCACTTAATGAGTTAATCCAAAACGTTCAAACAAATTTTAAATTTTTTTTAAATAAAAATGTCTAGTTTTATATACTGTAAGCTTAAAATTTACAAGATCACAATCACAATGAAAGTCATGGTTATATTAGATAGAAACTTTCACTTAATCCAAAGCATTATTGATTTTAAAAAATCTTTTTAAAAAAGCTTAAGAAAAATGTCTTGTTATTTGCAGTAAGCTTAAAATTATAAAAACAATTTACATAGTCAACATCATACTCATCACAGACATTGTAGGAGAGAATGGCTCTTTTCCGCTATGTCTTTATTTACACTGGCTATTTCAGCCTTCTTTTTAGTTGCCCTTTGTCTCAGGGCATTAGATTGAGAGAGCAGAGATAGAGCACTAAGTCGTTCCACTTCATCAGCCCTAGCTGCAGCCTCCAAACTAGTGATGTCCTCTTGAAGGCGCTGTCTCTTAGCCTTAAGCATATACACCTCCTCAGTCGCAGCCTTTCTTTTTTGTGCTCTCATCTCTGTGGCATGTTTCTCCCTCTCGTCCTCCAGATAGGCATGGTACTTACTCCTAGATGAAGATGCATATACCAGCATCTCTTTAGTTACTGCAACTTTGTCAGGGCCACCAGCTCTTCTTATTTTATCTAACACCAGCCGCCTGGCAACTAGATTATTTTTCTTTAGGTTCTCCACCATGGTCATCTTGTTAATGCTGAACCCCCTCTCTACTGTCGCCTGGCCATGGCTGAGGATCAGCAGCTGCTGGACTACATCCCAGAGAAGAGAGAACTCCTTTCGACCAGCCAGATGTTTGAAAAACAGTTCATCTACTCGATCATTGCTTGGGTCGAAGTTTTGAAACTGTAGTATGCTGTTTTCTGACAGCACACTTTCACGAAATCGCCTGAACTGGGACTTGATTTGATCGCAGTTGACTTCTTTTACTCTTCCAGCATCACAGAGAATTCTTAGTGACAGCTCCAGTTGTTTCATATTCAGACAAGCCTTCTTCTGACAGAAGCAGCTTAGGACTCATCCATGCTAAATTTCTAACAATTTGATATTTAATTGGGGCTTTGTCCATGATCTTTTTAACTATAGCCAGGAGAAAATCACGGCATTCCATCTTAAAAGTTTGACAAGCCTTTTCAGTTGCCCCATTCTTGATGGTGGTTTTTGAGCATGTAATTGTAAATGAGACATTAAAGATTCCGAGAGAATAAGAAAGAAAATATTTAATAGCTTTGAATTTAAGAAAGTAAATAAAATATTATTTTAAAAAATTAAAATAATATTAAAATCTTTAAAGGTCTTTAGGAAGATGACTGTGAAAAAAAACAATCTGCCAGAAAAGGGAGGTAATTCAAAAACCGTTCCCTAAAAAATTAAGATTTCAAAGATAGTTTTCTTTATTTTCAAAATTGTATGCTATAATAAATTGAATAATGAATGTTAACAAATAATTATAACAATTTTAAAAAAGGTCAAAACTAAGTATTATGAAAATTTCTTATGGATTTGGATAGAAAAATACGTTTTTCTTTATGCAAAATTTTATGGTTAGTGCATGTGTTTGACATGTATGAAAAAACCAAAATCCCTTGTTGCCAGCCAAAACTTTGTCCTTAACGTTTACCAAACACTAGGACGTTAATCTCCCAGTTTCTCGCTCTCTCAGCCAAAACGAATTTTCCCAACCTAATGCCATTTTTCCCAGACTTTCCCAACTGGGAAAAGGGTACTTCAGTTTTCCCAAACTTTCCCAACCGCGTACGAACCCTGCAACTGTCACTTCGTCGCCAGCGTCCTTCAACCACGTCTACCACACACAGTACATCAAGTCCTTGTCCAGGAAGAGGTCACTTATATCTAAACCTTTGTTTCCTACAGAGTGTGCGTTCCACACCCACCACAACACTCGTCGCCTTCCTCTCTATAGTGAGCGCGCTGATGTCCCAAGACAGTTGCATTGGACTAGAGGAAGAAGATGAAAATGGAGAAGGTGGGAGGAACATAGGGGAGTCGCCACTACAAAGAGTGTCACGACAGGAATGACCACCAGATCGCTGGGCTGACCAACAGACAGCGCAGACGCAGCAGAGTGGACATGAGTGGTCAGGTTGACCACCAGACAGCGCAGATGCAGTAGAGAGTAGAGACTGTTCTGCTTCATATTGTCAATGACATTCTCACTGCTCTGGATGAGGACAAACTCTCTATTCTACTTCTTCTTGACAACTCTGCTGCTTTCGATACTATCGATCATTCTATTCTCCTTTCTCGTCTTGAAACTGTTTTTGGTATTCGTTCAGTAGCTCTTCGGTGGTTCACTTCCTATCTCCAAGACCGTACTCAGTATGTGTCTGTCAATAATTCCTCTTCAGTTCCTTCTCCGCTTCTCCATGGTGTGCCCCAGGGTTCCGTTTTAGGCCCTGTCCTGTTCATTATGTACACCACGCCCTTATCCATAATCATAAAACAGCATACTGTCAACCACCAATTATTTGCAGATGACACCCAACTACACCAATCATGCAAGCCAGCAGACATTCACTCTATTATACAAACACTTCAGAATTGCACCACTGACATAAAAACCTGGATGAATGCAAACATGCTTAAATTAAATGATGACAAGACTGAGGCCCTTCTCTTCACTTGCTCTTCCGTCACTGATCTTTCTCTGCCTACCTCTATCACTGTTGGTTCTTGTGAAATTTCTTTTTCTGACTCTGCTAGAAACCTGGGGTTCATCATGGATTCTACTCTCTCTATGAAACAGCATATCACTAGAGTCTGTTGGGTTTGCTATTTTGAGTTGAAGAGAATTAGTACAATTAGGAAATGTCTATCAGAAGACGCCACAAAGACCTTGGTTACTTCCTGTATTCTATCTAGATTAGATTATTGCAATTCCCTTCTCATTGGCTGTCCAGATTCTATCCTCTCTCTGCTTCAAAAAGTTCAGAACTATGCTGCCCGTCTTATCTTTAAAGTAAATCATCGCCAACCCTCCACACCTCTCCTTGTTAAGCTACACTGGCTTCCTGTCGCAGAACGTGTTAAGTATAAAACTGCCTGTATCTACTACAATATTGTCATCGGTTCTGCTCCTTCTTATCTATCTGACCTTGTCTCCCTCTACACTCCATCTCGTTCCCTTCGCTCATCCACTGACTGTCGTCTTCTCCGTCAGGGCCGTTACAAAAGAAAATCTCATGGTTTCCGCTCTTTTGCTGTCCACGGCCCTCACCTATGGAATTCTCTCCCCTTTCATGTTAGACATTCTACCTCCTGTGAATCGTTCAAATCCAACCTTAAAACGTATCTTTTCTCAAAAGTCTTTTAGCAGTATCCAGGGCTCAAAATTAGCGGGGGCCCGGGGCCAAAAACCCCGCAAAGTTGATTTCGGGCTCGGAAAGTTGAAAAACGAAGGGCCCGCTTGGCCCGCAAAATAATTCGTCTGCTACAGCTAGCTCTACTCGGCAGTTTCGTATTTGGGCCAAGGGAAGCAACCCACACCGGTGCCCTAAATTTGGACAGAAAAAAAAACAGAGAAAAGAAGCGAAAACCCTTTAATTTTGCACTCAAAAGTGTTAACTCAAGTGCTCATAAGTGTAATATGAATAGATGATTGAAAAAAAAAAAAAGAAAAGGCAAAATCTGTTTTAGTTTATCAGGAAGAGTACTGTTAAGTTTAGTTCCCTTTCATGGTTTTGTTTTGAATATTTGTGCATTGAGGTCAGATTTTTTGTTAGGTTACTCATATTAAAAATTTTATGATGTGTATTGTGCAATACTCAGTCACAAAACTGAAAAGTATTATACAAGAGACTCACTTGATTTTTTTCTATTTTGTTTAATGGCCATTTCAGGCTCACTAGTCACTGGAATATGTGTGTCACTGAATGTGTGTGTGTGTGTTTTTTCCCCTTTTTTGTTGGTAATGTTTGAAAGTGAAATAAAAGGCAAATAAAAATGACATCACTCAGCAAAATTGGAAATTCAATTGTTTATATTTTAGATTATCAGACAAATTGTACTTTCTACTTATTATATTGTCAATAATTCTTTTGTTTTTTGTTTGCATTATTTTTCAAGTTGGGCCCCGAAAGTTGCTTGTGGGCCCTCAAATTTTTCAATCAAGGGGCCCGGTGGCCCCCAAAGAAAAAAGTTAATTTCTAGCCCTGAGTATCTGTAGTTGTAAAAAGGGTTTGGAGGGATGGGGGTTAAGTAGTAATTTAGTATGTTTTAGTCATATTGATTGATTGATTGATTGATTTATTATTGCTTTAGGTCCAGCGGACTCTTCCGAGCCAAATCAGGACCGGACAACCCCCGATCCGCATAAAAGATCTGTTGAAACAACCCCAGTGGGAAAATTGAATGCCCTCCACCGGCCAGTCACTTTACAATAAAGACATCCCACGCGAGGGACGGCTGAGGGTTGACCTCAACTACGCGAACTCCCCGATTACAAAAACAAAATAGAATACAAACATCATTATAAATCATCAACAAAAAACATACATATAAAATGCCTATAGTGCTAAATAGTACATTCATAGGAAGCCCTAGTGACCACCCGGCAGAAAGCGTCCAACATTCCCAAGCTGATCCAACAGACCCCATACACAAACAAGGAGTCTTGTCCAGGAAGAGTTTTCAAGAAAAAAGGTAGGTCATTGATCTAGCGAAGAAGAAGATAGTATAGCAGAGTGGTAGGACAGATCGGGAATGGGAAAGAGCAAATGAGGAAGACAGCGACAGTGGGAATTTAAAGCACTAAATTTCCAGAAAGTGGGGATACTATTTATACTGAAACCCCCGGCACTCCAACGGGGGGAACTGTTGCCGCAGTTAATTTGTCATGCCTACAAAGGCAAGACAGGTTTTCAACTGGGGCTTTCACTGTACCCTTTATAGGTTAGAACAATCTACAGTGGCAAGATTGCTCATGACCCCAAGGGGTGAGTCATATTGATTTACACAGCAGTAGTATGTATACGTGAAAGAGTAACTTGTCTTATAATTAAAGTATACTAGCAGTTATTACCCGTCCAAATAAATTTTTGATGACCCAATTGCTGGGATGTTATATGCCCGTTTCAAAAATTTTCCTGGAAGTGACTTTTTTTTGTGCATTCTGCAGCATTTTGTCATTTTATGTTTGTTTTTAATCTGAAGAAGAGCAAAGCACGAAAATTCATTTGTCTTGTATTGTTGTATAATTAATTAAAAGTATCTATTATATTTTGTTGTTGTGTTGCTGATTTTATGCCCGTTATAGGTTATCTTTGGGTGTCCAAGCTGTCAGCCACTGAGTGAAGTCAAATTTATTTGAGACTATAATGTTCCATTGTAGCCTACATAGTGTATAGTTTATGTTGTGGTGTTGGTACAATAACTACATGTAGGAAATATCAATTGCCTGAAAGTGGAAGAAATTGTAAACACAACAGGAACTGCTAAGTATTTTGAAAGTAAAATACAATTATATGTTTATCTTTAATCTACGTCTCTTTTTAGTGATTCACCACTGACAGTGCACTTCAGCCTTCCACTTCCAGAATCATAAACACAACTAAGATATACAGTATATCAAAGATACTTTTAATTAACATTAGCTCGAAAATTAATTCACATTGTATAAAAGTATCTTTGATATAATAATCTTTGTTGTGTTTATGATTCTGGAAGTGGAAGGCTGAAGTGCACTGTCAGTGGTGAATCACTAAAAAGAGACATAGATTAAAAATAAACTTATAATTGTAATAAAACACAATAATCATTTATTTGAGGAGAACAGCATTACTGATTTATTGCACATGCATGTGATTAAAACAATAAGGCAATGCTATCACTGCATGCACAGAACTTTTTTCCTTATAATACATACCAATGAAATACCAAATTGAGGCAATCATTAAAAAAAAAAAAGCACCAAGCCATGTAAATGTAAATATGGACCTTTAGTCCCTACAGATATTTATTTGGGAACAATTCAGTTTTAATTTAGATTCTAAATATTTATTTTTAATGTAAAGTTTGCTCTTAATTTAATATTTTTTTCTGATGAATCGAATGACAATTAATTATGCTATGAAATTTACAATAAAACTACAATGTTATTTTCTAAATGTTTTTTTTTAAACAGACCTACCTATACCTAATTTTTTTTTAAAAAGCATAAGATGTTAAGTGTTCTAAGAAGTACACGCATCATGGATAAATGAAAAAAAAAGAATATGAAGCAGTTATTAATACCCGTGCTATGATTTTATTTTTATTTATATTTTTAATTTTTTTTTTTTAGCATTTTACTTGCACCTCGTTTTGTTTTTCAGTTGCCTCTGTTCCGCTCTTTTTCTTTATTATCTATATCTCTCTTATATCTCTCTCCCTCTGTATTATTAAATGTAAAAAAAAAAAAAAAAAAAGGACCCAGCGAGATTCGAACCCGGGTCACCTTATTGACAGTCAAACGCCTTATCCATTGAACCACGGGATGCTATAATACTCTAGACTGATTTTAGGTCCCATATCATAAAACATGTTGAACCCCTCGATTTTATTAGTGTTATAAACTTGAAACTGCATTAAACAACAATATAGCGAACGCCGATCGATTAAAAGCGATTTGGAATAAAATACGAAATCCTTGGTAGAAATGGTATGCGAAAATGATGGCAGGGCTAAGGACAAAAATGATTGGTTCTAAAAATACCGTCTCACACATGTGTTTTTACAGTGTTTTTGGAGGCAGTAAAATGCAAACTAAAGCCGTTTTGCGATCGAAAAGAATGTTAAGTTTCGTTGTATCGGCAGCCCGTGATCGAGCGGCGAATGGCAAAACTCGCGTGGAAGCAATTATACGGACAGTTCAGCTGTAATCTTTAAAACTTCGAGCCAAGTGAAGCTCAAATTTAACTTCACAACAAAGCCGCTGGTTGGCTAAAACGGCCCCTCGTGACCTGAAACGGCTGCTCTTTTAATATATAGATGTATAGTGTGTATATGTGTTTGTGTAAGAAAGTGTGCGTGTATAAGCGCTTAGATCCTTAGGGTAGGCGCTTTATAAATGCTAGTTATTATTATTATTATTATTATTACATGAGTCGCCAGGTTGACCAATGGACAGCGCAGATACAATTGACATGGGGTCATTTGAGTGACCACCGAACAGTGTAGACACAGAACATGGGGTCGTCGGGTTGATCACCGGACAGTGCAGATGCAACTGAGGATAGGGGTCGGCGGGTTGATCACTGGACGACGCAGACACAACTGAGCAGGGCACAGGAACGCCGGGTCGACTACCACACGCCTGTCCAGCCCTGAGTAAAATTTGACCTCTCTGGCAACCTGTGCAAGCTATTTTTAGCGAAGCTTGCAGGCTCGCGCGCGGGAATCCAGATGCAAACGCCAAGGCACGCTTTTCTGCAGAGTACACAGCTATGAGGAAACGTATGGCTCATCATCCTATATTTGTGTACTAAAAGTGATCGTTTTATGTAAAATATCGTTTGTATTGTGATAATGGTTTGCATGTAGTTACTTCCATATCTGTGTTTTGTGGTAGCATAATCTATAACCCTGAAATCGATTTGGTTTGTGTTATATTTAAGTCGATTTGACGGCACTAGCTGTCCGATCCTGCACTGTAAGCTTACTAGACTAGCAGTGGACCGGTTTTACGTTTTCAAGTGTGTGTATACGTGTACATTGTAATTACACATTTGAATCCCTACAATGTTCACCATTTGAAGCACACTTAGTAAAAAGTTTGAACTTTCTGGTGATGTGGTCGACATTAAAAAAGCTTGTTTTGTTTGTGATTGCTGGCCGTTGTAAGTGCAGCGAATTTACGAAAGTCTCGCGCGTGGTTCTAATGTTAATGGTGCAATAGGCACACAATCGCAGCCAGCTAGCCGGCCCACACCGACTCAACCAAAGCTTTTAGGTTTTGAAGCTAGTTCAGCCAGGCTAGCTATAAATAGCTTTGCCAGTGCTCTTCTTGCCTTTCCTTTCACTGAAAGGGAGGGTGTAGGTAAGCTATAAATAGCCCGCAGCCAGCAAAATGTGGGAGAACCTAAGAGTGCTGCTCACATAGGCACTGAGCTACTGTGGGCCGGCATCTTCACTGTGCATATGTGTGATGTGTTACCGTGTACCGCAATACGTTTCCACCGCGTGTATGCTTTGATTGTCTTTATTGGGTTTTGTTTTTTCTTTATTCTTTACTTGTTATTTGTCATTTGATTTTAACTTTGTTTTGTTAAGTCCTTTAAAACTTAACTTTACGTACCCTTTGATTGTGTCTTTACATTCAGTTTATGTGTATGTGTGTACATTGTGTGTATCGTTTATGTTGTGAGTGTGCGTAATATATTACAGTTATTGTGGGTTTTCCTAAAGTTTATTAAGCTTGGTCAGTGTGCCCCTTTTGTGAAAGTGACATTTATGATGATCGTTGTTCATCGTACTGTACCTGCATAACTGAATCGCTTGGCCGGTGGGCCATGTTGAGTGACAGTGAACTCTTCATGACTCAATCGCTTGAACAGTGTGCCGTGTTGTGTGACAATGACAGGTATAGTGGTGATTTATTAAGGATATATCCCCATCAGCAAGATGGAAGAGGAATCATGGAAGCGAGGGTGAGTACAATAAATTTTTTATGTGATGTTTCCTACACGCACTAGGTTATATAATCGAAAAACACTCAACCATTGTAAATTCACTGCATAGGCATGCCTAAGATATGTTATTAAATGTTGCATCTCTCTCTCTCTCTCTCTCTCTCTCTCTCTCTCTCTCTCTCTCTCTCTCTCTCCCTCTCTCCATATTAGTGAATGAATGTCTCCATTGAAAAAAGAACACAGGTCTGTTTTTGTGTGCATGTGTTTACGTTTGTGTGTTGTGTTGTTTTCTTCTGTTTTGTAAATTATTGTAAGGGAAAGTCGGGTAATATGGAAACGGGATATATATATATGTGTGGGTGTGTTTGTGTGTGTGTGTGTGTGTGTGTGTGTGGGTGTGTGTGTGTGTGTGTGTGTGTGTGTGTGTGTGTGTGTGAAATAAGGTTTCCCTGGAAGGTCTCGATCGTTTCCTAATACACTCCATTTAATATTACCCGACTTTTCCATACATGCATACTCTAGCTATGCGATGTTTCTCATTTGTGTTTTTTCATTGTAAATTGCTGTAATTTGGTGAGTAACATTAATTGTTTTTGCATGGTGTTAAGTTCCATTTGTGACTTTTATTCACACGCACTAGATTATCGCAAAACACAATACACATTCTACATGCACTGTATTTGGATATGATGACTGATATGTTGTTAACTGTTTAATCTCTCTCGTTCTCTCTCTCTCTCTCTCTCTCTCTCTCTCTCTCTCTCTCTCTCTCTCTCTCTCTCTCTCTCTCTCTCTCTCTCCATAAAGTGAATGAATTAATGTCTCCATTGAAAAAAGAACACAGGTCTTTTGTGTGTGCTTGTGTTTGTGTGCTGTTTTGTAAATTAATGTAGGGGAAAGTCGGGTAATATGAAACGAAGTGTAATAATATATATACGAAATAAGACTTCCCTGGAAGGTCTCGTTTCCTAATACACTCCATTTAATATTACCCGACTTTTCCATACATGCATACTCTAGCTATGCGATGTTTCTCATTTGTGTTTTTTCATTGTAAATTGCTGTATTTTGGTGAGTAACATTAATTGTTTTTGCATGGTGTTAAGTTCCATTTGTGACTTTTATTCACACGCACTAGATTATCGCAAAACACAATACACATTCTACATGCACTGTATTTGGATATGATGACTGATATGTTGTTAAATGTTTAATCTCTCTCGTTCTCTCTCTCTCTCTCTCTCTCTCTCTCTCTCTCTCTCTCTCTCTCTCTCCCTCTCTCCATAAAGTGAATGAATTAATGTCTCCATTGAAAAAAGAACACAGGTCTTTTGTGTGTGCTTGTGTTTGTGTGCTGTTTTGTAAATTAATGTAGGGGAAAGTCGGGTAATATGAAACGAAGTGTAATAATATATATACGAAATAAGACTTCCCTGGAAGGTCTCGTTTCCTAATACACTCCATTTAATATTACCCGACTTTTCCCTACATGCATATTCTAGCTATGCGATGCTTTCTTATTTGTGTTTTTTCACTGTAATATGCAGTATTTTGGTGAGTAACATTAATTTTATTTGCATGGTGTTAAGTTCCATTGCTCATTAATTGTCTGTATTGACTTCCTGTGACTTTTATTTACACGCACTAGATTATCGCAAAACACATTACACAGTCATTCTACATGCGCTGTATATGGATGACTGATATGTTATTGCTAGCGCAGCTTGCATGAGCTATACCTTTGGGTAAAGTAATTATAAGCTTCCAGAAAACTGCTAGGCGTGTGCCAATTGCATAGGCTGTGCAGTGCGTAGCTGGCGGTTCAGAGCTGGTTATAAGCAGTTCAGCCTGCGTTAAGGGACCCTACAAGACAGAACTAGGCGTTTTTTTAGCCACCGGCTGAAAGTACTGCTATGAACGGGCGTGACCAGACAGCGCAGACTCAACTGAGGACACAGGGACACCGTATTGACCACCGGATGGCACAGAGGCAGCAGGGAGTGGACATGGGTCGCCATGTTGACCACTGGACAGCGCAGACGCAGCAGAGGGCATGGGGCCGCCGGGTTGATCGCCGGATGGCGCTGATGTTGACATTTGAGATCATACTTTGCCAAGTTTAATTGAAGGAAAGCAGAAAAGATCCATTCAGTGGGTGGTGATTGCAAACGTTACGTTTGGAGTCGGAAAGCTTTTTCGGTCATTTGAAATAAAATTAGACAGGAAATCGTGGTTGTTGGAAATGCGATTGGACCTCCTTTTTTATTGCTTTTTTTCCTTCTTCTCCTTATGGCTATGTTTTTAATATTTGGGCCTTCCTTACAAGAGCATTTATTTTTAAAAAATTGGTTTGCTGCTCGTTTTGTAACATTAATTAGGCTTAGTATTTGTGCATGCATGCCTATTAAAAAATCATTTTAATCACACTCACAGACAAGGATTCATTTGTTTATTCACATTTATTTTACAGTTAGGAAATGTGAAAATATTTGTTATTAACTTCTAGCGCCGTATAAAGCGGTAAGGCGCGCCTCGTTAGTGCACCTTTTAGTCATGAAATCACAGGAAATAGGAACTCTCCAGTGTCTGAAAGAAGGTTTAGTCAACTTCCGGAAAGGTTCACGTGTGTTTTCCGCTATCGTTTTCGCAAGTTTCAGGTGTGTGTGTTTTTTTTACGATTTTGTTTGAGGTTTGAGTTTGCGAAATTTTTGGCCATGATGGCAGGGGTTAGCTCCGACATTGATAGTGAGTTTGGTAACCTTATCGATCAGCTTATTGCTGAAAAAGCACAAGGACTTGGTGTAGACAACCAGAGTGAGTTTTCTTGTCTGTGTTGACTGCACACATTCACATGCAATCCACACTGTCTTGTTGTTGTTTTATTAACATAGTCCATAAAATACCTGTAATTATGAATTAATTACAAGATTCCAACAGGTAAAAATAGTACTAAAGTCAAAATGGTTCTTTGGGTACATAGAATAACCATTTTGTAAACATATCCTAAAATATGAAGTCAATGTGACAATAAATAATTTTTTTGCATTTTTTTCAAATTCATAACCCAATTTATTGCAATAAACTTGAAATCCTTACAGGATATAGGCGCAAATGTACAGAAAACCTTATAGGTCACCCAGATTTAAACTTTATATTCTATTTTATATAATTCTGTGTATTTTTTAAGCTTTGTAAATTGACATTTTGGGGATAGTGGTGGCTTTTTTCCTATCAATTAAGGTTTACTTCTATTGTATGCATTGTGATAACCTGGAAATTGTGCCATATGGGTGAATACATGAACATAGCGGCCAAGCAAAGAACTCACTGTCTCTCTTATTTAATGTTTCGGATAAGTCTATAGTTTAAGTTTAAAATATGATCAACAAATCTGTCTGAAAACAATTTTTAATTTTTCCAAAAAGTGGGGAAAAGTGGGAAGTGCAATTGTTGAATATCATAAAACGTGTCTATGTGATAAATAAAGGTCAAGTGACATAACAGTTCTTGGTGACCAATGTCTGCTCGCATGTGGCGGCAATAGGGTGAGGTGAGTTCACCAATCAGTCAGTTGACATAACAGTTCTTGGTGGTACATGTCTGCCTCGCATGTGGCAGCGATGGGGCGAGTGCTTTTACCACCCTTGCACCCAGCTTTAGCCAGGTTAGGGTTAAGACTTGAAGCTAGTTTTAATAACAAGGTGAAGAGAACCATCTGTTCAGCACCCATATATATATATGTTATCACAGCGATTCAACCAAAGCTCTTTAGGTTTTGAGGTTAGGTCAGCCAGGCTAGCTATAAATAGCTTCGCTGATGCTTCCCTTCCTTTCCCTGGAAGGGAAGGTGCAGACAAGCTATAAATAGCCCGCAGCAAGCAAAATGTGGAGGCACTAAACAGTGCTGCTCACATAGGAATTGAGCTGGTGTGCTATATATATTATTTTAAACTTCTTTAAAATTCACAGAAACTTACAATACGTCCTCGGAACTTAACATGCGGATTGTGCTCCACTTCCCACAGTCCCTCGTTAAACCCCGATCGCTTGTTGGGTTTGGCGTACTGTGCCTTGTGCTTCTCGTAGTTGTAAATGTCTTTCGGCGCCAAAAATGCACTGAAATTAGAAAGCAAACATACACACAGATTCAGTTCGCAATAACTGGTACATTATATCAGTAACACAACATTTCAATTTCCAACCACCACCCAGGAGAGCTGAATACAAGAATTTCCAACTTGCCCACCACACTGCTGACTACTACTAGTACTACTAGTAATAATAATAACAATAATACCACCATAAAAAAAAAAAGGTAAAGGTAGTCCCATAGCCTTGTGGCCGTAGGGGAGCGTGATGTTGGAGATCACACTTATCTTGGGCCAGCGTAATGAGGGTGATGCCCAACTCTCTCCCTCGCTGCTTTACCTTCCCCACCCTCAAGAGAGTAGGTACTCAATCACAGTTGAGTCAACTGGGGGCGTTGTTGTTTGTCGCTTCACACCTTAGCGGTCACCCATCCAAGTGCTAACCGCACCGGACGGTGCTTCACTTTCGACACAGTAGCGAGTGCTCCAACCACTGCACTATCCGACACCCCAATACCACCATATATAGCCCAATTCCCAGAGTTTAAACTCACTAATGACCCAGACAGAGCCAGTAGTTCGCGCATACTGAATATATGCACTAGCCCACTAACAACTTTCACACAATATAGAACTCAAGTTTTCTGTCTGCTTACGATGAGAAGACAATTCAGGAAATGGACAACTGCTAGCAGTAGCATTCAAACTTTACAATAATGACAAACAAATACCGAGTGTATTTTCAAACTTCCAATATTTTGAATATTTTAACTAGTATCACTCGCCTATCATTATTATTGGTTCTTCTTCTTGCTTGCCTCCTGTCTAAATATCATTTCATTCTTTCTTGGACTTCTGTTGGGAAGCACTGTTTTGTTTTTGTGTGTTTTGTCCGCCTGACAAAGAGCTTGGCTCCACAACTTGGTTTGCTTTGTTTCGTCTTGCTTTTGTCCAAATTACCATTCTTTTGGTCCAAGCACCTCTTTGACTCTCATTATTATATGATTCGGTGAAACATGACAAAAGTATCGCCAGCAATGAAAAAGACAAAAGATGAGCAAGACAAAGAGTCATCTGTCTGGTGAGTGGGCTGCAAGATTATGGTCGTGCATGTAAAGTTTAACTGGCAATTGGCGAGAAGCGAATACTTGCGGTTCTTTGTCTTACCCCCCACTTTCTGATGACAGGTTCACACATTCAGACCCGTGGGCTTTTCTGGAAATGCGCCCCTGTTTTCAGCATGCAAATGGTCAATAAGCCACACTATTCACACAATCACAGGCAAACACTAGATTGAATGCTTTCCATAACTCCTCTAATCATACTTGGTAAGATACGGTGGTAATAATTACACAATAGCAACGCTATTGCCAGTACCGGTAGCACTGAAACACTGTCAGTAAAACAGGTCATACTTACGTTTCATGCGTGCCGTAGAAGAAAATGGGGTATTTTCCTTTCGGAGGCTTCACTGCTCCCTCTGGTAACTCGTCAATCTGAAAATCAAAACAAGATGGCATGCCACTTAACCATATTTCCAGACACCAGTGCTTCAGATTGTTTTCAGACATCATGGGCCCAATGACCCATGGCCATGCAAAATGATGGGTCAATTTTGAAAAAGATGGGTCATTGACAATCGAAGGTATTCGTTTCGTATGTTCACCTAGTCCTTCTTGATTTTTATGACGCGCCAGGCTGGCGCATTCACGTTGACTGTTACGCGCCATTCTGATAAAATATGCGCCAATGGCGCGGGCGCACCAACAATCTGAAGCACTGAGACACACACAGCTACACAAACAAAAAAATAAACATGTTCCAAAGGGTTCATTTTGTTGGCGGTGTGTTTACATACATGTAGCTAATGACGTGTTTGGAGCAACAGTCACTGCTCTTTGTTCATTGTTCAGTATGTCTGGCTACCATTGTACATTTCGTTGCTCTAGTCCTTCAATGAGCCAATATACAGTAATGCAGTGTTCATGTTAAGTAGAAAGTCTGTGACAGTGTGAGCCAGCTAGTGGAATGGAAAAACAATGGGCGATTTGGGGGATTAGTGTGGGCCAAAGACTTTAAAAATACAACAAAGTCAAGACAAGTGAAGCTAAAAGGGCAAACCTCATATGACTCACATGCTCCTTATGGACCTCGCAATATTTAACATGAAAAATAGTGCCCAGAAGAAAAAAAAAAAAGCAACAGTGTCATTAAAATGCAAATAACTACAGCAAAAGATGTATAATGCCGAAAAATGTTATCTTGGGATGACCTTGACCTTCAGTGATCTTGACGTGACCTCTCATGCATGTCTGATCAAGTAATTGTTATTGCATGCCATGGGTTAAATAAACATTCATTCTACTGTACGATGACCTATTTTGTGAATTGATTTTTTTAATATAAAATTTTTATTTTAATTAATTTTTTTCCCATTCCTCGATCCTTCCTCTACGCTCCCCCTCCCCTTCCCTGTTTGTGTATATGTATTTGTGTGTACCTGTGTGTGTGTTTGTGTACAAGTGTGTTCTCATTTATTTTTTAATTGCATTTCACTTTTTTCCTTTTTTTGCTGGTGGTAAGGTGTACTCACCTGTTTCCCTTCCAAATTTCCCTACCTCAGTCCATCATTGGCCTGTAAACCTTTATTTAACCTGTCACCATGTTAGCACACTGAAGGCGTTTTCCCCAAAGGCCAGGTTTTATCCACTTTCATCAAACTGTTGTACCACAGTACAGCCTTTTCAAGCTATCGTTTTGCTTACTTTTTGTATGTTTCTGCAAGGCCTAAAATGACCTTGACCTTCAAGATCAATGCAAAACCAAAAATGTATCAAAATGAGCAATTCATCATCTCTAAATACAACAAGTTTGGGCTTTATACCTCTTACTAATACTAGTTTAGGGTCAAGGTGACTTCGAAGTACCTATATGGGTCTGTCTACAAAGTTGGTTCACTTTTTGTGACATGGGTGCCCCCCCCCCCCCCCCAAGTTGTCAAATACATACATTTTGTGGTTTATTTGAAAGATATGTATGTGTGTGATCATGCCATGCAGGTTAGAAGATAAGTTTTGACCTTATATGCATGTAGTCAGACCTTTAGTGTACACACTCAACGAAATGTCCAATGTAACAACACGGAAACCAAATAGTACTTAAAAACCAACTATATATATATATATAAGAAAAATAATTATCCTGCTCTCAAAGGTGGACAAAAAAAAAATATATATATATATAAAGTTGGCAAAGAATCTTTATTTATAAAGAGATTTGCTATCAAATAGATATAAGATTAAAAAGAAATGTTTACATTAGTAAAGAAGCTTATCTATTGATACATTATCAAGTCAGTCAATTTTCGACAAATTTTAATCGTTAAAAGTTCTTTTATACTTAAAATGAAACAACCTGAAACAGCTACTGCACATACAAATTGTGTATAATATTATAACATAATCACAAAATAAAAGTGAGATCTTACAGGTCTCTATTAAAAAAAACCTGGTTCTTATTTTAAAAAATAATGTCCAATGTAACACGGAAACCAAATTAAGCTTGACGATAAATTATATTCTGCTAAATAATATTTATCAAACTTAGCGTATCCAAATCAAGTCAAATAATAAATTTAAATAAGTTTACTTGTCACTGCTGTTTCAAAGAGCATTTTTATTTATTTATTAACAAATTTTGAACGTATCTCATCATCCATTGTAACAAGAACGACAAAAAATAATGGTTTCTTGGCTTCTAATTACTTTGGACTAGCCGGAGATCTATTTTCGTTAAAATAGGCACCACAGTCGAATTAAACTTATCCTAACAACTAAATTCCATATATGGAATGGAATTAAGTGCAGAGAAGACCAAAATGATGACCAACAACACCAATGGCATCAACACGGACATCAAAGTCCAAGGCCAATCCCTCAACACAGTGCATAGCTTCAAATATTTAGGAGCCATTGTATCAGACAATGGATCCCGACAGGAAGTCCTCTCCAGGATCGCACAAACAACTGCTGCCCTGACAAGGTTGAAGCCCATTTGGAAAGACAGGACCATCAGTCTACATTCCAAAGTAAGACTGCTGAGCTCCCTTGTCATCTCCACCTTCCTTTATGCTTGCGAAGCATGGACCCTAACAGCAGATCTCCAACGAAGAATACAAAGCATGGAGATGAGGTGCTACAGAAGACTTCTGGGCATTTCCTAAACACAACACATCACCAACGACGAAGTCCGACAGACCATCACACAAGCCATTGGACAACATGATGACCTGCTTACAGTGGTGAAGAAACGGAAACTCTGATGGTATGGCCATGTCACCAGATCATCAGGCCTTGCAAAGACCATTCTGCAAGGCACAGTGCAAGGAGGTAGAAGAAGAGGGAGACCGAAAAAGAGGTGGGAGGACAACATTCGAGAATGGACTGGTTTGACACTGAGCGAAGCCATCAGGGCTGCTGAGAACAGAGAAAGATGGAGTATGCTGGTTAAACGATCATCTGTGGTGCCCCTACGACCTCCGGGTTAGGGGACAGGATAGGATAGGAACAACTAAATAAACATAAAATATTATATAAACATGAAGAATCTTTCCGTAAAGAGTCAGTTTTCTTGGTGACACTGCGTGCGATGTCCAACGTAACAACTACGTGATACTCGGAAACCACACACAATGAAAAAGATTCCCCGCTTAAAATGAAACCACGCGAGAAGGGACGAGTGTATATATCAATCCGCTAATGAGGCCTACTTTACGTCATTAAAATAGTTCTACTAGGTATGCTTTGAAATAAGCAAAATAAATTTGTGTGTAGTCCAATGTAACACGAAAATCCGGAAACGATGTCAACCGATGCTTTTCAGACCATTAAAGCATTTACATAACGACTAAATTGTTATTTATAAACATTGGAATTCATTCATAACATACCACCAAGAAAGAGAACTCTAAAAAAACCATGTATTCTTGCGCTTAAGACAAAGATCAATTTTTGAAAACATTCTGCCTGTTTCGGAAACCATGCGTTACGTTGGTCATCCAAATTTACTCCGGCTATAATACACAAAATACAAAACAAATTGTTTTTGTAAGTATTGTGCATGTTTAAACTATTACTAATGAGTTAGAGTATAATAATTTTACGTGTTCTATGACATCTTTATTTATGTAAACACTTAAAAGAAAACCCGGTATTCTCATGTCACAAAATTAGGTCAAATTTTAGGCCACTTTCAGACATTTACAAAGCAAATACACAGGTTCTACAGACATTTTCGTCTTGAAATTATTAATACTATCTCTCCGATCATTTTTAAATAAGATATAATAGCAAAAGGAAAGGCAAATAAGCAGCTTGTTGTGATAAATATTATCTAGAAAAGCAGCACCCCTCGCGGTGCTCAGCTTTGTAGACAGACCCATATACTAACTGACTTTGGACAGCTCCAGAGACCCTGAAATGATGATGATTCATATCTATCATGCATGAAAGAATCATAAGTTCTATATTAATAATCCAGAAAAAAAAGATAAAATGTGTGAAAAATTGTCATGTTTTGACCAATATTTGTTGACCCTGTGACTGTGACTCTGATCTTGAAGTGAAGTAATTCATTCACTGATCATTTATGAGATCTCATGGGTATACATCATCTTAAGTACCAAGTTTAGTGGTGATAGTTGAAATAGGTTCTGAGATAAAAAATACACTTGAAGTTTTGCACAGACAGACGGCGAACAGACAGAAGGACGAACGGAAATTTTCATTCTTAATGTTATTTTTAGAAAATCTCTTACAGATTTGCACAACCTCTGGACATATCTTTTTTTATTTTTATTTTTTTTGGGTGGGTGGGCAGGGGGGGGTACATAGACTTACATCGCTATGCATGCGAGTCAATAAACTTTATTCCAATTGATTTGATTACAAAAGGATTTTGGCAAGGCTGCAAAATAATCAGTAGGTACTCCAAAGCCTTCATTGGCTCTTGTCCGCTCGGCAGTTTTGACTCAGTTTTGACTTCACTTTCAACACTTATTATTAATGTAAAACTGCATCAAAACGAACAGTGGCTGTATTCAAATAAAAATTGAAAGCTTTATCTTTACATCTGTGTTGTTTTTAATGCATGTTTATGCGAAAGAATACAAGATTACGAGAAAACAACTTTTGAATACGCCCCTATCCGAGCGCTGAATGCCACTGCGAAACAATTGTCTGCTGCGAGGTGGCTTGTTTCAAACTCTAAGTGCTTTAAGATATTTCATTGGATGGCCTAAAAATAAAAACCAATGAGAAGTTCTGATACTTTGCTTCATTCACATATCAAATATGGCGGGCTCTGATGTGTGAAAGAGTTGTTAATAGCCGAACAAAGTGGTTAAAGCGATTTTGATGTAAGTTTGATTTTCAATAGAATTTTAAAAATTAGCAAGAAATAAAGAGCAGACTTTCCTTTATAAAACTAGGGTATTTATTAATTTGTGCATTACTCTATTGCGGTGCACTTTGCCGTAGAAAAGTGTACACAAACGGTGTTCGGGTTATCTTGCTGCCATGGCGAACTTGTACTTAGAATCCAGCGAAACGAGTGCTGAGCGTAGTAGTACACTAGTAGGCCTATAATTTGCCGGCACGCACTGCGAATTTGATGATTTCCCAACTTTGAAGCCCCAAAACAGCTGAACATTACATGGGATAGGCCTGAAGAAAATTTGGCTTGGAGTATAACATATAAAGGAGTTACCTGTCAAAAATCAGCTTTCTGGTATCAATACAGGCTTCACTTTGAGTTTGAGACTCCAAAGTTGTCATTTCTTCAATTCCAAAAAGTTGCGA
Organism: Oncomelania hupensis; assembly: GCA_036898135.1. NCBI lineage: Eukaryota > Metazoa > Mollusca > Gastropoda > Littorinimorpha > Pomatiopsidae > Oncomelania > Oncomelania hupensis. The sequence goes on along the minus strand of CM072522.1, from coordinate 23,511,539 downwards.
AAAAAACACCAACATTCGCCATTTTCAAACATTAATAACTTTGTACCTATTTGTCCTATGGGGAAAAAAAAATACCACTGTGTTCAGATCAAAAAGATCTATGTAAATACGTTAGTGTCCAAACTGAGTTAAAGAAAATCAAAAATCACTTTGGAGTACCTATAAAGTATAATCAGTCTCATCCACAGTTTATTTCACCGTGTAGTCAACTCATTTCAATATAATAATCAATTCAAAGTAGTAATAATAATATTAATAATAATACCTTGATTTATAATACGCACATCCTAGCTGTTATAGTGTTAGTGTTACAGTGATTCAAGGCGCCAAGTACATTAACATGTGGAAGTGAAGCTGCATAGCAAATACATCTGCCCAATCTAAAAGTAAAACATCCATTTTGACTGACAGATGCGCGCTGTCCTTTATTAGGTCAAACTGACAATATACCAGTGACTAGCATGCTGGTCACTGCGCCAGACAGAAACATTGAAAATACTGCTCAAATTGGAGCACTAGTTTGACATTTTATGGGCCATTTTCAATTTGCATGTGCTACTGGTGTTAAAAACTAAACACTGACTTGGATTTTTAAGTAACTGTTAGAGGTAATGTTAATGTTAGAGTTACGAATACGAATACCATCACTTTATTATCTCAATCAAAGAGAAATTCACACGTGGTGCCAGATATAAATGTTACAAGACGATAAAGGACAGTATATCAACAATAAACAGTAAAACAGGATAAAAGTATATCATGAAGACATTACTAAATTAACCATTTAAAACTGTAATCATAAGAAGTTACATGGGGAATAACAGATACCTATCACATGATTTACGTTCAGTATAATGGCTAGAGTTAAGGGCTAAGGCTCAACCTTTCTTGGCTCAATCAATAAACCCACATGTTTGTCACGCCCAAAACATCCACGAAGATTCATTACAGAAAGAATGTTAAGTTTAGGGGTTGGCGCTTGCTGATTGATTTATAATCTTTGTACAAAACCGGCCGTGCGTAAAATAACTAGTCTGTAACTGTAGTAGTGACAGTTACAGGTCGTCTCCATACAAACCCTGCAACAAATTATATCAGTCATAACTTAACTCTTTACAGTTTTGAAACGGTTACTTACTCGAGCTGGCCAGTGGGGATAGCCCTTCATCTTGGCGAATATTTTATCCCCTGGCTGGTAAAAAATTCCGTCCTTGGACATGGCTTCCTTTCGATTTCAAGAAAAATTAAAATGGCGCAAACAAAAACAGTCTTTCAGCAAAATATATGCCGATTTGACAAAATTAAGGCAATAAACTCAACAATAATGCAAACACTGACAATAATAGCTCCAAAAATAATTAGTTTATACACTGTTGAGGATATATTTCACATGAAAAATCTCACAAATCTGCTCAGAAATTCGCAAACTATCCGATCACCAATCTTCTGCCATTTGCAACTTTAATTATCGCAAATTCACGCTCAGACGAGATTAGGCCTACGACAAGTATTGAGGGGTTACATGTTCAAAAATATTTCGTGCATATTAAGAAATTTCGGGTTTGGAGATGGAACGAAAGAAAACTTTTGTTTTCACACTAATTAAAGTAATTGTTTTGCGTCACTTGAGTAAAAGTAAAATGAACTAGCGGAAACAGAAACGAAATGCGAAACTATAATTTCCTGTTGGCTAAATGGACTTGCCCAGAGCCGAGACTATACGCACGGATTAAAACAAACCAAAAAAAAAAAAAAACTTTCTTTTGGCGTTAATACATTTGGAAAGTATTTTAGTTACACATAACAACATCTGTAATTAACAGTTGCTTTTTGTTTTCACTGAGTAAAATAATTGACACCTAGTGTAGAGCTTTATAAATAGACCTATGTAAAATCCTGAAAAACTAAATTCACGATAAGCGTGGTCAACTATGCTTGCCAATACACAAAAAAAAAATTCGCGAAGAATCTACAGCAAATAACTTACCTATGCTTGATATATTTGATATTGCCAAAGTAGTAAAGCTCTTTAGTGGAAACTGGGCTATTGATGTCCTCTGCAATCTCTTTTATTCAGAGACCGTATACCGAGACTGGACACATGCACTATTTAGCGTGGTCTTTACAAGTAATCTCCCTTAACTAATGTATGACGAATCATAATATCACGCCCAGCACATTTTCTCCCAGATCATATTAATTAGCTTTAAAAAAAACAGATGGATGTAATAAAAACAAATTCAGAGACATATTTTATTATTTTGATGCATAGCGTATCATCTGATACCGTGCTTGTAATTGTATGCTTATATAGTTCACTGTTTTATTATAGAATTATTTCATTTATTAGTATCAATAATTTTATCTAACTCATAAAGTATTTTAATGTATGTTTTATATTGTCTCATTTTAGTTCGTGCTTGAGATTGTTCTTAGTACGTTGCTGACGAGTATTATGGTAGCGAGTGCCTGTTCCACTGGCTACAACCAAAGAGTTTAAAATAATAAACTCTAACAACGGAGATTCTAACGGGGATAGAGGCCGGCAAAATCTATAACGGTGGTAGAGAGAGAGAGAAAGAGAGAGAGAGAGAGAGAGAGAGAGAGAGAGAGAGAGAGAGAGAGAGAGAGAAAAAGAGAGAGAGATAAGATAAGATAAGATAAGATAACAATTTTATTTTGCAAGGGTAAAAGAATAAGCGCTGGATGCGCTTTTTTACATCTTGCCCTTGGGGCTTTAACAATAACTATTAAATACAACTCAAGGTTATAACATTCACATCATGGAACAATAACAAATAAACAAAGTCATCATTAAATAAAATCCTTTTCAAACAATTGAAATCAAATTAATGTTGTTAATCTCAATCAACAACATTAACAATTAATGTGTATTTAATTTTTAATGTGTTTTAGGAGACGTGTTCTAAATGATGTAAATTTAGATGCTGGAGTGCGGAGATCTTCAGGAAAGTTATTCCACAAAATGGAACCGGAATAAGCTAGACTAGTTTTGTAAAGATCAATTCTTGGAATTGGAACATTTAATTTTGTGGACGATCTGGCAGTTTTTTTTTTTAAAAAGAGAAGAAAGATAGGAAGGTGCATTGCCAGAAAGGACCTTGTGCATGAAAACGCCTTTATTAAATTTTAGTCTGTCGGTAAGGGGTAGAATATTGATCCGTTTATAGTCATCTGGAGAGATTTTTTGTTTCAGCAAAATTTGTTTAATTGCACGTTTGTGAATTCTAATTAAAGGTTTCATTGCATTGCCACTGGCAGAATCCCAAATAGTAGAAGAATAATCAATAAATGATTGAATATGACCGGAGTAAAATAGTTTACGAGAATGTAAATTTAATAAAGGCTTTATCCTTGACAATTGGTAAGTCTTTTTAGAAATAGTTTTACTAATATTTGAAATATGTTTTACCCAGGACAAATTATTGTCTATAGTTACTCCAAGAAGTTTATGACACTGTACTTCAGCAATTATTATATTGCCAATTTTTAATGGAAGAAGTTTTATTGATACATTTTGTCTTTTCTGTCTTGTTGTAATTAGCATGGATTTTGTTTTGTATGGATTGAGGGCCATGTGGTTGTATTCAGTCCATTCCTGTAGTTCACTAGCCCCTTTTTGTAATGAGGAGGAGAGTTTATTCAAGTCTCTATTTTGAGAATGTAATGTAGTGTCATCAGCAAAGAGTTCACAAGAAGTAGAAATATAAAGGGGGAGATCATTTATGTAGATAGAAAATAACAACGGTCCTAAAACAGATCCTTGCGGTACTCCAGCTGTAACAATTTCAAATTGTGACTTTTGGTTATTTACATAAACACACTGTTCTCTGTCCGAAATAAACGATTTAAGAAACTCAAGAGATTTGGAATGAATGCCATATAGGTTTAGTTTACGTAGAAGAAGGTCATGGTCTATTACATCAAAAGCTTTTGCGAAGTCAACAAATAATGTTCCAGAAAATTGTCCCTTATTAATATTATTTAGCCATTGTTCTATCATTGATGTAAGAGCTGTGTGACAAGAGTGTTTAGCTCTGAAACCCGACTGATTTTCATGGAAGAGGCTGTTTTCAGTGAAATGATCAAGAATATTATTATTTATGTGCTTTTCAAGAGGTTTAGAGAGAGTAGAAAGAATCGAAATAGGCCTATAGTTCGATGGGTCAGTGCTATCACCATTCTTGAAAAGGGGTATAACCTTAGCCTTTTTGAACATTATAGGAAAATGTGATTTGTCTATGCATAGGTTGTATATATACGTTAAAGTGTCAGTAATAAATGACGCAGACAATTTTAGTATTTTACTATCCAATTCATCAATTCCTCTTGAATTTGTTTGCTTAAGGTTTGTTAGTGCTTTGTGTACAAATTCTGTAGACAAATAAGGAATGTCTAGTTTGCTTTTAATGTTCTTAGAATGACAAAAGTTTGCTAATTTCTCTAGATTGTTTTCTTTTGATTTGTCAATAGTAATAATCCTATCGGACATTTTAACAAAATGTAAATTCAGAATATTAGGAGAAATATTTTTAATCATTGGTGATATACTGGATTTGTTTGTTAAGTGATTAATTGCTTTCCAAGAGAGAGAGAGAGAGAGAGAGAGAGAGAGAGAGAGAGAGAGAGAGAGAGAGAGAGAGAGAGAGAGAGAGAGAGAGAGAGAGAACGGTGACGTGAATGTTAACAGAACATTTGAGAGTGCAATCGTATACTTTATACAGTTTATTTCATATTTCTGGTATACATTGCACCAAAAGTATTTTCTTGTATTAAATTGAGGAAAAGAAATGCATTTGTGTTCTTCTCTAGCTCAGAGGGATACTGTAGGTCTATGGTTGGATTGAATACAGAATCCTTTATTGTCCTCATGAACATTCACAAGAATTGTGTGCAGTTGTGGATCTGTTTATAAAAAAATCAAAGTTTGTTAAAAAAAAAAAAAGAAAAAAAAAGAAACAATTAAATTGATTTGAATTATTAAAATACATTATTATAAAACTGAATACTGAAAAAAGCACAGTAAAATCAAGGATCATATATTATTATTGTTATTATTATTATTATTATAAAATTATTATTATTATTATTATTATTATTATTATTATTATTATTATTATTATTATTATTATTATTATTATTATTAAAATTATTATTATTATTATTATTATTATTATTATTATTATTATTATTATTATTATTATTATAGAGATGGGCAGAGCCTAATGTGATCCCAGCCAAAAAACAACAACAACAAACCCTATAGTATGATTAAGTTCAGGTCATGTTAAGATCAGGTCATGCATCTGCTCCTTCGGATAAGAATAGAAACCGAGGCATAGTCAGTGCACACATGCATACATTCCATCACATTTAGTTTAAAGATCCTGATGCTCATGTCCCAGAAGATGCAAAAGTGCCAGCTCCCACCAACCTCAGACATCTGAGCATTAGATGATGCATGTAAGGCTGCGACGTTGTCGCCTTGATGGTGTGTGTTAGACCCTGCACGGACCATTGCTTTGAGGAGCTCAATCTTCAACTGAAAAAGTGCTCTATAATAACAATATAAGTAATTGTATGTCCTAGCTATAATACTTCTGACCTTCAATCCAAAATGACTATTATTTTATACTACTACTACTACTACTACTACTACTACTAATAATAATAATAATTTTAATAATAATAATAATAATAATTTTAATAATAATAATAATAATAATCAGTAGTAGTAGTAGTAGTAGTAGTAGTAGTAGTAGTAGTAGTAGTAGTGGTAGTAGTAGTAATTTATTTCCATTGACTAATGACTACTATTCAGTAGACTTTCAAGGTTTTGGGGCTAAGTTGGAAACTACTGACAATTAGTGTAGCTGCCCAGAATTTCTTTTCCTGTTGTTGTTAATAATTGTTGTTGTTGTTTTTGTTGTGAAACTATTGACAAGTGTAGCTGCCAAGAATGTAAGTTGTTGTTATTAATATTAGAAGGAATGACATAGTCATAGGAATGCCAAGGTTAACTTTTGGCCGATGCGTACCATAACTGGGGAGACACATGTGGACCCCACTACAGCAGCGAGACAAATGACAGAGGTCTGAGACTCTTGGAGTTAGCCAGATACAACAATGTGATACTGGCAAACACACTTAATTGGTTTCCACAAAAAATCCAGATGATGGACCTGGCACAGTCCCAGAGGGGAGCATCACAACCAGATTGACTACATCATGGTAAAAAAATGCTTCAGATCAAGAATCAACATTGGCAGGATAAGCACTTTTCCAGGAGCAGACATCGGAAGTGACCACGATCTCATGATAATGTATTTCCAGCTCCTCTTGAAGAGAGTAAACGTACAGAAAAGTGCACCAGACTGAAGTTCGACCTGGACAAACTGCAAGACCCGGAGGTGGCAGAAATATTCCAAGCCACAATTAGAAGGAAATTTGCAACACTGCTCATTTTTGGAGCTGGTGAAGTAGATGTCAGCACCATAACCACCACCTACAACTCAGCTGTGAGAGATGCCACCACTGAGATCCTTGGTAAGCACTACCCAAAGAAGAAACCATGGATCACCCCTGAACTTTTGGACCTGTGTGACAAACGAAGAGAGATGAAAAAGAAAAAGAACACCTCATATGGAGCTGATACCTACCGAAAAATCGACAATGACATATGAAAAGGCATGCACACAACAAAGGAGAACTGAATATAAGAGCAATGCCAGGAAATAGAGAACAGTCTGAACAAGAACAACAGCAAGAAGGCCCACCAGACTGTTAAGCGATTGACAAGTGTTAAACCACCCAAGGTCTCTACGATCCAAAGCAAGTCTGGCATATGCCTTACAGAAGAACAAGAAGTCTTTGATAGATGGACAGAGTACTGCTCTGACCTTTACAACCACACACCAAACGGAGACTCATCAATTCTGCATGTTCTCAGAACAGAGAAGAGGAAGAAATCATCCGAGAAGAAGTTGAGGCAGCAGTGCAATCGCTGAAGAAAGTGAAGTCAGCGGGAGTGGACAACAAGCAGGAGGAGAAGCGATGATTGATGTCCTCACCATTATCTGTAACAAGATCTGGCAGAGTGGGGAGTGGCCTACACCATGGACACAGTCGCTTGTCAGCACTCTTCCCAAAAAGGGTAACCTTCAGGAGTGTGAACATTACCGCACCATCAGCCTCATCAGCCATCCAAGCAAGGTCCTCCTGAAAATAATACTCAACAGGTTGAAACCCCAAACTGAACAAATATCATAGCTGAAGAACAAGCAGGATTCAGGGCAGGGTGAAGTACCACTGAACAGATTTTCGACCTCAGAATAATCTGCGAAAAATACCTACAGCACCAACATCTCTATCATGTACGTGTTTGTAGACTTCAAGCGTTTGACCGAGTCTGGCATGCAGCTCTGTGGGCAACCATGAGAGTGTACAACTTCAACCCTAACTTTGTTGAAATCATCAAATGCATGTATAACAAGGCTACCAGTGCAGTACTCCACAACAGCGACATTGGAAACTGGTTCAGAACAACAATCGGCATGCGTCAAAATTGCCTATTCTCTCCAACATCTTCCTAAGAGTGTATTACGTCAGATGCCCTTGCAGATTACAAAGGCAAAGTCTGCATAGGGGGTAGAGCAATCTCCTATCTCCATTTTGCGGATGACATTGAAGGATTGGCTGGAGAGGAACAATAACTTGAACAGCTGATATAGAGGCTTGAAACCATCTCCAGAGCCTTTGGAATGGAAATAAGTGCAGAGAAGACCAACATGATGACCAACAACACCAATGGCATCAACATGGGCATCAAAGTCCAAGGCCGATCGCTCAACACAGTGCTCAGCTTCAAATATTTAGGAGCCATTGTATCAGACAATGGGTCCCGACAGGAAGTCCTCTCCATGATCGCACAAACAACTGCTGCCCTGACAAGGTTGAAGCCCATTTGGAAGGACGGGACAATCAGCCTACACTCCAAGGTAAGACTGCGCTGCGCTCCCTTATCATCTCCATCTTCCTATAGCCTACGTTTGCGAAACATGGACCATCACAGCAGACTTACAACGAAGAATACAAAGCATGGAGATAGGTGCTACAGAAGACTTTTGGGCATTTTCTATACCCAGCACATCACCAACGACGAAGTCCGACAGACCATCACACAAGCCATCGGACAACACGATGACCTGCTCACAGTGGTGAAGAAAAGGAAACTCAGATGGTATGGTCACGTCACCAGAGCATCAGGCCTTGCAAAGACCATCCTGCAAGGCACGGTGCAAGGAGGTAGAAGAAGAGGGAGACAGAGAACGAGGTGGGACGACAACATTCGAGAATGGCCTGACCTTGACACTGAGTGAAGCCATGAGGGTTGCTGAGGACAGAGAAAGATGGAGTACGCTGGTTAAACGATCATCTGTGGTGCTCCAACTACTTTGGAGTTACGGGATAGGATAGGATAATATTACCGTTGGTATTCTTTTTTTTGGAAAAAGGGTTGGAAATGGGGTGGTGGACGGGTATGGAGAAAGAAAGATCAGTATAAGGCATTCTGGCAGTTTAAAAAGGAAATCAAATATTAGGGAAAAAAGGGGGTTCACGAGATCTGAAAAGGAGGATGCTTTTTTAATTGTTTTTGTTTTTAACAGGGGCAAGTGATTTCTGTGTGTTAATTGTTTTATACTTAACCAACAAACTTAACATACCAAAATGATTAGCATATTTTCTTAATGAGAGAACATAGTAACTGCCCATTATAAATCGACCAATCACCCACCCACACACACACACACTAAATATAAAGTAGCATACCTATCTATAACAGAAAACATCTAGATCTAATCCTATTATCCTATCCTGTCCCGTAACTCGGAGGTCGTAGGGGCACCATAGATGATCGTTTAACCAGCATACTCCATCTTTCTCTGTCCTCAGGAGCCCTGATGGCTTCGCTCAGTGTCAAACCAGTCCATTCTCGAATGTTGTCCTCCCACCTCTTTTTCGGTCTCCCTCTTTTTCTACCTCCTTGCACTGTGCCTTGCAGAATGGTCTTTGCAAGGCCTGATGATCTGGTAACGTGGCCATACCATCGGAGTTTCCGTTTCTTCACCACTGTGAGCAGGTCATCGTGTTGTCCAATGGCTTGTGTGATGGTCTGTCGGACTTCGTCATTGGTGATGTGTTGGGTATAGGAAATGCCCAGAAGTCTTCTGTAGCAGCACCTCATCTCCATGCTTTGTATTCTTCGTTGTAGATCTGCTGTGAGGGTCCATGCTTCGCAAGCATATAGGAAGATGGAGATGACAAGGGAGCGCAGCAGCCTTACCTTGGAATGTAGGCTGATGGTCCTGTCTTTCCACATGGGCTTCAACCTTGTCAGGACAGCAGTTGTTTGTGCGATCCTGGAGAGGACTTCCTGTCGGGACCCATTATTATTATTATTATTATTATTATTATTATTATTATTATTATTATTATTATTATTGAGGATTTTTATAGCGCACTTATCTCGCCATACTAGACCAGACTCTAGGCGCTGGCCGATACAGGATCTAACTCAAACCGCCCGAGACGCCCACCCGCAGCCTTTGGGCGCATGGTCCGACGCCCGGACAACTGAGCACTATCCTGGCCAGCCAGGGATGGGGGAGAAGGACCTAGTGCATGCTGGGTGTGTTCTTGTTACGGGCACTCACCCGTCTAGGACATGAGCGTCAGGATCTTTAAAGTGCGTTATGAAGGAATGTATGCGACACACAGACTAGACCTCGGTTTATACTCTCATCCGAAGGAGTAGGAAACGGGAGTAAAGTGTCTTTCCCAGGGACACAACACAATGGCCCGGACAGGGCTCGAACCCGGGACCTTCAGAACCCGGGACCTTCAGATCCGCAAGCCAAAGCACTACCATAAGACCGCCGTGCCTCTACCCATTGTCTGATACAATGGCTCCTAAATATTTGAAGCTATGCACTGTGTTGAGGGATTGGCCTTGGACTTTGATGTCCGTGTTGATGGCATTGGTGTTGTTGGTCATCATTTTGGTCTTCTCTGCACTTATTTCCATTCCATAAGCTCTTGAGGTGGTGTCAAGCCTCTGTACCAGCTGTTCAAGTTCTTGTTCCTCTCCAGCCAATCCAGCAATGTCATCCGCAAAACGAAGATTGGAGATTGCTCTACCCTCTATGCTGACTGTGCCTTCGTGATCTGCAAGGGCATCTGACATGATTCGCTCTAGGAAGATGTTGAAGAGTGTTGGAGAGTATAGGCATCCTTGCCGCACACCGATTGTTGTTCTGAACCAGTTCCCGATGACGCTGTTATGGAGGACTGCACTGGTAGCCTTATCATACAGGCTTTTGATGACTTCATTAATTTTAGGGCTGATGTTGTACACTTTCATTGTTGCCCATAGAGCTGCATGCCAGACTCGGTCAAACGCCTTCTTGAAGTCTATGAACACATGATATAGATGTTGTTGGTGCTGTAGGTATTTTTCACAGATTATTCTGAGGTTGAAAATCTGTTCAGTGGTACTTCGCCCTGCCCTGAATCCTGCTTGTTCTTCAGCTATGATTTGTTCAGCTTGGGGTTTCAACCTGTTGGAGTATTATTTTCAGGAGGATCTTGCTGGGATGGCTGATGAGGCTGATGGTGCGGTAATTTTCACACTCCTGAAGGTTACCTTTTTTGTGAAGAATGATAAAAAGCGACTGGGTCCATGGTGTAGGCCACTCCCCACTCTGCCAGATCTTGTTACAGATAATGGTGAGGGCATCAATCATCGCTTCTCCTCCTGCTTGTAGCAGTTCCGCGGGTATGTTATCCACTCCCGCTGACTTCCCTTTCTTCAGCGATTGCACTGCTGCCTCAACTTCTTCCCGGAGAATTGGGAGGATTTCTTCTTCTTCTCTGTTTTCGGGACATGCTAGAACTGATGGGTCTCCATTTGGTGTATGGTTGTAAAGGTCAGAGCAGCTAGTATACTCTGTCCATCTGTCCAAGACTTCTTGTTCTTCTGTAAGGCATATATGCCAGACTTGCTTTGGATCGTGGAGAGTTTGGGCTGTTTGACACTTGTCAGCCGCTTCACAGTCTGGTAGGCCTTCTTGCTGTTGTTCTTGTTCAGACTGTTCTCTATTTCCTGGCATTGATCTTCTATCCAGTTCTCCTTTGCTGTGAGCATGCCTTTTCGGATGTCATTGTTGATTTTTCGGTAGACATCAGCTCCCTGTGAGGTGTTCTTTTTTTTTTTTTTTTTTTTTTTTTTTATCTCTCTTCGTTTATCACACAGATCCAAAAGTTCAGGTGTGATCCACGGCTTCTTCCTTGGTCGGTGCTTGCCAAGTATCTCAGTGGCGGCATCTGTCACAGCTGAGTTGAAGGTGGTGGTCATGGTATTGACATCTACTTCACCAGCCCCCAAAATGAGCAGTGGTGAAAATTGCCCTACAATTATTGTGGCCTGCAATATTTCTGCCACCTCCGGGTCTTGCAGTTTGTCCAGGTCGAACTTCAGTCAAGTGCACTTTGTTGTATTTACTCTCTTCAAGTGGAGCCGGAAAGACATCATCACGAGATCGTGGTCACTTCCGATGTCTGCTCCTGGAAAAGTGCGTGTCCTGCCAATGTTGATGCTTGATCTGAAGCGTTTCTTGACCATGATGTAGTCTATCTAGTTGTGATGCTCCCCGCCGGGAGATCTAAACCCGATTTTATTAAATAATCCAACAACACAACACATAGAGATACTAACCCTAACCCTATTATTAAATATAAATAAGCAAGCGTAGTTAAAGATGAGCGAGATATGTAAGCAAAGCAAAGTTCACGTGGAGGTGAAAACTTATTTTTAACGTCACTTCCGTAATGGGATGGCTAGTATCTAAGAGAGCCCGTGTTATTATGTAGGCGGAAAAGCCCAAATTCTGGCGATCATATTAGTCGCAGGTGTCTCGATTCGCGCATCGCGTTGCGCATTCATAATTTGGTTTATTACGCAAAGATAGGGATTAACATTTTAACGGCAAATTTTGATATTTAGCGTTAGGATTACAGATAGTTAGAATTTGGATTAGGGTTAGGGCTCGTGTTAGGTAATCCTAGGCCTAGACCAGATTTATTTTCACCAGCAGATTTTCGGCAATTTTCACCCTCGTATTCCTGTGTCTCAACAGCCTCGATCTGGCACTAATTGGGGTCAGCGTCGGTTTGTTGGGCTCGCTGCAATGGCTGCCTCCATAATTTATGTTAGCTACCTTCTAACACAGCCCCAATGTAACGGTAGGCGGTCTAGTTTTGTTTATTTTGGAGCTTGATTGATTGTGTCCAATATAAACTTATTATGAAGGGAGTGAGGAAACCGAAGTGAGTCCTCGAGGATAAGCCTAGGTAGGGAGAGGAGGAGGAGGTCTTTAAAGTAGGTAGTCTGCGGGCGGGCAGCGAAACCCCGCCTTTCCGCCCAGGACTAACGCCCCGACACATCGCTGAGCTGAATGGTACCTTTGAGCGATAGTGGATCCACTTATTTCATCGAGTAGGCCTATTTTACTACCCAAAGCCATCCTAACTCTTGCGAACGAGAAGATACAGAAAGACAGAAATAACCGATGATAATAGAAGACCGGAGAAGAAAATATAAGTTGCAGAGTTTTTAATAATAATAATAATAATAATAATAATAATAATAAAAGCTTTGCTTACATTTGTTTGCGTTCAAATATGATACATGTTCTCTCTTTTTTGTTTGCAAATCATGAATATATATATGTGGGTGTGTGTGGGTGGGTGGGTGGGTATGTGTGTGTGTTTGTGTGTGTACGATCCCATGTCTTTTCGTATTTATCGTGTCTTTTCGTGTTATTCCTGTATTTTCGTGTCTTATTATTGTCTTTTCGTCTAATCTCCTATACTTTCGTGTATTTTCGTGCGTGCCGGTGGTCTTTTCGTGTTCTAGTGTCCTAAGATATTGCCTTTTCGTGTCTTTCGTGGAGTAGGCCTACCCGACAGGGAAACGAAAGTTAAAACAAAATGGCTCGGCAGCTCCCACTCACAGCAGAAATTATTCGATGTGTCAATTTTGCAGCGATCAAACATAAAAATCAGAGACGGAAAGATCCGGATCAGACACCTTACATCAATCATCCCATTGGTAAAAAGTTTCAGTTTATTTTGATCGTTCACGGAGATCAAGATTCGACAAGTCGATCACATTTTTATTTAGCCTGCATCGCAGTGCTCATAAGTGCATGTATTGAGAGTACACGTTTTATTGTGTTGTTACTTGTTGTATTTTATACAGTGAAATTTGACAACTGACTCTATTTTAATTAGCACATTCTGTTTCAGATCCAAGAACATTCATTAGAAAATTAATATACAGTTCGATTTTGTTATTGTTTAACATTCTCTTCCAACCGGGTGCCAGGCAAATCTGGTGCAAGGCACTGATCAGTGGGTGCAAGGTCATAAACATTTACAATGATAAGGATTGTCATTCCTAAGACAAATGTTAAACAGCTAATGTTGTGAGCTTAACTATTCTAATATTAGTAAGAAAACTGTCACAATGACAATGATGAGGTCACTTGTCAGTTGTCATGTGCATAAATTGTTACACTGTTGAATGATGAGCTAAGCAGTTAAGGGATTAAACTACTACTACTACTACTACTACTACTACTACTACTACTACTACTACTACTGCTACTACTACTACTAGTACATTGATTCATATAGCTCACATATCTTACGGGAGATGGTGATTAAGGACACCTTTCTCTCTCTATCTTTCTCACATACACATACACCCACCAACACACACACACAAATACGTAATTATATACATATTACATAGAATGAAGAAGAAAAGAAATACTCATCACATTAGGTTTACAACACAACAAATAATACAATGATCATTTATCAATTATTTATTAACATTTTCTATTCACAATTATTTATTAACTTTGTAAAAAAAAAAAAGTCTTGTTAATTGACATAATTATTTTAATTCAAATCGACGAATTTTCCTAAAATAGGCAAATACCCTCACCCAAGGTTGGAGAGCTGTGGTAGTAGATCTGCTATAAATAATATATATAATAGACCCCTAACTGATAATTTGTTTTTTTAATTTTGCTTTAGGAGTGGCACACATTTTGACAGAGGAAGGGGGAATTTTATGATTCACAAGTAATACAGGTGATTTATTGTTTTAAACTTATAGTGTGACAATGACTTTAGATGGGAAATAGCATTGTTGTGACATTCAAACATGATATATGGATAGCAATTGCTGAACCCGACCGTGTAGGCGTCTCTTCCTTGTTATGGAAACAAACCACTGTGTATACAATACGCACTTCACAGAGGTGCAAATTTGATAATTAACCTGCATAAACAAATGAATTTATCAATTTATATTAAAATCCTACTTTTGAAAGAGTTTATTTGGTGTTTTTTTTGGGGGGGGAAGGGGTGGGAGGGGGGAGAGGGAGTGCTTAATTATATTATTCTGGTGGGGCAACACTCATTATCCTTCAATGTTTTTTTTTTTTAAATTTGTATTATTTTTAAGCTCATAGTATCGGTATGCACCCTCTGTGCAGCTTACAATAAAACTGACGTGTTCTGCCAGTTTGTACAGTGTGTATGTGGCTGTGTATGTTTCCAATCAAACCAACATCTTAGTCCTTTCTCTGAAAAGGTGAGGTCAAAATAAAAGTCGTTTCAGTTCTTGGGGAGAGGGTGTTTAGGACCTCACTTTTCTCTGGGCCAGCTTCGTGAGAGTGGTGATTATATCCTCTCCATAGCCTCGCTGCCATATCCTCCCCAGTTAGTTAGTTAGTCATTGTTTATATGGTCCAGCGAACCCTTCCCCAGTTGTAAACAGAGCCAGATACCCATTGACAGATAGGTGGCTTTACTCTGTGTAGTGCGTTAACTGTTTCATTCTTTTTTGGTTCGGTGATAGCATCCAGATACTATAACTGTTTCTTCATCCAAGTTCTAACCTGGCTGTATGTTGCTTCACAATACATTTCTATCCTTTGCCAAAGCTTGACACTGCTTTGAAACAGGAAAAGGTGATGTATTCCTTGTTATTTTTGGGCATCGTGTATGTATGTTGGTATGTAACGATTATCTCTGCGTCGTGTTTGCAGGCAGCACTTCTTCATGACACAGTGGAAGATACAGACACATCTTACAAGGAACTAGTTGACACATTTGGAAAAGAAATAGCAGGTATTTGTACATAGATGTACATACAGCTATGCATACATAATATGTACATACAAGGTAGATGTTATCATTGAAATATCATTGTTTAGACGGTCTTTCTGTAGCAGATGAGGATACTGTATCATGACTCTTAAAGTTATGGTTTTTAGTGCGGGTGTGCTGCTCCAGACAATCTTAACTTTTACACTCCAGTGCTGTGGCCAAATCGTTATTATAGATTGGGAGCTATCAGGTGACATTTAAACACCATTCGGCCTTCTTTCACACCATTAAAAATAAAAACAAATATATAAATTAATTGACCCTGTACAAAGTGCTTATGAGGGAGTGAACTAGAGTGATGCTTCCACTCTAAACCTCCCTTGAACTAAACTTTATCTATGGCATCGTGGCTTCTTGATCCACAAGCGAGCGTCAAAGCTTCCAAGCCTCAACACGACAATTCGTCACAACCTATCTTCTTCCAGTTCCAGCTTGGTTACTGGTCATCTTCTGCCTTGTAGCAGCACACTAGAGGAAACTTTGGCAGGCAGACTTTCTCCACCGTTTCAGAGGTGGTCAAGATAGTCTTGTGGTGGCACATGAGCCAAGTTTTTTTGTGTTTCACCAGCCACGTGACCACTGAAGATGCTCCCAGAGTGTTACTTTTGAGACGCGCATGACAGATCCGATCATTTTTTTTATTTTGCAAAGCATGCAACAACAGAGGGTATTTACCTTAAATTTGATTTTGCGTTGTTGCTAGAAGAAGCTTAGTATAATGTTGATCATTTTCATCGGTCGATACTGTTGAGAATTGTCTAGAATTACTTGTTTAGTATCGACCGAAGTTTCGAGATGGAACTGGCAATAGCTAAGTGATTCTCCTAACCTAATGATGTAAGACAGTGCATAGTTTTGGCGACGAGTTTTGTTTTGATTGAGTCATGCTGGAATGTTCAAACTTTTTCTTGATTGCATAGAGGCTATATAAGTAACGCGCAGTCTGCTTGTAGGAGTGAGAGTGATTGATAGAAATTTATGATGATTTTTGATGATGATTATTGAAGTGATTTTTAGAAAGCGATTGTTGATGTTTGCTGAATAAAGTTGGAACATTTTATACGACGACTCCATGCCAAAGAGACATGCAAGTGGGAAGACAGTTTCTGCTGTGAAAACGGTCTTTTATCATCCTTTTTGTCATTTATGATGTCCATCAATATCGTGGCACTGCTTTGCAGCTGCTGGGCTTGCTGTGGCCCAAATAATTACCTACATCGCACGGCTGTTCATAAGCTGTACTTTCAGGCTATGGCTAAAAATAAACCTTGTGCTGTCCCTTATCGCTGGCTGAACTGCTTGTAGCCAGATCCGAGACGCTGGCTGTGCATGGGTTTCACACGGCATGGCCTGCTGGCGTGGCTAAAAATAGCTTACAGCTGGTGGCTGAAAGTTTACTTTCAGTGAAGGAAGTTTCAGCCGTGATCGGAGAATAATATAATCCAAAAACAGTTTTTGACTCGCATGCAAAGCAAACATTTTTTTGTATCCTATCCTATCCTATAACTCAAAAGTGGTTGGGGCACCACAGATGATCGATTAACCAGCATACTCCATCTTTCTCTGTCCTCAGCAACCATCATGGTTTCGCTCAGTGTCAAGCCAGTCCATTCTTGAATGTTGTCCTCCCACCTCTTGTTTGTCTCTCTCTTCTTCTGTTTCCTTGCACCGTACCGTGCAAGATGATCTTTCCAAGGCCTGATGCTCTGGTGATGTGGCCATACCATCGGAGTTTTCATTTCTTTACCACTGTGAGCAGGTCATCGTGTTCTCCAATGGCTTGTTTGACAGTCTGTCGGACTTTGTCGTGGGTGATGTGCAGGGTATAGGAAATGCCCAGAAGTCTTTTTTTTAAAGGTTATTAATATTGAACCTATGATTCTTTGATGCATGATAAATATCAATGAGACACACATACTATACAAATTTAGTAAACCTCTCTCCAAGGTCAAGTTCACTGGAGCTGTCCAAAGTCGGTTTGTATCAGTGCTTTGAAGTGACCTTGACCCTAAACTATGAGAGATATAAAGTCCAAACTTGTTGCATTTAGAGATGATAGATTGATCTTTCATATATTTTCAGTTTTTGCATTGATCTTGAAGGTCAAGGTCATTTTAGGCCTTGGAAAAACATAAAAAATAGATTGGTAAAACAAATACACCCAGCATGCACACTAGGTCCTTTCTCGCCCAAGATTGTGCTCAGTCGTTTGGGTGTCAGACTATGCGCCCAAAGGCTGCAGGGGGGGTGCCCGCGGTGGGCTTGGGTTAGATCCTGTATCGGCCAGCGCCTTGAGCAGCTCTTGAGCTGGATAAGTGCTATATAAGATTGATTATATATATAAAAATTGGAAACATTAGCTTCCTAACTTGATTGATGGATTGATTGATTTATCTTTGTAGATATAGTGATGGAAGTGACGGATGATAAAACCTTAGGGAAGGATGAACGCAAACGTCTGCAAATTGAGCACGCCCCTCACAAATCTGTCAAAGCCAAACTGGTCAAACTGGCTGACAAACTCTACAACCTTCGCGACCTTGACAAGGTGACCTTGACATTTTTAATTAATATTTTTGTTGTTTTGTGAAATAGTGTTTTGTCGTTTTACACTAATTATTTATTTTGTTCTCTCAAAGGAAAACTGGCTATTTTGTTGTACAACCTTTGTGAACTTGACATTTTGATTGTATCTTTTTTTTTCAGGTTGGAGTGTTTTATTTAATTTTTGTTCTTTTATCTCAAATAAAATCTGTCAAACTTCTCATATCATTTTTCATGGTTATAGTTTGTGCAGCTTAATTATATTGTGATTGCAGCAAATGTTATCGTAGTTGCTTTGGTTGTTATTTTGATATGTTTGTTTAAAAATTTGGAGGGTGTTAAATGCTTTTCTTCAATGTATTGGAGGATGAGGGGGGGGGGGGAGAGGGTGGTGGTGGTGGAGGGTGAGATGATGTTGCATGGAATGTCAGAATGTGGTAATATTGGTAAATAACGGTTTTTCAGGCAACACCAGTGGGTTGGACAGAAGAGAGAGTACAGCAGTATTTTGTGTGGGCGTCTAAAGTGGTGGCCGGTTTACGTGGAACAAACTCAGCTTTGGAGAACGCACTGGATGTCTTATTTAAAGAGAGAGGTGTTGGGTTGTGATGAAAGTCTTCACTATCTCCCGTGGCTTGGTACTTGCTAACTTCCCATCCATGGCAGGCAACATATCATTGGATTGTGATGAAAGTCGCCAGGGGCTCCTGTGAGGTATCCGTTAAATTACCATCTGTGGTGGGGATCTAAGTCCAGAAAGTTCAAACTCTTGTTTCTAGGAAACCACAGTGGCACTCTTGACTTTTATCAATGCTCAATGACTTCTATCTCCATAGTCACCATTTTATGACGGTGTACGTAAAGCCCTCCTCCATTCTGGTCAAACTGACATTGTCCAAGGACATAACATATGCAAAGTTCGTACGCATCCCTAAAAACCCCTAAAAGCCCCTGATTTTTGGATCCTCATTTTAGGGCCCCTAAAAGCCCCTAATTTTCGGATGAAAAGACCCAGAGGCCCTAAAAGCCCCTAAAAATGGAACTTACAGCTGTTGAAGAAATGAAAGCGAAGGTTTGAAGCTGAAGCGAAAATAAAGAAGGTGGAAAAATATAATTTTTGGGGGTGGAAATCGAACATGGAGTATGACGCTAAATTGTCGTCTGCTCTGTTCAAGGGAGAGTACCCCCTAGCATCGTTTCAGTTACATCCCTAATTGACAGTACCCGGATGTGTTTGTTGTTGTGAGTTAGGTTCGGCTCCGCTTCAATGATTGAATCATTGACGCCTGAGTGTTATGCCGGGATGCATTATAAAATATAACAAAACACATACATATAAAATGCCTACATTGCCAAATAATAATATCATAGGAAGCCCCAGTAACCATTTGGCAGAAAGCGTCCAATATTGCTAAGCTGATCCAACAGACCTCATACTAGCAACAACTTATGCCAAGAGTTGTCGTCCGTGATGACGAATAGAGTTATCCAAAAGTGTGTCCACAGAACAGCAGTATGAAATTACGCGCTATTTCTAAGCGAAAACTTATCAGAAATAAATAATTTTAACCAATAATTATTCATGAAAGCCTGTAGCTTCGGGGTTTTTGCAAAAGGAGACGTCCGCGTCCTGGTAGCTGAAATGGCAAGTGAAAAAGCGGGTTTAATCGTGATAATTGTTATTAAATAATAAGACCCCTCGCTAAAACTTTGTGTACAGATAATTGAATGCACTATTTCCATGTCAAAGCAAAAAAAATTTTGAAATTCGACCGTAAAATACTTGAAAAAGTGGTTTTTAGTTCCTGCACGTAGCATCAACACATGCAAAGAGTTGTCGTCCGTGATGACAAATAGAGTTATCCCTGAGTGATAGGCCTAATAACTCTGAATGATAGGCCTATTTTATGCTTACACACTTCAAAATACAAATAATTTCTCATGCATGATACATTAAGTTTGAGTTTTTTTAAATTTGTTTACAAAGATCACATCAAGGACTAACTTATTAAAGCGTTAAATTAACATTCTGTACAATATATAAGCAGGCCATTGGCCGGTCACCTAAAATGGAAAAAGAGCTGAAAATGTTGATTTGGCGTTTTTTCTTTAATGGCTTTTAAAAAAAAAGTTTTCGACTTATGTTAAAAAATGAATTTGTTTTGCAATATACATGTTGATTGATTGATTTATTGTTGCTTTAGGTCCAGCGGACTCTTCCGAGCCAAATCAGGACCGGACAACCCCCGATCCGCATAAAAGATCTGTTGAAACAACCCCAGTGGGAAAATTGAATGCCCTCCACCGGCCAGTCACGTTACAATAAAGACATCCCACGCGAGGGACGGCTGAGGGTTGACCTCAACTACGCGAACCCCCGGTTACAAAAACAAACTAGAATACAAACATCATTATAAATCATCAACAAAACACATACATATAAAATGCCTATAGTGCTAAATAGTACAATCATAGGAAGCCCTAGTGACCACCCGGCAGAAAGCGTCCAACACTCCCAAGCTGATCCAACAGACCTCATACACAAACAAGGAGTCTTGTCCAGGAAGAGTTTTCAAGAAAAAAGGTAGGTCATTGATCTAGCGAAGAAGAAGATAGTATAGCAGAGTGAAGGACAGAGCAGGAATAGGAAAGAGTAAATGAGGAAGACAGCGACAGTGGGAATTTAAAGCACTAAATTTCCATAAAGTGGGGATACTATTTATACTGAAAACCCCCGGCACTCCAACGGGGGTACTGTTGCCGCAGTGAATCTGTCTTGCCTATAAAGGAAAGACAGGTTTTCAACTGTGGCTTTCCCTTTTCCCTTTATAGGTTTGAACAATCTACAGTGGCAAGATTGCTCATGACCCCAAGGGGTATATACATGTTAACCTGTATTAAATGTAGGCAAAAAAAATTTTTGAGGGGGTTTTCAAAAAAATGATGTGTTGTTGCTACTCATACACAAATGTGGAGTTTTGGTTGGAAGAGTTTTCAATAAAAAAAGGTAGGTGACTGGTCTAGCGAAGAAGATAGTATAGTAGATTGATAGAACAGAATATGAATGAGAAAAAACAAAGGAGAAACAGCGACAGTGAGAATTTCCCAGCGTCATAAAAAGAAATCAAAGGCCAGTAAATACTATCATTGTATGCACCATGTGCAAATCAAACGTTTGTGCCAGTCCATGGTAGGAAATTCCAGTGACTTGTGCTTCTCAATGGTAACACAGTAGTAGCAACAGATGCTGTTGTTCAAGACGGGTGAGTGTTATCTATACATAAACACACCCAACACACGCTCTAGATTGTATTCCATCTCGGTCTTCAGGATTGCTATCTGGGCATTAGTAAAGTGGTGGCTTGAGCAGCTCTCTGAGCTAAAAAAGCGCGATACAATAAATATTTATACATGCTACTTTTATGTACAAGTGATGCCTGTGTAAGATTTACCCCCGTTGGGGTGCCGGGGGTTTCAGTATAAATAGTATCCCCACTTTCTGGAATTTTAGTGCTTTAAATTCCCTCTGTCGCTGTCTTTCTCATTTGCTCTTTCTCATTCCTGCTCTGTTCTATCAATCTGCTATACTATCTTCTTCTTCTTCGCTAGACCAGTCACCTACCTTTTTTCTTGAAAACTCTTCCGGGACAAGACTCCTTATTTGTGTATGAGGTCTGTTGGATCAGCTTGGGAATATTGGACGCTTTCTGCCAGGTGGTCACTAGGGCTTCCTATAATGTTATTATTTAGCAATGTAGGCATTTTATATGTATGTTTTGTTAATAATTTATAGTGATGTTTGTATTCTATTTTGTTTTTGTAAACGGGGGTTCGATAAATTAGAGTGCAGCATCAGCGTCCCCTGCTTGGGATGTCTTTATTGTAAAGTGACTGGCTGGTGGAGAGCTTTCAGATTTACCACTAGGGTTGTTTCGGCAGATCTTTTATGCGGATCAGGGGTGGTCTGGTCCTGATTTGGCTCGGAAGAGTCCGCTGGACCTAAAGCAATAATTATGTAATGTAATGTGTAAGATTTGACTGGAGTGAGTTAAGAGATAATTGAGGGAGGATGGATTGATATCTATTGATGATTTACTCCACCTTCAGTTTAAAGGGGCTCCCTCTGACCATCCACCCTCCACAGATCCGTTTAACATTCACCACAGCGGCTCTACCGAAGCTTTTCAGATTTTGAGGTTAGGTCAGCCAGGCTAGCTATAAATAGCTTCGCCGATGCTTCCTTTCCCTGGAAAGCGGGAGCAGGCAAGCTATAAAAATAGCCTGCAGCATGCGAAACGCGGAGGCATGGAACAGTGCAGCTCACATAGGAATTGAGCTGGTGTGTCACAGTGAAAGTTGCCTCACTGAACAAAAAATGACCTTCCCACAAAAATCAACTTTTCGAAAGTATACCTGTTTTGGGAATGGGTACATTCCATAGTTTTCGTGCTAATTAATAGCAATCCCTCTAGCGTAAAAATGTCTTCTTGTAGAGTGTATCGGTGAAACGTTAAATAGAAGAATTGATTGATTGATTCTTGCTTTAGGTCCAGCGGACTCCTCCGAGCCAAATCAGGACCGGACAACCCCCAATCCGCATAAAAGATCTGCCGAAACAACCCTAGTGGGAAAATTGAATGCCCTCCACCGGCCAGTCACTTTACAATAAAGACATCCCACGCGGGGGACGGCTGAAGGTTGACCTCAACTACGCGAACACCCCGGTTACAAAAACAAAATAGAATACAAACATCATTATAAATCATCAATGAAACACATACATATAAAATGCCTATAGTGCTAAATAGTACAATCATAGGAAGCCCTAGTGACCACCCGGCAGAAAGCGTCCAACACTCCCAAGCTGATCCAACAGACCTCATACACAAACAAGGAGTCTTGTCCAGGAAGAGTTTTCAAGAAAAAAGGTAGGTCATTGATCTAGCGAAGAAGAAGATAGTATAGCAGAGTGAAGGACAGAGCAGGAATAGGAAAGAGTAAATGAGGAAGACAGCGACAGTGGGAATTTAAAGCACTAAATTTCCATAAAGTGGGGATACTATTTATACTGAAAAACCCCGGCACTCCAACGGGGGTACTGTTGCCGCAGTGAATCTGTCTTGCCTATAAAGGAAAGACAGGTTTTCAACTGTGGCTTTCACTGTTCCCTTTATAGGTTTGAACAATCTACAGTGGCAAGATTGCTCATGACCCCAAGGGGTTAAATAGAAGAAACGTCTCCCTGTTGGAACAGAAATTGAAAATGCAAATGTTAGCGGTTGATTTGAGCAAGGAAAGGCCACTTTATCATTGTTTAATGTAATAACAATGTGAATGTTAGGGTCAAACCGTTTTCTACAAAAGTGAACAAAGCCTTCGAATTGGAGCCCTTTAACTTTACAGTAGAATTGTAATATGTGCTGTTATTAACTTCGTGTATTAGCATTATTAAAACATATATATATATATATATGATATATAAATATATATTTTTAGAACCTTCATATTGGTTTACTTCATTCAATACTGCATTTTGGTAATTAATAAATACACATATATAATAACGATAATGTGTTCTTTAAGACTGTTGTGTTAAAGTCAGTCTGAGGTCTAGATACCAATTGCGGCAAAACGTATAACATGTCTAATTCACTCTAACTGGTAAGAGCTGACCATTTGCTTATATATTTACACATTTTTATTGTCTCATGGTCTTAAAAGTTTTAATCTTAACACCCTGTCAGAGCATACAAAAGGTCATCCGCTATAGCAGTAAATGGCTTTTCTCCATTAGAATGGCACACAGACGAACCCCAAACACGGCGGCGTGTTAATAACAAACATCCCACGCTTTGCAACAATTTGCTAGGGGGAAAATCCGTGACGTTATAAGGGACCTCAGTCACTTGTTAAGCTGCTTACGCACCTATCAAATAGCTTGCAACCTCCAAAATGCTGATTAAACTCTTCTATGATCATACTTTCTAGTGTACACATTTGCACACTCACTTCAAAACTGGTGAGAGTCAAATATTTTCCTTGTGAGATTTATTGTGTATTGTGTATCTATCATCTACCTACCTACCTCCCTACCTGTCTGTCTATCCGTCTGTCTGCCTATCTATGAATAATTACATTTCTTGATCTCTTTCTCTCTCTCTCTCTCTCTCTATTTTGTCCACCTTTGAGAGCAGGATAATTATTTTTCTGGATGTTTGAATCAACTTGCCTCCCTTGGCTTGTTTTATTCCTTGCTTTTTAATGGTTGGTGTACGGTGCTAGCCATTTTGAGAGAATTTATTATTTAACAAATAAAACACTTTGGATTGACAAAATGTTATCCACTCAATTTGTTTATACTTGATTTGCCAACTTTTCGGTTTTTAAAACCTTCTTCAGGGCATTCAAATGGCAGTGCAATGAATGTCCACAGCATTTTCTTTATAAAATAAGAATGCATGACTATAATTCACACATCATAATTAAAAACACATATAATAAAAATTACGATAAAAACGAACTCAACTCTATTACTTCCACCACTATTTAACGCACACACACAAATGGAGAGAAAGAGACAAAGAGAGTAGGGACAAAGAGAGACTTTGAAACTTTTTTTATTAGGGATAAAGATTTTAGACCAATGATACAGTCTAATCTTCCAATCTGTCCCTTAACAAATTAACATAGTAAAGAACCTTTAACTTAAAAAAGCATATCACTCACACACACATGCACTCAAACACATGCACACACAATCACACCAACATCTTCATCATTATCTTTAAACAATTTTAGACAACCGCCCCTCCCCCCATACCCTTTACCCTTATAATAATAATAATAATAAATAAATAAGTTAATAATTACATGAATTATTGTGTTCTCATATATGTTATTATACATCCCTTTTATAATTAATTTCGCAGATGCCTACATAGTTTACATTTGAAAGAAAACAGTGTGTCGCAACGTTTACGCTCCAGAGGGAGAGAGTTCCATACACTAGCTCCATTAAATGATAGGCTATTTTTGTATAAATCAATGCGAGGGAGGGGTTGTTTATAATTATAAAGTCTATGCCCATCAACTGGCTTAGTAAAAAAATGTATCAAGATATGCAGGTGTATCTCCGTGTTTGATTTTGAACATAAGGATAGCTGTATTAAATATAAATTGTTTTTGAAGTGGTAATATTCGGAGTTATTTATATTTCTCATTAGTTGTAACATCTGTATTTATATTATAAAATTTATAAAGTATTTTGATTTCTCTTTTATGAAGACTATTTTTATTATATTGAGAGAAACGGAGAGTAGGGACAGAGAGAGACAGAGAGAGGTAGTCCCACCTAACTCCTGGTTTCAAAAGATCAATGTTAAAATCACCAAGAATGAGTACACCAGCATTTATAAATATGGTCCATGTCTGGAAAGGATATCAATGTCTTCAGTTGTTCAGTTTCTTCTTTCATTGTTGCAAGAGATGTGTGTGTGTAAGAGGTGCGTGTATGTGTTTGAGATGTATGTTTTACCTCATTTTGGATACTTCATTGTTTTTGTCAATCTTTCTTGTGCATGTGTATTTATGTCAGTGCGTTCTTCTGAGTTTATCTGTTGTCTGCCTGTCTGCTTAACAAAGTAGATCAAAAACACCAATATTACCTTTTAAAAAACAAAGCATCCTAAATACTAGATACAAATACCCCTTCTCTATGGCGGGCCACTACATTTTGGAGAAAAAAAAGCGCTTTTGGAACAGAAAAATCGTGACCAGTATAAGCGGGGGCCACTACATCTCGCTTGTCTATGATATACACATGTCCATTTTTGATATTTGATATGTCCAGTGTCAATGTATCCCAATGTTGTGATGGTGTCTGTCAGATTGTTTTTTTACAAGTATTATAAAATGTTTTGTGTGTGAGATATAGGACTACAAATGATGATATTTCCCTAGTATGCACTGAATTTATAGTCACTTGCTCAACAATGATTGATTCCTATTACTTAAAAATGATAGTAAAGTCACCTGCTTACTGGTCAAAACAGTCTCTGAACTAATATTGATCATTAGTGGATGAAGGCGAACAAGTACCAA
Source organism: Oncomelania hupensis (assembly GCA_036898135.1). Taxonomy (NCBI): domain Eukaryota; kingdom Metazoa; phylum Mollusca; class Gastropoda; order Littorinimorpha; family Pomatiopsidae; genus Oncomelania; species Oncomelania hupensis. The sequence continues at coordinate 23,485,571 of CM072522.1, read as the reverse complement.
GATGCCTACTTCAATAAGACATCGATATGTTCTAAAATGCGTCAGTTAGTTAGGAGATTTGAAGTGTTGATTATTCATGGACAGAAATTGTAGCCTAATTATAATCTACGCGCCTTGTAGGTAGTATTAGCCAATTGTCAGTCTTCTAACAGTCTCCCGACAGTGACAGCAGAAAACCAATGAAGTATAACACGAGGTATCTTCTATGATAGAATTCCCTGGGGTTGCCTTGAAATACTTCGCTACTGAAACTACATTCCAGGGAGAAGTTGATATAGTCCCAACCAGGTACATCAGCGTGAAGTCAGTATCACGGCATCTCTACATGCCCATGTGCAGTTGGTAAGATATGGGTTCATCATCACCACCTCAGCAGCAAAATCAACATTAAAAACAAAATAATAAATAATAGTAAAACTGACTCGTACGACAGTTTAAAAAAAAAAAAATGTGATTGAATAGCAATACCATACTACTACTAACAATAACAATAGCAGCAACAATCAGTAACAACAAGAGTACCCTTCTGTGTTCAGACAGAGGTGCCAACCAGTCTTATTTGATCACATTTGTACAATCTTATGAAAAAACACAACATTTCACATATTACTGCAGTCATTGGTAAGTTGTTTTGATTCTCTCGACAAATACAGGCAAAGATACTGTCGATAAACACTTTGTTCAAAATACTATCAACATTTCAGATAAGTATTAGCAATAAGGAGTGGGGGTTGGCGCTTCGGTTCAGGCTAATAATAATTTAATAATAATAATTATTGTATAACATCCTGAACGGTCTATAATGTATGAATTAGCTTGTATCATTCATGTTGCCTGCATTAATCAAAACATCGTTTCCATCACCCTTGTTCTGAGTCACTTCTTTGTGGGCCAACTTCTTGTGCCGTCGCATCTCAGAAGCCAAGGTGAAAGACTTGTGACATACAGTGCAGGCATGAGCCTTGAGGCCTGAGTGGAGAAGGAGATGGTTGCGGAGGTAATCGTGACGGGCAAAGCTTTTGTGGCAGACCTCACAAGTAAACGTTTTGTCCCCAGCATGATGAGTCTCCATGTGTCGCTTTAGGCTGAACCTGACAACACATCATCATCTTTCTCATCAAAATCATCATCCTCAAAATCTTTCTCCTCATCATCATTATCATCATGATGTTAAAAGTAGCAGCACTGTGTCCTATACATTCCCACAGAAAGAGGATCTTATCTATGTTTTTAGCAATTTTAATTCAATTCAATTCAATCAATTTATTTAAAGTCTGTTCACAAATTATGTGATTTTAGATTATAAAACAAAGAAACAAAATAATAATAAAAATAATAAGGTGGAAAAAAGAAATACAAATAAATAAATAAACAAATCATAAATAATAATAATAAAAAGCAAAAAAAAAAAGAATAAGAATTCAGCAGCAACAACAAATCCATAAGAACTTATACTTAGTAAACAATGTAACCTAATGTTAGAACACCATCATCTTAACATTTAAAATACATTGATTAAAATAATTATAACACTTTTTGCATCTGTGTACACAATATAATAGATGCGATTGTCAGCATCAATTCATTATCAGCTAATTTTTTACATCATTATACTGTGTAATAACAGTTTTAATATTATTTTCTGTAAATAATTTGTTCAGACATGGGCAATGTAAGATCAAATGCTCTACAGTCAGAGCAAATTTAACTGTAATAATGTTAGTGGTACCTGTCCGTGAAAGTATTTTTACGGTTATGACGGCCGACAATTATCTCTATAATGCCGTTAGCGAGACCCAAATGTAAGCGCATGAGGTGAAATGCTACATCAGAAGTTAAAAGGCAAAACTAGGATTTTGCCGTTTGTGACTCAGAGAATCATCATATGGCCACGTCACCAGAGCATCAGACCTTGCAAAGACCATCCTGCAAGGCACGGTGCAAGAGAAGAAGAGGGAGACAGAAAAAGAGGTGGGAGGACAACATTCGAGAATGGACTGGCTTGACACTGAGCGAAGCCATGAAGGTTGCTGAGGACAGGGAAAGATGGATTACGCTGGTTAAACGATCATCTGTGGTGCCCCAACAACCTTCGAGTTATGGGACAGGATAGGATAGGATGGGTGGAATATGTGCGGTCTGTGTGTGTGGAATTTTTTCATCCAGTCACAACCATGCACTGACAGTTATTTAATTATAAAAGGTAACTGATCAATTTCTATTAAGACCACCATTGATTTTTAGGCTTTGTGACAGAAGTGGGGAAATTTCGATTTTTCCATTGCATTTTCAACCGTACTCGGCAATCTCCGGAAACATGAACTTTGCTAGGGGTATATGGTGGCCCGAATGCGGTTGTAAAGAAAAGGTGTAGCCGTCTAGACTATAGTTTGGCTATACATTTGAACCCTCAAGAGATGTTTCTGATGGATTAGAACCCCTTTAATGTGACTGTAGGGCTGGTGCCAAAGTGGCATTTCTGAGATGATGTTACCCATGGGAGACAACACAGACTGTAGTGACTGGTGTCTGAGTTCTCTCCCAGGTGTCATCTATCGTAGAAATGCCCCACACAGCCTATAGTCAATGTTTGATGTTGTATTGTGTGTATGTGGGTGAACACTGACTGCAGTTCCGGACAGCTGGCGCTGGGAATGGCTGCAATTCCAGACAGCAGGTAGTGAAAGGGCTAAAGAATGCTGACTGTGGTTAGCCGTTCTATGGGCGACCACCCAGCTGCTGTAATTCCAATAACTTGACCCCGATGTTCAGGCAACGCAATGCCCCTCATTTCTTTAATAAGAGTGCAAACCAAAGTTGGTTTGTGGCATGATTATATTCTGTTACACAGACTTTAGAGATGCTGACTCTCAAATCCTAGACAAGTGAGTTTAAGATTAAAAAAACATAAAAACACAATGCCAGCAGCAAATATTTGTGCCTGTAACAAGTTTCCTCACACTCATCATCATCATCATTATCATCATCATTATCATCATCATCATCATCATCATCATCATCATCATCATCATCATCATCATCATCACCATCTTCATTACCATCATCACCATGATCACTATTGTCCCCACCATCATCATCTTTTGAAAGGCAACACTATCGTAAAAGACTGTGTAACACAATTACCTGCAGGTAAAAGCAGTAGGAGTAGGACAGTGGTGACAGCTAAAAGGTTTGAGGCCAGTGTGCGTACGTTTGTGGCTTTTGAGATGCGCCGGCAGGGTGAAGGCTTTGCCGCAGATTTCACACACGTTAGACCTCACCCCCGCATGACGCAGCATGTGCTGCCGAAAGTTGCTTTTGTGGTTAAACGTTTTGCCACACACATCACATACGGTCTTATTGCTGTCCGGGCCGTGCGTCAGAACATGCGCCGTCAGATCGCATTTCCATAAAAATGTCTTTCCGCATATACTGCAGGAGTTATCCCGCGGGTTATGTAGCTGTTTGTGTCGGCTCAGATCACTGCCGCAAGAAAATAACAGCTTACATTGATCACACTCAAATTCTTTCACCGATAAGTGGGCCAGTTTGTGTTCTTTCAGGTAGGACGCTCGTTTAAACCCCTTGTTGCACACCTCACATACATGAGGTCTGTCGCCAGTGTGTGTCAGCTTGTGGTCGCGTAAGTGGCCGGCCTGAATGAAACTTTTGGGGCAAGCGTCGCACTGGTAAGGTCGCTGGTCTTGATGGACGTAGCTGTGCTTCTTCAGGCTGCCGGCTAAAGTGAACGCCAGGCCGCACTGTAAACACACATGCCTCTTCTCTCCCGTATGAATCAGTTTATGCTTGGCCAGATTGCCCGCCTCCAAGAAAGCTTTACTGCACACATCGCAAACGTGTTTTCTCTCTCCAGTGTGAATGTTGTGGTGAGCTTTGAGATGGTCAGGGCGAGCAAAAGACTTATCGCACACGGCACACAGGAACTTCTTCTCTCCCGAGTGCGTTACTTCATGCTTTTTCAAGTCGCCTGACTCTGCAAAGGCCTTACGGCAAAGCTGGCATACAAACTTCTGCTTTCCACCATGCACTGTTCTTTTGTGTCGCTGCAGCTTACGAGACGTAGAAAACGCCTTTTGACAGTAACAGCACATGAAGCAGGGCTGCTTAGGGTGGGCTGTTTTCCTGTGCGAGACCAGAGCTTTAGCGTGGGGGAAAACTTTGCGGCAAACTGCACAAATGACGGATAACTCCCTACGTCTTTTGAGCTGCTTCACATCAACCTCCTCTTTCTCTGCCGACCACTTTTTATTTGCATCGGGACACAGTTGTGGTTCAGAACGAACGGCTGTAGTTTTGGTGACGTCTCGACGTTTTGTTGACCTGGTCAGAGTCTTTGTTGACACAACTTTCAGTTCTGCCTTGGCCTCAAACACCGGCACAACAGATGCTGGCGTAGCAGAGTCTGATGCAGCTTCTTCTGGTTTTGAACTCTGGGAAAGAGAAGCACAAAAAAAAAACTGCACATATTTGTAATTTTACCCTTGGTAATTAACCTTTTCCCTTGAATCTTTGTATGCAATATTATTCCTCTTCTTTGATATTTAATTATCAATTTTGTCTTTTCTTTTAGCTTGTTAAGAGAGCAAGAGAGAGAAAGAGATAGAGAGAAAGAGAGAGAGAGAGAGAGAGAGAGAGAGAGAGAGAGAGAGAGAGAGAGAGAGAGAGAGATTGTGCTTCAAGACACAAGACAGTGGTCCAAGGGAGAGAACTCATGTGCCTGGTTGGCTCACTCTCTTTTCTCTTTATTTCGCAATGACCATAAAAAAGGGTTTTAATAACTCGTCCGTTTTAAGATTGTGCTGTCAACTCTTATTTTACAAACTCAGCATTCACAACTGACCTCTACTGGCACACTTACTCCAGAAAAACAAGGGCAGGCCATTCTAATGTATTTCCAGACACATATACCTAGCAGGAAATAAAATCATTTTGAAAAGTGTTCAATCTCTTGATGGCGCTGCGACTTGGATTTATCACAATAAAGTAAAAGGAAAACATGGAATTATAGGCCACAATCTGAACTATCTGCAAACCCAAAAATTACAGCGAAAAAAAAAAACATCTTAAAAAAATAGCCAAGGACAACGACCCTGACCTTTGAGAAAGTACAAATAAGAATGATCTAACATGCTTATCCGTGTCCGCAAAGTGAAACTGATGAATTTTGGTTCAGTTATTCTGGAGATTAGGCAAAAAGAGTGTTTTTAACAAAGAAGTGAAATTGGGAGCTAAGGACCGAACAAATGACTGACTGACCGACAACCGGACTGCAAATGAAGGATATCCCATGATGCGGTGTACCTGTATACCAGAACTCAACAAAACCGCTTGGCTGTTTACTGAGCAAAACATGTTTAGCAAGCAAATGACTCCAAGGACCTTGACCTATGTGGTGGAGCAAATATGATGGCCACTAACCTAGGCAATGTTACCTAGGTAAAATAGACTGCACAAAGTCATTATTTTGGATGGTTGCATGAATCACCGTTGAACTGATCAAAGTTGCCTTCTTTCGGGAGAAATATAGTTCGTTCATACAGATTTGAAAAATGCGATGACTTGCGACTTTTGCTGAGAGCGGTTTTGAGACCTTTCTATAATAAAATATATAGAATGGAGGCGCGTTATAGATGCTCAAGTGTCCATATACGAGCGCCTCTGCTTCAAACTACTGTGAGGGATGGACACACCTTCTGGGCAACAATGCAAGACAACCTCAGGATGCACACTAAAGACTTGCAATTTGGGAGGAAATGGACAAAAACTAAACTACAATAAAGTTACTGCGAGATTAAATTAGGCTTATGTAAGGCTTTACCAGCTCAAAGAGCTGCTGACGGAAAACAGGATTTAACACAAATGCCGCCCTAGGCGCCAGCTTGCTGCTTGACGCTCACTGCCTAGCGCCACAGACAACTGAGCAATCCTGGGCGACTGAGGATGAATGGGACCTAGTGCTCCTATGGTGTGTCTGTATCTGGCATGCACCAGTCCTTGACATCACCACCGCCATCTTTTTAAGTCCATGCAAAGGAATACATGCGGCCACGTACTGACTTCGTTTATACTCTCTTCTACAGGGGTAGGGACACTGCACTGCCAGAGTATCAGGATCATACCATAGGCACGCCAGGCCTGGGCGACTCAAACCGCTGTTGGCACGTTCAGTTATATATTCTCTGTCTGTTCATTTAAGCCTGGGTCTGATGATGAACATTTTGATTGCGATTACAATGAAAGTGAATGTTTGCAAGTCATAATTTGAATGGGAGGATGCCGCTGCGAGTCGTCAGTAGTCACACTAAAACATGTGATTTTTATAAACATACACACAGTCACTATGCATAAACAAAAGCACAAGAGTTGGTTCCCTTGCTGCACCGAAAGTCAAAACGTGTGAAAAGCAGCGACGAAGAATTGTTGGATTAACGGTAGCATTTCATTTGCAATATTCAAAGAAAAAGACGATATACCATGAGAATTCATGTGACAGTCTCATCTCCATTAATTCAACAGGTATTTTTCACAATCCATGTTCAGAACAAGCCAGTCTTGAATCTGGTAGCCATTTTCGCAAGATCACATGATCAAAGTAGCGCATTTTATTGGTTCCCATGCTGAATGACTCACAATCAGTTCGTCGAAATTAGGGCATGTTATAAATTTGGAAAAATCATTGCAAATCACGCTGAAAACTGATTTGACTGAGATGACTGGGTGATAGTCTCACAAAATCAGTGACTCAAGTCATGAATTCTCCTATGATTGCAATCAAAACGTTCGTCGTCAGACCTAGGCTTTTAACATCAACTGTTTTGCTGCCATGTCCCCACTCTGCTAGCATGGCCCCTGTACATTCTGAAAAGAAAACTGTAGTGATTACCTGGCCATGTGGGTCTACAGTTTCAATGTTGGTGTCATCATTGACATCATCATTAGCCATCGGCAGCCCAGGTCTCATCAGCCCAATGTTGTCCATGTCTTTGAGACTCCTGCTGCCCTCTTCTGACTGTGTTTGAAAATCTGAAGGTACAAGGAATATGCAGATGTTTAAGTTTTGTGATTAATTGTTCACATGGTCACAGCAATGTCTATATAAGACTGTCAGTTTTTAAACATGTACAAGCGTGGTTTAAAAAAAAATTTTTTGTTTCCAATCCTATCCTATTCTATCTCATAGCTCGAAGGTTATTGGGGCACCACAGATGATTGTTTAACCAGCATACTCCATCTTTCTCTGTCCTCAGCAACCCTCATGGCTTCTCTCAGTGTCAAACCAGTCTATTGTCCTCCCACCTCTTTTTCTGTCTCCCTCTTCCTCTGCCTCCTTGCAGGATGGTTTTAGCAAGGCCCGATGATCTGGTGACATGGCCATACCATCAGAGTTTCCATTTCTTCACCACTATGAGCATGTCATCGTGTTGTCCATGGCTTGTGTGTGGCTCCGATGATATTTTTTGTAATCGTTCTTATACAAAATAACAAGAAGATGCACCAATGTTAACCTCTGTGCGCTGCAATGACGTACAATATCTGAGGCTTAAATATTATACATAAATTTTCTTGGACGAAGTGATTTACATGTTGTATTTTTTAACCACTTGGTCTTACCTGTTTTAAATTGCTGTCTGCTGTTTTACCTTAATGTTAAAGTTTACATTTTGTACGTGTACATCTTTCTTTCAGTATGCCAGGGCTTGTAATGGTCTGGAGTTAAAAAAGAGGAAGTTGGCCAGGGTCTAGGGACCGCCTAGGTGCTGGTAGAGAGTGCAGGGGAATGCCACCCCTGCCCCTCAGCGAATAAGAATTGTTTCATTTTAATCATGCATTTTTGATGACCAAAAAACATAACATTGTGAAGGAAAGACTTGCTAGCCTACACACAGCTGAACTCTTGAAGTAGCCTGTCTTTATCGATGCATAGCTTAGTTATTATTCGCAAACAAAGTCCAACTACAAATGTAAGTTTAAATACACACTGGTGCCCAGCTGACAATCCCTATTCACCAAAAAAGTCAAAATTTAGTTTTAAAATTGTCATACATTCTCATGCATACATTCTCATGCACAACCCAAATCTTGAAAAAGTGTTTTATTGGCAATGGTTTAGTTGGTATGTTTGAAGAATTTGGAGAGATTGATTTGTTTGTGACTGCAGTTTCTGTAAACAGGTTTTTGAGGTGCTTTACCAATACTGACTGAATGCTGGGTACAGCACACTGGCTTCACAGATTGTGCAGCAGCAACACTGGCTGAAGGTTGAGTGCTGCACACTTGCCTCACAGTTGCATGAGACTGCTTAGCTTTTTTCAGCCTCAGACAGCAAGTTCTCCATTGCTCGTATTTGATTTCCGACTGACACACTGTACAAAAGGCTGTTCCATTTCTTGAGATCTTCTTCAAATGTTATCCTAGTTGTTCATCACCCACTTCTTTTTTCATCCATTCCCGCCTCCATGCATTTTCCACTCCTTTACAATCAACTGCCTCGCCATGCTGAACAATGTGTCGCATCCATTTTACCGGTACAATTCGGGCACACGCATGCGCAGTTCCGTGTTTCCGTTTGACTTGAGGACATGCACAAAGCTCTGTGGGTTCGGGCAAATAGAATAGACCCAACGTTTCCCGGCGTGTCATAAGAGGCGACTAACAGGGGTGATGTTAGCACGGCATCACTGGGCGAAAGTCTTCTACACAGAAGTCACCGGCCAGGGCGGAGGAACCTCACGTTACTACAGGTTCAACGACCACGTGCTCAGGGCCAAGGCGAGCCACACTGTATTCGTGGATTTCGGCTGTGGCCAACAGCCTGGAGAGGATTGGGCCCTGCCAGGTCTTTTTTGCCCAAGACACAACACATGATGAGGCTATCCACTAATTCCATGACGGATCGGTCGTCGCCCGGAACAAGGACCGCGCCTTCCGTTGGCCACCAGGACGGAGGTGAAAAGTATGCTACTGATGGACAAATTAGCAAGATCCGCACGAGAAACAACATCGTCATAGGAACCTGGAATGTCAGGACCCTAACTGCGGAAGGAAAATTAGAAGAACTGGCCCACGAGCTGGACCACTATCGATGGAACGTTCTAGGTATCAGCGAACTGCGCTGGAAAGGCCTAGGTGAAACAACGACTGACAAAGGCCACAAGCTCTATTTCAGCGGTAGAGATGACAGGCACGAACACGGCGTTGGATTCTTGGTCCACAAGAACATTCTAGCCACTGTCATGGGTTGCCGCCCAGTCTCCAGTAGACTCATTACCATCCGTCTGAGAGCAACCCCTTTCAACATTACCATCATCCAGGCCTATGCCCCAACATCAGACTATGAAGACAGCGAAGTGGAGGATTTTTATGAAAATATACAGGCGGTCCTTGACCAAGTGCCGAAGAAGGACATAGTCATAGTGCAAGGCGACTGGAATGCCAAGGTTGGCCAAGATGCGCACCACAACTGGGGAGACACATGCGGACCCCACTGCAACAACGAGACAAATGACAGGGGTCTGAGGCTATTGGAGTTTGCCAGATACAACAATCTGGTACTGGCAAACACGCTTGGTCTCCACAAAAAATCCAGACGATGGACATGGCACAGTCCCGGCGGGGAACATCACAACCAGATCGACTACATCATGGTCAAGAAACGCTTCAGATCAAGCATCAACATTGGCAGGACACGCACTTTTCCAGGAGCAGACATTGGAAGTGACCACGATCTCGTGATGATGTCTTTCCGGCTCCATTTAAAGAGAGTAAATACAGCAAAGTGCACTAGGCTGAAGTTCGACCTGGACAAACTGCAAGACCCGGAGGTGGCAAAAATATTTCAGGCCACAATTGGAGGGAAATTTGCACCACTGCTTATTTTGGGGGCAGGCGAAGTAGATGTCAACACCATGACCAATACCTTCAACTCAGCTGTAACAGATGCCGCCACTGAGATCCTTGGCAAGCACCGACCAAAGAAGAAGCCGTGGATCACACCTGAACTTTTGGATCTGTGTGATAAACGAAGAGAGTTAAAAAAGAAAAAGAACACCTCACAGGGAGCTGATGTCTACCGAAAAATCAACAATGACATCCGAAAAGGCATGCGCACAGCAAAGGAGAACTGGATAGAAGATCAATGCCAGGAAATAGAGAACAATCTGAACAAGAACAACAGCAAGAAGGCCTACCAGACTGTGAAGCGGCTGACAAGTGTTAAACAGCCCAAAGTCTCCACGATCCAAAGCAAGTCTGGCATTTGCCTTACAGAAGAACAAGAAGTCTTGGACAGATGGACAGAGTACTGCTCTGACCTTTACAACCATACACCAAATGGAGACCCATCAGTTCTAGCATGTCCCGAGAGCAGAGAAGAAGAAGAAATCCTCCCAATTCTCCGGGAAGAAGTTGAGGCAGCAGTGCAATCTCTGAAGAAAGGGAAGTCAGCGGGAGTGGACAACATACCAGCGGAACTGCTACAAGCAGGAGGAGAAGCGATGACTGATGCTCTCACCATTATCTGTAACAAGATCTGGCAGAATGGGCAATGGCCTACACCATGGACCCAGTCGCTTGTCATCACTCTTCCCAAAAAAGGTAACCTTCAGGAGTGTGAAAATTACCGCACCATCAGCCTCATCAGCCATCCCAGCAAGGTCCTCCTGAAAATAATACTCAACCGGTTGAAACCACAAGCTGAACAAATCATAGCTGAAGAACAAGCAGGATTCATGGCAGGGCGAAGTACCACTGAACAGATTTTCAACCTCAGAATAATCTGTGAGAAATACCTACAGCACCAACAACATCTATATCATGTGTTCATAGACTTCAAGAAGGCATTTGACCGAGTCTGGCATGCAGCTCTATGGGCAACCATGAAAGTGTACAACATCAGCCCTAAAATTATAGAAGTCATCAAAAGCCTGTATGAAAAGGCTACCAGTGCAGTCCTCCATAACAGCGCCATCGGGAACTGGTTCAGAACAACAATCGGTGTGCGTCAAGGATGCCTACTCTCTCCAACACTCTTCAACATCTTCCTAGAGCGCATCATGTCAGATGCTCTTGCAGATCACGAAGGCACAGTCAGCATAGGGGGCAGAGCAATCTCCAATCTTCGTTTTGTGGATGATATTGATGGATTGGCTGGAGAGGAACAAGAACTTGAACAGCTTGTACAGAGGCTTAACACCACCTCCAGAGCTTATGGAATGGAAATAAGTGCAGAGAAGACCAAAATGATGACCAACAACACCAATGGCATCAACACGGACATCAAAGTACAAGGCCAATCCCTCAACACAGTGCACAGCTTCAAATATTTAGGAGCCATTGTGTCAGACAATGGGTCTCGACAGGAAGTCCTCTCCAGGATCGCACAAACAACTGCTGCCCTGACAAGGTTGAAGCCCATTTGGAAAGACAGAACCATCAGTCTACATTCCAAAGTAAGACTGCTGCGCTCTCTGGTCATCTCCATCTTCCTATATGCTTGCGAAGCATGGACCCTCACAGCAGATCTCCAACGAAGAATACAAAGCATGGAGATGAGGTGCTACAGAAGACTTCTGTGCATTTCCTATACCCAACACATCACCAACGACGAAGTCCGACAGACCATCACACAAGCCATTGGACAACACGATGACCTGCTCACAGTGGTGAAGAAACGGAAACTCCGATGGTATGGCCACGTCACCAGATCATCAGGCCTTGCAAAGACCATTCTGCAAGGCACAGTGCAAGGAGGTAGAAGAAGGGGGAGACCGAAAAAGAGGTGGGAGGACAACATTCGAGAATGGACTGGTTTGACACTGAGCGAAGCCATGAGGGCTGCTGAGGACAGAGAAAGATGGAGTATGCTGGTTAAACGATCATCTGTGGTGCCCCTACGACCTTCGGGTTATGGGACAGGATAGGATAGGATAGGACATGCACAAAACACATTTTAATTGGAGGAAAATCATTGTCAAACTTATTTGTTCAGCGGAAAGCCATCTGTTCTCGGCGGAAATATCTGTTACAATAGCGGAAATCCGCTGAACCGTGGAAAGTTACAAGCCCTGGTATACATATTGTCCCCCTCTGTTTATAATGGATATTTTAAGATTATGATGTTAACCTGCGAGTGTATGTGTGCATGCATGTAAGTGCTTTGAGCACACTGTTGTCTGGAATTGGGCTTAATAAAATATTATTATTATAAAATATTGACACAACAAGAAAATTTAATCATAATAAATTATGGCAAGCAAAAATAACTTAAAATATTGTAAAAATGTGACTATAAAACTGGCATACAACGCCTTGTTTGGAGCTATGAACATCTGTATTCTCTTTTTCAGAAATGACAAACTATAAGTAGCGTAAACATAAACAAAGAGATAGTCTGTGAAAGTAGGCCTATATGAAAAGATTCCAGGTCAGGTAACTGTTTGACTATATCTAATGTTTACTGCGTAGAACAGAACAGGCAACCCTTACCCTGCTGTCATGAAGTAACATGTAGTAAAAAGAGAACAAGTTCCTAAGCAGTCATTTGTGAACAATGTATAATGGTCTTCAACACTTGAAAATCCATGTTTGGAGTCCCCTTCACTAAATATAGTTGTAAACTAGAGCAGCTTGTTTTAGTTACGATACAAGGGAAATAACTGCAATACACAGAACCAAGGAAGTTGTACAATGCATCTTATGACAAGACACCAAGCACAAACATTAGGACATACCAGCAGCAGTCATCCAGTCAGTGATAGTGGAATTACTGTCACTGTCTTCTTCCGCTTGCTCATCTTCATCATCGCCACCATCACCACTATGAGTCTTTGGTGCCAGCTCCTAAAAAAAATTTTTTTTTTAATAACCCCGCAATTATTTTCTACTGTGCGAAATCACAGACAAAATGTTTGTGCATGAAGCACTGTTCTGACACAGTAACTTGAACCAACAGTATGCAAATAGCATTCTCTGGCCTCTGATCTTATACTGCAAGCCCGATGATTGTGATTTCTGTGCAGTGTCCATCTGCATATAATTTAGAAATCAGCATTAACTTTGTTCTACAAAACAACTGAATTAAACCATTATAGCAACATAACTATTGATGTCGATACAGTGATTGCACACATCCGTGTGTAAAAAAATGATAACTGAAAATACAAGGCTTTACAATTGTCTGCATCCTGCACAGGCATGGTGATCCCAGACACAGATCTTACCTGATGCTTATGTTGATACTGCTGCTGCTGCTGTTGTTGATGTTGCAGATGTTGCTGCTGTTGTTGCTGCGGTGAAGGCTGTTGCCACGGTTTCATGCAGAATGCACACAGCAGAGGCCGTTTCCACCCACATCTTTGACAGTCTCCTCTGTCATTTTGTTTAGTCTCATAACTATAATGATAACACAAATGTTTGATAGGTGCAATCATAATCTGACAGGATGAGAGTAGAGGTAATTTAAAAAATAAAGATGTATTGGATGACAATGCAAAGTATATATACCCTTTGCTGTAGAAATAAAGATTTCTTCAACACCTTCAATGCTTTGGTCTTCGTTTTAAGAAAATGCAATTGTTCAAAACAAGTCCAGAAGTCAGACAACAGCAGCAAACTAGGTAAGCAAGTTCAGTTCCCATCACTCAAATCTTTGTCAGCCTTTCCAAAATGTATTTAGATGTGATTAAAATTATATTAAAACTTTATTGTTTAAAACTGCTTTCTATCAGTATCACAGCTTGACCTCTCTCACAGATAATAATAATAATAATAATAATAATAATAATAATAATAAACATTTATATAGCGTCCTTTCTAATAAAAGCTCAGAGAGCTTTACATTCACATAACACGTCATAAGACACTTCTAGAACTAAAATGGGTAAGCAATAACAATATAAAACATGGTAAACAAAACATACAAAATTTCATTAGATAATATAAACAGGCACAAACACACACGCACACACACTTATACAGAGTTCAACACAAATTTACATTGTGGTTTCATCAAAGGAACGTTTGAACAGATGGGTCTTGAGGCCAGAATGAAAGGCAGCAGATGTTTGGGAAGAATGGAGAGACATGAGAAGGGAGTTCCAGACGGTGGGAGCAGAAAATGAAAATGAGCGTTCACCAAAGGATTTGTTCACTTGTGGAATGCAGAGATTTTGGGCAGAAGAAGATCGAAGGGTTCTAGAGGGTATGTAGGGGTTAACCATGGTTTTGAGATAAGAAGGGCCGGATGAAGAGAGAGCACTGAAACAGAGGCAAGCAATTTTGTACTCAATTCTTTGTTTGATGGGAAGCCAGTGTAGGGATTTAAGATGAGGAGTTATATGGAAAGATCTTGGAATGCGAAGAATGAGACGGGCGGCATTATTTTGAATCTTTTGAAGTCTTTACAATAGATAGTCCGGGCAACCACAGAAGAGAGAATTCCAATAGTCAAGCTGTGAGAGAATGAAAGCTGAGACAAGAGTCTGAGTGGCTTTGGCAGACAGAAAGTGACGGATGCTGTTGATTCGACGGAGTTCAAAATTTAGGGTTCGGATTAGAGTTTGAATGTGAGCTTGCATAGTCAGGTGAGAGTCCAAAATCACCCCAAAGTTTTTGACAGAATCAGAAAACTGGACAACAGAGTTACCAACAACAAAGGAAGATGGAAGCTGAGATGTTGTCATGCAAGGAGATGAAATAATTATGGCTTCTGTCTTTTCGTCATTAAGTTTCAATTTGTTGAACATCATCCAGGACTTAACATCATAGATGCACTCTTGCATCAAATTTATTGTAATGCCAAGATCCTGGCAGTCAGAAGGTTTATGAAGTTGTGTATCGCCCGCAAAGGAATGATGATTGACAGAGTGAGAATTGATGATGTCAGAAAGAGGGGATGTGTAGAGAACAAAGAGGACGGGACCCAAAACCGATTCTTGCGGCACGCCACAGAGGATCAGAGCAGGATCAGAGTGGTCATTGTCAACGTAAACAGTTTGTCATGAATCTGTCAGTGATGTATGACGTGAGCCAGTCAAGAACTGTGACACGAAGGCCAAAAGTGTGTTGCAGACGGTCAATGAGAATGGTGTGATCTATGGTGTCAAATGCTGACGAAAGGTCTAACAGAGCAAGAACAGAGAGTTTGCCTTGATCAAGTGAGAGGAGGAGACCATTAGTGATTTTAACAAGAGCAGTTTCTGTACTATGTCCAGGTCTGTAAGCTGAATGAAGAGGATCAAGAAGGTTGTTTGAAGACAGGTGTGTATTGAGTTGAGAAATAACAATTTTTTTGATGATTTGGGAAACAAAGGATACATTTGATATAGGCCTGAAAATTTTTAGATCATTTGGGTCCAGAGAAGGCTTTTTGAGAAGAGGCTTGACAAGAGCAAATTTGAAGACGTCAGGAAAAGAGCCAGAGGTGAGAGAATTGTTGATGACTTTAGTGAGAGAAGGAAGGACTACATCCAGAAATTCAAAGAGGAGTGAGGTAGGGATTGGATCTAGGGCACAAGTTTTGGGAGCAGAGGCTCTGACGACCTTGAGGACATCATACTCTGTGACAGGAAATAAAAAAGTGAAAGGTTCGCCCTGAAAAGTTCTGCAATTTGGTGAGTGATTAAACTGGGCAGTTCACGCCAGAAGAAGTATGGTTGAGCAATACAAAACTATAACTTTGCTTCCATTTTATTATATTATCACTATTTCTTACTACTGTTATTGTCCATACTTTTATCGTTTTTATTATCCATATCATTATTAATTATTTAGATTTACCATTTATTCAGATCAGTTTACTCTCAATGTATCTTATAATTGCGACAAATTTATCTTACCGGAGATATGACCACGTAATTCCAAGAATCCTCATACGTTACCATTACAGATTGGTACTATCCTACAATAGCAACCATGTCCAATAGCTGTATGATAACCAAAAAATGTTTTACAACAGCTCAGCAGCAGGACTGACCTTTGCATTTTGGGATTTTAGATATTTGACACCCATGCAGACACAAATTTGAGCAAAGCTCGACAGCTACAGGACAAGGCCACCTCGGATGAGGGAGAATAGAATGTGTTGCTGGCTGAGCAGGATGTGTTCTTGTACCTGGCACTTATCCATATAGGACATAAGTGTCAGGAGTTTTAAACTTTGTGTGATGGAATGCAAGCATGCACAGATCAGACCTCAGTTTATACTCTCATCTGAAAGAACAGAGGTATTGCTACTGGTACTACTACTACTGAATTATTATTAACACAGACATTTACCAAGTTCACTTACTAGTGCATAAGGAAGGTAGCAATCAGTGAGTCTGATGACAAAGTGTTGCTACGTCCAATGTCGCACCATCTGCTGTACACCTCTCTGTCTAACGCTATCCACTGTTGCTCAGACATTGCGTATTGCTCAATTTATCGCTACCAATCTTCTTTCAGTTCCAGCTTGGTTACTCTTCATCCTTTGGATTGCAGCAGCACGCAAGAGGTTGGCTGGCGAATTGTTTCAGCCGTGTGAGAGACTGATGAGATAGTTTTGTGGTGGCACAAGAGCCAAGATTGCAATATTTTACCAGACCCCAACCACTGAAGACGTTCCTTGAGTAGAAACCACTGTCTGGTCAGGATGGCTGAAAAATGTACAACCGAGACATCATTTTAAAACCATTTTGTAAAGTAGTAAAGAGAGGGGAACTCTCTGAACGCCAAGATTTTGAATGCTGATGTTCTTACTGCAGGAATTAGTCAACTTCACCTTACACTTGCTCTGATCAAAACATATATAGGTTTGGATTAATTGGGTGACATTTTATTAATTTAAACAATAGTTGTTTTGTTTTCACCCTCCCCTCCCCCCTTTCCCACGCACCAAAATAAAAAGTATTATGTATTGCTCCATGTGCTATAGGGCAGCAAGTAGTCCAAGCCTTGATGAACACTGGAAAGAGGTGTCAAAACTATGCACCCGAGTGGCAAAACATTTAGGATACCAGTCTTGGTAACCACGCAGACGCCTAACTTAGTTAAATTAGTTACATACTACAGCATAGTTATTACAAACTTCACAAGGGTCTCCGGCTTTACTTTCGAGAAGACTTGCGCAAGGGAGGTAACATGTGCTCCTAAGAAGTTATATTTAAATTTTAGAACGACGAACAGATCCACAAAGGGCGTCAATCGTTGAATTAGTCTTGAAAATCAAGTTGTAGTATAGTAAAGGTACATGGTCGTTTCGCCGGAAATCACGTTCGCCGAATCCGGCGAATCGACCAATCAGATTTTCAGGCGAAACGTCCAAAGGTAGGGTAAGGCAGTGCCTCGACGGGTAGGGTAAGGCAGTGCCTCGACGGGTAGGGTAAGGCAGTGCTACACATATACCGCTCGAAACGGGTTAGGGTTAGGGCTAGCGGTCCGTCTACAAGTGATTGAATTACATGGAATTATAGAGGGGGTTCCCATAACTTATAAGCAACCACGGCCATATCGGCGAATCGACCATCGGCGAATCGACCAGGCCTTTCCGGCGAATCGACCATCCGGCGAAACGCCTATAAACCATAGTAAAACTGAAAGAAGCAGATCGTGAAACGAAGAATGCGATAGAGGAATTGTCAATCGAAGAAATTAATTTGAATAAATTTTAAATATGGAAGTGCAGATTACAAATTTGAATTAGAGCATGAAACACAACTTTAAAATGCACAGACCTTTGGGAAGGTTTTCTTTTGCCTGTTAACTTTTCCGTCGATTCTGTCAGAACGGAAATGACAAACACGGATCTTTCAGGTAGGCCTAGAGCTAGTAGAATTAGAGATTCAAACGTTTCGTATAAATAGGATAGATTGGCATCACTCAATTACATACTAGATATATAGTAATATATGTAATTGAGGCCTCCTACATACGTATATATATATATATATATATATATATATATATATATATATATATAGAGAGAGAGAGAGAGAGAGAGAGAGAGAGAGAGAGAGAGAGAGAGAGAGAGAAAGAGAGAGAGAAAGAGAGAGAGATCAGACTTGTTGTCGGCACCCCTTGATGCAGCTGTATTTCAAGAAGAAGCAGCCAAAGTCTGCTGCCACCTCACTGGTGTCATCAATCAAGGTACTCCGACATAACAAACCAGGTATGAAGATCGTCGTAAGCTGCGCCACTCCAACAAGGCAGCCCGAACTGGAAAAGAAGAGAGCGGCCTTCAACGCATTCCTGACTGCTGATCTGTTTGAAATGGACGATGTATCAGTGGTGAATCACGACAACCTTCGCTTTAACAACTTGCGCGATGGTCTCCACCATAAGCCTACAGGTAGCAGTGTTCTAGCCCGCGCCACCTGAACGACTTGCTGTGGTCCAAACCATGTTCAAGAAAGCCTCGCAGAAACGTCAACATGAAGATGAACAACTCGTGGGACAAGAACTGGATGTGGTACTAAACCAAGCTAGGCCACAGAAGAACATAAATGAATAACAATTTGTGTATATAATATCATTTGTAATTATTCATATTTAAAAAAAATCATCCTTAATAATGGTGAAAACCTTAAGAAATTACCTGATTTAAAACTTAATGGCCAAATATTATTATACAAGCAAAACATTAAATTCTTAGGTGTCTATTTCACACCTAAAATGATTTGGAAATATCATATTGAATACTTAATTAACAAAGCAAGAAATAGATTAAATTTATTAAAGATATAACACAACCGTTCAGTCAAGACACTAAAACCCTTTACTTCTGGCTACGTCTTTAATAAGATCTAAATTAATATATGGACAAGAAGTATATTTTTCTGCCCCTATGATCCTGCTGAATAAATTACAAAGTATAGATAGTAAATCTATAAAATTAGCATTGGGAGTACCAGTTCATACAAATACTCAAAATACATACAAAGAAGCAGGTATTTTGTCTTTTTCTGAGCAGCGTAAATTAGCAACGTCAAAATATGTAATTAGAAGTTTATCAGTAGAAAACTCTGTTAAAGATGAAATTTTAAATCTATCCAGTATGGATTACCCAAAAGGAGCTCAAGCCATTCCTTATATAAAAACAATTAAAGACTACACAACAGATATTATGGAATTATGCAATATTGATATTACAGTAGTTCCTATAGTACCAATTATTCCACGATTTCCACCATGGGGACATTTAAATGCAAATTTTGACATGGAGTATACTGATTTAAATAAAAAAGAAGATTCAAATATTCTCAAATGTGAAGTAAGAGAACATATATATATATATAACAATTACCCTAATCATTTAAAAGTATACACTGATGGAAGTGTTCTGGAATCATCAGAATGTGGGTCAGTGTCGCAAGAGGACTAGTTTTACCCTGCCTTATTTACGTTTTTGTTTGGATAGTCAGTAAGTCTTAGAAAGTTAAGGTAGTATAGAGCAGACGATGACAGTATACCTGAGGTACACACACTGCTAGCTTGACGCAGACAGTGTAGTGACGTCAGCACTGTGTGTGTTGGATCGGAAGGCTTATCCAATAGAACTCAGGCAGAGTGGTTAGAGCCGGTTCTGGCTGATTCAGTCCAAACCAGGTATTAGATCAGTTGAGAGTAAGACGTCAGAGTGTACACAGCTACACCCTGAGTAGAGCAATATCTCCACTGTTGGACCAGGAAGCAGGACTTGTGAAGTTTAGAATTCAATCAAGTAGCCACGGGCCTGATTTTGTCAAACAGGTAAATGAACATACTTCTGTTTCATCGTGATATATTTATATTATTGTTGAAATTATGTTTGTGGAATTTGCTATGCATAGATTTGAATTGTTAATCCGAATTTGCCTTACCACGTGGAGAAGCCGAACACGTGTTAAGCACAACCGGTTTTGACGCCATGTTGTATACCTGACGGAACCTCTGTTGTTTAACCTATATGTATGTTTGCAGACCAGTGGCTGTACCAGTGAATGTTTATAATATTATTAATTCTTTGTGTGTATCATTAGCCACGATTTATATTTATGTATGTATAGGAAATTAGAGTTGAGATTCCAGTGGACCACGGACCTAGCAGAATGTTCGTCGCTTATGTATAGAGATGTGGAGCTATCACTGAGGGCTATTTTGGCTTTCAGTGAGACGCTCTCCACAGACCTATTATTCAGGGTTGTGCAGAATTTCGTCTCATATGTTACAGACGAGCAGGCGAGATATAGCGTGGGCCCAACCAGACAACCTTCCAAAAGAAGAAGGAACTGAAGGTTGGCTGTTTAGCCTCTACAGCACAGGACTGAGAGAGCAACCCTGGAAAACACCCTCCAAGACAACACAGCGTGTCAAGGGACCAAACTACACGACGACCCAGTGTGTACCAGAAGCTACCTCAACGAAGGGCTTCAAACCCGCTACATGAAAGTTAAGTGCCGAGGAAAAAGTGCACTAAAACTGATAGCAAAAGGACCACAGTAGTCCACTCTTCAGAAACTGTAGTAAAACGGACCACAGTAGTCCAATCTTCAAGAACGCTAGTAGCCAGTGCCCTATGAAGACATAACAGCTGCCTAGACTATCAGCGATCGAATCATTTGCATTGACTTATGACTTTTTAAGGTAGATTAGTACATCGAAGATCTTGTATAGAGTAGAAGAAATAAATGTGTGATTTTAACTGTTATGAAGTGGCTGGACTACATATGATTCATAGCCGTGTGAAAGCTAGTGTGACAGTGATCTTTTACCATTTTTCTATCTATCTCTGTATCCCAGCCTTAACACAGACTGAGCTAAACAAATAAATGTATTAAAGTAATTCATCGGGTGACAAACTAGCAGTTCCCATCGAATAGACGTGAGGGTTACAGCAATCCATTGTGCAGGGCCCAGCAACACAGAAACCCCACGTCACAGTCAGGATTTATTATACCGCATTTGAATATTAAAAAATCTTACTATCTTGGTCACGGATTTTCAATATTTACATGTGAACTGTACGCAATACTTATGGTGTTATATTGTATAATTAACATTCCTCATGAAATATTTAATATTTTAATTTGTGTTGATTCCAAATCGGTGCTGTATGCTTTACGAAATTGGAAATGTAAAAAGAGAACCGACATAATATTTGACATAAGGTATTTAATTCATTGTATACCTACGAGGGGTATTGGAATTACATTTTGTTGGGTTCCATCACATTTTGGTATATATGGTAATGAAATGTCAGACATATTAGCCAAAAAGGGAGCAATGAAAAGTGGCAATACGATTTTGAATTGTGATTTGAAAATAGGTCAGTTTGAATACTATTCTTTAGTTGAACGGCACTTTTACATGACAATTCCTAAAGTAAATATTATATGTTGTTCAAGAGCAGTTTCAAGATTGATATACAAACTACAATTTAATTCGTGGAATACAAAGTATTTGAAAAATATTAATTGTATATGTAAAGGGATCGTCTCTTTAAATCATTTACTGTTTGAATGTACTGTTTTAACACCATTATACAAAAAACAGGGAATTATATTATCAGCACAAGATGACACTAAAACCATTTTATATTGTACAGAACTATGTGACATTGCTGGTGTCATTATGAAAACAGACTTATATAAGATATTATAATTTTGAAGAACGTTGATATGTTATTGTTAATTTTGATTAAATTAAATTAAATTGTTGTTATTATTATTATTATTATTATTATTATTATTATTATTATTATTATTATTATTATTATTATTTTTTAAATTTTAAAATTTTATTTATTCTTTTAATTCACTTAATTTGTTGTTTTTTTTGTTTTTTTTTTTAAAAAAAACATAATTTCATTTTATTTTCATACTTTTTGTGGTCTAAAATTACATTGTTGTGAACAGACGTGAAATTAAAACATTGAATTGAATTGAAGAGAGAGAGAGAGAGAGAGAGAGAGAGAGAGAGAGAGAGAGAGACGAGACTTCACAGCCTGTGATGCCAATAAATATTATATATATATACATATATATATATATATATATATATATATATATATATATATATATATATATATATATATATATATATATATATATATATATATATATATGTATATTAGTACTAATGCCATTTAGGGCCACTTTTTGTCTTCCTAATGTATGAAAATTCAGTACTGGGTTGATAGGGCGAACCAAAACGCGTCGCCCTATGATTTTGGCCCACAGTTTCTTCCCTTGCATTGATATTCCCCTATCCACCGCGCCATCGTGAACCCCTTTCCATGACCTATGCGGGAAACGATTTGGAACTGTTCTTAGATACATTATATTGGAGAAAAATGCCCTTCAATTTTGTCAGCATTAGGGCGACTTCCGTAAAAACCGTGATTACAGCGACAACATTTTATATCAAATTAACTAATTTTGGGGGAGGATTCTTTTCATCAAATGAGTTCTACATGCTCTGGCCACAGTCAAGATTCTAATTTTGCATTTTCAACATTCTGTCCGATTCCGTTTTTATGCAAAAAAAAAAAGTAGATTCGTCGTAGCCACATGCACTTTTGACTTTCGTCAGCAAGAGAGAGAGAGCGTCGCACCGTTTTTCGAAAACTTGAACTAAGATATTCTAAATGACAAGTATTCTATTTCTTAAACTCTTTTAAAATCAGGAAGTTCCCAGATATAACTGTAAGCGTCTAGAATCCTTTTGCTGATTTTAGATGAATTTTAAAACGCGTAACTATCATTCTGTGCGTTGCTGAAGTTTTACATCATGGCCACGCAAAAGGAAGATGAAATGAGCGGGGAGATTGATAACTGAGCGATTTGCTCTATCTAGATACTGTGAGTTTTACAGCCATTTGAAGCTGCTGATAACACAATGAGCTGTTTAAAGAAAATGGTTTCCAAAGTTTCGTCACGCCACTGAGATTTTTAGAAATAAGATCCTATCCTATCCTATCCTGCCCCATAACCCGGAGGTCGTAGGGGCACCAAAGATGATCGTTTAACCAACATACTCCATCTTTCTCTGTCCTCAGCAGCCCTGATGGCTTCGCTCAGTGTCAAACCAGTCCATTCTCGAATGTTGTCCTCCCACCTCTTTTTCGGTCTCCCTCTTCTTCTACCTCCTTGCACTGTGCCTTGCAGAATGGTCTTTGCAAGGCCTGATGATCTGGTGACGTGGCCATACCATCGGAGTTTCCGTTTCTTCACCACTTTGAGCAGGTCATCGTGTTGTCCAATGGCTTGTGTGATGGTTTTTCTGACTTCGTCGTTGGTGATGTGTTGGGTATTTGAAATGCCCAGAAGTCTTCTGTACCACCTCATCTCCATGCCTTGTATTCTTCGTTGTAGATCTGCTGTGAGGGTCCATGCTTCGCAAGCATTTTGGAATGTAGACTGATGGTCCTGTCTTTCCAAATGGGCTTCAACCTTGTCAGAGCAGCAGTTGTTTGTGCGATCCTGGAGAGGACTTGCTGTCGGGACCCATTGTCTGACACAATGGCTCCCAAATATTTGAAGCTATGCGCTGTGTTCAAGGATCGGCCTTGGACTTTGATGTCCGTGTTGATGCCATTGGTGTTGTTGGTCATCATTTTGGTCTTATCCGCACTTATTTCCATTCCATAGGCTCTGGAGGTGGTTTGAAGCCTCTGTACCAGTTGTTCAAGTTCTTGTTCCTCTCCAGACAATCCATCAATGTCATCCGCAAAACGAAGATTGGAGATTGCTCTACCTCCTATGCTGACTGTGCCTTCGTGATCTGCAAGAGCATCTGACATTAGGCGCTCTAGGAAGATGTTGAAGAGTGTTGGAGAGAGTAGGCATCCTTGACGCACACCGATTGTTGTTCTGAACCAGTTCCCCATGACGCTGTTATGGAGCACTGCACTGGTAGCCTTGTCATATAGGCTTTTGATGACTTCAATAATTTTAGGGCTGATGTTGTACACTTTCATTGTTGCCCATGGAGCTGCATGCCAGACTCGGTTAAACGCCTTCTTGAAGTTTATGAACACATGATATAGATGTTGGTGCTGTAGGTATTTCTCACAGATTATTCTGAGGTTGAAAATCTGTTCAGTGGTACTTCGCCCTGCCCTGAATCCTGCATGTTCTTCAGCTATGATTTGTTCAGCTTGGGGTTTCAACCTGTTGAGTATTATTTTCAGGAGGACTTTGCTGGGATGGCTGATGAGGCTGATTGTGCGCTAATGTTCACACTCCTGAAGGTTACCTTTTTTGGGAAGAGTGATGACAAGCGACTGGGTCCATGGTGTAGGCCACTCCCAACTCTGCCAGATCTTGTTACAGATAATGGTGAGAGCATCAATCATCGCTTCTCCTCCTGCTTGTAGCAATTCCGCGGGAATGGTGTCCACTCCCGCTGACTTCCCTTTCTTCAGCGATTGCACTGCTGCCTCAACTTCTTCCCGGAGAATTGGGAGGATTTCTTCTTATCTGTTCTCGGGACATGCTAAAACTGCTGGGTCTCCATTTGGTGTATGGTTGTAAAGGTCAGAGCAGTATTCGGTCCATCTGTCCAAGACTTCTTGTTCTTCTGTAAGGCATATGGCAGACTTGCTTTGGATCGTGGAGACCTTGGGCTGTTTAACACTTGTCAGCCGCTTCACAGTGTGGTAGGCCTTCTTGCTGTTGTTCTTGTTCAGACTGTTCTCTATTTCCTGGCATTGATCTTCTATCCAGTTCTCCTTTGCTGTACGCATGCCTTTTCGGATGTCATTGTTGATTTTTTCGGTAGACATCAGCTCCCTGAGAGGTGTTCTTTTTTTTTTTTCTTTTTGTTTATCACACAGATCCAAAAGTTCAGGTGTGATAAACAGCTTCTTATTTGGTCGGTGCTTGCCAAGGATCTCAGTGGCGGCATCTGTCACAGCTGAGTTGAAGATGGTGGTCATGGTGTTGACATCTACTTCACCAGCCCCCAAAATGAGCAGTGGTGCAAATTTCCCTCCAATTGTGGCCTGAAATAGTTCTGCCACCTCCGGGTCTTGCAGTTTGTCCAGGTCGAACTTCAGTCTAATGCACTTTTGCTGTATTTACTCTCTTCGATTGGAGCCGGATAGACATCATCACGAGATCGTGGTCGCTTCCGATGTCTGCTCCTGGAAAAGTGTGTGTCCTGCCAATGGTGATGCTTGATCTGAAGCATTTCTTGACCATGATGTAGTCGATCTGGTTGTGATGCACCCCGCCGGGACTGTGCCATGTCCATCGTCTGGAGTTTTTGTGGAGACAAGCGTGTTTGCCAGTATCAGATTGTTGTATGGCAAACTCCAAGAGTCTCAGACCCCTGTCATTTGTCTCGTCGTTGCAGTGGGGTCCACATGTGTCTCCCCAGTTGTGGTGCGCATCTTGGCCAACCTTGGCATTCCAGTCACCTTCCACTATGACTATGTCCTTCTTCGGCACTTGGTCAAGGACAGCCTGTTGATTTTCATAGAAATCCTCCACTTCGCTGTCGTCATAGTCTGCTGTTGGGGCATAGGCCTGGATGATGGTAATGATGATAAAAGAAATGATAAAGATGATGATAAAAGAGATGAAAAGGAAGAAGAACACCTCACATGGAGCTGATACCTACCGAAAAATCAACAATGACATCCGAAAAGGCATGCGCACAGCAAAGAAGAACTGGATAGAAGATCAATGACAGAAACAGTCTGAACAAGAACAACAGCAAGAAGGCCTACCAGACTGTGAAGCGGCTGACATGTGTTAAACAGCCCATGGTCTCCACGATCCAAAGCAAGTCTGGCATGTGCCTTACAGAAGAACAAGAAGTCTTGGACAGATGGAAAGAGTACTGCTCTGACCTTTACAACCACACACCAAATGGAGACCCATCAGTTATAGCATGTCATGAAAACAGAAAAGAAGAAGAAATCCTCCCAATTCTCCGGGAAGGAGTTGAGGCAGCAGTGCAATCGCTGAAGAAGGGGAAGTCAGCGGGAGTGGACAACATACCCGCGGAACTACACAATACAATACAATACAAGGTTATTGCTTTAGGTCCAGCGGACTCTTCCGAGCCAAATCAGGACCAGAGAGACGTTATCTTAAAATATTATAAAATGATTTAAGTCTTAAAAAACAAGCCTGTTACTCTTAAATACACAAACAAACTTTCACATGACACCTCTTTAAGAGACTTCTTTAAAACTGATGTATTAAAAATATATTCTCTTTCTTCAATCAAATCACTAAATTCAGTCCTAATAAAATCCAAACTAAACAAAACATGTCGATACAATTTATATGCGATAGAACAAACCAACATCATGTAAAAATTGAAACAGATGTTGACCATTACATACTTTAAAAATCTCTTTGAAAGGTATGGAACCAAAATATGTTTCCCTTTCCTCAATCAAATCAGCACATTCAGACATAAAATGGCGAACAGAAAAAGATTGATCACATGCAAAGCACCATGGTGGTTCTTCTCCTTTTAAAAGGAAACTGTGGGTGACATAAGTATGCCCAATATGAAGGCGAGATAACACTGTTTCCTCTCTGCGAGTGGACGCAAAGTTAGGCAAAGAAGTGGACAAATCGGGAAGAATTTGAAATAATTTGTTGTTGACATGGTTAGACCAGTCAATCTGCCACAGTCGTTTACAATAAGATCCAGTCATACAACGTAGGTCAGAGTAGGGCACAAACTGGAAAATCTCTGGAGGGAAATCGAGATGTAGAGCATCTTTAGCCGCCCTGTCTACTGCAATATTGCCGCGGATGCCCATGTGACCAGGGACCCACATAAAAACTATCTTTTTACCCTCAGAAACAAGTTGTGTATGGAGGTCATGGATCTCTGCCAGAAAAGGGTGTGATATCTTTCTCGTGGAAAGAGCCTGAAGTGCTGACAATGAATCGGACATGATTAAAAATGAGGTTCTTTTGGATTGATAAACTTGTTTCAGAGCTAAATGAATTGCCTTGAGCTCAGCTGTATAAACAGAACAAAAATCAGGTAAACGCTGTTGCAAAGGCTGGTCTAAGTGTCTCCCGGAGACAGACGCAGCAGCAACTGAATCTCCTTTCTTTGACCCGTCTGTAAAAAGTTGTTCATATCCTGGGTATAAAGCACACTGTTCTAAATAAAGTTGGTTATATACGGTTTCGGATGTATTGTTTTTAAGGAAAGCGGACAACTGCCAATTAATGTTTGGGGTACATAATTTCCATGGGGGAGCTTCAGTCCGAAGTTCATCGTCGTTGATGGAAGCAACATCAATGCCTGCTTTTTCCAGATGAGCTTGCATTCTGATGCCAAACGGAGGAATTGTGTTAGGTTTGGCTTCAAATTTCTGAACAAAATCTGGGTTGAAAACACAGTCATAAGCAGGGTTCATAGGATCAGTTTTTAATTTTAAATAGTAATTCATTGACAATTTTGTACGTCTCAGCTCCAGCGGAGGTTCGTTAGCTTCCACGTAAAGGCTTTCACAAGGGGAAGTGCGAAACGCACCCAAAGCAATGCGTAGTGCCTGATGGGCAACTGGATCTAGCATCTTAAGATAAGATTTTCTAGCAGAACCATAGACAATGCAACCATAGTCTAACTTGGATCTAATTAAAGAACGATATAACAGCAATAAAGTTTTCTTGTCAGCACCCCAGTCTGTACCACTGATAACCTTGAGCAAATTGCAGGCCTGTTGACATTTAGTTTTCAAAATTTTCAGATGAGGAATGAAAGATAGCTTTTGATCAAAAATAACACCCAAAAATTTGACTTGTTTGACCGCCTTTATTGGAGTTTTATTGAGGAGAATAGTAGGGTCTTGAATAATTCCCCGGTGCTGGGAAAAGTGAATACATTCAGTTTTTGCTTCAGAAAATTTAAAACCATTTTGTAAAACCCAGTCTTCAACGGCCTTGACACATAACTGTAGCTGACGTTCTGCAGATGCCAAAGTTTTACCTTTGGCTACCAATGCAAAATCGTCGACAAATAAAGAATTGTCAATTCCCCGTTTAACGGAACGAACAATGTTATTTATTTTAATATTAAACAGCAAGGGAGACAAGATGCTACCCTGAGGCACTCCCATCTCCTGTTCTCTCGTATCTGACAAAGATCCCCCAACCTTAACCTGAAAAATTCTGTCTGTTAGAAAATTGGATATAAACAGAGGTAAATATCCCTTCAAACCCATTTCTTGTAAATCTGAAAGAATGCCATATTTCCATGTGGTATCATAAGCTTTTTCCAAATCAAACATGATGGCAACGACATGTTCACCCTGGACGAACGCGTTACGGATAAAAGTTTCCAGTCGCACCAGGTGATCAACAGTACTTCGACCACTTCGAAAGCCACACTGAGTGTTGGATAAAATATTATTTGTTTCTAGATACCACAGTAAGCGAGAATAAACCATTCTTTCTAACGTCTTGCATAAGCAAGACGTTAAGGCTATTGGTCTATAGTTTGTCGGGTTAGTATGGTCTTTGCCAGGTTTAGGGATGGGTACAATAATGGCCTTTCTCCAGGAGGGAGGAAAGGTGCCAGTGATCCAGAGCTGATTGAAGATGTCCAGCAGTTGAGACCGTGAGTACCTTGTTAAATGTCTGAGAAATTGATAATGTACATCATCCGGTCCAACTGCTGAATCTGCACTTTTGTTAATTGCATCATCAAGCTCGACTAATGAAAATGGAATGTTGTAATCTTCAGAATTATCGGAGGTAAAATTTAACTGTTGTTTTTCTTTACGGGTTTTAACTGTTTGAAAAGGGACAGAATAATGTTCAGAGGAAGAATTTGCAGCAAAAGAAGAAGCCAAAAGATCAGCTACTAATTTTTTATCTCCGATTATGTCACCCTGCACAGTAAGGCATGGGCTCACCTGTTTGTTACTTTTATTTTTAAGTTTGCGGACTACTTTCCACACCTTCGACAGTTTCGCTTTCGAGTGAAGCGTGGAGCAGAAACCTCTCCACGATTCTCTTCTCTTTCGTTTGAAGAGCTGTCGGCAGTGCGCTCGCAAACGTTGGTGGTTTTGTTTATTTTCAGTGCTTGGGTGTAAAAACATAGTTCTTAAAGCTTTTTTACGAGCTTGCTGAAGTTTTCGACATTCATCGTCAAACCAGGGTTTTTTAAGTGTGTGAGGGTTTGACGACGTTTGCGGAATGGACTCCTTGGCACTGTTTATAACTATGTCAGTATAAAGCTGTATTGGATCTATGGCGTTCGAAAATTCCTGGTTCTTAGCAAGTAGCTGGGCCTCAGATAGGTTAGAAAACAGACTCCAGTTAGCTTGTTTCAGTTTCCACCTGCCATGAGTTTGCTCAAGGTTATCTGAATCATGTTTTAATAAAACCGGGAAATGGTCGCTGCCATGGAGATCTTCTAAAACTGTCCATTTAAAATCCAAAAGTAACGAGGGATCACAGATCGATATATCAATGTGGGACAAAGAAGCAGTTCTAGAACAGGAAAAAGTTGGAGCACCCTCGTTCAAAGTCACTAGGTTTAACGAGTCTAAAATGTCTTCAATTATTTTACCCTGAGAATCGGTACGATCACTACCCCACAGGGGAGAGCGTCCATTAAAATCTCCCAACAACAAAAAAGGGGTAGGTAACTGTTGGACCAAATTCTCAAGTTCACTTTTAGTTACATTTATTGATGGTGTCAAATATAGAGAACAAACTGTGAGGGATTTAAAAAGAGATACTCTAGCTGCAACTGCTGGTAAACTTGTATTAAGTAAAATTGGATTAAATGGGACATTTCTATGGATAAAGAGTGAAACGCCTCTAGAAGATAAACAATCTAGAGAGGAATAACCAGTAATATCTATAGGATGTTTTTCTGACAGGAGAGTTTCCTGAAGGGCCAATACTTCAGGTCGATGCTCTGTCAGCAGACAGCATAGCTCCTCATAATTTGCCCTTATCCCTCGGATGTTCCATTGTAAAATGGACATAAAAATTAAGTAAAAGAATGCTAAAAGTTTCATCTCCGAGAGCACAATTATGTCTCTGTATCTTTTGGACCCTCGTCCATCTCTTCATGTTCCATCAACCCCCCGAAACGGTTCTCCGTTTCGAGAGGCTGCTGGGGCTTGGAAGAAAGGGGTCCGGGCCTTTGATTCTTTGTCAAAGACCCGGAACCCGAGCTGCCAGCGGACTTCCTCCCCCTCTCCCCAGCACCAGATTTTATATCTTCCCTCTCCCCTTCACCCCTGCCAATCTTTCCCTCTCCTCCTCTGACGCTCTTCTGCTGGGTAACTAGGATTTTAGTCGCCCCAGCAACTACCCGGTCGCTAAAACCGGTCGTTGCTGGTGCGGTGGCATGAGGCCTAGCCTCCTTTGCAGCAGGTGTGACGGCTTTTGTCACGGCCGTCTGCGTGTTGTGGGTGACGGTTGGGGACGTGCCCGTCGGCACGTTCTCCAGTGGAATCGGTGGGGCTGGAGAAACCCCCTTCTGGGCAAACAACGCGAGCATCTTTTCTAAAGCATCCATCCGTTTGCACAACGTGTCCAAGATCTGTGTTATTTTACTCATGGCAGTGTCCAATTGCGGGTGTGTGCTAGCTTCCACATGAGATGTGGAACCCACCACAGACGCAAAGGACCTCTCTTTCAGAACTGGCCTACTTTGGAGAACTTTTTTCCTTGCGTCGCCAAAGGAGCAACTCTCAGTGGCCCGCACCTTTTGGATTTCCAGCTCCAACTGCCACTGAGGACAGTCTTTGGAGCTGGACGAATGATTCCCGGCGCAATTCACACAGCAAATCGGATTTTTGCATTCGTTTTCGTGTTTCTCTTTACCACAATCACGACATATTTCCTTGCTTTTACAGTTCCCCGCGGAACTGGTTCAAACAGGAGGAGAAGCGATGATTGACGCACTCACAATTATCTGTAACAAAACCTGACAGAGTGGGGAGTGGCCTACACCATGGACCCTGTCGCTTGTCATCACTCTTCCCAAAAAAGGTAACCTTCAGGTATGTGAAAATTACCGCACCATCAACCTCATCAGCCATTCCAGCAAAGTCCTCCTGAAAATAATACTCAACAGTGTTACGTTGAAACGCGAACGAAAGTATGCCGGAAGCGTGTACGATAGATCTAATCGTTTCGATTTGCAAAGTATTCAATAATAGAGTTTATTTACCTTTGATTTGAGTTTGCATTGTTGTTAGGAAAGGCTTTGTATAACGTTGATAATTTCCGTTAGTCGATATTGTTGTAGAATCTTCTGGATCGGCTTATTTACTATCGATCGAAGATTCGGGATAATTGTAGAAATTTGAAGGAACGATCCGGAAGGAGAAGAAATGTGTAATGACGTAAGTCAGTGATGACGATCTTTTATTCGATTGGTGGCAGTGCGTCATTTCTACATTGTTCGAAATTCTTCCGGAAGAGAGAGAGGTTATTTAATCGTGTGCCGAGATTGTTGTTGAGAGAAAAAGTTGTTGATAGTGATTTGGAAAGTTGCTGTGAAAGTTGTTGAGTTGAATTGAGAATTGTATGCAGTTGTTGGTGTGTGCTGAATAAAAGTGGAAAACTTCATACGTCGACTTTGTGACTTGTATGCTGTTTGGACGGGCTGTGTGAATAAACGAATCTGAGTTACACAACTATCAGGAATTCAAGCATCGGGGCTGAATCAGATACTGATAGAAAACACCAACATCGAACTGAGTGTAACATTTTGGGGGTCAAGCCGCGATTCACGCCATAGCCAAGGGTTCAACTGCTACAACAAGCGAGTCAACGTTACAAGAGGCAGTCATCGAGGGTAGCCGCCAACGAGTTGCGTCGAGAGGGGCCAACATACTGGGACTACATCACCGATAGATTCGGGTTGACTGCAAGGGCGTGTAGTCGCTGAAGAGTTGCTTCGTGAGCGAACAACAGATCGGGACTGCGTAGCTGCCGTAAGACTACGTCGAGGGACAGTCTCGGAGCTACATCGCCAGTGTTACAGAGAGCGGCGAGCGGACGTCGCGTATACTTCAGCACAGGAGCGTATACATCAACACCAGCGTGGTGCAGCGTCGCATACGACGAGGACAGCGGGGCCTGCGTCAGCGAAAGCGACTAGTGGCAAGCATCAGCGCTACTGCAGAAAGCGTGCTGTTCTAGAACAGTCTAGAAAGGTACAGCACAGTCAAGAACTTTCCAGAAAAAGAACTCTACAGTCAAGAACTTTCTAGAAAAAGAACTTTCCAGAAAAGAACTTTCCAGAAAAGAACTTTCCAGAAAAGCATTAAGATGGCTGATTTCTGGCAGAAAGGAGTTGAACTAAATCTAAAAGGAAAACAGCTGACGGAGTACGTCAAGTCTCAAGAGAGAATATGGCGTGAAGAAAGAGAAATAGAATTAGAACAGAAGCGTCTAGAAGTAGAAGAGCAGCGTCGCCGTGAAGAAAGAGAATTTGAACTGAAGCGTCTGGAAATTGAACAGCAGCGGCAAGAAAGAGAAGATGAGCGCAGGCGTGAGGAAAGAGAAGCTGATCGGCAATTCCAACTAGAGTTGGCGCGCATCCAGCAACAACAGCATGCGCCACAAGTTATCAGTGACAACACGGCTCCAAAATTGCCAGCTTTCGTCGACGGGAAGGACCAGATTGACAGTTATCTGGCGAGATTCGAAAGGTTCGCTGAAAGCTCCAACTGGCAACCTCAAGACTGGGCAATTCGACTGAGTGCACTTCTGACGGGGCAAGCTCTCGAAGTTTACACCAGACTGTCGAACGATGACGCCAAAAACTACGACGTCTTGAAAGAGGCCCTGTTGCAGTGCTACAACTTTACAGAGAAGGGCTACCGTAAACGCTTCCGTGAATGCCGGCCTAAGTCAGACGAGACGCCAAAGCAGTTTGTGGAGCGCCTGTCGTCATATCTACACAAGTGGGTGGAGTTATCAGGCGAAACGAAGTCTTACGACAGTCTCCATGACCTGATCGTGAAGGAACAATTTCTCAATGCCTGTCACAAGGACTTAGCGACCCACTTAGAAGAACAAAAGCTGCAGACGCTTAAAGATGTGACTGAGGCTGCTGAAAGATATCTCATCGCTCATGGGAAAACCCTGGGGCCACCCAGCGCGACGAAACATTTTCAGAAGACTGGAAACCATGTGAACCAGATCCAGGGAAGCCAGACGAGCCAGAGACAGACAGACTCCACGCCTCCTCCCAGGGAAGGGCATTCAAGGGGCTGTTTCACCTGCAACGCTACAGACCACAGGGCGGCTAATTGTCCTCAAAACAAAAGTAGCGGACAGCGGAGCAGTACGGACAATTCAGCGGCGGGCAACCGGCAGAGGCGGTTCTCCAATCAACGGCAAACCAGTAGATCTGACCATCAAGTGTGCGGCGGGAGCGTCATTCTTCCGAGTGAGACCAAGCGCACAGCTACTCCTGCGGACGTGCAAGAGTGCATGACCGATGGCCAACTTCTCCTTGCCAACGGAAAATCCATCCCCGTCGTCGCCAGCGCAGCGGTGACCGTACAGAACATGCCTGTTTCCAAGGGACGCGTCGGAAATCATGAAGTGACTGTTTTAAGAGACTCTGGCTGCAGTGGGGTCATCGTCAGAGAAGACCTAATCGCTAAAGAACAGTTCACTGGCGATTCAAAATGGACACTTATGGCCGACAGCAAATGTGTGAGAGCGCCAGTTGCGAAGGTTCATGTCAACACCCCTTTCTACGTAGGCGAAGTCGAAGCGGTTTGCCTGAAGAAGCCGCTATACGATTTGATGATCGGGAATATCGACGGCGCGAGGCGACCCGACGACCCCGATTCAGAATGGAGTCCTGCCTCAACCCAACATGTCGAAGTTGCGGAGGAGGATCCATTGCCGTTTCCCGATGGAGACCTTACAGAGCTGCTACGGGACAATGTGGTTACTCCGGCTCAGCCCTGCCGACCAGAGATCGTCGGTGCTGTTACTACCAGGGCCCAGGCCAAGAGAGACAAGACGTCTACGCCACTGAAGGTCGCCGACAACTCCAAAGCTGCCATCGTGGAGAGAGATAAGCTGATCCAGCTCCAGGAAGCTGATAGTACTTTAAACAAGTACAGGAACCGCCAAGACCACGTGACCAAGGGCAGTGGTACGGTCTATTTTGAGGTGAAGGCCAAGATCCTGTATCGAATCTTCCAGCACCCGAGGGTCAACGGAGGGAAACCACTACGTCAAGTCTTGGTACCGTTACCCCTAAGGCACCAGGTGATGGAAGTAGCGCATGACTCAATCATGGGAGGTCACCTGGGTATCAAGAAGACGTCGGATAGAATCCAGGCGGTGTTCTACTGGCCAGGACTTCATGCGGACGTCAGCCGTTTCTGCCGATCATGTGACATTTGCCAGAAGACCATACCTCGAGGAAGGGTCCCGAAAGTGCCTATGCAGAGGATGCCTCTGATCGACCGACCTTTCAAGAGGGTGGCCTTAGACTTAATCGGCGAAATAAGACCTCCGAGTGAAGAAGGTCATTGATGGGTACTGACTTTAGTGGACTATGCGACTCGGTACCCAGAAGCAGTGCCTCTGAAGAAGATTGACACTGAAACTGTCGCAGAGGCGCTAGTGGACATGTTCAGTAGACTTGGAGTGCCTGAAGAGATCCTGACAGACCTCGGGACGCAGTTCGTCTCCGACTGCATGAAGGAGGTGAACAGACTGCTGAGCATCCGGCATTTGACTACGACACCCTACCATCCGATGTGCAACGGGCTTGTCGAAAAGTTCAATGCTACGTTGAAGTCCACCCTGAAGAAACTGTGCAGCGAGCAGCCCAGACAATGGCATCGTTACATCAACGCCTTACTGTTCGCCTACAGAGAAGTGCCGCAGGAGTCCACCGGCTTTTCTCCGTTCGAGCTGCTGTACGGAAGAACCATCCGAGGGCCGATGCACATCCTGAAAGAACTGTGGACGAAAGAAGTGGACACCCCAGAGGTGAAGAACAGCTACCAGTACGTGTTTGATCTACGGGAGAAGCTGGAGCAGACTCTCGAGATAGCCAGAGAAAACCTGAAGAAGTCCCAGGACTGTGGAAAGCACTACTATGATCGTAGGGCTGTGAACAGGAAGTTTAAACCTGGCAACAAAGTGCTGGTGCTGCTACCTACTGATCATAATAAGTTGCTGATGCAGTGGAAAGGCCCGTACGAAGTGGAGACCGTGGTGGGGATCAACGACTACAAGGTGAAGGTCGGTCAGCATTCCAAGATATACCACGCCAACCTCCTTAAGCTGTACGTGGAAAGGCCATCAGAGACTGTGCACGCAGCCACAGCAGCTGTGACCGACAACAGCTTTGACAGCGAAGAACTGTTAGAACTGGGAGACTTCCATAGCAAAGAAGGCATCAATGATGTTAAGCTAGGACCAGGCTTGACGGAAGGTCAAAAGTTGGAGCTCAAGGACCTTATGGGCGAGTTTCCCCATAGCTTCAGCGATGTCCCAGGCTCTACGAATTTGGTCGAACATGAGGTCCACACCCAGACTTTGAGGGAGCTGCTCCACCGTCTCGCAGAAGCCAACCTGACAGTGAGACCCAGCGAATGCATTCTGGGAGCTGACAACGTCGACTGCGTCGGACATCCGATGGAAGAAGGAGACAACGGAGGACGCACTGATTCCAGGGAAGCCCACGTGATCATCGTCTTTGACCCTGGGCCGATGACGACCGCAACTGACGAGGGCGTCGTTTCCTTGCGAATGAAAGAACATTGACTGTGTGGACGAACTAAGAATATTGGTAATGACAGACTTGAAAATGAAAAACGTTGACTGGGTAAATGATCTGTGAACATTGACAGTATCCAGAAAGACTTGCAGATGAAAAACTTTGTGTGAATGAACTGAGAACATTGACAGTGTTCAGACGGTCTGAAATAAGTTTTAATTCTGAACTTTGTTTGTGCATTACGTTTCAACGTTGTTGAAAGAAATTGGGTAAATTTCTCCTTGAGTGGGGGGTTATGTTACGTTGAAACGCGAACGAAAGTATGCCGGAAGCGTGTATGATAGATCTAATCGTTTCGATTTGCAAAGTATTCAATAATAGAGTTTATTTACCTTTGATTTGAGTTTGCATTGTTGTTAGGAAAGGCTTTGTATAACGTTGATAATTTCCGTTAGTCGATATTGTTGTAGAATCTTCTGGATCGGCTTATTTACTATCGATCGAAGATTCGGGATAATTGTAGAAATTTGAAGGAACGATCCGGAAGGAGAAGAAATGTGTAATGACGTAAGTCAGTGATGACGATCTTTTATTCGATTGGTGGCAGTGCGTCATTTCTACATTGTTCGAAATTCTTCCGGAAGAGAGAGAGGTTATTTAATCGTGTGCCGAGATTGTTGTTGAGAGAAAAAGTTGTTGATAGTGATTTGGAAAGTTGCTGTGAAAGTTGTTGAGTTGAATTGAGAATTGTATGCAGTTGTTGGTGTGTGCTGAATAAAAGTGGAAAACTTCATACGTCGACTTTGTGACTTGTATGCTGTTTGGACGGGCTGTGTGAATAAACGAATCTGAGTTACACAACTATCAGGAATTCAAGCATCGGGGCTGAATCAGATACTGATAGAAAACATCATCATCGAACAGAGTGTAACAAACAGGTCGAAACCCCAAGCTGAACAAATCATTGCTGAAGAACAAGCAGGATTCAGGGCAGGTCGAACTACTACTGAACAGATTTTCAACCTCAGAATAATCTGCGAGAAATACTTAGAGCACCAACAACATCTATATCATGTGTTCGTAGACTTCAAAAAGGCGTTTGACCGAGTCTGGCATGCAGCTCTGTGGGCAACCATGAGAGTGAACATCAGCCCTAAAATTATTGAAGTCATCAAAAGCCGGTATGACAAGGCTACCAGTGCAGTCCTCCACAACAGCGCCATCGAAAACAATCGGTGTGCGTCAGGGATACCTACTTTTTCCAACACTCTCAACATTTTCCTAGAGCGCATCATGTCAGATGCCCTTGCAGATCACGAAGGCACACTCAGCATAGGGGGGAGAGCAATCTCCAACCTTCGTTTTGCGGATGACATTGATGGATTGTCTGGAGAGGAACAAGAACTTGAACAACTGGTACAGAGGCTTCAAACCACCTCCAGAGCCTATGGAATGGAAATAAGTGCAGATAAGACCAAAATGATGACCAACAACACCAATGGCATCAACACGGATATCAAAGTCCAAGGCCGATCCCTGAACACAGCGCACAGCTTCAAATATTTAGGAACCATTGTATTAAACAACTGCTGCCCTGGCGAGGTTGAAGCCCATGTGGAAAGACAGGACCATCAGTTTACATTCCAAGGTAAGACTGCTGCGCTCCCTTGTCATCTCCATCTTCCTATATGCTTGCGAAACATGAACCCTCACAGCAGATCTACAAAGAAGAATACAAAGCATGGAAATGAGGTGGTACAGAAGACTTCTTGGCATTTCCTATACCCAACACATCACCAACGACGAAGTCAGAAAGACCATCACACAAGCCATTGGACAACACGATGACCTGCTCACAATGGTGAAAAACCGGAAACTCCGATGGTATGACCACGTCACCAAATCATCAGGTCTTGCAAAGACCATCCTGCAAGACACATTGCAAGGAGGTAGAAGAAGAGGGAGTCCGAGATAGCGGGAGGACAACATTCGAGAATGGACTGGTTTGACACAGAGCCAAACAATCAGGGTTGCTGAGGACAAGGAAAGATGGAGTATGCTGGTTAAACGATCATCTGTAGTGCCCCTACAACCTCCGAGTTACGGGATAGGATAGGATAAATGCAATTAAACAAAAGCAAAAGTTATCATCCACAAGCCCTTATGATTTTTAGTTTTAACCTCTCAGAAATAGCTTTTAATGACTATGACGCATGTTTAGTGTTTACGTCATCATCACTGACCTCATGTTTTATTTATTTTTCATCACTGAAGAAGAGCGTAACCGGAAAGGCTTTTAAAAAAGACATCAAAAGTGTGAAAGGAGTTATACATGTCTTCTTTGTGGTCTCCATAACGCCTGGTTTTACAATTCAAGTATGTCCCCCTAAGGATGTCTTTTACAGCAGGTGCCCTAATGACCTTCATTTACTTAGTAAACAATAAGTGGTGGAGCTAGAACATAACTGGTAAATGGGAACAGACTGGGTGAAGTGGTTCTTGAGTTATTGAACTTATACGACGCAAATCGCGCAACGATTGTACACACTTTCCTCTATCAACCCATGCCATCACTTTGGGAGCTCCTATCGTATCACCCATCCCCTAACTTGGGGCTGGTTTTGTTTCTTGGCGTACTATAGGATGTGTCTAGGACTCAGCATCAAGGGATACCAGATACAAGATACAACAGAGCTTTATTATCTGACTGTGAGACATGAACTTGATCAATACACACAACCCATAACACATGGACCCTACTCTGGTTGCACTTTACATTGTTCCTGGACCTCTATCTATCAATACAGATCAAGCTATCACCAGTCCCATACCTCGGGGGTCGTATCCCATCCCCCATCCCATAACTATCTTAATCTTAATCAAACAGTCACCTCTCCCTCAACCCAAAGAGCTAGGCTATTGCTTATTCCTATGTGGACAGTGGCTGTGATGCTGGTTTAGGGTTAGGGGTTTGGGTTGTGATCCATCAACTCTTCTTGAGATAGGTGAAGCATTCAGGGGGTCCTCTTGGGGATGAGCCCAATATGGACCGCCTGACTTGATGGATTGAGGAGAAACTTCAGGTTCTTTGATGTCTGTACTTTGAAAGGGTTCCAATCTCCCAATAACGGCCGGACATTTGGGCGGGAAACCGTCTGGCGCCCAAAATACTGCCAAAGGCACCGTTTAGGTGCACGAAGTGGGTACAGCACACATACCCTGACCGAACAATGTTGGAAAAGCAGCCAAATTCATCCCCATGAGGTGGCCACTTTGGATCGAAAGTATTTGGTCATATTGTACAAGGATTTCAGGAGGGTCAGATCAATCAAACAGTCACCTCTCCCCAACGCGTTCTTTCATTCTTTCCGTGTTGGGGGACTATATGCAGGGGTGGGGCTAGAACATAACTGGTAAATGGGAACAGACTGGGTGAAGTGGTTCTTGAGTTATTGAACTTATACGACGCAAATCGCGCAACGATTGTACACACTTTCCTCTATCAACCCATGCCATCACTTTGGGAGCTCCTATCGTATCAAAAGCCTGTATGACAAGGTTACCAGTGCAGTCCTCCACAACAGCGCCATCGAAAACTGGTTCAGAACAACAATCGGTGTGCGTCAGGGATGCCTACTCTTTCCAACCCTCTTCAACATCTTCCTAGAGCGCATCATGTCAGATGCCCTTGCAGATCACGAATGTACACTCAGCATAGGGGGAAGAGCAATCTCCAACCTTCATTTTGCGGATGACATTGATGGACTGGCTGGAGAGGAACAAGAACTTGAACAACTGGTACAGAGGCTTGACACCACCTCCAGAGCCTATGGAATGGAAATAAGTGCAGAGAAGACCAAAATGATGACCAGCAACACCAATAGCATCAACACGGACATCAAAGACCAAGGCCAATCCCTCAACACAGTGCATAGCTTCAAATATTTAGGAGCCATTGTATCAGACAATGGGTCCCGACAGGAAGTCCTCTCCAGGATCGCACAAACAACTGCTGCCTTGGCGATGAGGTGCTACAGAAGACTTCTGGACATTTCCTATACCCAACACATTACCAACGACGAAGTCCGAAAGACCATCACACAAGCCATTGGACAACTCGATGACCTGCTCACAATGGTAAAAAAACGGAAACTCCGATGGTATGGCCACGTCACCAAATCATCAGGGTTGCAAATACCATCCTGCAAGACACATTGCAAGGAGGTAGAAGAAGAGCGAGACCGAGATAGCGGGGAGGACAACATTCGAGAATGGACTGGTTTGACACAGAGCCAAACAATCAGGGTTGCTGAGGACAAGGAAAGATGGAGTATGCTGGTTAAACGATCATCTGTGGTGCCCTTACAACCTCCGAGTTACGGGATAGGATAGGATAGGATAGATGCAATTAAACAAAAACAAAACATTTATCATCCACAAGCCCTTATGATTTTTAGTTTTAACCTCTCAGATCTAACTGTTAAAAAAGACATCAAAAGTGTGAAAGGAGTTATATATTTCTTCTTTGTGTTCTCCATAACGCCTGGTTTTACAATACAACTATGTCCCCCTAAGCATGTCTTTTACAGCAGGTGCCCTAATCACCACCATTCACTTAGTAAACGATAGGGAGACCTCATAGGTTTGCTATATCTGTCAAAATTACACACACTGCATTTGCAATACAGGAAATGTATTGTTGATGTAGGCAAGTCTTCCTAAATGTTACAGTGAATCTCTCTAAGGTATTTTAACAGATATAATACAGGTAGCCCCAAACACCGAAACTACAGAAGTCACCCTAATGCCGGATTTGTTGTTATATATATATATATATATATATATATATATATATATATATATATATATATATATATATATATGTATCTATATATATATATATATATATATATATATATATATATATATATATATATATATATATATATATATATATATATATATATATATATAGGCTTATACAAGTACCCACAAACCTTATATATATATATATATATATATATATATATATATATATATATATATATATATATATTTTTTTTTTTTTTATTTTTTTTCTTTCAACGGATTAATCTTGCGACATGACATGAGTAGAAACAATTGTATTTATCCCATTTTGATTCTTGTTGATTCTGTACTTGTGCTATTTTGTTGATTTATGTTTATGGTTTAATAGATACAGCTGGTGTGACAACGTAATTTATTGTTATGAGTGAGAGAAGTTGTGAGACGGGAAAACACGCAGATTCACGCATACACGCACGCCACTTCTGAATTACCCCATTTTGTTACAGTCGAACGTCCCTAAAATTCCAGTAACCTGTCTTACCACCTGTCTTACCATTGAACTCCAAGACCTAGCAGACGCAATTGACTTTGATACCGTCTTCTGCTTCTAGAATACTTTTGGATATCTGATTCAAGTTCTGTTCTCACTTTCCTTATTTCTTCAAGCCTCAACGTTTGAACGTTAAAGTTTAACGTGTTTAACGGAACATGTTAGGGCACTTGGCTGCATTGGTTCGGCTCTACCACTGCAGGGTACAATTTCGTCGTCATTTTAAGTGAGTGAAAAAATAGTACTTTTTATTACGTAACTTGATTTTAATTCATTTACAAAATATTCTATTTATTTATCAGGAAATATTTGTTCACTCACATCAAATGATAACAGATTAACGTTATCTAGGTTAATTGGTGATATTCTATCAGAAGGATTTACAACAGGGGTTGCTGTAATCTTGGATGATGAGGCTAATACAGTGTACTGATTTTCATTTTCTGTTTTCCTCATAAATATTGTAACACATCTGGGATCCTTGTCCAATTCAACCCAATCTAAAGTCACCTGTGGAATTACATTAATATTTATCTGCATAGGTCTGTGAGCAATTATGTCGAGTACTATTATAGCTGTACTACCTAGTTGAAAAGGAGGCTGCAGAACTACTCTAACGTTTTTCCAGCAGTATCACACTTATGTCAAAAATACATGGGTTTTTTGTAGGCTTACATTTTGATGTTTTCTCGATTAAGTTAATCTGGCACTAGACTAACTAACAAAGGCCCAGCATTAATAATC
Organism: Oncomelania hupensis; assembly: GCA_036898135.1. Classification (NCBI taxonomy): domain Eukaryota; kingdom Metazoa; phylum Mollusca; class Gastropoda; order Littorinimorpha; family Pomatiopsidae; genus Oncomelania; species Oncomelania hupensis. The sequence goes on along the minus strand of CM072522.1, from coordinate 23,443,783 downwards.
TTCTTAAATTTATCGTCTGGTCCTATGAATGTATAAGGGCTTTGACACTTAAATTTAATAAGGCAATCCGTTTCTGAGTCCACCCGTGTTAAAGACCAGATATTTTCTCGTTTGGTGATAGCATACTTTAAATCAGGATCAAGTAGGCCAGCATTAAAGTCCTTTAGCTGGTCAATAGAAGGTTTGGTTTCTTGTATCAGTACTGTCGGTACTAAGGGGCCAAGGCGAGCCACACTGTACTCATGGATTTCGGCTGTAACCAACACTCTGGAGAGGATTGTGCCCCGCCAGGTCTTTCTTGCCATATGATGAAAAGAACCACTCACTCCATACCGGATCGGTCGTCGCCCGGGCCACCAGGACGGAGGAGATAAGTGTGTTACTGATGGACAACTTAGCAAAATCCGCACGAGAGACAACATCGTCACAGGAACCTCGAATTTCAGGACTTTAACTGCGAAGGGAAAATTAGAACATGCCCACAAGCTGGACCAATATCGATGGAACATTTTAGATATCAGCGAACTGCACTGGAAAGGCCTATGTGAAACAATGACTGACAAAGGGCACAAGCTTTGTTTTAGCGGGAGAGATGACAGGCACGAACACGGTGTTGGATTCTTGGTCCACAAAGACATTCTAGCCATAGTCATGGGTTGCCACCCAGTTTCCAGTAGACTCATTACCATCCGTCTGAGAGCAGCCCCTTTCAACATCACCATCATCCAGGCCTATGCTCCAACATCAGACTATGACGACAGCGAAGTCGAGGATTTCTATGAACATCTACAGGATGTCCTTGACCAAGTGCTGAAGAAGGACAAAGTCATAGTGCATGGCGACTGGAATGCCAAGGTTGGCCAAGATACATACCACAACTGGGGAGACACATGTGGACTTTACTGCAACAACGAGAAAAATGACAGAGGTATGAGACTATTGGAGTTTGCCAGATACAACAATCTGATACTGGCAAACACGCTTGGACCCCACAAGAAATCGAAACGATGGGCCTGGCACAGTCTCAACCAGAGCATCACAACCAGATTGATTACATCATGGTCAAGAAACACTTGAGATCAAGCGTCAACATTGGCAGGACACACACTTTTCCAGGAGCAGACATCGTAAGTGATTACGATCTCGTGATGATGTCTTTCCGGCTCCACTTGAAGAGAGTAAACACAGCAAAGTGCACCAGACTGAAGTTCATCTTTGGCAAACTGCAAGACCCGGAGGTGGCAGAAATATCCCAAACAATTATTGGAGAGAAATTTGCACCACTGCTCATTGTGGGAGCTGGTGAAGTAGATGTGGACACCATGACCACCACCTTCAACTCAACTGTGACACATGCCGACACTGAAATCCTTGGCAAGCACCGCCCAAAGAAGAAACCGTGGATCACACCTGGACTTTTGGACCTGTGTGATAAACGAAGACATTTGAAAAAACAACAACTAAACCTAACTCTAAACTGTATAACCATCACAATTGCAACAACAAGTGCAGTCAAACTCACAATCATGATTACAGTCGCAGTCAGACCCACAATCTTAGTTTGTTTGACTACATGAGAGTTCATTTTACGGACTTTCCTAATAAATCTTGACAATAAACAATCAAAGTAATATATGTATGAGTTCAAGTTGCATCCTGTATACTGCTCTTTCTTAAAAACTCTTTTGAAGTCCCCTTTGCATGCAAATGTGTAAACTTAATTAATTTCATATTGTTCAGTGAAGCCATTATAAATATAAATATCTGGTTCATGAAGTCTGCATTCGAAAAAGATTTGACAGCATTCATCTTCTAACATTTCCAAATGTGGAGTCCATTCATTCATAATACTATCCAAGCTCCTTAATGTGTCCGTTATTTTTATTCATATGTATTTTCTTAAATAGGAAGTTTTAATGGCTCAGTGTCCTCAGAAACTGTCTGTAATTCCTCTTTTACAAAGTTTCTTTGAGGTGTTCTGTGATCACTTCTTTGTCTTAAATAATAGACTGGTAGACATCACTCGGTCAACTTCATAAATACTTAGTGACCACACACCTTTTTTAAACATCATTGGCAATTTTCCCCGGCTGATATAAACATCTTATTTGTGCATTTAGTAAACTTAAATTGGGGTGACCTTTACCTAGCTTGTGATTATTGATCTGTTTAAGTTTAATAGTGTCAGCCGGTTTCAGCCCTGTAGTTTGAGTGTCAGAATTCATTTCTTTAAAAACTCGAGGTAGTCTAGTTACCCATTCTGTATTAGTGGTATCAGTAGACAACTCCTTAGAATACTGATAACTAAACAGTCTCTCTGTTAGTTGGCGATTGAAGTTTTCTAGGAGACCTTGAGATCTATGTAACCCAGGAATTCCTCTTCATATTGTAACATTATGTTTTAATAACAATTGATTGACTGCATTCTTGAATTCTGATCCATCGTCACATTGAATTAGTCTGGGAAATCTAAGAGGGACTCTATAATAAATTGTACTAATGCAAGAGAAACCTCTAATGCGCTATTGGTTGTAAGAGGTTCGGCATCTTTATATCCCGAAGCAAGGTCAATAACAGTTAGTGAGTACTTGAATTTCTTTCTTCGTATTGTATCGTGAGGAATATACAGCAAGTCCATTTGATGAGTGTCATTTGAATTAGCATTTTCTAATGTAGGTCATATTATTATTTTTTTGGGAGGGGGATTGGGTGGGGGAGCGGGGAGATAAATTTGCCAAACCGCTTGTTTAGCTAACCATTATTTAACAGTGTTTTCTGGCAGTCCTGTATTTTCTGTTAGTTTATCGATGGCCGTTTTTCTTTCCAATACCCTGATTCAGAATAATATACATTATTTTTATTTAGTAGATTTTTTAACAAGATAATAAACTACTACCATTTCAAATACAATTAAAATTAATTAGCCAGTCTCTGACATTTTAGGCTTAATGATAGGTGTATAGTAATCAAAAAACACTGGCAGTTTTTATGGAGGTAATGTTGTACCAGTAATAAATAATATTGGTGCAAAGCGTCGTCAACATCTTCGAATGTTTTATCAGCATGACCTTCTTCTGTCATTCTTTTATTAACGAAATCAAGCTGCAATAGTCTGTTTTTCTTGTATTCTGCCTGGTCTAGTGATATTTTTTCCATAGCTAAGTCATGACGTTTAGATTCTTCTTTACGGTCTAGTTTTGAAAACAAATAATTTTATCCTGAAAAGGCTAATGCATTGACAGCAGCAGTCCCAAGAACAATAGCAGCGTCAACCATATTTTAATTATTAAAACACAATTTGTGTTCCTATTAAAAATGAATTATGATGAGTTGCTAACCCAAGAAGCTATTAATGTTACAGCTATGGCCATTGTTACAGCTATGGCCATTGACGGTAATACAGAGAAAAGAGAGAGGTTAACGAGTTTGGTTGCTTCAGGGCAATCAAAATTATATTTAGGTGTTGACTTAACACCTGAACATGCAGTAAGACTCAAACCTGAAGAGATCATTACTTTACATAATAGATACGACAAAGTGCTCAGAGCTCAAATAGTGCAGGGTCTAAAATAGCCTATTGTGACACCCTTCTTAATGTATAGGTGTGTGTGTGTGTGTGTGTGTGTGTGTGTGTGTGTGTGTGTTTATGAGGACAAGACATATTCTGATTCTGAAGGTAATTAATGTCTCAACATCAAAATGGTTATCGTGAGCCTGAGGTCATTTTAGTCAAACATTGACAGTATGATCTTAGATCCACTAATCCACATTATTGAGGCGAAAGCTCTCCGATTAGCATATAAGCAGCTTAAAAGACATTGGGATGGGTTCTTGGTAATGATAAGGCTATGACTCCTTAATAAAGTAATTACACGCCACTCAATATCACAGGCACACAATATGCCCCCGCTTGGTTCATTCACAGAAACGCCTTGGAGCATGTTCATCACACACTGCTGTATGAATCTACTGAGAGAGAGTTTTTAAATGCAGTTGTTGATGTTGTTTGTGTCTATTGCTGGATCAAATTGTTAAGCTTTATAAAGACGACTCTTGCTTTGTGATTGGGTGAACGGGATGCGTGTATACGATTACGCGTTAAACATATTCAAACATCGGGGCTTTATCGACCTGTGGCGTGTAACATCTTTATTTTCCTATTCAAGATATGGTCGTTTTAACACTTTGTCACTGCCACTTTATTTACATTCTGGTAGCAACATTAACTGCCAGGGAAATGTAAGGTGTAAAACTGCAAGAAACGTTCTCACACAGAATATCTTTGAAATTGAACAAAAAGTTCTGGGACATATTAAAAACACATTCTGGAAAGAAATTTACCGTAAAATCTTAATAAAATTGTGGAATACATAAAATTAGGAGTTTTTTGGAGTAGTTCTTATTATGTGTTGTTTTTGCTTGTTTTGTTTTGTTTGGTTTTGTTTTTTTGCATTTTTTGATATTTTTGGAATCCCTTAAATATTACTCTAAGTGTTTTCTTGTGTTAACTTTTAAGCGAGGAGGGATATATATAGTAGAGCGTAATTTAGTGTATATGAAGCTTTATTATCAACTTCATTTATTTCATTTACGCATGTTTCCTCTTTCTTCTTCTTGCTGTAGACTACCACCTTTATCCTAGTGAAGATTCTGTGGATTGTATAGGCTTCGCGTTACGTTAGAGAATATATGCTGCTGGAGATTACTAAGTTGCTGCCCAGGTAAAAGCTTACAGGGAACAGCTCAGTGGGAAGGGTAGTGCAGAGGTTGCGGTTCAAGGAGACGTTTGACGTTTGGACATCGTCCGTGTATTCACCAAAAAGCATACAAACAATAAAACAAAGATTCAAGATTCAAGATTCAAGATTCAAGATAATTTATTGCCAAGTGAATAATACACAAGGAATGCATTCGGTAAAAGCTGCAGCACCACACAAAAGCACATATAAAACATAGAGAACATACTAACAGCAAATCACAATAAAAGGATAAGAAGATAAAGTCATGAAACGAATGAACTGTACAAAAGGGCAAATATATATTTGCTAGTCAACACACACACACACACACACACACACGCGCGCGCACACACACACATACACACACCAACACAAGCGCACATTGCTGACTCCCAGCCATCCAGTTTTCACTCTCCATCCATTCGGTCTCGTGTTACTGTAACATTAGCGCGCCTACGTGCAGCAAGTAGGCCTACTTGTACGAAACGAGCGACAAAGTTACTGGCTCTCGCCAACACGTTATGGCGACGACATGTGGTTAGGCAATGGGCAGAGAACTGGATATATACAATAAATTTGATAAACTGTGTTTATGAAGGAGAAGGACTACACTGTTGAATGCACTGACATTGGATACACTGACATTGGATACAGGGAAGAAAGAAGAGACGGCTTAGCATAGGAGGTAAGAGAATAGTATGTTCAGCATGTGGAAATCCATGTTTAGCCTAGAGCAGAAGGGGGAGCTTTTCTGCAGAAAGCACGAGTCCCGTTTGACACAAGCCGCAGCATCCGTCACCCGCAACGACAACACCTCAGAGCATGCACACCAAACAAAAAATAATATAATATGTCATAATCACAGCTTTAAAAACTACAGAGTCACAGTAGCAGATATTGCCAAAAACCACTGTACACAAATATCACAAATACAACACATCAGTTATATCACAAACACTGCACCATCCGCATAAAAGGAGTAACAAAGTGTTCTTTATAAGATATGCATAATAGAAACCACTGATAAAACAACAGGAGACACCAATAAAGCCTAATTCAACAGAAACAACTAGAAAAAAAAAAAAAGTCTAACAACCCATTAAATGAAGTTCCACATTGGTGATGGCTCTAATATTAACTGCCTAATCACCATTGTACACAGGGGAGAGTATGGCACAAAGAGTTTCCAAGGGTGACACTAGTATACAAGTCTAGTATTCATGCTTATATGCAGATTACCCAACAGTGGACAGTGTATGGGGGGGGGGAGGGGGAGGTGTAAGGGTAGAATATAGAAGTTATATACCATTCACACACACACACACTCATCCGTATTGTCTACGTTGTGGGGTGTTTAAGTATTAATGTATGTGCATACACACACACTCGCCTACATGCCCCCCACCAACACACTGGGGCGATCAGCCCATCTCAAGATTAAGCAGTTTAACTGCTTGTGGGAAAAAACTATTGAGGGATCTTGATGTGGTGCATCGAGGCATTCTTAATCTACGCCCAGAAGGAAGCAGCTGGAAGAGCTGGCTGGCTGGGTGGAGTTTGTCTTTATATATATTCTGAGCTCTGCGGTTGGCTCGGAGCAGATACATTGATTCAATTGATGGGAGAACGCTCCCAACGACTTTTGATGCCTGTCGTACAACACGGTCAAGTCTGTCCCTGTCCTGACTGCTCGCACTAGAGTGCCATACCACGACCGAGAAAGTGAGAACGCTCTCTACTATGGACCGGTAGAACAGTGACAGAATATTCTGACTGACTCTGAACTTTTTGAGCTGACGGAGGAAATACAACCTTTGGTGGGCTTTCTTAATGGCACCAGAAATGTGTGCCTCCCACCGGAGGTCAGCTGAAATTGTAGTACCTAAAAACCTGAAACTTTCAACTTGTTCGACCGCTTCTCCATTAATGAGGAGATGATGGATAGGAGTTTTCTTCTTCCGAAAGTCAACGATAATTTCTTTTGTTTTTGAGACATTCAGCTCCAGATTATTATTGCTACACCAGCCAACAAGATCATCCACTGCATCACGATATGCTGTTTCATCGGCATCCGAGATCAAACCCTCAACAGTGGTGTCATCTGAGAATTTCAGGATGTGTACTGACGTATGCTTTGACACACAGTCATTTGTGAACAGGGTGAATAGCAGCGGGGACAGCACGCAACCTTGAGGCGCACCAGTATTGAGAATGATCTGACTGGAAAGAATGTCACCTACTCTGACTGACTGCGGACGCTCCAGCAGAAAGTCGAGGACCCAACGACAAACCGGCAACCCCAAACCCATGTCTACTAGCTTACTGTATAGCTTATGGGGAATAATAGTATTGAAGGCGGATGAATAGTCTACAAACAGAATCCTAGCGTAAGTCTTGGGATGGTCAAGATGCTGAAGGATGTAGTGCAGTGCCAGTGCAACTGCATCGTCAACAGACCTATTTCTGCGATACGCAAACTGGTGTGGATCCATCTGATCTTGAGTGACCGACTGCATATATTTTAGCACCAGGCGCTCCATCACCTTCATCACAACTGATGTGAGAGCGACTGGGCGAAAGTCATTTAACCCTGAGATGATAGCTTTCTTAGGGACAGGGACAATGGTGGAAGTTTTAAAGCACCGTGGGACAGTGCACTGCTGAAGTGACTGATTAAAAATATCTGTAAACACAGGAGCTAATTGGTCTGCACATGTCTTGAGCACTGCAGGGGACACCCCATCCGGGCCCGCCGCCTTCCTGATGTTTTGCTTTTTAAACAAGGCCCTAACTTCTGCTTCTTCAATTACAAAACAAGCCTCCTCAGCAGGATCAAGTGGGGGCAGGACAGGCGGGGGCATCCCATTCTGCCTGTCAAAGCGCCCATAAAAGTGGTTCAGCTGATCAGGGAGGGTGGGATCAGGGGCAGGGTTGGTAGACTTCTTCTCTTTATACTGAGTGGCCTTCTGAAGACCCTGCCAGACTGTTCTAGGATTATTTGAGGAAAATTCATCCTCAAGCTTACGCCCATACTCAGCTTTCGCCTTGCGAACAGTTTTCTTTAAATCATACTTGGCCGCCTTGAAACGGTCAGCATCCCCACTCCCAAAGGCAGCCTGTTTGGCAAGCAACTTGCCCTTAACCTCCCTAGTAAACCATGGTTTGTCATTAGGATACACTTTGAATGTTCTGGTAGGTATACAGTTGTCAGTGCAGAAACTTATATATGAGGTGACAGTGTCAGTATATTCATCAAGAGTTGGGCAGGCATTTTTGAAAATGTCCCAGTCTGTGCAATCCAGACAGCCCTGCAGGGCAGTGGCTGAATCACAGGACCATTTCTTAACCCGTTTTACAATGGGCTTAGCAGTTTTAAGTTTTTGTTTATAGGTTGGTATGAGGAGAATAACTATGTGGTCTGACTCCCCTAGGTTAGGTCTAGCAACAGCTCGGTATGATTTTGGAAAAGCAGTGTAGCATTGATCCAGAATGTTATTATGGCGAGTGGGAATGTCAACCTGTGGGTGATACCCAGGGTGTGCTTTTCTCAGGTTGATATGATTGAAATCACCAGAAATAATTATGGAACTATTGGGGAAAGTGGTTTCGGTACTATGGACAACATCAGATAATTGAGACAAAATATGTGATGAATTGGCACTTGGGTCAACATACACACCGATTAAAACAACAGAGGCAAATTCACGAGGTGAATAAAAAGGTCTACAATTAATAACAAGAGTCTCAACTTCAGGACTGCACGACGTGGAGACGACGTGACTGTCGACGCACCATCTGTTGTTGATCAAAAATAAAACTCCACCGCCGCCCTCTTTTCCCGACAGGTCAGGGGATCTGTCCGCCCTGAACGTAGTAAAGCCTGGAGGGGTGACATCGCGATCGGGCGTGATAGGTTGCAGCCATGTTTCCGTCAGACAGACAACAGAAGCGTCGCGGTACTTACGTTTCGTCGTCATCAACAGCAGAAATTCATCTTTCTTGTTGTTCAACGAACGCACGTTCGAAAGTACGATTGCAGGCAGGGGTGGGCGAGCACAACGACGGCGAAATCTAACAAGGACGCCGCTACGCCTACCACGTTTGCGAGTGGAGCGTGACATGCAGGACTGCGCCGAACTGCTGGTATCATGGCGGTCTGGCGAAGGGTCGACAGCAGCAGCAGAAAGATCGTGTTTAATCCACTCTGGAGAAATATCAGGAAGACCCAATGCACGGAGATTCAGCAGCACTTCACGTTCATACTTCAGGAAGCGTTCATCCGATCCACACACAAGGACAACGACGAATAACAACAGAAATAGCCGCCAGCATACCTTGTCGCCATAGTTCGGCGCCATCTTGTTTGTCATCACAAACACAATTTCTTCGGGCCACCAGCCCCTAGAAAATATGGCTGGTCACGAGGTTGACAAAAGTGTTGTACCTGATCTCTCAAAAATTACAATGGCGTTTACTTTCGTTAGGTTATTACATCACATCAGCTCAAGTGTATCTGCTCATAAAATTCAGTTCGTATTTTTAGTGCATGAAAAATAAATAGTCCTAATCTCCATACATGAAACTTTGATTCGCTCTGTAGAATATGTATATACGAATGTACAGGAAAAGTTAAATATTTTTCTCTAAGGTCACTATACAGAATACATTCGGTTACAAAATGATTTTCATTTTCCAATACGTTGCAACATGGTCACAATCCATTTCCTTCAATTTCATTGAAGGTTACCCTAAAAAATAAAGCTTTCAAAGGTAGAACTCCCAGTCGGAGCTTAATTAAGCAGTCTCTAAAGCATTTGATATGCATAAAATCAATATAGGCTTCTGTCTGAAAATCTCTAAATGTTCTATAATACTGATACGTATCTTTTCTCAGTACAGAACTGCGCTTCAAGGGGAGAGGTAGTGAAAGGGGGGGGGGGGGCAGTGGTTGTGAGGTGGGGGAGTGGAGGTTGGTGTATAAAATCCGGGATTTGAACCCTTCCAAGATAGGGCTGAGGACAACCTCAGCTGGAAGGGCATTCCACTCAAATATGGCACGAGGAAAAAAGGTCTTTTGGCGGTACAGTCTTCTGCACGAGGGTAGCTGGTAACGGGCTGGGTGCGACTTTCGGGTGGATCTGTTTGGGGTACTCCGGTATGGTTTCTTGGCGGAATTGATAGATAATATGCCGTTGTGGTATTTGTAGAAGGTGCAGAGGCGGGCTTTGCGGAGTCGATCTTGAAGTGAGGGCCACTGGAGATATTCGAGCATCCAGCAAGCTGCTTTGCGCTGCACTGCTTGAATGTTTTCTATGTCCTTCTATGTGTGTGGATCCCATACTGGGCTGGCATATTCCAGAGTAGGACGGACCAGTAAGAGATAAATAAATAAACTAAACTTTAGATTGCAAACCTCTTTTCAAATATTTCAAATATAAAATTGGTTAAAAATACTAGATGCGCAACAAAGAAAATATCGGATTTCAAAATGGCATCCGCATTGTGTAATTCACTTGAACTGCACTAGCACCTCAAGAAATAGGCATATATGAATCAATACTGAAAATAAGAAAATCAAGACAATCAAAATGAAAATAATAAATCGAATTCAAAAGACGCAGAACGCAAGTCGATCAATTCGTTCACAATAAATCCAACAATACATCAATATACCAAATAAGATAAACATACATACATACCAGTCAGTGTGACTCAGGCCAAAGAATGTATACTATAGGCTACGACAATGAAATCAAACATGGCTACCTAATATACTCAGTCAGATTTACAATTACACCAAAGGATATATAAAGTTAGGCTAGGCTACTGCTGCTGCTGCTGCTGCAAAGGTCAGGGTAGACGTTACAAACAGCGGGTGTTTCATTATATATATATATATAAAATAAAAAAATAAAAATGTATTTGTGTGCAACATTCGGGCAAGCGGCCAAAGTTATTTCCCCTCATATTTCTGAGATAAATATATAAACTAAACTTAAGATTGCAAATCTAGCTCGAAAATATGAGGGGGAAAAAACTTTGGATGGATTGCCCGAATGTTGCGCCCAGAGTTGTCCTATGTTGGCCGGATATTCTTCGCAAACGAACACAGTTTCTTGCCTATAATTTCTGCTCTGTCATCTCACCAGTTACAATCCTGGCTAGCTCCGCTAGTTCGGCCTTGCACTGCCGTGCAACCACCACCCTCCTTTCCCAAAGAAAAGCTTGCAGCTGTGGGTAGCTTTGATAGTGTTCTCAGGCGACATGTTCTGATGATGTCCACCTGGATAATTCTAGGTAACTCAAAACAAAACAAAAAACCAGGTTACCTCCCATTTCCGAATAAAGCCTATTTGAATGTTTCAATTTTGAATTAATTTATAATCTTGAATTTATAATCTTGAATCAAAGTTAAATTGTTAAACTCAACTGTTTTGGATAGTTAATTTGCATTTAGATTTTCTAATAGAATATTTTGGGAATCGGGTCCCAAATTGTGATCTTGAATTTAAAAAAAAACTCTGTTAAAGTTTTTTTAATTTTTTTTCTGGACGAAAGTTAATTATTTGTAAATAAAGCATCTATTTATCGTCCATTATTTCATTTATTTTGATGAGAAATTCCTAGTTATAAAAGATTGGCTAAAAATGTAAAAATCTTTCATGCAGAATGTTTATTCCGTTTATCAATTGTTTGGTCATTAGATAATTATATTAGCGGATTGCGGAACACTTCACTTTGTACAGCAAACATTACTTTTGGATTTTGATTAAATTCCAGTGTCTTTAAATCTTTCTGTATTTTTTAAAATAGTTAATAACAGTTTTATATTCTTATTCTAGAAACATACTATTTTTTGTGTGTTTCTTTACAGGGCTCACTTCCTATAGATAGTTTAATTAAATTATACTCAAGCCCTTGAGGTTGATGATCATGAAGATGACTATGAAGATGAAGATGATAATGAAACGAAATGAAAATCGTCGTTTGAAGTTGATTTCTACCTTCTGACTTTGATGAACCAGAACCCTTCCTCAGTGTCTGTTAAGTCAGGGTGCGGATGAGGGGGAAAAAAAAGGGAGTGGAGAGGGCACCCCCCCCCCCCCCAAAAAAAAAAAAAAAAAAAATTGAAAGAAAAAGTTCAATTACAGCTTTTGACAATTTTGTCACAGCTCAGTAGTTTGACCATCCCGAAACTAGCCTCCCCCCTCCCCCCCCCCCCTTTCTCCCTCTGGTCTGACCGTGGTCTGTAACTAAACTACCTTTCTCTCACACACATTCCGCAACACACACGAGAGAGAGAGAGAGAGAGAGAGAGAGAGAGAGAGAGAGAGAGAGAGAGAGAGAGAGAGAGAGAGAGAGAGAAAACAAGATCACGACGCTTTAATTTTTTTTTAATTATTTCATGTAAAGAACCATAACATTAAGATAAAAATAACTCCGCGACCTATATTTCTACTAAAAGATCACGTAACAAACAACGTAATAGTAGCAAATGACGTCACATAAGTTCCACTGTTAATCAATCACACAGGTTGTAATCTGATCTAACACAAATATAAAACGCATACATAAAAAAAAAATTACAAAATTTGTATTGTTAAAAAAGAAACCCAAAAGATGATGTTGCTTGACAAATTTCATATTGGAATAAATTAATAATGCGATATGTATATTAATCGACATCATGAACTGTAACAGCTTTCTTTTTAAAAATCCCCATTTCTGGTTTATTGAATTATTTATTACATAAAGCTTCTTTCCCCTAAAAAGTTGGTTAAAAATGTCATTCTTGCAACTTTCTGTCAATACATTTCTATCTATAATTCCCCAAGGTTCAGTTTTCCAACATTTCTTTCTAAGACTATCACGTTTGATGAAGAAGAAAATTCAAGAAATCCAGTAAATAAAACGATTACCCATTGTGATATTACACATTATTAGACTGAATATGAATTATATACTTCCCAATGGCTGTTGATTTTTAAACTTTGTAGAAATGTAAATCTGTAAATTGCATTCGTACTAAATGAAACAGCATTAACTACCACTTTAGGAATGTCAGGCAACGATCATTGATTAAACAACACAATCATTGATCAATCATTATAATACACAAACAGGACTACATTTATTAAACCATATACAATGTTTGTACAATGAGAAGAAACCAGAAATACAGACATTCAAAAGAAAGGGGGAGATGAAAGAGTATTCGTTGCATAAAGTCACATGATTTCAATTAGAATAATGAAAAGAGGCGACAAATATCGATAATGGAATACAAAATTTAGAAGCTTTCCTTGTTTGTAGTTCGTTAGTTAAGCAATAAATATAAATTGCTGAAACAGAAGAGGTGTAATGGCAATCCCTTATACTATGCCCAATGCGACAGCATGCACTATATACAGTTGAACAGTGAACACACGTATTTTAGTAACGTTTTTTTAAAATTATTTAAATACATTAATTTACCTCTCCACCTTAAAAGTTCAGACAAAGTTTTCAGAAAATCAATATCCCTATTCCAAGTTTCAAGCGTCTCGGTCCTTTGTAAAACTATTTACATCATCCTTTTCCCAAGTTTCAGTAAACGAATGCGTACTATTTTATTCCATTACAGACTTATTGTAAATCGTTGTTTGCAAATCAATATGAGAATTCTCAATTTGCCCCAAGAAAAACACCAGCGAATAACCTTATTTATACAACAGGGAATAATGTGGTTTTTAATGGCATGATTGCATACAAGTTTGGGAAGAGTAATAAACATGATTTATGGTAGAAAGGAATCGTTTAAACGTAGACAAAGGCAAAACGCGGGGTAGTCGCAAAGTTCAAATGATGCAAACAATATTAAAACTGTTTTACATTAGAAGGTTGCACACTGTAAATAAAGTAATACACAGATATGACTGGACATGTTTGGAACATATCTTACTGGTCTAAGTAAAAGTTATTCATCTTGTAGTTCGTATCAATGACCTTTCATATGCATATGCTGTAACTTATAATATTATAAATAGCATATCCTCTATACATGATTATGAATAGAAAGAAGGATCCAAAAGGTTTCATTTAGTCACCGTAAGAAATAATTTTACTTTCTGAATAGTTTTGACTTTCCGTAACATAAAAGTATGCCTATTTAGTAAAATAAACTTATGTCTTAGTTATTCTCTGGGGGTTAATATAGCCTATGAGACATAAAAGACTTCGAAATGTTAGGTCAAAATAACATTGCAAAATGGAGTCCAAGAACAGGTACATAGGTACAGGAATAAATAGTTGCAAAGACAAATATAAATAGCAACATGAACTGTACAGGGTTACAAATAAAATGATTATCGCCACAGAAGGTACAAACAAAAGGACTACAGTCACAGTGATAAAAATATTGTCCAGGTGCAGAAAAAAACAAATATAAACAAAGAAGCAATGCATACTATGTAAGAATACCTTTAAAAAAAAGCATACCCTTCGTAAAGTTTGCCGTAAGTATAGTACAAGCAGACAAGCTCCTACAACTTGGATTGAGTTAATTGAGCAAAAAGGGTTATAAATTGCACCTAATAGAACAAACTCACATCTCACGCAGACGTATTTAACGAACGCAGTGGAAAATTCTACCTGAATACACAGGAACGGCTGTAAAACAACCACAAAAGCCACAAACAAATAACAAGATCAACACTGTTAACGAAAGACACACGATTTAAAGATGAAACGCGACTGAAAAAGGTACAGTTAGAGAACATGATGATGAGGATACGATAGACTTGCAACCAGAAATCTTTTCATATTCTATTTATATTACTTTGATACATCCCATCTTTCTGACTCAAGGCTGTGAAACCAATTCCAGCACGAAAAGAAGATGAAATAAAGGTCCTATCCTATCCTATCCTATCCTGTCCCATAACCCGAAGGTCGTAGGGGCACCACAGATGATCGCTTAACCAGCATACTCCATCTTTCTCTGTCCTCAGCAGCCCTCATGGCTTCGCTCAGTGTCAAACCAGTCCATTCTCGAATGTTGTCCTCCCACCTCTTTTTCGGTCTCCCCCTTCTTCTACCTCCTTGCACTGTGCCTGTGAGAAATAAAGGTTAACAACGAAATATGGGACAATAGTTAAGCATTATGGGTGGTTAACAATGAAATATGGGACAATAGTTAACCATTCATATTCTATCCTATCCCGTAACTCGGAGGTCGTAGGGGCACCACAGATGATCGTTTAACCAGCGTGCTCCATCTAACCATTATGGGTGGTTAAAACTACGAAAGCCTTCACAACTTAACAGAAAGTAAACATAAAAAGAAGGTACAAAATGTGCAACAGTGAAAGATGGTATATATTAAAGTAATACAGATAGAATATGAAAATTTGAGAAACCATTACAGGTGTTAGATGCGAAGACACAGCACAAGACTTTGCAAAGCACGACACTCAAAAGCATACATTCTTCTGTATCATGTATCTCGTACCGGTAACATTTTCCAAGAACAACGCTTTGCCTTAATGGTTTAAAACAAGAAAAGAGACAAACGTTCTAGGTCATCATTAAAGACAAAGTATTTACATATAATCCTATCCTATCCTGCAACTCAGAAGTCGTTTGGGACACCACATATATCGTTTAACCAGCGTACTCCATCTTTCTCTGTCCTCAGCAACCCTCATGGCTTCGTTCAGTGTCAAGCCAGTCCATTCTCGAATGTTGTCCTCCCACCTCTTTTTCTGTCTCCCTCTTCTTCTGCCTCCTTGCACCGTGCATTGCAGGATGGTCTTCGCAAGGCCTGATGTTCTGTTGACGTGGCCATACCATTGGAGTTTCCGTTTTTTTAATCACTTTGAGCATGTCATCGTGTTGTCCAATGGCTTGTGTGATGGTCTGTTGGACTTTGTCATTGGTGAAGGAAATGCCCAGAAGTCTTCTGTAGCACCTCATCTCCATGCTTTGTATTCTTCGTTGTTTGTCTGCCGTGAGAGTCCATGTTTCGCAAGCGCATAGGAAGATGGAGATGACAAGGGAGCGCAGCAGTCTTACCTTGGAGTGTAGACTGATCGTCCTGTCTTTCCAAATGAGCTTCAACCTTGTCAGGGCAGCAGTTGTTTGTGCGATCCTGGAGAGGACTTCCTGTCGGGGACTTATTGTTATATATAATATTTCTTGAAAAATTATAAATAATATTTCTTGATTATTATACTGATCACTTGTACATTTCCTTTTGACAAGATACAATGTATTGTATTGTGTAATAAAACAAATCCTGACAACGATATCATCACAAGTACAAGAGAAAACAAGAATCTCATAGGTTCAGACTTATAGAATTTGGATTGATTATTCTACTGATGCAAATCGGGTTTTATTCTACAAGCTACAAATATTTTGTCTTATTGACAATGGTAACATCACTATCACAAAGCAAACAATTGCTATTTAGGTCCTGAATATATGGTGAAGTGAGTCAAAATTATCTGGAGAAAAATGCAAGCTTCATACTTGGATAAAATGATAGGAGTGGTGAAGTCGTGATTTTAACATATTTTCCAATGACTAGTAGTTAAAATTACCCTGTTTGATAAGAGACAAACATTTGTTCCATACAATGGAAAGAGTTCATGTTTAATATTTTAACATAATTATAATAATTGATTTTGCGGTATGGATTTTTGTGAACAACCAGTGTCACCATCATGGTCCAGCATGGATTGCGTTTCGCAGTAATATTTAGCAGCTATAACATTCACAGTGCGTTCAAACATAATTTGTGCACATGCTATTAATAATTAAGTATTTGTGCATTTACTCCTTATTTGCAATAATAACGACTCATTAACTCTTCTATTGTTTAAATAGTTAGAACTGTGAAATATTTCCTGCAATAAAATAAAATTAAAGTCTACATACTTGCGGGTACTGAATATCTTCCATTGTATTATGTCTTACTGTAATCAATGAGCAACTAGGCAGCAACACATCATGGTTTCTACAATTTTCATTAACACCTGCTTCTAATTTTTCTTAACATTACTGCCTTTAGGTATCAATTATTTATATATACTTAGAGGTCCAACCGAGTCATATTAACCTCTCCAATCTTCATAAATGTCTGCCTCTGATTTTTTTCATTTTTTTAAATAAACATTTTTGCCTTAATTAATGTGTAAGCCGTGTGTAAAATGTTCAGCTCTGTGTGTGGGATAGTTTCAGAAACCTTTGCTTTCTGAGAAACATGAAAGCTATTTTATCAATATGATAAAAAGATATACTACTGCCCTTCCTCAGTGTGGTCAAAGTCTTAGTGCAATCTGATAAATGTCTTAGCGAGATTCTGCAAAACATTTCTTTGTTATGGAAAAGAATTCGCTATCACAACAATAAAAATTCAAAATGCCTTGGGATCGTATGTTATAGAATTCACTTCAATAACAATCCCCATGTTAATCTCCAAACTAAAATTGGTATTTAAGATTCCAGTTAAAAACAAATGCGTCTCATACTATGGATCCTGCACTCAGCATGGAATGGTTCTACGGATGACTAGTTCAGCAATCTAACAACGACCCTATCCTATATATTTCAAAACAACTCAAAGTAGTAGGCCATCAATATAAAATAAAATTCAGAAATTATTTCTTTAAAAGATTTCAAACAGCCAATAACATTAATTAGTATAACATTAATTAGTATTGAAAGTTCAACTGCCGTGAAACAATGGGACAAAAAGAGGGTAATCATGTCAAGTTTGATGGCCAGTATAGGTTGTTGTAATCTCTAAAACATTTGTCAACTCGATGCAAATACATGTTTTTGAAGATAAACTTAGCTGAAAAACTAATTCAACCCTTACCGCAAACATCAAATTTAAATTATTAATCAGTTTTAAATAAGAAATTCAAACATTAGAACATCAAATACCTAAAACTAAATGTATAACGCTTGACAGAAAACGTACAAGATAAATTTGTGCTTCAGTCCGAACTACTTAAACTTACAAGAAACACTTTTACATTGTGGCGTTGAAAATAAGTCTACTAACCAAAAAGACTTTAACATTGTGGCATTGAAAATCAAACTACTAACCCAAAAGACTTTCATTGACTAAAATGTTTACTGTTAACTACAGAAAACACCTACAAGAAAATAATGAAATAGATAAATTTGTAATCGCTGCATGAATGACATCACAAAGGGCTCTGTGACGTAGAAAGGACTGGTAGAAAAAACGTTCGTTGAAATCACAACCGAGTGTATTTGCAAAGGGAAATCTCCTGAAACAACAAAAGGCATCGCTTGTATCTTAGGGCTACAACACACACAACAGGATATCACGTCACAGCTTACAAAAACAGCAAAAGAACAAATGACGACACCGTCAGGCAATGACGTTCCAGTGTTTGTACGTTGCTTTAAGGAACACACAGAGGCAACTTGATAAGAAAAGAACTATACATGCTTCATTCTGAAAAGAAACGGGTCTTGGAAAAAGGAACACATTGTTCAATGATGTCAGTACAACGTCACAGGAAATGCACACCAAGAAAATTGGTTAAAAAGAACACTGAGAATGATGACGTCACAAAGCTAGGAAAAGGCAGGAAAACCGACAATGTAAATTTACGAAGAAAATCGTCGCGAATGAAAAGATAGAGGGCGTCATTGTTTATAACATGTGATTTAATCAATTATAAACAGACACACACACACACATACACACGAATGACATCGGAGGTGATTTACATTTCTGATGTCTCTTTTAAAACATGCTCCCTTGTTCCTGGGACTGAATGACTCGGCTCATTAAAGACACTGGAGCAATTTAAGGTATATGAAATTTTAAAAAAAATGTATTATTACCTTCTTCTCTATCTAAATTACCGAAAGGAGCAAATGCAAAGAGGCAATGACATAGCTAAGTAACTACTATCATTTTTGTGATGCAATATGGTATAACGGATACACAAAAAAGTCGGTTATGACACAAAAGGAGATATCAGTTATACACTGAATGAAGCGAACTTTTGACAAAGCTCTAAAACACACAGAGCATGTAATAGTACTGATTTAAAATATTAATAAAATAACAAGAAAACAAGAAAAAAACCAACGTATCACACATTTAACACACATGTCTACAGAAACTAGCAATAATTTACAAAATTGCACAAAGCACAATCATTAGTCTGCCACAGGTTCAAAAGGTCCCACATAGAAACAAAACCATCACATAACTCTTTCCTGCATGTATTTTTGCATAAGGTCACACAATAATGACACAAGCCAACTGGTAAATGGAAAGACCGCTTGCGAAATATAGCAAGAAAACAAGCACAAATGTCTATGAAAACATTACAGACACACACAAGACGACGATGATCAGGCTGCTACTTAGCACAGAGGAGAACGTTCAGTATTTTCTTGCAATATTTGCTGGCGAAGAATGAATGCTAGCTGAACCCGGAACAAGGGAGAAGTTTGCCTCCTATTCATAACTACATCCACTTACGATGCACTGAAATAACCATGGTGGCAACAGTAACATAACCAGTGCTTTGGGACATTTTCAAAGTTGGTCGTAATCTGGATTTGAACTCAAAACAAAGTATATGAAAATCAAGAATACCGCTGTCAGTGTTCGAAAGCTACACTGTAAAAATGTTATCATCATATTTCAATCATACTATTTAGTTTTCACATTTTTTAATGTTTGTTTTTCTTATACTACAAATATAAAAGAATCCGAGTCTCAATTCAAGATAAATGTACATGAATTTTAACCTGGAAATGATCTCCCCCCCCCCCCATCATGTCTACTCCAGATTCTACGATAATGAGATAGTTATATTTAAATAGATTTTAAAACAATGTGTAAGGAATTTAAATACATTTCTCTTAAGGAAAGAACTGAACTGTACACAGGCAGATACTGGCGATTATACTATCTAAGCTGTAGACTTAGTCTAGGAATACAAACTCCAATTTTATGCCTGCACTAAATTCTAGTTCACATCAGTCGGCATAAAAGCACTCAAGAAGCAAGTAGGATGGTTTACGAAAGCAACTCTGTAAGGCTCTACATTTTTGGGGGGAGAGATAAATAGTTTAGTTTTCAACCAATCATTAAATACAGGGCTCTTAAAGAAACAACCTACACATCTCAGTACTAAGCAACAGCCTTAAAGACAATGACAGTCACATCAGACTGTGGTATGTCAGACTAGCCTAGAATATAAATGTAGTTTAGTATCGCCGTTGCAGAAAACAACCCGTCGGAAGCCAGGCATTTTATTGATTTTGATTTCACAGTACACATTAGTACAATGGAACAACAGTATCTAACGATGCAACATAGGTACCATAACACATTTACCAATAATAATAATAATAATAATAATAATAATAATAATAATAATAATAATAATAATAATAATAATAATTATAACAAGTAATAATTGTAATAAATGTAAACTTTGTTCAACTGGCACAAGTTTTAATTAACTACAATATAAATTAACATGGTCAAATGGTTGGGTAAAAATCACAGTTACAAGGTCAAAGAACTAAATAAAAACAAGCCGATAGAGCAAACATACTACTTTATTTACTAAACAAACAGTATTACTATACTAGTACTTATCACTGAATCGCAGATTCAAACTATGAATCCTAATGAAGCAAACACATTTTATTGCAACAATACAACATTAAAGAGGGAAAAAATGCCCCACAATATATTGAATGAAACAACAACTATGAATTTAAAGTACATGCTCCTTTTTAATAACATACAATTAAACAATAGAAGGCATTTAAAAACAGGGTAATTTGTTAAACAAGACAAAAACTGATTTTAAGAAAATTAAAATTCAATGATAAAACATCAGAATTGGGAACCAAAATGAATAAAAATAATAAAATTATTAAATAGATATTGGCATCAAACATATCCAAATGGATAAATGGCCAAAAAGTGAACTCAAATGTTAAATCTAATCTAATGATAATCTTCACCTAGATAAAACGTCTAATATCACAACATTGGGGTGGCCTCGTGGCGCAGTGGATAAGTCGCCGGTTTCCTATGCCGAAGGTCGCGGGTTCGATTCCCGCAAGGGGCGAACGTATGTGACTTAGGTACGAGACTATTGAGGTCACCGAGGGTTTTCTCCGGGCACTCCGGTTTCCTCCCTCCCTTCAATAATGGTACAGGATGCAGTAAATATAACAATTTCAAAAATAAAAATTCGATTTTCTTCCGTCTTCTAATAGCGATCTCCCTGCCTTTACACCACCTGTTTGAGTGATGTATGTGTATTTGGTGTGTGTGAGGGTAAATGAGACAGGTGAGCGTGTATGTTGGTATAGATCGCCGCGCTTTGAGCCTCGGGGAAAGGCGCGTACATAGCATCCTGTATTATTATTATTAACATGCTCTTGTGCTCCCACACAAATGCCAGATTTTGCATTTGAACTTAATTTTATATTTAACCCCAGAGAAGATACTACTTTTATATTTAACCCCAGAGAAGATACTGCAGTTGACAAAACCCTTTAACACAAAAACTCCTTATGAAACAATTTTCTGAAAATTTTATAAAAATAACATGAACAAAACTGTTGATAGTTTCTGAGACAAAAAAAAAAAAAAAAAAAAAAAAAAAAAAAAATATATATATATATATATATATATATAAAAGTTAAACCCACAAATATATAAGAGTCGATAAATAAATATTATTATGACAGTAAAATTCCATGAATCCCACATCATCCCTCTTCTTTTATATTTTACTTGTAAATATTATTCTTTCATGTTTGTACTATGTCTTTGCAAAGTGTATTAGTATTTTGTTTTTGCTTCACTTCTTTTCGTATGTATTTTGATTTTAACGTTAAGTATAAATGTGTGAGAACTGCGCTTTGAACTGATGTAATTAGGAAAAAGCGCTATATAAATATCCATATTATTATTATAATTATCATCATTATACACATTCTGTACAACATTGTACAACAAACACTGTCAAACACAAGATAATGTGGAAACTGCGCAAAACTGACCAATTCTACCTATATTTTTTTCCAACATATTCATAGTTCCCATTTTGAATTGTAGAGTCACTATTTAATAATAATAATAATAATAATAATAATAATAATAATAATAATAATAATAATAATAAAGTATGAAAAAAGATATCTCAAATTTATTAAACCGTTTTGCAATAACAAACAAATGCTCCAATCTTGACTGAAGTTTAAAACTGGGAACACAAAGTCTGCAAAAGTGATTCCTTTACAAACCTTGAAATGTGGAATGTAAAAGTTAATTTAGTCCAAAAAGCTTACAATTAATATAACATGAACACACACTCTTCTTTAACACACATATGACTTATGAGCCTGTTAATCCCATTCAAAAACGGTATTATAAACCTAAGAAAAAGAGAAAGATAGCTTCCTATAGAAGACAAATCAAGAGAATAAATATCACACGAAGACACCCATATTTTTAGAACTCACTGAAGCACAATACTTCCTCTTCTTGATCAACATCCCAAAGAATTTTTTTTAAATTAACAAATCCAAAAACACAAACTAGACTGCCCAGTTTGCATAGGTTATGAAGATTCCTTTACTCAATGGGGAAAATGCAGAATTAAATACTTAAGTAAACTTAGTCCACTGTGTAGAGTGACAAGAACTGTGCTGATAAAAAAATGGCATCTCACAACTTTTGGAAGAATCGTTTTTAGAAATAGTGCTTTGTAACGTTTTGCCCATGTGCACAAACAAGACAACATTGATTGTGACATTGCTGAACATCTAAATGTCCCCTTCATTGACAATTGTCATATCTGTCTTGTCAACCCTGGGGCATACATACTCTTAGTAAATACAAAAAGGCATTGTTTGCATGAGACCAAGTCCCATGAGTCACGGTAATGGATTTCAATTGCATAAATCGTTTTGGAATTTGATAGATCATTCAAAATCACTCACTGCTAGTTAAATATGCATTTCAACTCACAGCCAAACTACTCCACTTCCTACGAGATTTGAAAACTAGAGACGGACAATAGTGAAGCCCATAGTAGGAAATATATAAATTAAACACAGTACCAGAAATGGAAAGATCAAACACACAGGAACTAAAAGGGTCGAACTCAATCACAGATAACAAACCTATAAGTAACTTCCTCAATGATCACCCTACATACACAGTCACAAGAACACAATACCTGATTGGTTTCTGCATTAACTATCAATGCACAGTTTTGCAGAAACAACGTCTTCGATGTATCAATGATAAGACTAGAAAATATCAGGAAACTATAAGTTGATTGACTTCGCATTTTTGCACAAACATACACACATTACAGCAACATGTCATTGTATTAAAACAAAAACAAAAAGTCAAAAATGACAATACAACGGATTCAAACTAGAACAAACACATGTGGTTTATTGTTTTCTCCTCTGAATGATATGGATAAAGTATGGATATCTGTTCCCAGTTGTGTGACAGTATTCACAGGATTACGGATATTGGCTCCAAAACCATGAATATGTTTTTCATGTTTAAATCTGCAAACATAATTGAGTATATTACAGAAATTATTTCGCTGGGTATTTGTTCGTATTTTTTGTTATCACAAAGCAACTAATAATATATAAATATAAAGATGTGACATGTTTCAGATAATAAACATATCTGAAGAGTCGTTTTTAAGAAAGAAAATTCCTATTTTTGTTGTGCATTGTTTCATAGTATGGATATGCACTAAAAACCTTATTAGATTTACAATTAAAAACGAATAACTGCACGCTACATACATCCTAATGTAGTATCTATAACTACCAAGCACAAAAAGAAACAGATCGCATATTCAAAACAGAACATCGACAAACCCAAATCAAAAACCAAATATCACCAGCTCATATCATCACTGACTTCATTAGAGCATTTGATGGGTGGTAAATATAGGGCTATCTTGTACACAAAGACAAATTGATTAATTTTAATTTTATCACAAAGACAGAAAAAATGACAATTTGAAATAGTTGCACACATATTATACTAGAATAAAGAAAACAATATCTTCCTGCAAGCGGGATGCCTCAAGGGACGCTGCTCTATTTCCAGGTTGTTTTGTAGCTGTGCATTCTTGTTGGGACACATCGTCTCCCCTTCAAGTGATTCAACGCTTCTCCTTTCTTCAATATCTCGTAGCGTGTTTCATTAAAATACGGTTGCCATGGAAACAGGTGATTGAATCAAAGGAAACTCCAGCTTGGCTCCCTGTGGACAATACAGAACAAACTGGACTTTTAGATTTACTGTCTGCATCCTTGAAGTTGTTTCATAACAAATATATTTCACTACACAAACCTCCAATCCTTGGAACCTACCTATATATATATATAAGAAAACGAGAGAGAAAAAAAAACCA